>OX451741.1:539019577-540219577 GCA_948472305.1 Vicia faba
ATAATTTGACATATCTTTATGGAAAATGACTCTTGGCACTTGATTTTGAACAAAAAGTCAAAGTTTGACTTTTCAGTTTACAGTTAAATTTTGATCAGTTGACTGAAAAATTCATCTGTCAATCTTATGCATTTGAGATCTTTTGAACTTGTTGAATGGGTCAAGATGATGTCATTGAGTCCTTGTGTCCATGGTTGAGCTTTTTTTGCCATTGGTTAGGTCAAACAGTCAAAAATTGCCTTTGTGCAGTCAAAACCCAAAAAATGACCATTTTGCCCTTTTGGTGATATGATCAAATTTCTTGTGGAATTGTGATCCAAACTTGATCAAATGGTTCATATGAGTTCATAATATTGATGTGGGTCAAAATTCATGAGGTTTGACTGTCAATTGGCCACAATTGACTTTTTCCCCAATACAGCTGATTTCTAGGTCAACTGTCCAATTGACTGGGCAAAAATTTAAATCAAGGCTTGAAACTTGGTATGGACAAACTTGTGAGTACAAAATGAAGTATGAAAGTCATTTTGGGCATTGTAGGTCAAAATATCCCTGTGCAAACTCTAACCCTAGTTTAGGTCAATAGTGCAAGGAGGTGTTTTGAGCAGACCAAACCCTAGCTTGATCTTGAGTTCTAAGAGTCTTGTGATGAGACATGTTTTTGTACCCCAAAATTTTCCCTCCCATTTTACTCAACATATGCTCATTAAGACCCTTAACTTCTCAAGGATACCCAAGAGTTAACTAGACAAACTCTCTCCTAAAGCAAGGAACCTCTAACTAGGTTTCCATTTTCATCAAGATGGTGAGCTCCAAAGGCCTAAAATATTTTCCATGGTCCTAATATGTTCTCAAGATCATCCATGTTAAGTTGCATTCCTTACACAAGAAATTTGCTCAGTCAACTGCTCAAATGCTTGAAAATCAACTATATTATGTCAAAATTCAACTGTGACCCAAATACAGTCAAACCTTCAGAATTTTTTGGTCAACATCAATATTTTGAAGTGATATTCATTATTTTATCAAAGGTTGATCATGATTCCTCAATGAATGCTCCTAATTCATCAAAACTCAAAAGTTGCTAAAATTAGGGTTTACTCAGGAAAAGTCAACCAAACTTTGACCAAGCACAACTTTCTCATACTTTATTAGAAATTTCTCATCCAAGGCTAATTTTGAAGAGAATCCAATTTCCTACAACTAATCTTCATCCCTCAAGTTCAAAAAATGCACTCATGGAAAGATATGAATTTCTACATTATAGGTCCTTTTGAAAAGTCAACAAAAACACCTGGTCAAAGCTTCTTACATGAACATGGAAGACCAAATTGAGATGAAACCAAAAGGGTTGTTTAGGGGACATTCTAAGCTTTCTAAAAATCCCAAGAACACCTTCCTAGGGTCAAAATTGGAGTAGATATTCATTGTCAAAGTTGCCATTTTTGGAAAATTATCAAAAGTCAAATGTGCTCAAAATTGCATTTTTCTCAAATGGGCCTAGCCTTTCAGGATTGTTTCTTGTTGGGGACATGGTCCCACGACCCAAAATCATCATCCATATATTATTTTATTTATTTATTTATTTTATTTTGATTATTATTATTTAAAAGTTAAATTAAATAATCAAATAAATGGCAAAAAATATAAAAGATTGATTTTTTGATCTGATTTTTGTTAGAATCAAATCTAATCAAGATGGCCTAATCAGATCAAATCAGATAAAGGAAAATTGAAGCAAAAATAACATGATTATGGTAGTTTTGGAAATATATCATATAAGGAGCAAATCACATTCAATTTCCATGATTAAAAAAGATTCAATATGTTTTTGTTGCCCTAATTCACCCTACTAGATATACTGAACACAAACAATACAAAAGAACAAGGGTTGAAGTCATGCAAGCTAGCCAAGAAAACTCAAAAATTGGAAAAAAAGTGTGGATCTAATTTCTAACCTAGGGGATGATTCAAGGCCATTCAAAGCTTCTAATCGCTTCCTGGGCATCTCATGAAGCTAATACGATCGTTTGCAAGCCTTCCCAAGCCCATAATCGCTCATGGTAAACCCACGATTTACACATACAAGCTTGATTTTGATCTTATAATTTATGCATGATTAACCACTCTTAAGCATAGCATTGTGTTTATATCATCATTTGGAATATTTTGGTTCGACTAATTTTATGTTTTGATGACTACTTCGTTAATTGCCATTGCTAAGGTTTAGGGGGCCGTTTTAGGATTTCTCTGTACAGGTTAAATTGGACCAAGAAAATAGTGCCATGGTACTCGTGATATCAAGACGAGTTGATTGGTATAGCTAGAATTAATTTATCATGCGTCTTTTGAATTTTTGAAGCTTGCAAGTTTATAGCTATGGAAAATGTCCGTAGGTATAAGTCTGGTACCTAAGACGACGAACAGGAGAAGAAGAAGATGATTTGACACAACACCATTGGCTTGTTTGAATCACGCGCAATTTTTCAGTTTATCCACTTTGTTTTGTATATTATAATTTGGTCTTATTATATTGAAAACTGAACAATATAGCCCAGTGGTGAAGCACGCGTTAGATAGTGGAGAGGACCTGGGTTCGATCCTAGGTCCCTGCGTTTTCTTTATTTTCTTAACATTCATTTGCAGATTCTATGTATACACGTTCCAAGCGCCTACCATGTAGTCTCAACATCCAGCCACTGGATCATTACCAACACAAATCCAACGCTCAAACCAAGGAAATACCATGGTACATTCTCCAAACGTGGCTGCCCAGAATCAGGCATAGGAATGAGCTCAGCATTCACAGGCCCAATTCTTTTCTTTTTCTATTTTAATTCTTTGATTTATTTATTAATTATTTTCTTTTTTCAAATAACACCAAAAATCATGCTTTTTTTTATTTAATCAAAAAATCATAAAAACATCAAAAAAATCATTTTTTTTAATAAAAATATTTTATTAATTAATTAGTTTAATTAAATTAAGGCAATTTAATTCTTTTTTGTATAATTAAAATCAACTAGAATTAGGGTTTAATGTTGTACATAACCTAATTTCTTCTTAAAAAATAACCAAAATATTTTTTCAATTAGATTTTTAGGTATTCCAATTATTTATCGCATTTAATTCGTCGCGCGCGCCTTTAATTTTCCTTTTTATATTATTGTAACTGCTCCGAGTTTGTAATAGTAATTAGGGTTTTAAATTTCTGCATCTTTATTTACAGTCAAAATAATTATGTATCTGCGAAAGCCTTGTAATAGCTAGGACTTTAATTTCTCGCATTTTAATTTTCGCAAACTATAAGCTCTTAGATATATGTTAATAGGAATGTATGGAAAGACAAATTGCAATTAATACAGTAGAAAACCCTAAATATGCAAAGATAAATAAACTAAAAAAAACACACTTGCACATGCTCACTCCTAGGGTTTACTCCACTCCGGTTGCCTTCCGTAAACGGTCATGAAGTATAGGGAATGTTAGTGGTCGTCCTCTAGTCCCAAATGATCTAAAATGACTCATTCGGATGTTGCCTCGGAAAAATATCTTTAAGGCTTTAAGACGATTACTAAAATTTCCTATCATTGCTTTTGTGATCGTACTTGTCCCTTCGAACGTCCCTTAAAACTCCAACGACGGTGCTACCTATTCCTTAATAATAGGATAGCGCTGTCTAAAGGAAAATGAACAGACTGTTTTCGAGTAGGTAGATTAGCTACTAGGTACTTTCTCAAACAAATTTTTTCACACAAACACTTTTCAAAAATAGTTTTCGAAACAACTTCGACACACTCTTGAGGATAGAAACAAGGGTTATCACGAAGTAAAACAAAACTTTTCAAAACAAGCACACACAAGCAATTTGAAAAATGAGCAAGTACCTAAGAGCCCGTGGAAAACCATGGATAGAAAGGGTGCTAACACCTTCAATTTCTATAATCTACCCCCCGTACTAAAAAACATCTCGAAAAAGGTTTTTTTATGTTCTTTTTCCTTTTCCTTTGTTGGATGAAATAAAAGTCAGTGGTGACTCTTGCTTACCGCGACATTTGCGAATATAAAATGCAAACCAGTATAATAGTCGCTTCTGCCACCGTATCACATAACTGGCGACTCTGCTGGGGAGTTAAATAAGTGGGGTATACCTTAGGATCTAGGTCACTTTTAAAATTTCTTTCTTGTTTGCTTTGCCTGCTTTATATTTAAGGGTTTTGTTTGGGTATTATTAAAGATCCTACACCAGGATCGGGGAACACCTTTTAGGTAAGTAGCAATAAACTGTGACGAAACTGTGCGGGGTATACCGACACGGTTAAAGTAGAAGCTACGTTGATGTGACACTTTGGTTGGTATCTGTGATACGGTAGCAGAACCGACTGTTAATACTGGTTTGCATTTTGTATTCGCAAATGTCGCGATAAGCAAGAGTCGCTACCGACTTTTATTTTATCTAATCAGGAAAAGGAAAAAGAACAGAAACAACCTTTTTTTGAGATGTTTCTGAGTACGGGGGGTAGATTATAGAAAGGGAAGGTGTTAGTACCCTTTATATCCGTAGTTTTCCACGGGCTCTTAGGTACTTGCTCATTTTTAAATATCTTGTGTGTGCTTGCTTTGAAAAGTTTTGTTTTACTTCGTTTTAACTCTTGTTTCTGTCCTCAAGAGTGTTACAAAGTTGTTTTTGAAAACTTTGTTTGGAAAGTGTTTGGTGTGTAAAAGTTTGTTTGTTTGAGCATGTACCTAGGAACTAATGTACCTACTCTAAAAAAGTCTGTTTGTTTTCCTTTTAGACAATGCTATCCCATTATTGAGAAATAGGTAGCATCTTCATTGGTGATTTTAGGGACATTCAAAGGGACATGTACGATCACAAAAGCAATGTTAGGAAACGTTAGTAATCATCCTAAAGCCTTAAAGATCTTTTTCCGAGGCAACATCCGAATGGGTCATTTTAGATCTTTCGGGGCTTGAGGACAACCACTAACAAACCCTATACTTCATGATCATTTACCAAAGGCAACCAGAGTGGAGTAAACCCTAAGAGTGAGCATGTGCGA
The DNA here is from genome assembly GCA_948472305.1 of Vicia faba. Taxonomy (NCBI): domain Eukaryota; kingdom Viridiplantae; phylum Streptophyta; class Magnoliopsida; order Fabales; family Fabaceae; genus Vicia; species Vicia faba. The sequence goes on from OX451741.1 coordinate 539,024,641, forward strand.
GTGTAATTTTCAATTTAATTTATCTTTGCACAATTAGGGTTTTCTACCATTTTAAATTTCAGTTAGTCTTTCCGTACAATCCTATTAACATACATCTAAGCAGTTTATAATTTGCGGAAATTAAAAGTGCGGAAAGTTTTAAAGTCCTAGCTATTATAGGGCTTTCGCAGATACATAATTATCTTGACTGTAAATAAAAATGCGGAAGTTTAAAACCCTAATTAAATCTATTACAACTCGAAGCAGATACAATAATAGAAAAAAGAATTAAAATGCACGCGGCGAATTAAATGCGAGAATTAAAGAACCCTAAAAATTTAATTGAAAAATATTTAGGTTATTATTATTCTTTGAGAAAAAAATTAATTAGGTTATGTACAAACTAAAACCCTAATCTCTAATTGATTTGAATTATAGAGAAAAAATAGTTAAATTGTCCTAAATAATTAAACTAATTACTTAATTAAATAAACAAAATATTTTTTTATGAAAAAAAAGATTTTTAGGTTTTTGTGATTTTTTTGATTTAATAAAAAATGATTTTTTTGTTATTTTGTAAAAAAATGAAATAATTAATAAAATAATTAAAACAAAAGAAATAAAATAGAAAGGAAAGAGATTTGGGCCTATTAGAAGCAATCAGGGGGGTGTGAGTTAAATTTTGTAAGCCCATTAACTGCTGAGCCCAATCCTTGCGTGGGATCAAGTGGAATTCTCTTCTGATGGTCTACCATGCTCCTTGATGTGTGAGACGCTGGATTTGTGATGGTGATAATCCATTGGCTGGATATTATGGTGCATGGTGGGAATTTAGAAGCATGGTGTACGTGATCTGCAGCTAAATATGAAGAAAAACACAAAACGCTGGGACCTGGGGTCGAACCCAGGTCCTCTACATTTCCAAATGCGTGCTTCACCACTAGGCTGCCAGGTTTTAGTTGTCAATATAGTAATAATAATCAATATTATATGAAACAAGGTGGATAACTGAAAGAAAACAAAAATGCGCGCATTATTCAAATGGACCAGTGATATCCATCCATATTATCTTCTTCTTCCTTGCCTGTCATATTAGGCTAAATACTTTTACCTACGGCAGGACTCCATAGCTAAAACCCTACAAGCTTAAAAAATTAGGAAAACACATGATAAATTAAGGGTGAGTACATGGGTCAACTCGTCTTGATGCCACGAGCATAATGGTACCCTTTTCTTGGGCCAATTTCACCTGTATCAAGAAGCCCTAAAACGTGACTTCAAACCCTAGCCATGGCATTCATCAGTGTATGCCTCAAAACATCAATTAAACCAATCCAACACATTACAAACATGAAAACAAATACAAATATACCATTAAAACATGTTCATGATGCAAGAATCATAGTAATCGGATTTTGAAAAAGAAGCAAACCGTGACGATCATATGTCATGTTTTTGGGCTTGGGAGGACTGGAAAATGATTGGAACGCGTTCTGGAGATGTCCAGGAATCGATTGGTAGCTTTGAAATGCTTTGAATTGCCCCCTAGGTTGGAAAACATATCACCACTTTTTATCAATTTTTTTCAGTTTTGCTTTGTGCTCCCATGACCTGTAATCCTTGTTTTTTTTGCTTGGTTATGTTCAACATATATACTAGAACCAATTAGGTCAACAAAAATGCCTTATATCTTTGAAGATCATCAAGATTTGATTTAGTTTTTCTCTTGTATGATATGTTTCCACAATAAGCCTAACCATGCCAATTTTTCTTCAATTTGACTTGATCTGATTTGATATGATTTGCCAGCCTAATTGGATTTGATTCCTACAAAAAATCAGATCAAAAATCAATTTTTTTTGAACTTTTTGGCTATTTATTTGATTTAATTTGAATTTTAAATAATAAAAAATCAAAATAAAATAAATAATGAAGAAAATAAAGTGTAGATGCTGATTTGGGTCGTGGACCATGTCACAAGCAAGATGCAATCATGAAATGCTAGGCCCATTTGACAAAAATGTATTTTTGAGCACATTTGACTTTTGGCAATTTTGCAAAAATAGTCAACTTTGACAAGGCATATCTCTTCCAATTTTAACCCTAGAGAGGTGTTCTTGGAATTTATAGAAATCTTAGGATGTTACCTAAAGAAACCTTTTGGTCTCATCTCAATTGGGTCTTCCATGTTCATGTAAGAAGCTTTGACCCAAAAGGTGTTTTTGTTGACTTTTCAAAAGGACCTATAATATAGAAATTCATATCTTTTGATGAGAGCATATTTTGAACTTGTGGGATGAAGATGAGTTGTAGGTAATTTCATCCTCTTAACAATGATCCTTGGATGGAAAATTTCTGATAAAGTATGTAGAAGTTATGCTTGGTCAAAGTTTGGTTGACTTTTCCTAAGAAACCATAATTTAGCAACTTTTGGGTTTTGATGAATTTGGGGCATTCCTTGAGGAATCATGATCAAACCTTGATCAAATGATGAATATCACTTCAAAATGTTGATTATTTAAAAAAAATATTGAAGTTTAATTATATGTGGGCCACAATTGACTTTTGATCTAGTATAGTTGATTTTCAGGCATCTGAGCAGTTGACTGAGCAAACTTCTTGTGCAAGGAATGAAACTTGACATGGATGATCTTGAGAAAAAATTAGGACCATGGAAAGAATTTGTAACCTTTGGAGCTCCCACACCCTGATGAAAATGGAAACCCTAATTTGAGGTACATTGCCTTAGGAGAGAGTTTGTCTGGCCGACTCTTGGGCATCCTTGAACAAGTTGGGAACCTCAATGGGCATGTGTTGAATAAAATGAGAGGGAAAATTTTTGGGTACAACATCTGCCCCTGTTCAATCTTCTTAAACCTGAGGATGTAGATTGGCTTGTCTGCCTTTCGTAATCTGAAGGTGGAAGATGATTGAACACTAAGTGCCCAGAAGTTTGCACTCGTCTGAGATGGTGCTGGACTGTGTAGGTAGTATCGGGAATGGGCTTACAAATGAAATTTGGAAAAGATGACGGAAGATCGTCGGAGTTGGTCTTAAAGATGCCATCCAGGATGATGACGGAGAGTCGTCGGAGATGGGCTTAAAGATGCCATCCAGAATAATGTTGATTTTAGGAGATATTCCTTCGATGAGAATTCCTGTTCCTGTCATCGAGGAGGGATCTGCTGAGGAATGTTGGTCTCTGTCCTGGGAGAAATAGAATTTTAGGAGCTCCAGTTGTCCATTACTCTACTGGGGAATCATCTCTTAGTTGAGGAGGTGAAAGTGAATTGCTATCTGGTCGTGCTCCAGGATTTACAATGATTTGCTGAGGATAATAAGATTAACTGCTATCTGGTTGTGCTCCAGGTTTTACAATGACTTATTGGGGGGATGATATTAAACTTACTATCTGGTCGTTCTCCAGGCTTAGAAATTTCTCAATTCTTATCTGGTCGTGCTCTAGGCTTCAGAAGGAATTAAGTGGTTATCCGGTCACATCTGGGTTTCAACTTGAATTTAAGGCATACTAATATTTGGTCGATTTCCGCGCTTCATAGTAATTGGCCGAGTAAACTGCTATTTGGTCGAATTCCTGGCTTCGTAGTACCTCATACTGTTATTCGGTCGTGCTCCAAGTTTCACAGTGTCTCTTGCCGCTATCTGGTCGAATTCCAGTCTTCACAGCATCTTGTACCCTTATCTGGTCGTGCTCCAGGCTTCACGGAGTCTTATACCACTATCTGGTCGATTCCAGGCTTCATAGTATTTTGGAGAAAATCAAGATATTATCTGGTCGATTTTCGGGCTTCATAGCTTGAACTGGAATATAAATCTTAGTATCGATTTGACTGAACCAGGGAAAACTTGTGAGAACATCAACTGGGAGAGAAATCTTATTATCGATTTGACTGATCCCCAGAGTGGTCTCGGATTAACGTTGACTGGCATAGAAATCAGGGGAATCTTAGCGGCGATTCAGCTTACCCAGACGAAAGTCTTAAAACATCTTTAACTAGAATAGAAACCTTAGTGTCGGTTTGACTGAACTAGAGAAAATTTTTTAGAGCTTCAACTGGGAGAGAAATCTTAGTATCGATTTGACTGGTCCCAGGAGAGGTCTCAGATTAACTTTGACTGACATGGAAATCAGGGGAATCTTAGCGGCGATTTGGCTGACCCAGACGAAAGTCTTAAAACATCTTCAACTAGAATATAAACCTTAGTGTCAGTTTGACTGAACCAAAGAAAATTTGTGACAGCTTCAATTGGGAGAGAAATCGTAGTATCAATTTGACTGGTCTCGGGGGAGGTCTCAGATTAACATTGACTGGCATAGAAATCAGGGGAATCTTAGAAGCGATTTGGCTGACCCAGACGAAAGTCTTAAAACATCTTCAACTAGAATAAAAACCTTAGTGTCGGTTTGACTGAACCAGAGAAAATTGGAATATCTGCAACTGGAATAGAAACCTTGGTGCCGGTTTGACTGAACTAGAGAGAACTCGTGAGAACTTGATTGCATCTTTCCCTGAAAGGTAAAAACTTAGTCGTATATAATGTCATGATGTATGAAATGTATTGAGTAATGATATTCTCAAAATAAATGAGATTGTGCTGTATAATAGTATGTGCATGCCATGATGTATGGATATGCAATGCTATTATGATATTCTCTAACTGGGGAAAATAAATCTTGGACTGCTGCTGAAGAGTATGAGGAGTTGGGTTCTTCGTTTCTGCTGGGGATAATGACCGAAGATGATTAGCTGGAGATTTATATCCTTTCTTCTTGAGAACATTCTGTCGGGAGACTTTGTCTGAGAATAAACCTGCGGGGGAATGACTCTGTGGGGAAGAGATACTCTGTTAGAAGATCTGCTATTTTGGAGAAATATACTCAGCTGGGGGATGAAATTCTATTGCTGGAGAGAAGAGCTCTGTTGGAGATCGAGCTTCCTCCGTCAGAGAAATAAACTCTTCTCGGGAGAAACACTTTATAAACTATTTATGGTTATAAAGCTCGGTTGGGGAATGCAGGCATTAGCTTTCTGAAGGAACCTGTTGGGGAAGGAATTCCTGCTTGGGGATACGGAGGTCGGACCTTGGTTGTCTCGGCTCTGTGGGGAGTATAAGTATCACCGGCTTATATGCGATAGTGACTTCACTTCCAACTGTCTCTGCCCCCTTGTACCATGAAGGATGGGGTAACTGTCGGTATTTAGGTTTTGTACCAGTTTCTTTGAGTTCTTAGTAACTGTCTTTGTGTTTTATATGCAGATATTTGTGAACAGTAATCATATTCAAATGCACACGTCAAGAATAAAACATTGGGCATTTTTTTCACAAAAAACAGAAAAAGGAAAAACAAACACAAAGTTTTGTACTCAAAAGACGCTTTATATTGATTTGAAATTTACCTATAACAGGCGTTTCTTACAAGGAGGCTAACGTTCTAGTAAGAGAATGCCGCTGTAAAAAAATGGATTTTTTTTTAGAGAAATTGTGTACAAAAAGAAAACAGTTATGTGTTGTGATCCCATTGGGTTTCAATTATGCTATTGCCCCTATGTCTTCGAGCATCTCATCACTTTGCTACTTGTTCGAAGCTGACTGGATTGATCGGTACAATTTGAGCTCGATGTCTGATTACTAAAGTGTGATCGCAATGTGATTCAAGGAGACATAATGATACGCTTTAATCCCTGATTTTTTCCTGGACCGCCTTTTTGGGTTTTCAGTCCACCGGGATACCCTTTTTTGCCCAAGCCACCCTTTCGGGTTTTCGACTTGCCAGGTGTACATATTTTTTCATTTTTTGTCCCTAATTTTTGCCTGAACCCTTTTGGTTCGCCGGGATGCCCTTATTTTTGCCAAGGTATGTCAACCTAGCGGGTCTTTATTATGCATAATATCTTTTCACTATGTCCGCATTGACAAGGTGTGGAAGGTCGTCACCATCCATGGTGGTCAGGATCATGGCTCCACCAGAAAATATGTTCTTGACTACAAATGGTCCTTCATAGGTGGGGGTCCATTTTCCCCTGCGATCACCTTGCGGCAGTATGATGTGTTTGATTACCAGATCCCCTACTTGATACACTTGTTGTCTGACTTTCTTGTTGAAGGCCTTGATCATCCGTTTCTGATACATTTTACCATGGCAGACAACATTAAGTCTTTTCTCGTTGATTAAGTTTAATTGATCAAGTCGAGTCTGGATCCAATCGTCTTCTCTCAAACCCGCATCCTTCATAATCCATAGAGAAGGGATTTGGACCTCTATGGGTAGGACAACCTCCATGCCATATACCAGAGAATATGGTGTTGCCCCTGTCGACGTACATGCTAAAGTACGGTACCCGTGAAGAGCAAACGGTAACATCTAGTGCCAGTCTTTGTATGTCACCGTCATCTTCTGTATGATCTTTTTGATATTCTTGTTAGAAGCTTAAACATCCCCATTCATCTTCGGCAGGTAAGGAGAAGAGTTGTGATGCTGAATCTTAAACTGTTTATAGAGTTCAGTGATCCTCTAGTTGTTGAGATTAGTACCGTTATCCGTGATGATTCTCTCAGGGATACCATAACGACAAACCAAGTTATGCTTGATGAACCGTGCCACCACATTCTTGGTAACCGTAGCAAAGGAGGTAGCCTTAACCCACTTCGTAAAGTAATCAATAGCCACTAGGATGAAGCGATTCCCGTTGGACGCGGTAGGTATGATCTCTCCGATCATGTCAATGCCCCACATTGCAAAGGGCCAGGGCACCGTCAAAACATTCAAGGGAACTGGAGGTACATGCACCTTATCAGTGTATATTTGGCACTTGTGACAGGTTCGAGAGTGTTGATAACAGTCGGCTTTCATAGTGGACTAGTAGTATCCTTCCCGTAGGATCTTCTTTGCCATGGTATGTCCACTGGAATGAGTGCCAAAGATACCTTCGTGTAGGTCTACCATGATCCTCTCTGCTTCGCTCTTGTCTACACACCGCAGTAAGGTAGAGTCATGATTGCATTTATAGAGGATTCCATTACTGAGGAAGAACTTTGCAGCAAACCTTCTTAGAAATTTCTTGTCATTGACAAATGCCCCCTCGGGGTATTCTTGAGCCTCGAGATACCTTTTCACCTCATGAAACCAAGGTTTGTCGGCTATCTCCTCAGTATCAATCTCACATTAGTATGCCGGTTCATCCAACCTCTCAATAGTGATTTGGAGAGCTTCATTGTCCCACCTGACCTTGAACATTAACGACATAGTAGCTAGTGCGCCCGCTAACTGATTCTCTTCTCGTGGGAAATGTTCAAAGGTGATCTCTTCAAAATGCGGTAGTAGTGTCAGTACATGTTCTCTATAAGGGATAAGGTTGGGGTGCTTCATATCCTACTCTCCTTTGATCCGACTTATCACCAAAGCAGAATCCCCGAATACACTCAAGAACTTGATCCTTAGGTCAATAGCAGCTCGAAGACCCATAATACTTTGTTGGTACTGTTGAAACATAATCGGGCAGTGAACAGTGTATGACAACCCTCGGGAGATATGATTATGGCGCCAATACTGTTACCCAGTGCGTTTGAGGCTCCATAAAAAAAAATAGACCATCGGGATCCTTCCTCAAGTCCTTCATCTCGTCCAGGTTCTTCACAGTCGGTTACTAACATGATGTTCTCATCCGGGAACTCAAAATTCATGGACTGGTATCCATCCATGGCTTGATGGGCCAAATGATCAGCTAACACACTTCCCTTGATTGCTTTTTGGGTTGTGTATTGGATGTCGTACTCGGTTAAGATCATTTGCCATCTTGCTATACTTTCGGAGAGAGCGGGCTTCTCGAAAATGTACTTGATCGAATCCATCTTATATATCAACAAAGTAGTGTGGGTCAACATATACTATCTCAGTCGGGGAGCAGCCCATGCCAAAGCGCAACATGTTTTCTCGAGTAGTGAGTATCGTGTTTCACAGTCGGTAAACATTTTGCTAAGGTAGTATATTGCGTGCTCTTTTCGACCGGACTCGTCATGCTGCCCTAGAACTCACCCCATTGAATTATCTAGCACTGTTAAGTACATTATCAAAGGTCTTCCTTCAGTCGGAGGCATCAGAATAGGGGGATCTTGGAGATATTGTTTGATTCTGTCAAAGGCTACCTGGCATTTGTCATTCCACTTTACCACTTGATCTTTCTTTAGAAGCTTGAAGATTGGCTCACAAGTAGCAGTCAGATGTGAAATGAATCGGGAAATGTAATTTAGGCATCCCAAGAAACCTCTAACATCCTTCTCAGTACAGGGAGCCGACATCTCTTGTATGGCCTTCACCTTTGCAGGGTCTACTTGAATACCTTTGTCACTGACGATAAATCCTAGAAGTTTACCAGACCTAAACCCGAAGGTGCACTTGTTCGGATTTAACCTCAACTTGTACGTCTTCAACCTATCAAATAGCTTTCATAGATGATCAAGATCTTCTTCCTCAGTTTGAGACCTGGCTATCATGGCATCGATGTAAACCTCTATCTCATGGTGAATCATGTCATGGAACAGAGCTACCATAGATCGCTGATAAGTTTCCCATTATTCTTCAACCCAAACGACATCACTTTGTAACAGAAGGTGCCCCACTGTGTAACAAAGGTTGTCTTCTCCATGTCTTCAGGAGCCATCTTGATCTGATTGTTTCCAGAGAAACCGTCCATGAAGGAAAAGACTTTGTGTTGTGCGGTGTTGTCAACCAGAACATCGATGTGGGGAAGCAGGAAGTCATCCTTGGGGTTTTCCCTGTTCAGGTCTCTGTAATCCACACACATTCATACTTTACCATCTTTCTTAGGTACTGGAACCACATTAGCCACTCACTGCGGATAGGAGGTGGCAGCTAAGAACCCGACATTGAACCGCTTCATAACCTTTGCTTTAATCTTCTCTGACATCTCGGGGAACATACGACGGATCTTTTGCTTTACCAGACGGCAGTCTTCTTTAGTCGGTAGTCGATGAACCACTATATCCGTGTCTAATCCCGACATGTCTTCATATGACCAGGCGAAGATTTCAACATACTTATGCAACATCTATACCAACCGCTGTTTGACACTAAGCTCCAGATTTGCACCTATCTTAACCTCTTTTCTGTCTTCCTCTATACCTAAGTTCACTGTCTCAACCGACTCTTCATGAGGCTGTCTGGCCCTTTCTTCCTGCCATAATAGTCTAGCAAGTTCTCCGGGTACCTCACAATCTTCCTCACCTTCATCCTCGGCTTGGTTGATCGGATTTTCAAAGTCATAATGAGCAGTAGTACAATTGTTATCAATGGGATCCAGAGTGGATAATGATCTGCATTGGGATACGTGAGTGTGTGTAAGAGCATAACTGTATAGATAGAATAAAAGAAAAGAAAGACAAAGAGCACAAAATTTTGTATGCAAACGTCTAATGCTTTATTAATGTCTTATGAAAATGAAACATGATAACCCTCACAAATAGAACCATTGCGCCTCGGGTAAGACACATGGCTATAGAGTTTAAATTGATTTTTAAATTACATATCCGAAAAAAATCAAAAAGACAATTACTCCTGAATAAAGGTAATCGGTACAAAGTCCTTGGTAGTCCAGTTACTGAGTCCATCGTTGGTAGTCGGTTAGATCCAGCTGTCAATGTCGGAATCACCATCACTGTTTTCAAGTGCATTGACTGATCAGGACTTTATAAGTCTGTCGGGATACTAACTTCAAGTATACAGTTCAGTCGTTCTAGTTTTAAAATATTATCAAACCCACAAAGACTGAGGATCAATCACATACGATCTAATGCTACAGTTTGTCTAACTAAGCGATGAATATTCGATTTTTGGGGGAAACAGTTTAATTAAAAGTAATAGTACTAATTATACCGGTATGTGATAATCAGACTTAGGGAATTCGATGAATCGCTTGGCCTATAAAGTATTTTGGTAAAAGCTAATTGTTTAAAAACCCGAGACATACACTCTCGTGTTTATGAAATAAGTCATGCTACTAAACCTAGTGGATGCACTTTAAATTTAATAACACTTTTTGAAAACAATTTGAATTTAATTAATTTATTAAAACACTCTCGTGTATTTAAAAATCAATGCTTCGTTACCACTATCTAGGTTGAACCCCAACTCTCGCATGCAGGTTCTTGCCTTAATTAATTTCCCACTCTCGTGGCAAAATCGTGTTAATTAACCTCTCACTCTCGTGACAAGGATAGTTAAATTAATCTTGGAAATTGGAAACCAGAAATTGTTTTATAAATATTTTTGGCCAAGGTATCATTGAATTCTTTCAGTTCTTACGGTCACATACCGGTATTAATAATTTAGCCAGACATAATTAATTTAACAGCAATACAGTTCAAAATATAATTCATGGCAATAATTGGCATATTATAAAAACTGAATAAATAATAATTGCAATATAAAAAACCTGGAATCAAAGTTGCTATAGTAATCTTGAGGTAATACAGTAATCCAATCTTCGAGCTTGACTTGCAGTAAATGATTCGTGTTAATTCTTGAAAGAAGAATTAACACTTAAAAATAGAAACTAAGGCTTTGAATGAAAATTACAAGAAAATGAAAACAGAATTCCAAAATAAGCAAATTGGAAATAACTGTAAAATAAAATAAATATTTGCTCTGAGTAAAATTCTTCGACCCTTGAACTGTGTACTGGTACACATATTTATAGAATAGGAAAAATCAACAATTTTTGAATTCTTGATGAAGTCTTCCGTGGAGAAAATATAGGAGCACTAATAGTGGTGGCAAGAAAATAGGAGACTCAGTAGAAAAAGGGAGAGCGAATCTGCCCTTCACGCCCACGTCTTCAATCCATGCATAACGTCCACCTTCACGCGTGTGACGGTCGTCACAGGTGGGTGACGGTCGTCACACGCTGAAGTAGTGCCTTACGCTCGTCAGTGGTGTGTGACGAGCGTTTCCTTATGTTGGGGGGTGTTACGCCCGTCACAGGGACGTGACGACCGTCACTGTTCCAGATGTCAAACTTTGTATTTTTTAAAATTCTTTTTCTCTTTGTTTATCGTCTAGCCTTCTTCATGTTGTCCTTTTCCATCGGTTTGAGTTGACAAGTGTTATACCTGCAAAAAGACAAATAATCTCGGAATAATCGGGGGTTAGACGACTTAATGAAATATAAAATCGGTAAAAAGTATGTTAATTATACGATATGTTTTCTCGTTATCAAATTCCCCCATACTTAAACCTTTGCTTGTCCTCAAGCAAATAGTCATTCGAAAGGTCGGACAAGTTTTCGTCGAGCGTATAAGCATGACATACCTTGGATTTTTAAAGTGGTTTCAGGAAATCCTCGTTGGTTCGGCCAATACTTGAGTAAAACACTAAAGATATGCTAGTGACGCAAGCAATAAGCTTACCCGTAGACTTCCATTTTAAACGAGCTATCCAACAGTTCCGTTATAACTTTGCCCGAAGTTCCTCGTATCTATTTCACCCGGTTTTGTTCTGGCGCAATCACATTAAGCCCTTTGCCTTAGCACGCACGTAGTGGAGTAACCGGTTAGTGACTTTGATCCTTTAGCACGGGGTCTGGTACATGAATGTGGCAACCCTACATATGTTATCCAAATTGGAGGTTATGGGGGATCGGGCCGTAGCACGCCCTACCGAGTTCAGAACCAGATACCTCTGAACCAACCAACACTGGATTCCTTCATTATTTGCTCAGCTCTTATATGTGCCCGTATATTTTGGTACACAGATTTTCTTTTCTTTTAGCAGCGAGATAAGAAGGATATTTTTAGAATCAGGCATCAAACACTTATATTCATCGATTCTCCACGTGGTTTGTGTCAAGACGGTGCTGACTGCTAGTATAAACTACTAGGGGTTACTTCTAGAACTTAAAACTCCAGATATCGGTATAATGGTTATTGAAACGGATCGCGTAAGTAGGAAGTCTACGGTGACAGAACCATATAGATCTTGTTATGTCGTTTTCGGCTTCCTCAACTGGGATTTCATTAAAATAGGTATGTCGGGCTAATGCGAAAATAAAATTTTTTTTCGGTATGGCAAAGTAAAGCGAAGAATTTGAATCGAGACATATCGTAAGAATTTACTAGTTTTATAAAAGATTGAAAGGTACCTCTCCCACACAAAATCTGACATTGTCCTCAATGTTGTGGTATATATGCGGGGAAGTACAATTACAAAAACAAAAGGAAAAGAAAAGAAACAGAAAAATAACAAATTACATAGAAATTAAAGAAAGAGAAACTACTGGTGACCACGTCCTCTGCTCCTGGTGCGAGAGCGTCTGGTAGGAGTGGCTTCAGTGTCGGTGTCTTGGAAGCCAAAGGTGTTCATATCTATCCGCAAGGCGTTAAGCTCTAACAGGGCCTCATATAACCTCTCATTCATGTTGCGTTGCCCAGTCAAGATCTGAGCGTTTTGGGCGCACAGAGATTCAAATTGCTCGGCTTGCCTCCTTTCAAGCGCCGCATTCATTTGGTTTTGCATGTGGAGGGCGCGGAGGATGTCTTCAAGATTGATAGGAGGGGGTGCAGATGAGGATCCTGGAATGTCGTGGACAGGAGAAGCACTATCCAACTCTTCTTGTATATCGTCTGCGGTGGCTACAGGTTAGTCTTTGTGGGCAGGTGCAGGCTCTGCGGGAACTTCAGGGTCGAACAACTAGTTTGCTCGGTTACTTGGATCGATTCGGTCCCTGTTCGAAAAAATGATATTCTAATAGACAGTATTCCTGATTACGGGGTGGAATCTGCCGTCTTCCCACTCGTTGATGAGGTGTGCGGCTTTGCAGTGATCCAAGGTTAGCAAAGTCGGTGCCATAGAAGGCAAGGTTGCGAGAGCAGCACCATAATTCAGACCAATGGCAATTGAAGTAACCATCCCTCTGAAATAGAAAGGTTTTCCACCTCTAGCACAAATAGAGTAGATGTGAGCAAGCAGGAACGGGGCGGCATTGATCTTTTGCCCAGTGAACGCGCAGTGTAGAAAGAAGAGCTCCTTGGAGTTGAGCTTATGGTTGCTGTCGCGGGCGAAGATGGTGTTACTAAGGATGCGATGGAAGTAGCGGATGGCCGGATTGTGAATGTGGGTGGCGTTGAGGTGGTCGTAGGATCCGGCACGGATGTTCGTTAAACTGTGCCACAAGTTGAAAGCCTCCTCACCAAAACTATCCGGTACCCGAAAATGAGCACCTTCGTCCGAACAAAATCCAGGAGTCTCGTGATGTCGGATTGAGGCAACTCGTGCTCAATGCCAAACATGCGAAATTTTGCCACGCCTGACAGTTGGTTTGTGACACCCGGCGGAGTGAGGTAAACAAACGAACTCAAGAACTCAAGAGTAAGAGTTTCGTAGATTGGTCTTGGTTCGCGGCAGAGGTTCCACAAATCCACGCTTTGCAATAATCGGCGGACACTGTCGAGTAGTCCCAAACTCCGTAGGCAGTCGATGTCAACGTACCTTGTGGGTTGGAGACCTCGACGTTGAAATTTCTGAAACTTTACTCGTTGATTCTCCCCTGGTTCGCCGATTCTGAAATTGATGGCTTGAGCGTGTGGGTTGTTTGCCATGGTGGAGGTAGGATTTGATTTAGGAATCTGAGAATGGGAGATTGTAAGGATGGTAATTTGGTGTTGGAAGTTTAGAAATTAGAAGAAAAATGGAGTGAATGGGTGGTTTTTCGTGTGGTGTGGTGACAATGGAGGAAGGAAATGGGTTTATGAAGAGGAAAGTTGGAACGGTTCCCTGCAATAGCCGTTGTGGTCTCTATTTACGTGACGGTCGTCACAAGGGTGTGACGCTCGTCATGAGGTAAAGAGGCGCGTTACGCTCGTCACAAGGGTGTGACGGTCGTAACGCAGGCAGCATCATAAATAAGAAGAACGTTACAGGACCGTTGGGGGTTTAAGTATTTATGATTTTCTTGGTAATTGGTTTTTTTTGTAGAATTTATATATTTTTTCTTGGTAATTGTTTATTTCTTTTTGAAGAATTTATATATATTTTTTGGTTTGTTTGAAATATGTTAATTAATTATTTTAATTAATTAGAGTTTTAAATATAAACGTGATATAATAATTAAATTTGTAATGCTAATTACCAATATATAATGAAATAGAAATATTGCGTATAAAGATAGACAGTAAATAAAACAGTAAACTGGGAATGGAAAATAAATGAAAATTAAAATAAACTCTAATTGAATAAATTCATGACAAATTGTTTCAAAGTAACTAAAAATAGAAAATGATAATGTTGAAATAATAACTAAAAATCCCTCCCACACTGAAACTTGACAGTGTCCCCACTGTATGTAAAATACAAGAGAGAAGGAAATGAATAACAATGGCAACTCTAGCCACGGGGAGGCGGAAACAAATGCTGATGCATGTAGTCCAACTGATCAGTCACCAAGTCCATGAAGGTGATGAAGTCCACCCTGAGAGAAGTCAGCTCGCCCCGCATGTCCGTAATTGCTTCATGTAGGGAGTCCAGGGTAACAGCAGGTGGAGGTGGAGTAGTCTCAGGAGCCTGGGTCGCGGTCTCAGCGGAAGTAGCCTGCTGTTCCCAAGGATCAGGGAACTCATGGTATCCTGGTGGTGTAGCAGGATCTTCTTCAGCATTAGCAGTGTTTGGAACCTCATAAATGTCAACTGTAGATGGTGAGGAGGGTGGTGAAGCAGGATGTTGAAGGTCAAACAGCCAGTTATCTCGGTTGTGCACACTGATGATTGGGTCCGGAAGCTTAAAATGGTGGACGATCTGATGATTAACTAGCAGGTCAAACTGATCTGGTCCAAGGTTTCTGATCATGCTAGTGTTGAAACAAAAGGCAATGTCCATCGGCTTTATTCCATAACGCGGAGCATAACCGAGCATAGGCCGGCGGAGTCCAATGGCATTAGACAGCATGGTAACTAAACCACCCAACAAGATTGGTGCATTTGGAGTCTGGATGATCCGCTCCATATTAGCGAGCATATAAGCTGCACCGTTCACCGGATGGTTCTGGGATGCACAATACATAATAAACAGCTCATCGCGGGATACAGACGTGACATTTTGCTGTTTGCCAAAGATAATGTGGGCTATGATCTTGTGGAAATACCTGATAGCCGGGTTATGAATGCATTCAGAGTACAGATCTGACGACTCAGGATGGTTAATACCAGCAATGCTTCCCTAGAAATAGTCAAGCTCAAATACAGGCAAAAGGTTCTCCTGTGTCATACTGATAACATCGGGTCCAAAAGGGAACCCAAGCAACTGGCTAAACTCCCGCAGGTTATAAGTGTAATCCATGTTAAACATTCTGAATGTGATCAGCCAACGGTTGAACCCCATTCCATGATTTGGAATGAAACTCAAGGTGCTGAGAAACTCAAGAGTCAGCCTTTTGTAGGTACAAAACCTTCGACGGATAGGAGCAGTGTCCCAACCAATCTGATGCAGCAAGTACATGACACTCTCACGAATGCCAATGGCAACCATAGCATGATCATCTGCGTATATAGTAGGACACATCTCCCGTTCACCCAGGTCTGCAAACTGTCTTCTTTGGTGTCGGCTTCGCAATTTGACATTCATGAAGTTTGCACAACCCATAGCGCGAAATGTGAAAGTAAAAGAAATACCCCCTGAAAATATTTGATAAATGTTTGAAAGAAAAGGAAATTAAGTAAGTATTTTCGGGTTAGGAAATTTGCCAAAGTTAAATTAAAAGGAAAAAGAAAGATGAAAGGGAGAAATAAAAACAAAAGAAAAAGATAGAAAGGAGTAAAAGATGCAATCATGAAAATGTTTTAAATATTAAGAAAAAGAAAAGAAAAATAAAAGCATGTTAAAGCCGAAAAAATAATTAAAGTAAAACATGGGTTGCCTCCCACGAAGCACCTTTATTTTATGTCGACGGCTCGACAGTGAATACCTATTCAGTTAGGTAGCGGGGTAGGCGGCTCACTTAACTGAAGATAAGCCGAGAAGTCGATATTTCCGACGTTAAAATAGTGCTTTAGGCGCTGGCCATTAACTATGAATGGTTCGATAGAACTACCTTTAATTTCTATCGCACCACTTGGGAAAACTTTGTTAATTTCGAACGGTCCAGACCATCTGGAACGTAATTTTCCCGGGAAAAGTTTCAGTCTAGAGTTGAATAGGAGTACGATGTCTCCTTCCTTAAAGTCTTTCCACGAGATACGCTTATCGTGCCATTTTTTTGTTCGTTCTTTATAGATTTTAGCATTTTCATAAGCGTCTAAACGCAATTCTTCTAGTTCATGGATATCTAACACTCGTTTCTCGCCAGCACTCTTATAGTTTAAGTTAAGGGTTTTTATGGCCCAATAAGCTTTGTGTTATAATTCTACTGGAAAATGACAAGATTTTCCATAAACTAACTTGAACGGCGTCGTTCCGATAGGAGTTTTGAAAGCTGTCCGATATGCCCAAAGAGCATCGTTTAGCTTGGAGGCCCAGTCCTTTCTGGATGTGGCTACGGTTTTCTAAAGTATTCGTTTGATCTCCCTATTTGACACTTCCACTTGTCCACTTGTTTGAGGATGGTATGGTGTGGCTATGCGATGTTTAACGCCATATTTGGAAAGTAACCTTTCGAAGATTCTAGAGATAAAATGGGAGCCACCATCGCTGATCACTAGTCTTGGTACACCGAATCGTGGGAAGATAATATTCTTGAATAGTTTTAGGACCACACGTGTATCGTTTGTGGGTGCGGCGATGGCTTCAATCCATTTTGATACATAGTCGACGGCTACCAAAATGTATTTATTTCCAAAAGATGCGGGGAAAGGTCCCATGAAATCAATTCCCCACACATCGAAAACTTCTACTTCGAGGATTCCTTTTTGCGGCATTTCGTCACGTCTAGATATATTTCCTGTGCGTTGACATCTATCGCAGTTCATAATTGCTACGTGGACGTCTTTCCATAAGGTAGGCCAAAAGAAGCCAGCTTGAAGTATTTTTGCACAGGTTTTCGATGTACTAGCGTGTCCACCATAAGGGGCGGAATGGCAATGGGAAATGACGTCGTTTATTTCATCATTGGGAACGCAGCGACGGTAGATACCATCGGCGCCTCTTTTAAAGAGTAATGGTTCATCCCAAAAGTAGTGTTTAAGGTCATGGAAAAATTTCTTTTGCTGTTGGTACGTCAAATCAGGTGGTAAAACACCGGCAGCTAAATAGTTGGCGAAGTCAGCGTACCATGGTAATGTGGTATTAGTACAATTGGATTTTACTACCGCAGTTGTGAAAGTTTCATTGTGTGGATCTAAACTGTCGGTAGGGTTTGTCTCTAGCTTGGCAATGAGGCGTTCATAAGGGAAATCTTCGTTTATGGGAACACTCTCAGTTTGGATTCCATCTAATCTCGATAAATGGTCAGCTACCACGTTTTCAGTTCCTCTTTTGTCTTTTATTTCTAAGTCAAACTCTTGTAGGAGTAAGATCCATCTGAGTAATCGCGGTTTGGCGTCCTTCTTGCTTAGTAAGTATCAGATTGCAGTATGATCAGTATAAATAATGATTTTAGCGCCTACTAAGTAGGAACAAAATTTGTCCAATGCGAATACCACAGCTAAGAGTTCCTTCTCCATAGTGGCGTAATTCATTTGTGCGGGGTCGAGTGTTCTGCTTGCGTAGTAGATAGTGTGGAGCTTCTTTTCTTTGCGTTGTCCTAGGACTGCGCCTACAACATAATCGCTTGCATCGCACATTATTTCAAATGGTAGGTTCCAATCGGGAGGTTGCATAATAGGTGTCGATATTAAGGCCTCTTTTAGTGTCTCGAATGTGTTCAAGCACTTATCATCGAAAATAAACTCAGCCTCTTTCATTAATAATCCAGTTAGTGGCTTGGTGATTTTAGAGAAATCTTTTATGAAACATCGGTAAAAACCCGCGTGTCCTAGAAAGCTTCTTATTTCTCTAACTGTTTTGGGTGGTTGAAGGTTTTTGATAATTTCGATCTTTGCTTTGTCGACTTCAATCCCTCTGTTTGATACAATGTGACCCAACACAATTCTTTGTCTCACCATGAAGTGACATTTTTCCCAGTTGAGCACTAGGTTGACATTAACACATCGTTTCAGTACTAATTCAAGATTTGTTAAACATCCGTCGAAACTCTCTCCACAGACAGAGAAATCGTCCATGAATACTTCCATGTTTCCGTCTAAAAAATCTGTGAAGATCGCCATCATGCATCGTTGGAAAGTTGCAGGTGCATTACATAGTCCAAATGGCATTCTCCGGTATGCAAAGGTACCATAGGGACATGTGAACGTAGTTTTCTCTTGATCATCAGGATGAATGGGAATTTGAAAGAATCATGAGTATCCATCAAGGTAGCAGAAATGGGAATGTTTGGCTAAACGCTCGAGCATTTGATCAATGAATGGTAATGGGAAATGGTCTTTGCGCGTAGCTTTGTTTAGTTTTCTATAATCGATACACATTCTCCATCCTGTTTGCGTATGTTGTGCTACCGATTCACCTTTTGTATTTGTTATAACTGTAACACCTCCTTTCTTAGGCACCACATGAACTAGACTGACACAGTTGCTATCTGATATTGGGTATATGATGCCTGCCTCTAGTAGTCTTTGTACTTCTTTCTTAACGACTTCACTTAGGATAGGATTTATTCGTCTTTGATGTTCTCTAGAAGTCTTGCAGTCCTCCTCCAGCATAATGCGGTGCATATAGAGAGAAGGGCTTATTCCTTTTAGGTCTGATATATTATATCCTAATGCGGCTGGATATTTCCTTAACACAGTAAGAAGTTTTTCGGTTTCGATCTCTCCTAATTCGGCATTGACTATAACTGGTCGTTCGAGTTCTTTATCTAAGAATTCATACCTAAGATCTTCAGGTAATGTTTTAAGTTCTATACCGAGTTTCTTATTAGTTGAGTTAGGATCGGGTGTTAAGGCTAAACATTCGCTTAGGTTGGCATCTAAGTGTTCCTGTTTCCAGTCTTTGTTCTTGAGGATAGTCGGTGTCTGAATTTTCAGCATCTCAGAGTAGGTGTCCTCTTGGCATTCAAGTTCTTTGACACATTCATCGATAATATCTAGGAGACAACATGAGTCATCTATAGCAGGGGCTTTAAAGAATTGGGAAAGAATGAATTCTACTTTTTCTTCTCCTACCTCGAAGGTAAGTTTTCCTTTCTTGACGTCAATGATGGCTCCTGCAGTAGCTAAAAATGGTCTTCCTAGTATGATGGGAATGTTTGAATCTTCCTTGATGTCCATTATTATAAAGTCAGTCGGTATGTAAAATTATCCTATTCGGACAGGAATGTTCTCTAGCATACCAACAGGAAATTTGACTGACCTGTCTGCTAGTTGTAGGGACATCTTGGTAGGTCTCATGTCGTCTAATTTTAGCTTCTCGCAAATAGATAAGGGCATTAGACTGACACTGGCTCCTAAACGCATAGAGCTTTGTCTATGACAGATTTTCCAATTACACATGGTATGGAGAAACTACCAGGATCTTTTAGCTTTGGAGGCATGTTATTTTGAATTATGGCGCTACACTCGGCAGTTAGCATAACGGTTTCGTTCTCAACGAATTTTTTCTTATTAGCCAATATTTCTTTTAGGAATTTAGCATATGACGACATTTGGGTTATAGCTTCTGTAAACGGAATAGTGACGTTTAGTTGTTTCAGAAGTTCTACAAATTTCTTGAATTGTCCCTTGTTCTTGGATTTTGCAAGTCTTTGAGGGTATGGAATTGGTGGTTTGTATGGTGGTGGAGGCACATAAGGTTTTTCTGAGGCCTCTCTGTTCTCATTCGCGTCTTCCTCTACATTTTCAGATTGATCTTTCGACTTCTCTATTTCTTTTTCGGGCTTTTGATACATGGTCGGGTTTTGGAGTCTAGGATCTACCGGTCCGTCAAGGGCTGTCCCACTTCGTAATGTAATAGCATTTGCATGTCCTTTAGGATTGGGCTGTGTCTGTCCAGGAAATGTACCAGCAGGTGCGGAAGAACTAGCTTGGTGTTGTGCTACTTGGGAGATTTGGGTTTCTAACATTTTGTTGTGAGTAGCTAGGGCATCTACCTTGTTTGCTAATAGCTTCAATTGTTCACTGGTGTGAACGTTTTAATTGAGGAATTCTTTGTTTTGTTGGGCTTGATTAGCGATAAAATTTTCCATTAGGATTTCAAGGTTAGATTTCTTAGGAATGTTAGGAACATTACCAGCGGGTTTTTGATAACCTGGAGGTACAACAGGTGTTTGGCCAGGTGCATATAAAGCGTTATTGCTCTTGTACGAGAAGTTAGGATGGTTCTTCCAACCAGGATTATAGGTATTGGCATAAGGATTTCCTTGAGCGTAATTTACCTGATCAGCCGTTATTCCTGCTAAGAATTGACATTCGGTTCCAACATGACCAGGTACTCCAAAAACTTCACAACTTGGGGAAACTGCAACTACGGTAGCTGTAGGAGGTAAGGTCAAGCTTTCTATTTTTTGGGTAAGAGCATCTACCTTAGCATTAACTTTATCTAGGCTACTAATCTCGTACATCCCGCCTTTAGCTTGAGTCTTCTCCACAAATGTTCTTTCTCCTCCCCACTGATAGTGGTTTTGAGCCATGTTTTCAATGAGTTGGTTAGCTTCGTCATAAGGTTTGTCCATCAGTGTACCACCTGCGGCGGCATCTATAGATAGTCTTGTGTTGTACAAGAGTCCATTATAAAATGTGTGGATTATCAGCCATTTTTCTAGTCCGTGATGTGGGCACATTCGCATCATATCTTTGTAGCGCTCCCATGCATCGAATAGTGATTCAGTATCCTTCTGCCTAAATCCGTTGATTTGGGCTCTTAGTGCAGCGGTCTTGCTTGGGGGAAAGTATCGTGCTAAGAATACGATATTCAGTCCTTCCCACGTAGTGACGAAATTTGATGGCAAGGATTGCAACCAAGCCCAAGCTCTATCTCTTAGTGAGAAAGGGAAAAGACGTAATCTTATCGCATCTTTACTAACACCATTTGCTATAACTGTGTCGGCAAATTGAACAAATTTTGTAAGGTGTTCATTCGGGTCCTCAGAAGGATCTCCAGAGAATTGGCGTTGTTGGATAGCTGATATCAATGACGGCTTTAACTCGAAATCGTTTTGGTTTATTGCTGGAGCAGCAATGCTGTTATGGGGCTCTTGTTGTGATGGAGCTGCGTACTCCTTCAGTGGACGGGTCCTTTGTTCTTCGGCCATGTCTAATTCTGGATTGGTTTCGGTTTCAGAAGAAGAATTAGAATCAGTTTCAGAATCAATCTTGATTTCTGGTTTAGGTAAAGGAATAACGTGATTTAAACAGTAATCCCTAACTGCACGTCTTACGGAAAGAATGCGTTCAGGTTCGTCCGTCGATTTGTCAAGTGGTTCGCCTTGTGAGCGAGTCCTTGGCATACAAATCGACAAAGGGTGTCTGTTGCTTAGTCTAAACGCGCAACAGAAGAATCGTAATTAATTGACTACCAGTCCCCGGCAACAGCGCCAAAAACTTGATCGGGACTTTATAAGTCTGTCGGGATACTAACTGCAAGTATACAGTTCAGTCGTTCTAGTTTTAAAAGATTATCGAACCCACAGAGACTGAGGATCAATCACATACGATCTAATGCTACAGTTTGTCTAACTAAGCGATGAATATTCGATTTTTGGGGGAAATAGTTTAATTAAAAGTAATAGTACTAATTATACCGGTATGTGATAATCGAACTTAGGGAGTTCGATGAATCGCTTGGCCTATAAAGTATTTCGGTAAAAGCTAATTGTTTAAAAACCTGAGACATACACTCTCGTGTTTATGAAATAAGTCATGCTACTAAACCTAGTGGATGCACTTTAAATTTAATAACACTTTTTGAAAACAATTTGAATTTAATTAATTTATTAAAACACTCTCGTGTATTTAAAAATCAATGCTTCGTTACCACTATTTGGGTTGAACCCCAGCTCTCGCATGTAGGTTCTTGCCTTAATTAATTTCCCACTCTCGTGGCAAAATCGTGTTAATTAACCTCTCACTCTCGTGACAAGGATAGTTAAATTAATCTTGGAAATTAGAAACCAGAAATTGTTTTATAAATATTTTTGGCCAAGGTATCATTGAATTCTTTCAGTTCTTACGGTCACATACCGGTATTAATAATTTAGTCAGACATAATTAACTTAACAACAATACAGTTCAAAATATAATTCATGGCAATAATTGGCATATTATAAAAACTGAATAAATAATAATTGCATAATAAAAAACCTGGAATCAAAGTTGCTATAGTAATCTTGAGGTAATACAGTAATCCAATCTTCGAGCTTGACTTGCAGTAAATGATTCGTGTTAATTCTTGAAAGAAGAATTAACACTTAAAAATAGAAACTAAGGCTTTGAATGAAAATTACAAGAAAATGAAAACAAAATTCCAAAACAAGAAAATTGGAAATAACTGTAAAATAAAATTAATATTTGCTCTGAGTAAAATTCTTCGACCCTTGAACTGTGTACTGGTACACATATTTATAGCATATGAAAAATCAACAGTTTTTGAATTCTTGATGAAGTCTTCCATGGAGAAAATATAGGAGCACTAATAGTGGTGGCAAGAAAATAGGAGACTCAGTAGAAAAAGGGAGAACGAGTCTGCCCTTCACGCCCACGTCTTCAATCCATGCATAACGTCCACCTTCACGCGCGGGACGGTTGTCATAGGTGGGCGACGGTCGTCACACGCTGAAGTAGTGCCTTACGCTCGTCAGTGGTGTGTGACGAGCGTTTCCTTATGTTGGGGGGTGTTACGCCCGTCACAGGGACGTGACGACCGTCACTGTTCCAGATGTCCAAACTTTGTATTTTTTTTATTCTTTTTCTCTTTGTTTATCATCTAGCCTTCTTCATGTTGTCCTTTTCCATCGATTTGAGTTGACAAGTGTTATACCTGCAAAAAGACAAATAATCTCGGAATAATCGGGGGTTAGACGACTTAATGAAATATAAAATCGGTAAAAAGTATGTTAATTATACGATATGTTTTCTCGTTATCATTGACCCCAGGATTGCTGATGTGTAGGGGAGGTCCTCCAGTCCGAACATGACGAACAACCCTTTGAGCACCTTCTTCAACCACTGCTCGTGCATCCTTGAGAGAAGCCATCTTCAAGGGAGGTTTGGTGACCTTCGAAGGTCTGTCGGTAGTTTCTGCTGTAGCCATAATCTGAGGTACCTCTTTAAAGTTCTGGCAACGAGTCTCGATGAACTCGCCATCCATCTCTACGTACCTGAAGGAGTTCAAGTGACTGATCATGTACTCCTCTTCACCATGCACAGTGACAATCTTTCCTCTTACTGGGTACTTCAACATTTGGTGGAGGGTAGAAATAACAGCCCCAACCCCATGTATTCAAGGGTGTCCCAACAAGAAATAATATGATGGTTTGATATCCATTACGTAGAAAGTGGAGTCGAAGGTCTGGGAACCAACTTTGATAGGGACATTCACTTCTCCATGCACCATCCTCTTCGAACCATCGAAAGCTCTCACTACTATATTGCTAGGCTTTAAGGTCAAGCCTTCACAGTCCAATCTGTCCATAGCTTTTTTAGGTAGCACATTCAACGAGGAACCAGTATCTACCAAAACATGGGCCAGAGTCATGCCCCTACATTCAACGGAAACATGAAGAGCATCATTATGTTTCCTCCCCTTTGGTGTCAGATTCGTGTCAGAAAAACCCAAACCATTATCAGCAGTCAGACTAGCCACACAATCTTCAAACTGATCAACAGATGTCTATTGTGGCACGTGAGCCGTCTTCAGAAACTTAACCAAAGCCTTCGCATGGGCCTCGGAACATAACAACAAAGCCAACAAAAATTTTGGATGAGGTCTTCCCCAGTTGCTCGACCACGTTGTAGTTTCTCTTCTTTATTATTTTCAAAATTTCTTCCATTTCTTTCTTGGAAGCTTCCGGTATGGTTACTGAATTAGCCTTTGTTAGGACAGGCTCAAGCAATATGTCTTTGCCTCGAGTCTCGCCCGACTCGGTGATGGGAGGGTCAACAGGAGTGATTACTGGAATTGCAGTAGTAGTCTTGGGTGGAACCACAACAGGAATGATCATAGGTCTGGTAGCAGTCTTTGGAGGAGAAATATCAGGGGAGAACACTCTTTCACTTCTTCTTATTATACTGGCTCCGGCAATATTGACGATGTCGGAATCATCATTTTCAGCAATCTTGTCTTTAATGGCTAGCATGTCCTGCTTTATGCCGTAGTAATAGACGTCGGCCCCATAGTTCCAAGAAACAACTTTGTCCGAGGAGTATGGGATTAGCCCTGGCATGGTTATGATCAACAGAGTAACCTTCAGAAATGATGTAATCCTGACGGGTCTCTTAGAGGATGCCCTGGGAGGATTGACGGAAATGGTTATGATAGAAATGTCTTCATAGGAAACAGTCGAAAGAGGAGTCTTCTCAAACAAAATCTCTTTGTCATCCATCAGGTGTTGAACACTTGCCTTCAAAAAAGGGCAACCAGTCGGTAAGAATGAACAAAAGTGGCAACCTTCACCACAACCCAGAAATAAACCGACCTTCAACAAACTCTCTTTGATAGTCATGAGTGGGGTCACCAATTCTTCCACAGAAGTCACAAACAAATCTTCTTCAACGACATTAACACCCCGACCATGTTTCAGAATAGGAGCAGTGATAACATTGGGAGTCTCCGGGGGATCAAATTCAATTTCCTTAGCATCAATCAAATCATGTACTTTGTTCTTCAAAGTCCAGCAGTCATTGGTGTCATGGCCTGGACTTTCCGAATGGTAAGCACAATGAGCATTCGGTTTATAGTAGGGAGAGGTGGTGTTTGGATTCTTCGGAGCTTCCCTCAGAGTAACCAGATTGGACTTCAGCAACTGAGGTAAAACCTGAGACAACGTCATGTTGATTCGAGTGAACTGTCTAGCTGGCCTTTCTTCTCTCGGCTGATTATTTCTTTGTTGAGCAGGTACAGGGTTGGGAATCATAACAGTCCCTACCGTCGAATGGCAATCAGTTTGATTCTGATTCTTTTGGTTGTAGATAATACTGACTTCCTTTTTACCTATAAACGGCTTCCTTGCAGCACTAGAAGAGGCATCCTTCTGAATTTTTCCACTTCGGATTCCAGCTTCCACTTGTTCTCCTGTTAAGATTAGTCCAGTAAAACCTACCGGTGAACTTCCAATCAGATGGTTGAAGAATGGCCCAGTCAAAGTTCCCAGAAACATATCCACGAGTTCCCTGTCAACCAAGGGAGGTTGAACTCTTCCATCCAAATCTCTCCACTTCTGAGAATAATCCTTGAAACCCTCATTCGAATCCATAACAGATTTTGGAGTTGTGTACGGGTGGGAGAGAGGTCTGCATTATACTGATATTGCTTATAAAATGCAGCAGCAAGGTCTTCCCAGTTACGAACATTGGCTCTTTCCAGCTGATAGAACCAATCAAGTTGTGTTCCAGAAAAACTTTCTTGGAAGAAATGAATCCATAAGTCTTTGTCAGCAGCATGAGGCTGTATCTTCCTCACATAAGAACGAAGATGCATTTTGGGACAAGAGACCCCATCATACTTAGAAAATACCGGTTCCTTGAACTTTGGGGGGATGACAACCCTGGAGACCAGACCCAACTCTTCAAAATCCAGCCCAGGAACCTTCTGGATTTCCATAGCGCTCAGACGCTCTTATAGTTGCTTATACCTTTCATCAACCGGAGGGTACTGCTCCTTATTGTAATCAGTTTCATTATCAGACTCTTTAGGACTAGGGTCCTCTTCTCTGGCTTCAACCTCTTGGTTCTCTCTCTCTTTAGATGAAGAAGCTAAATCAATAACCCGTCTTGGCGGCCCTCTGAACCTTCTGCTCATATGTGCCACAACGACTGTCTTCTTGGTCTTCTTGTTCTTCTTAACAATCAGAGCTTTCAGCTCTTCCTGTCCTTTGGCCAGAGCCACAATCATTTGCTGGAATTGCGTGTTCTGAGTTTGAAGATCTTTCACAGTTTGTTTAAGAGCCATTGCTGAAATAAACAGCGAAGGAGATGAGAAACATGTTATGAATCCTGTACATGCAATGCTATGAATGGGATGCGTATGCAATGATTTCAAAGACTTTGGGAAATTTAATTCCACGAACAAAAATGAAACAAAGATTTTATTAGTTGAATTTAAAGTTCAAATGCCTTTTAGGCGTTACAATTAAAAACAAATCTAAAAACTAGAAAAAAAATCAAAATTCCCATGGATGCTTCCTCTTTGTGCCGAGATAGACATTGAGTCCTCTTTCCTCATGGAGCTGCTTTGTGAGCTCTAAAACCTTCCTCTCCTAGGCATAGAACTAATCCCTGTAGGTATCCCTCTCTTTCTTCAACTGAATCCAAGACCTCTATAGTTCTCCAAGATCAATGGGTATATCAGGATGGAGAATCGTGTAAGGAATACCCCCTTCAGTAGCGGGTTCCACAATGACTGGTAGAACGGCCATATAGGGCATCCTAAGTTTCTGGGCACGAGCTCGTACCCATTGGAGATAAGGTTCCAAAGCCTTGGCGCCAAATCTGTTTGCCATGCTCCAAGCTCGTATGAACCTCTGGCGATACCCTTGAACATCATCCTCATAGTTGAATACAATTCCCTCAATAAGTAACTCATGGTGACCATCCCTTCGAGCGTAACCAAATTGTCACAGAGCTAAACAAGGATTATAGGTTATACCCCCTCTGATGCCAAGTAACGGGACATTAGGGTACTCCCCACAGCGGTCAATAATAGCAGTGTTTTCCATAGCTCGGGAACACCAGAGAATATTTGTGTGAGCAAGTGACATTATCCTTTGTGACCAACCCAAACCTTCTTCATTCTTTAGTACAGACTTAGGGAGGTGAGAAATAAACCACCTCGACAGCAATGGCATGCAGCACATAAGAACCCCTCTTCTCTTCATGGTATGAGTATGGAGAGCGTGCAAAATATCTCCGAGCAAGGTAGGCACGGGGTTGCGAGAGAAGAAGATCTTGATAGAATTCACATCTATGAAATAGTATGGATTAGGGAACAATAATAACCCATAGATTAGAAGATCCAAAACCTACTCAAAATCCTGAAAATCCATATCATCCCAAAACAGCTGGTCCTTGTCTATAAGGAACTTGGCTAGAAAACCCTCGACTCCGCTTCTTGTTTCCCAATTGGATACCACGTCGACCCGTTTCAGATGCAAGGCTGAGGCAATGACTTCTGGCTTAGGAATTTCTTCCATACTTGTGAAAGGAAACTGTTCAAGAATGGGTATATCCAATAACTGAGAGAACTCTTCCATGGTTAGCACCAACTGATAGTCTGGAAAGGTGAAGCAGTGGTGCTTGGGGTCAAAGAACTGAAAGAGTACACTCATCATCTTTTCATCAAAGTTTGAAGTAACCAGGTTGAGAAGTCGACCATGTCTCTTAGTGAACGCAGAAGTTTCAGGGACCTTTGATACTAACTCTTTGAGTTGGGAAGGTACTTTCACAAAGTTGATTCAGATAGTGTTTCTACGAGCGGAAGCCATGATCTGCAAAACAAAACAAAGATAAATTCCCTTGGTCCTTGAAATGGTTAGTGCAATAAGAATGGATGCTATGTTATGATGCATGATGCCATATTTAAACAAGATAAGTCACATATAAGCAAAACACACAATAGACCTTAGGTTCAAAGCTTGCACGAGGTTAAAGGTAAGTACCCTCTTGAAGTTTAGTTGTTTCCAAACCTGTCTTAGAAAAGTAATCGGGTTCTAAAGATTCTTAATATCACTGATCATCCTTTATCGGGGATTGTTTCAACCAAGCAATCTTTTCTTGCGGCCGAAATATCCTGAAAGTCTGATCTCAATGAGTGTAGCATCGAGTATCAACCAATCCTCAGCTTTATACCGAGGCCGGCTATCTCACTACTTTCTAATGTCCAAGTTTGTTCAACTAAGGTTCTAAGGTTCGTTAGTGATTCACGACACCACGCGACGGCCCCGTATTCTCCTCGTTTCCACACGAAGGATACTGGTACCAACCAAAGTGTCACACCAACACAACCATCGCTTAAACCATATCGGTTTACGCCGTACAGTCTCCACGATCTATTGCTCTTTACCTAAAAAGTGTCCCCAGATCCGGGTGTAGGATCTTTAAAAATGCCCAAGCAAAAACCTTTTAAGAATAAAGCATACAAAACAAACAAGAAAGCAATTAAAAAAATGACCTAGATCCTAAGGTATATTCCATTTTATAGATGATTTCCCAGCAGAGTCGCCAGTTCTGTGATATGGTGGCAAAACCGACTGTTAATATTGGTTTGCATTTTGTATTCGCAAATGTCGCGGTAAGCAAGAGTCGCCATCGACTTTTATTTTATCCAATCAGGAAAAGGAAAAAGAACAGAAAAAACCTTTTTTCGAGATGTTTCTGAGTACAGGGGGTAGATTATATAAAGGGAAGGTGTTAGCACCCTTTCTATCCGTGGTTTTCCACGGGCTCTTAGGTACTTGCTCATTTTTAAATTGCTTGTGTGTGCTTGCTTTGAAAAGTTTTGTTTTGCTTTGTTTTAACCCTTGTTTCTGTCCTCAAGAGTGTTACGAAGTTGTTTTTGAAAACTTTGTTTGGAAAGTGTTTGGTGTGAAAAAGTTTGTTTGTTTGAGCAAGTACCTTGGAACTAATATACCTACTCGAAAAAAGTCTGTTTGTTTTCCTTTTAGACAATGCTATCCCATTATTGAGAAATAGGTAGCATCGTCGTTGGAGTTTTTAGGGACATTCGAAGGGACATGTACGATCACAAAAGCAATGTTAGGAAACGGTAGTAATCAACCTAAAGCCTTAAAGATCTTTTTCCGAGGCAACATCCGAATGGGTCATTTTAGATCTTTCGGGGATAGAGGACAACCATTAACAAACCCTATACTTCATGACCGTTTACTGAAGGCAATCAGAGTGGAGTAAACCCTAAGAGTGAGCATGTGCGAGTGTAATTTTCAGTTTAATTTATCTTTGCACAATTAGGGTTTTCTACCGATTTAAATTTCAGTTAGTCTTTCTATACAATCCTATTAACATACATCTAAGAAGTTTATAATTTGAGAAAATTAAAAGTGCGGAAAGTTTTAAAGTCTTAGCTTTTACAGGGCTTTCGCAGATACATAATTATCTTGACTGTAAATAAAAATGCGGAAGTTTAAAACCCTAATTAAATCTATTACAACCCGAAGCAGATACAATAATAAAAAGGAATTAAAAATGCGCACGGCAAATTAAATGCGAAAATTAAAGAACCCTAAAAATTTAATTGAAAAATATTTAGGTTATTATTATTATTTGAGAAAAAAATTAATAGGTTATGTACAAACTAAAACCCTAATCTCTAATTGATTTAAATTATATAGAAAAAATAATTAAATTGCGCTAAATAATTAAACTAATTAATTAATTAAAGAAACAAAAAATTTTTTATGAAAAAAAGATATTTTAGGTTTTTGTGATTTTTTTTGATTTAATAAAAAATGATTTTTTGTTATTTTGTAAAAAAAAGAAATAATTAATAAAATAATTAAAACAAAAGAAATAAAATAGAAAGGAAAGAGATTTGGGCCTGTTAGAAGTAATCAGGGGGTATGTGAGTTGAATTTTGTAAGCCCATTAACTACTGAGCCCAATCCTTGCGTGGGATCAAGTGGAATCATCTTCTGATGGTCTACCATGCTCCTTGATGTGTGGGACGCTGGATTTGTGATGATGATAATCCATTGGCTGGATATTGTGGTGCATGGTGGGTGTTTGGAAGCATGGTCTACGTGATCTGGAGTTAAATATGAAGAAAAACAAAAAACACAGGGACCTGGGATCGAACCCAGGTCCTCTACATTTCCAAACGCGCGCTTCACCACTAGGCTGCTAGGTTTTAGTTGTCAATATAGTAACAATAATCAATATTATATGAAACAAGGTGGATAATTGAAAGAAAACAAAAACGCGCGTGTTATTCAAATGGACCAGTGATATCCATCCACGTTATCTTCTTCTTCCTTGCCTGTCGTATTAGGCTAAATACTTTTACCTACGGCCAAGAATCCATAGCTAAAACCCCACAAGCTTCAAAAATCAGAAAAACGTATGATAAATTAAGGGTGAGTACATGGGTCAACTCGTCTTGATGACACGAGCATCATGGTACCCTTTTCTTGGGCCAATTTCACCTGTATCAAGAAGCCCTAAAACGTGACTTCAAACCCTATCCATGGCATTCATCAGTGTATTCCTGAAAACATCAATTAAACCAATCCAACACGTTGCAAACATGACAACAAACACAAATATAACATTAACACATGTTCATGATGCAAGAATCATAGTAATCGGATTTTGAAAAGAAGCAATCCGTGACGATCGTATGCCATGTTTATAGGCTTGGGAGGACTGGAAAATGATTGGAACACGTTCTGGAGATGTCCAAGAATCGATTGGTAGCTTTGAAATGCTTTGAATTTCCCTCTAGGTTGGAAAATAGATCACCACTTTTTTTCAATTTTTTCAGTTTTGCTTTGTGCTCTCACGACCTATAATCCTTGTTTTTTTTTTGCTTGGTTATGTTCAGCATATATACTAGAACCAATTAGGTCAACAAAAATGCCTTGTATCTTTGAAGATCATCAAGATTTGATTTGGTTTTTCTCTTGTATGATATGTGTGATACGGTGGGAGAACTGACTAGTGTTTTGCGTTTGTATTCGCACTTGTTCGGTTGAGCAAGAGTCGCCACCGACTTTTTATTTTATCCTAAAGGAAAGGTTAAAAAGCACAGCAAAAACCTTTTGAGATATTTCGTGGGTTCGGGGGGTAGATTATGAAAAGGGAAGGTATTAGCACCCTTTTCATCCATGGTTATCCATGGGCTCTTAGTTACTTGGTTTTTTAGATCACTTGCCTTGATTTTTGATTGCTTTGAAACTGTGGTGTGTGTGAGTGTTTTGAAAATGTTTTTGAAGAGATGCCTTGTCTTAGGCAACCAATGTATTTGACTCGTGTTTGAGTGTTTTAAAAAAGTGTGTATCTTTTCGAAAAGATGTTTCAAATGTTTTTTGAGAGTTTGTTTTGAAAGTGTGCATAAAGTGTGGTTTTTGAAAAGAAGGCAAGTGTTTTTGCAAGTTGATCTCAAGTAACTAAGAGTGTTGTATACCCCTATTGTACTTAAAGGTTTTCTCTATGTTTTCAACCCTTTTTAACAATTTTGTTCCACCATTGAATTTGGTGGACAATCTTGCGTTTAGGAAGTTTAACGGGACGGGCGCGGGTCATCATATGGACCATGAATGCAATGGTGCCAAGTATCTTTGGGCAATGTTTTCTTTGAAGGGACTATGATCATTCCGTTTTAGGCAACTTTCGAAGGCGTCATCGAGGGACTTATGATCATTTGAATTCGTTTTGCCAAAGAAACTCGACGTGCAAGCATGGCCCATTTTGGAAGGCAACATGTGGGATTACCCTAGAGGGTGCAAGTGTGATTGTGTATTGATTTCGTGTATTTGTCTTTGTATTAGGTTATCTAGCGTTTGATTTTATGTACATACAAACCCTAGGTCTAACCATGGTATAATTCGAAAGCGGTAAATTGCAAGAATTTAAAGTCTACGCTATTACAAATAGTATCCGGGAGTGGGGGTACAAATTTACAAATGGGGATGAGACTTTAGGAATGTAGTGTCCAATAAATTTACAACCAAATCGAATTGCGATCAAATGTAATCAATGTATAGCAAGGTATAAGAATAGTAATTGTATGTGAGAGAAATGTAAATGTATTTGTGTATTGTAGATGTGTAAGTGTACGTGTACGTATGAGATTTATTTACAAGTTAGGAAAATGTGAATTTAATGTATTATTAAGTATTGTTTAACCTAAATGAAAAGAATTAAATGTTTATTTATTTAATCTTTTGTAGTCTTGTATATTTCTTCAATATGTACAAAAAAAAGAATATTTTAATTAAATGAAAAGAAAATGTTCTAAGTTTGAAAATTATTATTTACAATTGATATAAATTTGTATCTTCATATTTTTGTTTAATATATACAAAAGAGGTATTTTAATTAAAAGAAAAAAAAGTGTTTTCAAACTTAAATGTATTGTGTATTTTGTATTTATGTTTAAATGTATAGTCAAAGGAGATAATAAATAAAAAATCTATTTTTTTTAATGTATTTGTTAATATGCATTTTTTATTTATGCTAACAAAAGAATAATTTGAGAAAAGAAAAAGAGTTATATATACAAAAAGGGTTAAGTGTATCATTTTGTTTTATAATTTTTGATTGTGTTATATGTAAAAAAGAAATAAAAAGGTTAACAAAATTTTAGTGTAAAACAAAAAATTTATTGTGTTAATTTATGTAAACAAATGTGATATGTAAAAGGTATTAGCTTTAGGAAATCGAATGGGCCAAAAGGGCATTAGGCCCAAACTAAACAAACAGAATGAATGGACAAAAAAAAGGGGGGTGTTAACTGGAACGTTTGGGCTTAGGCGTAGAAAATGGGGTGAGGCCCAATTTCAAATTGACAAACGTTTTTTAGGGTTTCTGATATTTGTTTTCATTAGGGAATTGTTAGGGTTTGTGTACACAGGAGCGTCGTTCACTTGTTCCACTTCGTCTTCTCCGATCGTTCTCACGCTTTCACCTCAGAATGCCTCTCCGTCTATGGCCGGCCCTCGCCACCGTCCCTGCTTCCTTCCTCCATGAATGGATCAAACCAAAACGCGAAATGGTAACAAACTGGAACGTTTTTTAGGTTTTTGATTTTGTCTTTGCATGTTTTCATTTTTGTTTATTGGTTTTGTTTCTTGGTTTACGCGAGATTTTGAAAAGAGATAAAAAGAGATTCTACCTTTCGGAGACGGAGAAGGAGGGAACGAGGAGGCGCGTGGAAGGCCGGACGGTGAGGCAAGGTGACGATGTTGATGGACTTGGAACCCTGGTACTCTGTACTCTTTGTCTTTTGCCTTTTTAGGGTTTTGTGATGCGTTTCTGAAAGCTTTTTTGATATTCCTTCTTTCTTCTTCTCTTTTACTGTATGCTTCTGCTTATGTATGATAATTATTCGTATCTTTGATCTTCTTCTCTCTGTTGCCTCGTTGCTTAATATGCTTGTTCCTGGCCCAATGATTAGTATCTCTGAGGGTTCTTCATGTTGCCTCTGAATGCTTGCTCGCTGAGTTTCTTCTTGCCTTTGAGTTGCCTTGAACGTTTCCTTTCCTGACTTTGAGTTGCCTGGATGACTTGGTGCCTCATATGTTTGCCCTTTCTCTTCTGGTTGCCTCTTGGAATGTTTGTTAGGGTTGCCTTCGAATGCTTCTTCTGTGGGCCTGGCTTATATGTTTATGTATGCTTCTGATATGTTGGCTTGTGAATGCTTGAATGTTGGGTTTGATAGCCCAATGATGAAGAAATTCTGAGGTCCTTTTGTGGGTTTGGAAATTGGTTTTATGGTTTATGCTTTTGGGTTTATCTGGCTTCAGACCTTGGCCTGCTGTATCAGGTTGAGCTGGTTATGGTCTTTTTAAGGCTTTGTGTTATAGTTTGGGATTTGTATGGTTATGGTTTTGCAGCTGGTTATGTGTTAAGCTTGAACACAGTTTGTTTGGGTTTGAAACTGGTTTTGACAGGTTTTATGCAGGATGGTACAGGGTTGGAGTTTTGTTTGATGGCCTTACTTGTTTTCTGGTTTGGATGTATAGTTTATATGTTTGTATCAGTTTGACAGGTTGGTATTGTTTGCTGGTTTATGCTTAGGCAGGTTTAATGCTTAGGTGAGTTTACTGGTTTGGCTGGAGGTCATTACAGGTTTTTGAACCAAGGCTTTGTGTTTAAGGCTTGGCCTTGCTTATGCAGGATTTAGACTTCTGGTTTTTATTTGGGCTTGATAAATTTTGACAGGTTTAATGCTTGTTGGTAAGGCTTATGCAGGTCTTGCCTTTTTGTGAGGTTTGGAGGCAGCTCTTGTATATTTTGATACAGTTTATTGTTCTTTTGTATTTCTGCCCTCTGGTACTGTGTTATTATAGTTGTTTTATATCTTTTCTTTCTCAAGCCTCAAAGCCAGTAAGCCTGCAAAACCTGCTTTTCTCTCTTCTTTCTCTCTCCAGTACACTTTAAAATATTAAAATATGTTATGTGTGTACTTTATTCTGAAAGGGCAGCATTGGGAAAATGATGAAAATGAATTAGCTTGCTTGCATATTAATCTTTCTCTGCATATTTGTCCCTTTTCCTCTAGATTTTGTGCTGCACTTGTACTTGCATATGAATATTCTGATATCTTTGATATCTTGATATCTTGTGGACAGCTTGGGTAGCCTTGTGACAGTATCTTGTACTTTTGGCAGAAAGTTTGAATTTGGACTTTGTTTGGCAATTTGAACTTTTAGTTGTACATGCTATTTGCTTTTGAACTATACAGTTGGTTTGACAATTTTGACTTATGAATTTCAACTTTGTGAATTCCAAATTAGCAAGCAAATATTCATCCCTCTTTGTGAACCGGGAGAAATCCCATGATTTGCAAAGAGGGCTAACTGATCCCAGTCAGTTGCCCTTAATGATGAACTTTTTATCTATCTGTCTTTTATTTATTTATCTGCTTCTAACTTTTCTTTTGTTCTTTGTTTTGCAGATAAAATTCCATGGAGCACTGGAGCAAGGGATAGCAGATGAAGAATTGAAGATTAGAAAAATATTTAGGATAGTTTTTTATTTAAATTTAAATAAATGTAAAATCATTGTTGTAAACAACAAAACAATTGTACAAATAATTTAAAAATCAATAAAAGTTTCTTTATCCAATTAATTCTTTTCCTCTCTCTTTTTTTAATTGTTCGTTTTATTATTTATAATTCTTTAATTATAATAATTGAAAATAAATTCCAATCATTTAATCTTAGAATAATAAATAATTAAATAAACAACGCTTCAGCATTTGATCAGTTAAACCTGCCGTTTCAAACATCCAGAGCAAAACAACATTCAATCACAACAATTGCCCAAACGCTTTTTTCCTTTTACTGACTTTAATCAAACATTGCAGATTCAAACCCAATGCAACCTTTTACTGATTCAGTCAAACAAACGTGAATTCAATCCAAATGCATTCTTTTACTGATTAAGTCAAACAATGCGAATTCAACCCAAATCTCGGAATAACTTGCAAAGCATCGTAGAATTAAATCTTTCCGAGGAACCGCGCACGAAAACCCTAATTCCTGATTAAATGTCAAAGAACGTTCGCCTGATCAAAGTTGAGCCAAAATCAATCAAAACCGTAAACCAATTGTTTGAAACATTCTAGAGCCCTGAAAATCAGTAAAACCCTAATTTTATTTGACTGACGAGAAAAGTCTGTTTGACCAATTCTTGAGCCAATCTGAAAAATTAGGAAACGCTTGAAGCCGTGATTTCTTGAGGAAAAATGCGAGGGAAAATTTTGGGGTACAAAAGTTGCCCCTGTTCAATCTTCTTGAACCTGAAGAGTTTGATTGACAAGTTTTCCTTTCGCGACTTGAAGGTAAAAGAAGATTGGACACTAGAGTGCCCTAAAATTTGCACTCGGTGATGTGATGGTAGAGGTGAATGGGCTTACAGATGCCATTTGGTGATGGGCTTAAAGATGCCATCTGATGCGATAGAATCTTGTCAGGGGATGGGCTTAGAGATGCCATCTGGAAATGGGCTTAAGGATGCCATTTGGAAACTGCTGGTAGGAGGATGGGCTTATAGATGCCATTTAGAAACGTTTGTCGGAGGATGGGCTTAAAGAGGCCATCTAGAAATGGGCTTAAAGATGCCATTTGGAAATGTTGAACTGTATGTCAATGGTGAGTGGACGAGTATCAGAAAGGCATCCATGTTTTGGAACATCTCTGAACTGGGGGTCTGAATAAGCAATAGAGCAGCATCCGTTGTTGGGAAGCGATCGTAAACTATTTTCAAAAGTTGAGAAGAGTCTGAACAAGTGATAGGTTAACATTCGTTGTTGGGAAGAATCCATAAACTGTTTTCAGAAGTCTTGAAGTTGAATAAGCAATAGAGCAGCATCCGTTGTTGGGAAGTGTCCGTAAACTGTTTTCAAAAATTGCATCTGAACAAGTGATAGATTAACATCCGTTGTTGGGAAGAATTCATAAACTGTTTTCAGAAGTCTTGAAGTTGAATAAGCAATAGAGAAACATCCGTTGTTGGGAATTGTCCGTAAACTGTTTTCAAAAGTTGAGAAGAGTCTAAACAAGTGATAGGTTAACATCCGTTACTGGAGAACCCGTGAACTATTTTCAGAAGTCTTGAAGTTGAAGAGGAACCGGTGTAGGGTTTCCTGATGGTGCGTCCGTGTAAAACTGCATCTGAGTGAATCTGGAATAAGTATCAGAATGTCGTCGTGTCTGGGTCACATCTGAACTATTTCTAGATGAATCTCGGAAGATGATCTTTGTCTGTCGACTGATCTTACCTGAATAGGTAAAGGGTTAGTTGTATGCAATGTTATGATGCATGATGCAACGTATGTGACATCAATGTTTATGACATGAATGTGATGAATGCGCATGTAAGCTGATGAGCTATCTCGC
Source organism: Vicia faba (assembly GCA_948472305.1). Taxonomy (NCBI): domain Eukaryota; kingdom Viridiplantae; phylum Streptophyta; class Magnoliopsida; order Fabales; family Fabaceae; genus Vicia; species Vicia faba. Next base: position 539,061,420 of record OX451741.1, read on the forward strand.
TGAGGATAAATGAATCCTAGATGGCTGAAGATAAGAGAATCTTGACTGCTGCCGGGAAAATAATTCTTTGGCTGCTGTTGTGGAGGGCAAGAATCTATTGATTATTGAGAAGTCTTGGGACCACTGTTGGGGGAATCAGAAGCTTGGGTTGTATGCCAAACTTACTGGGGAATTCCTGTCTTGAGGAGATCTGTGTAGGATTTCCTGATGATGAGTCTGTGTAAAACTGCATCAGGTTTTTGAACACTTTCGACATTCGAATGCCCCAAGTGGTGATGTAGATAATTTCCTGGCTTGTTACAGGTGTTGATCCACAATCGGTCGTTCACAGATATTTTCCTGGCTTGTTACAGGTGTTGATCTGGAACTTAAGAAAAGCTGGTCAAGGAGATATTGTCCTGGCTTGTTACAGGTGTTGATCTCTGACCTGAGAAAGAAAGATGGTTCCCTAGCGTGTTACAGGTGTTGATCCACAATCTCTTCAGATGTGCCCTGGCTAGATACAGGAATCGAATCTGGGAATAGTCGTCAACAGATATGCCCTGGCTGGATACAGGAATCGAATCTTCAAACTCTTCAGACGTGCCCTGGCTAGATACAGGAATCGAGTCTGGAAATAGTCGTCAACAGATATGCCCTGGCTGGATACAGGAATCGAATCTTCAAACTCTTCAGACGTGCCCTGGCTAGATACAGGAATCGAGTCTGGAAATAGTCGTCAACAGATATGCCCTGGCTGGATACAGGAATCGAATCTTCAAACTCTTCAGACATGCCCTGGCTAGATACATGAACCGAGTCTGGAAATAGTCGTCAACAGATATGCCCTGGCTGGATACAGGAATCGAATCTTCAAACTCTTCAGACATTCCCTGGCTAGATACAGGAATCGAGGCTGGAAATAGTCGTCAACAGATATGCCCTGGCTGGATACAGGAATCGAATCTTCAAACTCTTCTGACGTGTCCTGGCTAGATACAGGAATCGAGTCTGGAAATAGTCGTCAACAGATATGCCCTGGCTGGATACAGGAATCGAATCTTCAAACTCTTCAGACGTGCCCTGGCTAGATACAGGAATCGAGTCTGGAAATAGTCGTCAACAGATATGCCCTGGCTGGATACAGGAATCGAATCTTCAAACTCTTCAGATGTGCCCTGGCTAGATACAGGAATCGAGTCTGGAAATAGTCGTCAACAGATATGCCTTGGCTGGATACAGGAATCGAATCTTCAAACTCTTCAGACGTGCCCTGGCTAGATACAGGAATCGAGCCTGGAAATAGTCGTCAACAGATATGCCCTGGCTAGATACAGGAATCGAATCTTCAAACTCTTCAGACGTGCCCTGGCTAGATACAGGAATCGAGTCTGGAAATAGTCGTCAACAGATATGCCCTGGCTGGATACAGGAATCGAATCTTCAAACTCTTCAGACATGCCCTGGCTAGATACAGGAATCGAGTCTGGAAATAGTCGTCAACAGATATGCCCTGGCTGGATACAGGAATCGAATCTTCAAACTCTTCAGACATGCCCTGGCTAGATACAGGAATCGAGTCTGGAAATAGTCGTCAACATATATGCCCTGGCTGGATACAGGAATCGAATCTTCAAACTCTTCAGACATGCCCTGGCTAGATACAGGAATCGAGTTTGGAAATAGTCGTCAACAGATATGCCCTGGCTGGATACAGGAATCGAATCTTCAAACTCTTCAGACATGCCCTGGCTAGATACAGGAATCGAGTCTGGAAATAGTCGTCAACAGATATGCCCTGGCTGGATACAGGAATCGAATCTTCAAACTCTTCAGACGTGCCTTGGCTAGATACAGGAATCGAGTCTGGAAATAGTCGTCAACAGATATGCCCTGGCTGGATACGGGAATCGAATCTGGAATTGTGATAGTTGATTTGTTGGCGGTTGTAATTTCCGACAGGTGGTGAAGGAATGATTGAACACTTTTGACATTCGAGTGCCCCAAGTGATGATGAGTCTTGAATCAGACTACTCTGAGGATTGAGAGATTTCTTGAAATCTTGATTGGACTTCCCCAGGTTAACTGAATTTTGAAAGATCTGTTGAAACCTTGACTGGACTGCCCCAGGTTAACTGGATGGTGCTATGTCATGCCCCTTGTTGATAGGAGATTTGTCGTTGGAAGTGTTATCCTTTTGAAGTGATTTTAACTCACTGAGAGAGTTTTCGTTCCTCCGAACATTCGCTGTATGAATTTCTTCGCTGTCAAACAAAAAGCCAAATGCAGACAGTGATATTCAAGTAATGCAAAGTTTATGTTTGTCTCGAAGTTTTGAAAAATGCGTTTTTTAGCAGAAAACTTTTCATAAGACAAGTCAACACAAGATTTAGAGCAAAGCCTTACAGGAGTCAGGATACCTTTTGTAACAGTATACTTTCGAACTAACCCATGCTTCAATTAGGACTTTTAAAGGGTTGTAACGTGGCTTGGTTCACGGTTTAAGAAACAAAGGATAAAGGCTCAAAGTATATTTGTACCCACCCGCTCTTCGTGATGTTCTTCATACCTAAGCTCAGTTAATTGTGCGTCACACTCTGTTTTGAGTTTGGAACGACTTTTGGGCGATGGTTCACCATTTGAATTTGGGGAGACAATCACCATCTCCTTTTTTCTTTTTCAACATTTTTCATGTTGTTGAGGATTTTGTAATGACCTCACTATTTTGATTTTGATTTGTTATCCCTAACTTTTGCCTGACTGTTCCCATTTTTCGAGATTACAGTCAGCGGGATGCCCCAACTTTCTTAAGCCTCCTTTATAGGTTTTGGCTTGGTGGGCTTTTCTCTTTTGAGAGATTGACTGTCTATGTGATAGGGAACCACCCTTGTCTTTTGATTCCAAAGGAATGCTTTCTTTTTCGACGTCGTTCGTTGTGTTACGAACTGAGAGTTTGCGACTTCAATGCGCGTTTCTCTTGAATTAACTGAGATACTACCCTGCCCCGGGTTTATATCAAAGGTTTTGATCGTTTTAGAACAGAAAACTCCTACTCCTTTGGCTCGAAGGGGTTGATTAGGGATTATCTTCCTTATAACTCCAGTGTTTGGGATTTGAAAGAAATTCCTGTACATCATCAGCAAGGTCTGTTCAAAAGCATACTGTATAAGATCATGGTATTGTTTCGTCATCCTCCCTCTAAAGGCTTGCAGCTTTTTATCAAGAGTCAGATATCATAAAGAAAAGCATAAGAGTAGTGAAACGAATGGATGATTTCAAGACAAACATATGCAATGCATTAATGAAAACAGAGTTTAACATCAACAGATAATTGTTTGACAACAAAAGAAATTACAACTTTGAAAATTCAAAATGAAGCAAAAGTCTTTCAGTTTGGGCCTCATCACTTCAGGTGGAGAACCCCTTAACGGAAGATTTTCATCTCGCCGTTTGGCATGAATTCCAGCACTCCAATGTCGATCAGATCTTGAATCTTGTTCTTCAAGGCCCAACAGTCGTTGGTGTCGTGTCCCGGGCTGTAGGAGTGGTAAACACAAAATGCGTCGGGACGATAGTTAGGAGAGGATGTATTGAGCTTCTGAGGAGGACCCCTTATGGTAAGCAGGTTGACCTCCAACAGGCGCTTCAGTATGAAGAATGATGGTATTTCAGTCTCCGTGAACTGTCTTCCCGACGTTTCTTGCTTACGCCGATTACCCCGTTGACGCTGGCGAGGTTGTTGACGGGCTTGTGACCCTGAAGCAAGCGAAGGAGCCTTCCCCTTGTCTTCTTGAGTGGGTGGAGGCTGAGCGGTGACTTGCTCTTCAACCTCAGATGTTTGCCCCAATTGGTTGTTTGGAAGCAGTTGGCGGACGAGAACTCTGAGTTCCTCTTGTCTTTGAGATAGGTCTTGGATGAGAGCCATCTGGCCCACCAACTATCCCATCACTTGGGTCCTCAATGTTGTCAGATCAAACTGCAGCTCCGCAAGCTGATCACTCCTGGTATTGTTGGAATTCTCCAAGCCCTTTGTGAGGAGAGATTTCATTTCTTCTTGCCCCAGAGACAAGTTCAGGAACATCTCCTGCAGCTGAGCAGTCTGGTCTTGGATGTCTTTGACAGAACTTTCTAGAGCCATCTCTTACTGAAATAAACAGCAGGAGAGTAAGGAAACCTGAAAAAGGAAAGACTGTCAAAATGCAATGCATGATATGTGGATGCATGCTTTCAAGGATCTCTTGGGGTAAACACAAGAAAATGTTAGAGTTTGAACTTTGCTCTTGGATTAGAGAACTTTGCATTGGTGGATGTCTTTCCACGAGAATCAAGCTCACCATGTCGAGTGGGTCATAGCCACTGATTCAAGTTGTTGTACTTGATTTTTGTTTGGAGAACTTTGTATCGGTGGATGTCTTTCCACGAGAATCAAGCTCACCATGTCGAGTGGGTCATAGCCACTGATTCAAGTTGTTGTACTTGATTTTTGATGGCATTTGTTTAGAGGAGAAAACCCCTTTGCCCCTTGGTAGATGTCTGGTTCAACGTAACCCTGCACCAAAAGAACCTTCGAGATCCTTGAAATGGTCATTGAAAATGCTATGGTATGATGTCATGATGTTATGTATATGTATGCAAAAGCAAATGAGTGTATATACAGACAAACATATTCACACCAAGCAAACAAGTCCTTAGGTTTAGGCTTGCATGGGGTTTAGGTAAGTACCCTCTTGAAGTTAGTTGGCTCATCCTGTCCTAAAATAGAAATCGGGTTCTAAGGAGCTCAATATCATTGGATTGTTTTCTGTGTTCATCGTTTCGGTTTAGCCACTTAACTGGCGACCAAAATATTCCAATAAAACAACCCTCAAAGGAGTGTAGTATCGAGTATCTACCAACTTCGGACTGCACCAAAGTCGGTCATCTCACTACCCCTAAAAAGGCTAAGATGGTCAATTAAGGTTCTAAGAGTTCGTTAGTGCTTCACGACATCACTCAGCGGCCCCGTACTCTCCTTGACTGAACTCAAGGGTTACCGGTACTCATAAATATGTCACATTAACATAGCTTACTGCTTCAACCATGTCGGTATACCCCGCACAGTTCCCTCACAGTTTTTTTGCTATTTACCTAAGAAGGTGCCCTAAATCCGGGTGTAGGATTTACAACAAACCCAAACAAGAACCCAAAAGATAAAGCAATCAAGTCAATCAAAGCAAGAAGGTAAAGGTGATATAAACCCTAAGGTAACCCAACTTTTAAGTGTTTCCTCAGCAGAGTCGCCAGTTCTGTGATACGGTGGGAGAACTGACTAGTGTTTTGCGTTTGTATTCGCACTTGTTCGGTTGTGCAAGAGTCGCCACCGACTTTTTATTTTATCCTAAAGGAAAGGTTAAAAAGCACATCAAAAACCTTTTGAGATATTTCGTGGGTTCGGGGGGTAGATTATGAAAAGGGAAGGTATTAGCACCCTTTTCATCCATGGTTATCCATGGGCTCTTAGTTACTTGGTTTTTTAGATCACTTGCCTTGATTTTCGATTGCTTTGAAACTGTGGTGTGTGTGAGTGTTTTGAAAATGTTTTTGAAGAGATGCCTTGTCTTAGGCAACCAATGTATTTGACTCGTGTTTGAGTGTTTTACAAAAGTGTGTATCTTTTCGAAAAGATGTTTCAAATGTTTTTTGAGAGTTTGTTTTGAAAGTGTGCATGAAGTGTGTTTTTTGAAAAGAAGGCAAGTGTTTTTGCAAGTTGATCTCAAGTAACTAAGAGTGTTGTCTACCCCTATTGTACTCAAAGGTTTTCTCTATGTTTTCAACCCTTTTTAACAATTTTGTTCCACCATTGAATTTGGTGGACAATCTTGCGTTTAGGAAGTTTAACGGGACGGGCGCGGGTCATCGTATGGACCATGAATGCAATGGTGCCAAGTATCTTTGGGCAATGTTTTCTTTGAAGGGACTATGATCATTCCGTTTTAGGCAACTTTCGAAGGCGTCATCGAGGGACTTATGATCATTTGAATTCGTTTTGCCAAAGAAACTCGACGTGCAAGCATGGCCCATTTTGGAAGGCAACATGTGGGATTACCCTAGAGGGTGCAAGTGTGATTGTGTATTGATTTCGTGTATTTGTCTTTGTATTAGGTTATCTAGTGTTTGATTTTATGTACATACAAACCCTAGGTCTAACCATGGTATAATTCGAAAGCGGTAAATTGCAAGAATTTAAAGTCTACGCTATTACAAATAGTATCCGGGAGTGGGGGTACAAATTTACAAATGGGGATGAGACTTTAGGAATGTAGTGTCCAATAAATTTACAACCAAATCGAATTGCGATCAAATGTAATCAATGTATAGCAAGGTATAAGAATAGTAATTGTATGTGAGAGAAATGTAAATGTATTTGTGTATTGTAGATGTGTAAGTGTACGTGTACGTATGAGATTTATTTACAAGTTAGGAAAATGTGAATTTAATGTATTATTAAGTATTGTTTAACCTAAATGAAAAGAATTAAATGTTTATTTATTTAATATTTTGTAGTCTTGTATATTTCTTCAATATGTACAAAAAAAAGAATATTTTAATTAAATGAAAAGAAAATGTTCTAAGTTTGAAAATTATTATTTACAATTGATATAAATTTGTATCTTCATATTTTTGTTTAATATATACAAAAGAGGTATTTTAATTAAAAGAAAAAAAGTGTTTTCAAATTTAATTGTATTGTGTATTTTGTATTAATGTTTAAATGTATAGTCAAAGGAGATAATAAATAAAAAATCTATTTTTTTTAATGTATTTGTTAATATGCATTTTTTATTTATGCTAACAAAAGAATAATTTGAGAAAAGAAAAAGAGTTATATATACAAAAAGGGTTAAGTGTATCATTTTGTTTTATAATTTTTGATTGTGTTATATGTAAAAAAGAAATAAAAAGGTTAACAAAATTTTAGTGTAAAACAAAAAATTTATTGTGTTAATTTATGTAAACAAATGTGATATGTAAAAGGTATTAGCTTTAGGAAATCGAATGGGCCAAAAGGGCATTAGGCCCAAACTAAACAAACAGAATGAATGGACAAAAAAAAAGGGGGGTGTTAACTGGAACGTTTGGGCTTAGGCGTAGAAAATGGGGTGAGGCCCAATTGCAAATGGACAAACGTTTTTTAGGGTTTCTGATATTTGTTTTCATTAGGGAATTGTTAGGGTTTGTGTACACAGGAGCGCCGTTCACTTGTTCCACTTCGTCTTCTCCGATCGTTCTCACGCTTTCACCTCAGAATGCCTCTCCGTCTATGGCCGGCCCTCGCCACCGTCCCTGCTTCCTTCCTCCATGAATGGATCAAACCAAAACGCGAAATGGTAACAAACTGAAACGTTTTTTAGGTTTTTGATTTTGTCTTTGCATGTTTTCATTTTTGTTTATTGGTTTTGTTTCTTGGTTTACGCGAGATTTTGAAAAGAGATAAAAAGAGATTCTACCTTTCGAAGACGGAGAAGGAGGGAACGAGGAGGCGCGTGGAAGGCCGGACGGTGAGGCGAGGTGACGATGTTGATGGACTTGGAACCCTGGTACTCTGTACTCTTTGTCTTTTGCCTTTTTAGGGTTTTGTGATGCGTTTCTGAAAGCCCTTTTGATATTCCTTCTTTCTTCTTCTCTTTTACTGTATGCTTCTGCTTATGTATGATAATTATTCGTATCTTTGATCTTCTTCTCTCTGTTGCCTCGTTGCTTAATATGCTTGTTCCTGGCCCAATGATGAGTATCTCTGAGGGTTCTTCATGTTGCCTCTGAATGCTTGCTCGCTGAGTTTCTTCTTGCCTTTGAGTTGCCTTGAACGTTTCCTTTCCTGACTTTGAGTTGCCTGGATGACTTGGTGCCTCATATGTTTGCCCTTTCTCTTCTGGTTGCCTCTTGGAATGTTTGTTAGGGTTGCCTTCGAATGCTTCTTCTGTGGGCCTGGCTTATATGTTTATGTATGCTTCTGATATGTTGGCTTGTGAATGCTTGAATGTTGGGTTTGATAGCCCAATGATGAAGAAATTCTGAGGGCCTCTTGTGGGTTTGGAAATTGGTTTTATGGTTTATGCTTTTGGGTTTATCTGGCTTCAGGCCTTGGCCTGCTGTAGCAGGTTGAGCTGGTTATGGTCTTTTTAAGGCTTTGTGTTATAGTTTGGGATTTGTATGGTTATGGTTTTGCAGCTGGTTATGTGTTAAGCTTGAACACAGTTTGTTTGGGTTTGAAACTGGTTTTGACAGGTTTTATGCAAGATGGTACAGGGTTGGAGTTTTGTTTGATGGCCTTACTTGTTTTCTGGTTTGGATGTATAGTTTATATGTTTGTATCAGTTTGACAGGTTGGTATTGTTTGCTGGTTTATGCTTAGGCAGGTTTAATGCTTAGGTGAGTTTACTGGTTTTGCTGGAGGTCATTACAGGTTTTTGAACCAAGGCTTTGTGTTTAAGGCTTGGCCTTGCTTATGCAGGATTTAGACTTCTGGTTTTTATTTGGGTTTGATAAGTTTTGACAGGTTTAATGCTTGTTGGTAAGGCTTATGCAGGTCTTGCCTTTTTGTGAGGTTTGGAGGCAGCTCTTGTATATTTTGATACAGTTTTTTGTTCTTTTGTATTTCTGCCCTCTGGTACTGTGTTATTACAGTTGTTTTATATCTTTTCTTTCTCAAGCCTCAAAGTCAGTAAGCCTGCAAAACCTGCTTTTCTCTCTTCTTTCTCTCTCCAGTACACTTCAAAATATTAAAATATGTTATGTGTGTATTTTATTCTGAAAGGGCAGCATTGGGAAAATGATGAAAATGAATTAGCTTGCTTGCATATTAATCTTTCTCTGCATATTTGTCCCTTTTCCTCCAGATTTTGTGCTGCACTTGTACTTTCATCTGAATATTCTGATATCTTTGATATCTTGATATCTCGTGGACAGCTTGGGTAGCCTTGTGACAGTATCTTGTACTTTTGGCAGAAAGTTTGAATTTGGACTTTGTTTGGCAATTTGAACTTTGAGTTGTACATGCTGTTTGCTTTTGAACTATACAGTTGGTTTGACAATTTTGACTTATGAATTTCAACTTTGTGCATTCCAAATTAGCAAGCAAATATTCATCCCTCTTTGTGAACTGGGAGAAATCCCGTGATTTGCAAAGAGGGTTAACTGATCCCAGTCAGTTGCCCTTAATGATGAACTTTTTATCTGTCTGTCTTTTATTTATTTATCTGCTTCTAACTTTTCTTTTGTTCTTTGTTTTGCAGATAAAATTCCATGGAGCACTGGAGCAAGGGATAGCAGATGAAGAATTGAAGATTAGAAAAATATTTAGGATAGTTTTTTATTTAAATTTAAATAAATGTAAAATCATTGTTGTAAACAACAAAACAATTGTACAAATAATTTAAAAATCAATAAAAGTTTCTTTATCCAATTAATTCTTTTCCTCTCTCTTTTTTTAATTGTTCGTTTTATTATTTATAATTCTTTAATTATAATAATTGAAAATAAATTCCAATCATTTAATCTTAGAATAATAAATAATTAAATAAACAACGCTTCAGCATTTGATCAGTTAAACCTGCCGTTTCAAACATCCAGAGCAAAACAACATTCAATCACAGCAATTGCCCAAACGCTTTTTTCCTTTTACTGACTTTAATCAAACATTGCAGATTCAAACCCAATGCAACCTTTTACTGATTCAGTCAAACAAACGTGAATTCAATCCAAATGCATTCTTTTACTGATTAAGTCAAACAATGCGAATTCAACCCAAATCTCAGAATAACTTGCAAAGCATCGTAGAATTAAATCTTTCTGAGGAACCGCACACGAAAACCCTAATTCCTGATTAAATGTCAAAGAACGTTCGCCTGATCAAAGTTGAGCCAAAATCAATCAAAACCCTAAACCAATTGTTTGAAACATTCTAGAGCCCTGAAAATCAGTAAAACCCTAATTTTGTTTGACTGACGAGAAAAGTCTGTTTGACCAATTCTTGAGCCAATCTGAAAAATCAGGAAACGCCTGAAGCCGTGATTTCTTGAGGAAAAATGCGAGGGAAAATTTTGGGGTACAACAATATGTTTTCACAAAAAGCCTAATCATGCCAATTTTGCTTCAATTTGCCTTGATATGATTTGATATGATTTTCCATCCTAATTGGATTTGATTCCTACAAAAAATCAGATCAAAAATCAATCTTTTGTATTTTTTGCTATTTATTGGATTTAATTTGAATTTTAAATAATAAATAAAATAAAATAAATAATGAAGGAAATAAAGTGTAGATGCTGATTTGGGTCGTGGACCATGTCACAAGCAAGATGAAATCATGAAATGCTAGATCCATTTGACAAAAAAAATGTATTTTTGAGCACATTTGACTTTTGGCAATTTTGCAAAAATGGTCAACTTTGACAAGGCATATGTCTTCCAATTTTAACCCTAGAGAGGTGTTCTTTGATTTTTTAGGAAGCTTAGGATGTCCCCTAAACAACACTTTTGGTCTCATATCAATTGGGTCTTCCATGTTCATGTAAGAAGCTTTGACCCAAAAGGTGTTTTGTTGACTTTTCAAAAGGACCTATAATGTAGAAATTCATATCTTTTTATGAATGCATATTTTGAACTTGTGGGATGTAGATGAGTTGTAGGGAATTGCATACTCTTTAAAATGAGCCTTGGATGGAAAATTTCTGATAAAGTATGAAGAAGTTATGCTTGGTCAAAGTTTGGTTGACTTTTCTTGAGAAACCCTAATTTAGCAACTTTTGGGTTTTGATGAATTTGGGGCATTACTTGAGTAATCATGATCAACCCTTGATCAAATGATGAATATCACTTCAAAATGTTGATTTTGACCAAAAGTTTTGAAGTTTGACTGTATGTGGGCCACAGTTGACTTTTGACCTAGTATAGTTGATTTTCAGGCATCTGAGCAGTTGACTGAGCAAACTTCTTGTGCAAGGCATGGAACTTGACATGGATGATCTTGAGAACATATTAGGACCATGTAAATAATTTGGGACCTTTGGAGCTCCCACACCCTGATGAAAATGGAAACCCTAATTTGAGGTACATTGCCTTAGGAGAGAGTTTGCCTGGTCGACTCTTAGGCATCATTGAACAAGTTGGGAACCTCAATGCGCATGTGTTTTATAAAATGAGAGGGAAAATTTTGGGGTAAAATAGTACCGGTAACCCTTGAGTAAATCAAGGATAGTACGGGGCCGTTGCATGGTGTCGTGAAGCATCAACTGAACTTAGAACCTTTAATTGCACAACTTGGCCAGTAGGACGTAGCGAGATGGTCGACTTTGGTGTATTCCAAAGGTCGAAAGATAATCGATGCTACACTCATTGAGGTTTGACTCTTGAGTTTTGTTTGGTTGTGAGTCAATCGCCTATTGAACGAAGCTGGGGGAAAGATCGGTGATATTGAGATCCCTTAGAATCCAGTTACTATTTATAGGACAGGTTGAACCAATCCAACTTCAAGAGGGTATGACCTTAAAACTCATGCAGGCCTTAAACCTAAGGACTTGGTGTGACTTTCTTGTTGTTTTCTATATATGTTATTTTCTAGCATAATCATGACATCATAAGAATGGCATATTATAACTAACCATTTCAAGGATTTCCTAGGGCTCATTTTTGGCTTTGTTTTGTAGGACATGGCATCCGCCATTAGGAAAACTATCCAGATTAACCTTGTGAAAGTGCCTTTCCAACTAAAGGACCTGTCATTAAGGGTTCCTGAAAGTTATCCATTCACTAAAAAGCATGGCCGATTGCTCAACTTGGTCACTGAAAAACCTGGTGAAGAATTGTTAAAAATGCTGTTTCAGTTCTTCCATCCTGTGCACCATTGTTTCACCTTCCCAGATTACCAGCTAGTACCTACTATGGAGGAATTTTCTCAGTTGTTAGGGGTACCTATTCTTGATCAGTTACCTTTCAAAGGTACAGAAGAACATCCAAAGCCTAAAGAGATTGCTAGAGCTTTGTCCTTACAACGGTCTGACGTAGTGACAAGTTGGGAGACTAGAGGAAGTGTCCAAGGAATCCCGGTTAAGTTTCTATTCGAGAAGGCTTACCATTTTTGGGATACCCTGTATTTAAAAGCTTTTAAAGAGGTGCTGGAACTTCTCGTTTATGGGATGGTACTTTTACCTAATGCGGATCAACTCGTAGATGTGAACACTATTAAGGTTTTTCTGTCTCATAATCCAGTTCCTACATTACTAAGGGATATTCTACACTCTTTGCATGCTCGCACTCTAAAGAGAAGGGGTACCTCCTGTGTTGCACTCCTCTATTGGCTAGGTGGTTTATTTCGCACCTACCCAGGTCTGCTTTGAAGAATGAACAGGGTTTGAAATGGTCTCGTAGGATGACGCCCCTTACACATTCAGACATTCATTGGTGTTCGCGGTTCTCGGAAGATGTTACCATCATCAACCGCTGTGGTGAATTCCCTAATGTCCCTCTCTTAGGAATTAGGGGAGGAATCACTTACAACCCTTGTTTGGCACTGCGTCAGTTTGGTTATGTGAGAAGAGATGTTCCTCATGATACGCTATCCAAGGAATCGCCTTCAATGATGCTCAGGGATACCGTAAAAGGTTCATAAAAGCTTGGGGAATGGTGCATAAAATTGATAGCAAGACTCTAGGGCACAAGAATTACATTCCTCTTGAGCCTTATCTCCGACAGGTATGAGCTCGCGCCCAAAGTCTTATGATGCCTTACCCTGCTGTCCTACCAATAACTGTGGAACCAGTTATTGAAGGAGATACTACTTCCCTTGGTCATCATCCTGACATGCCAACTGATCATGAAGAGTTACAGAAGTCCTGGGTTCAACTCAAAGAGGAGCGTGACACGTTTGAAGCTCATTTCTATGCCAGCGAGAAGAAGGTCCTGGAGCTCACTAGGCTACTTCATGAAGAAAGGAACATAAACGCCTATGTTGCACCAAAGAGGATGCGCTCCTGGGAGACCTAGTTTCTTTTTTGCTTTAAGTTTTGTTTTGTTTTATTGTAAGCCTAAAAGGAATTCATTGTAACAATTCGAACTTATTAATGCAATTAACATATGTTTCTTTTGGTTAAACAAATCCGAGCCTTTAAGAATCCTTGAAATTATTGCATATGCATACCATCCATAGAATTGCATAAACAGGTACCATAACAGGCTTCTCACCTTCTTCGCTGTTTATTTCAGCCAAAATGTCTTCTGAATAAAGCATCAAAGTTCTCCAGGCACAAAATGCCCAATTCCAACAGATGTTCATAAATCTGGCGAAAGGGCAGGAGGATCTGAAAGCCCTCATCCTGAAGGAGAAAAAGAAAAAGAAGAAGGTCTCTGGTATTATGAATATGGGCAGAAGGTTTAGGGGGCCGTTAAAGCAACCAATCATCTGACCTCTTCATCCAAGGAATGGGAGAATCAAGAAAGAGAGACAAGGGAAAAGGACCCCAGTCCTGAAGTTTCTGACAATGATACAGACTATAATGATAAGCAATATCCTCCTAATGAGGATAGATACAATCAGTTGGAAGATCGTCTGAGTGCTATGGAAGTCCAGAGGATACCTGGGTTGGATTTCAAAGAATTGGGATTGGTGTCGGGAATGGTCATCCCGCAGAAGTTTAAGGCTCCAATTTTTGCAAAATACGATGGGGTGTCTTACCCAAAACTCCATCTCTGTTCCTATGTTAGAAAGATTCAGCCCCACACCGCTAATAGAAATTTGTGGGTTCACTTCTTTCAAGAAAGTCTGTCAGGGACTCAACTTGAATGATTCTACCAACTGTTAGGATTACATCTGCTCCAAGAGTCGCTCCGTTAATAATCACCCTTCCTGGTCCTGTCCCGTACGCCTCGGACAAAGATTTCCCTTGGCATTATGGTGCCGATGTGTACTATCATGGAATCAAAGACTGTGTGGCCAGCCTAACTGCTGACAATGGGATGGGTTTTTCAGATGAAAACTTGACACCGAAAGGGAGGAAGCATAATGATGCTATACATGTCTCGATCGAATGCAGGGGAACCACTATGGCTCAAGTGCTGGTAGATACTGGGTCTTCGCTGAATGTTCTGCCGAAGAAGGCTCTCGACTGACTAGATTATGAGGGATTGACCTTAAAGCCTAGTAACATTGTGGTAAGGGCTTTTGATGGGTCGAAGAGAATGGTGCATGGGGAGGTGGAAATCCCTGTCAAGGTAGGATCTCAAACCTTTGAGTCCACCTTATATGTGATGGACATCAGGCCATCATACTCTTGTTTGTTGGGTCGTCCTTGGATCCATGAAGCTGGGGCTGATACTTCTACACTGCACTAAATGCTGAAGTATCCAGTAAAAAGGAAGATTGTCACTGTGCATGGTGAAGAGGAGTATATGGTGAGCCACGTCAACTCCTTCAGATACGTAGACATGGACAAGGAATTCATAGAGACTCCTTGCCAGAATTTGGAAGAGGTTCCCCGGATCTTGGCATCGACTGAAACTACTACCAGCAACAAACCTCCTATGAAGATGGCTTCTCTCAAAGACGCCAGAGCAGTGGTTGAAGAAGGTGGGTGTACCAACTGGGGACAGGTCCCTGATTTTACTCACAAAACTGACAAGTTTGGTTTGGGCTTTACTTCAGGAGCTCAAAGGGTGGTTCGACGTGCTCGAGCTGGAGGACCTCCCCTACGCTTCAGCAATTGGGGAATTAATGCCATTGAAGACAGTGACAAAGACTCTGACATTGACAGATGGATCTACCCAACTACCAACGGTGGACCGAGTAATTGGACGACTAGGGACTTTATACCAGTTTCTTTTATTCCGCAGTAATTGTCTTACTTGTTTTGAGATTTGTAATAAACTCTTACACACACTCATGTATCATACTGCAGATCCATATCCATTCTGGATCCCATTTATAACAACTCTGCTACTTCCGGTTATGACTTCAAAAATACGATCAACCAAGCCGAAGACGAAGGTGAGGATGATAGTGAAGTGCCTGGAGAACTTGCTAGACTATTACAGCATGAAGAAAGGGCTATACAGCCTCA
Organism: Vicia faba; assembly: GCA_948472305.1. Classification (NCBI taxonomy): domain Eukaryota; kingdom Viridiplantae; phylum Streptophyta; class Magnoliopsida; order Fabales; family Fabaceae; genus Vicia; species Vicia faba. The sequence goes on from OX451741.1 coordinate 539,076,488, forward strand.
TGAAGAGGCAGTTGAGACGATAAACCTGGGCACGGAGATAGACAAAAAAGAAGTCAAGATCGGCACAAGTCTGGAAGTTAAGATCAAACAGCGGTTAATACAAATGTTGCACGACTACGTTGAGATCTTAACCTGGTCATATGAAGACATGCCAGGTTTAGACACTGATATTGTTGTACATCGTCTGCCGACTAAGGAAGACTGTCCTCTGGTTAAACAGAAGGTCCTTCGTATGCGCCCTAAAATGTCAGATAAGATCAAGGAAAAGGTCATGAAGCAGTTCGATGCAGGGTTCTTAGCTGTTACCTTATATCTACAGTGGGTTGCTAACGTCATTACGATACTTAAGAAGGACAAAAAGGTATGGATGTGTGTGGATTACAGAGATCTGAACAAGGCAAGCCCCAAGGACGACTTCCCACTTCCTCACATTGACGTTTTGGTTGACAATAGCGCGCAACACAAAGTCTTCTCCTTCATGGATGGCTTCTCTGGCTACAACCAGATCAAGATGGCTCCTGAAGACACGGAGAAGACAACCTTCGTCACACAGTGGGGAAACTTCTGTTACAAGGTGATGCCTTCTGGGTTGAAGAATGCTGGGGAAACTTATCAGCGCGCCATGGTCGCTTTGTTCCACGATATGTTCCACCATGAGATCGAGGTTTATGTTGATGACATGATAGCCATGTCCCAAACCGAGGAAGAGCACCATGATCATTTACAAAAGTTGTGACATATAAGCTAAGGTTGAATCTGAACAAGTGCACCTTCGGGGTAAGGTCTGGTAAGCTCTTGGGTTTCATTGTCAGCGACAAAGGCATCCAAGTAGACCCTGCGAAGGTAAAGGCCATACAAGAAATGCTATCTCCTTGTATAGAGAAGGAAGTTAGAGGTTTCTTGGGACACTTGTATTATATCGCCAGGTTCATTTCACATCTAACTGATACTTGTGATCCCATCTTCAAGCTTCTGAAGAAAGATAAAGTGGTAAAGTGGAATGACGAATGCCAGACAGCTTTCGAAAGAATCAAGGAATACCTTTAAGAACCGCCAATTCTGATGCCTCCAGTTGAAGGAAGATCTTTGATATTGTACTTAACAGTGCTAGACAATTAAATGGGGTGTGTGCCGGGGCAGCATGACGAGTCTGGTAAAAAAGAGCATGCAATATACTACCTTAGCAAAAAGTTTACCGACTGTGAGACACGATACTCACTACTCGAGAAAACATGCTATGCTTTGGCATGAGCTGCTCGCCGACTAAGATAATATATGCTGACCTACACTACTTTGTTGATATCTAAGATGGATCCAATCAAATACATCTTCGAGAAACCCGCTCTCTCCGGAAGAATAGCGAGATGACATATGATCTTAACTGAGTACAATATACAATATACAACCCATAAAGCAATCAAGGGGAGTGTATTGGCCGATCATTTGGCTCATCAGGCCGTGGATGACTATCAATCCATGAATTTTAAGTTCCCGGATGAGAATATTATGCTGGTGACTGACTATGAAGAACCTGGACCGGATGAAGGACCCGAAGAGGGATCCCGATGGACTATGGTTTTTGACGAAGCTTCAAACGCACTTGGTAATGGCATCGGCACTGTAATCATATCTCCTGAGGGCTGACATACTCCTTTCACTGCTCGACTGTGTTTCAACTGCACTAACAACATGGCAGAGTATGAAGCCTGCATCATGGGTCTCAAAGCCGCTACCGACCTCAGGATCAAGTTCTTGGACGTTTTTAGGGATTCAGCCTTGGTAATAAGTCAGATCAAAGGCGAATGGGATACGAAGCATCCGAATCTCATCCCATACAAAGAGCACGTGCTGACATTGCTCCCACACTTTGAGGAGGTAACTTTTGAACATTTCCCACAAGAGGAGAATCAGTTGACGGACGCGCTAGCTACCATGTCTTCTATGTTCAAAGTCAGGTGGGACAATGAAGCTCCCCGAATCACCATTGAGAGGTTGGATGAACCAGCGCACTATTGTGAGATTGATACAAAAGAGGTGGCAGACAAACCCTGGTTTCACAAAGTCAAGAGGTATCTCGAGACTCAAGAGTATCCGGAAGGGGCACCTATCAATGATAAGAAGTTTCTGAGAAGGTTCGTTGCGAAATACTTCCTCAGTAATGGAATCCTCTACAAGCACAATCATGACTCTACCTTACTACGATGTGTAGAAAAGAGCGAAGCGGAGAGGATTATGACAGATCTACATGAAGGTACCTTCAGAACCCATTCCAGTGGACATACCATGGCTAAGAAGATCCTACGGGCAGGATATTACTGGTCCACTATGGAAGAAGATTTCTATCAGCACTCCCGAACTTGTCATAAGTGCCAAACCTACGCTGATAAGGTGCATGTGTCTCCGGTTTCCTTAAACGTCTTGTTAGCTCCGTGGCCCTTTGCAATGTGGGGTATTGAGATGATCGGAGAAATCAGGACCACTGCTTCCAATGGACATCGCTTCATTCTAGTGGCCATTGACTACTTTACGAAGTGGGTTGAGGCGGCCTCTTTTGCTACTGTGACCAAGAATGTTGTGGCGCGGTTTATCTGACATAATCTAATTTGTCGGTATAGTGTGCCAGAGAGAATTATTACTGAAAATGGTACGAATCTCAACAACACAATGATCACCGAGCTCTATAAATAGTTCAAGATACAACATCATAACTCTTCTCCCTACCAGCCGAAGATGAATGGCACTGTTGAAGCGGCTAATAAGAACATCAAGAAAATTTTACAAAAGATGATGATGACATACAAAGATTGGCATGAGATGTTACCATTTTCTCTTCATGGATATCATACCTCAGCACGGACGTCGACAGGGGCAACACCCTACTCTCTGGTATATGGCATGGAGGCAGTCCTACCCATCGAAGTTCAGATGCCCTCTCTCAAGATTATGAAGGACGTGGGTTTGAACGAAGACGACTGGATCCAAACCCGACTTGATCAGCTAAATCTAATCGACGAGAAGAGACTTACCGCTATCTGTCATGGTCAGACATATCAAAAGTGAATGATCAAGGATTTTAACAAGAAAGTCAGACGTCAAGAATATCAAGTCGGGGATCTAGTGATCAAGCGCATCATACTTCTGCAAGGTGATCCCAGGGGAAAATGGACCCCCACATATGAAGGGCCATTTGTGGTTAAAAAAACTTTCTCGGGTGGAGCTATGATTCTAACCACCATGGACGGTGACGACCTTCCTCACCCTGTCAATGCAGACATAATGAAAAGATACTACGCTTGATTAAAAGACCTGCTAGGTTGACTGGCCTAGGGAAAAATAAGGGCTTCCCGACGAACCAAAAGGTTTCGGGAAAAAATAAGGGATGAAAATGAAAAAAATCTGTGCACCCGACAATCCAAAAACCTGAAAAGGCGGCTTGGGAAAAAAGGGTATCCCGGTGGGCTGAAAACCTGAAAGGGCAGTCTAGGAAAAATTTAGGGATGTAAAGAGTATCACTATATCCCATTGGATCATCTTGCGACCAGACTTCGGTATCTACTATCAAGCTCGGACGACATCAATCAATCTAATCAACTTTCGGCCAAGTAGCAAAGTGATGAGACGCTCGAAGACATAAGGGAAATAGCAGAGTTGGAACTCAATGGGATTGTTGCACATAGCTATTTTATTTTGCACAAAATTGTATAGTTTCTATTTTTACGGTGGCGTTCTCTTACTAGAGCGTCAGCCTCCTTGTACGAAAATTCCTATTACAGGCCAACTTCAAAAATCAATACAAAATCATTTCACAAGAAACTTTGAGTTTTTTCTTTTTCTGTTTTGTTTTACAAGAACGTCCAATGATTTATTCTTGACATATGCATTTGAATATGATTGCTTCTCATAAATATTTACATAAGAAACAAAAAGACAATTACTCGTAATTCCAGAAATAGGGGCAAAAACAAGAAGTGTCAAACCCGACAGTTACTCTGCCCAGCAGGTACCGGGATAGAGATAGCTTTGGAGCATAATCATCAGTACATACACTCCCCACAGAGTAAAAGTATTCAAAAGTATTGATGTCAGCTTTCCCGAAACAGGAAGTAATCTCCCCATCCAGGGTCATTCAGAAACCTGACAGCTACATCCCCTAGCCGAATTTCATAATCGCGAGCGGGTCAGTAAATTTTATCTCCCAAGCAGAGTTTATTTCTCTGGATACAAAATCACAATTCCCGATAGAGCTTATTACTTTAGCTACAGAAGTTCATCTTCCAACAGAGCTATTTCCCCGTAGAGTTATTCTCAAACAGAATCTCTCCCTGATAGAATATTCATAAATAACAAAGAGTAAATCTCCAGCATAGTCATTTTCGTTCACCATCCTATGCGGAAGTAGAAGAACCACAATTCTCTACAACAGTCAGGAATGCTATATTCTCCAGCAGCAGTCAAGGATTTATTTTCCCAGACTCAGACATACCCCAATAGCATTTCATGTACATACATCATAACATGCGCATACATATCATATACAACAAGATCTCATTTATTTTGAGAACATCATCTCACAAGGCATTTCATGCATTGCATATAATTAACCCTGGTACCTTTTCAGGAAAAACAATTATCTTCAACAAATCCAGCAGTTATACAGGTCACGTCCACATACGACTAATGGAAACTCAGTTCCCGAAACCAAATGGGTCAACTAATCTACACTATCACTTCTAAGTAACCCTACTATCCAGGTTCCTTCCCATGAGCCATACTATCCAGGCTCTCATTTCGAAGTAACCCTACTATCCAGGTTCCTTCTCATAGCCATATTATCCAGGCTTTCATCCCGAAGTAACCCTACTATCCAGGTTCCTTCTCATATCCCTACTATCCAGGATTTCATCCCGAAGTAACCCTACTATCCAGGTTCCTTCTCATAGCCCTACTATCCAGGCTTTCATTCCGAAGTAACCCTACTATCCATGTTCCTTCTTATAGCCCTACTATCCAGGCTTTCATCCTGAAGTAACCCTACTATCCAGGTTCCTTCTCATAGCCCTACTATCTAGGTTCCTTCTCATAGCCCTACTATCCAGGCTTTCACCTTGAAGCAACCCTACTATCCAGGTTCCTTCTCTCTTATCTCTAGATAACAGTTTACAGCACTAAGACCTGGACCCGACCAGTTATGGTCGAGTTCACCTTTCCCCAGTAAGTCACTATGCAGCCTGGACCCTGACCAAATATGCAATTCACTTCCACCTCCTCAATCAAGAATTAATTTCCCATTAAGGTAATGGACAACCGAAGCTCCTAGACTCTATTTCCCAAGATATAAATCAACTTTCCTCGGTGAAGTCCTCCTCAATGGAAGGTACAGGAATTCTCGTGAAGGAATCTCTTATGCAACCAATATCTTCTATAGATGGCATCTTTAAGCCCATCTCCTACAATTCTCTGTCACTTTCCAAATGGCATCTGTAACCCCATTCCCGATATTATCGATCGATCAACATGCACTTCATGCGAGTGTAAATTTTTGGGCACTCTAGTGTCCAATCATCTTCCACCCCTAGATCACGAAAGGCAGACAAGCCAATCTACATCCTCAAGTGTAAGAAGAGTGAACAGCGGAAGCTGTTGTACCCAAAAATTTGCCCTACCATTTTACTCAACATATTCTCATTAAGACCCTTAACTTGCTCAAGGATACCCAAGAGTTGATCAGACAAACTCTCTCCTAAAGCAAGGAACCTCCAACTAGGGTTTCCCTTTTCATCAAGATGGGTGGGCTCCAAAGTCCTCAAATCTTTTCCATGGTCCTAATTTGTTCTCAAGATAATCCATGTCAAGTGGCATGCCTTACGCAAGAAGTTTTCTCAGTCAACTACTCAGATGCTTGAAAATCAATTGTATTAGGTCAAAAGTCAATTGTGACCCACATATAGTCAAACTTCAGAATTTTTGGTCAACATCAACATTTTGAAGTGATATTCATCATTTTATCAAAGGTTGGTCATGATTCCTCAAGGAATGCTCCTAATTCATCAAAACTCAAAAGTTGCTAAATTAGGGTTTCTTAGGAAAAGTCAACCAAACTTTGACCAAGCATAACTTTCTCATACTTTTTCAGAAATTTCTCATCCAAGGCTCATTTTGAAGAGAATACAATTTCCTACAACTCATCGTTAGCCCTCAAGTTCAAAAAATGCACTCATGGAAAGATATGAATTTCTATATTATAGGTCATTTTGAAAAGTCAACAAAAACACCTTTTGGGTCAAAGCTTCTTACATGAACATGGAAGAACCAATTGAGATGAAACCAAAAGGGTTGTTTAGGGGACATCCTAAACTTTCTAAAAAGTCTAAGAACATATTCCTAGGGTCAAAATTGGAGGAGATATGCATTGTCAAAGTTGGCCATTTTTGGAAAATTTTCAAAAGTCAAATGTGCTCAAAATTGCATTTTTGTCAAATGGGCCTAGCCTTTCAGGATTGTATCTTGTTGGGGATATGGTCCACGACCCAAATCATAATTCACATATTATTTTCTTTATTTATTTATTTTATTTTGATTTTTATTATTGAAAATTCAAATTAAATCAAATAAATGGCAAAAAATATAAAAGATTGATTTTTTGATCTGATTTTTGTTAGAATAAAATCTAATCAAGTTGGGCTAATCAGATCAAATCAGATCAAGGAAAATTGAGGAAAAAATAGCATGATTATGGTGGTTTTGGAAATATATCATATAAGGAGCAAATCACATTCAATTTCCATGGTTCAAAAAGATTCAATATGTTTTTGTTGCCCTAATTCACCCTACTACATATACTGAACACAAACAATACAAAAGAACAAGGGTTGAAGTCGTGCAAGCTAGCCCAGAAAACTCAAAAATTGGACAAAAAGTGTGGATCTGATTTCTAACCTAGGGGAAGATTCAAGGCCATTCAAAGCTTCTAATCACTTCCTGGACATCTCCTGAAGCTAATACGATCATTTGCAAGCCTTCCGAAGCCCAAAATCTGTCCTGGTAAACCCACGGTTTGCACATACAAGCTTGATTTTGATCTTACAATTTACGCATGATTAACCATTCTTAAGCATAGTATTATGTTTGTATCATCATTTGGAATGTTTTGGTTCAATTAATTTTGTGTTTTGATGACTGTTTCGTTAATTACCATTGCTAGGGTTTAGTGGGCCGTTTTAGGGTTTCTTTGTACAAGTTAAATTGGACCAAGAAAATAGTGCCATGGTACTCGTGAGATCAAGACGAGTTGATTGGTATAGCTATAATTAATTTATCATGCGTCTTGTGAATTTTTTAAGCTTGCAGGTTTATAGCTATGGAAAATGTCCGTAGGTATATGTCTGGCACCTAAGACGATGGACAGGAGAAGAAGATGATGAATCACACGGGCTTTTTTAGTTTATCCGCTTTGTTTTGTATATTATAATTTGGTCTTATTATATTGACAACTGGACAATATAGCCTAGTGGTGAAGCGCACGTTGGATAGTGGAGAGGACCTGGGTTCGATCCCAGGTCCCTGCGTTTTCCTTATTTTCTTAACATTCATTTGCAGATTCTATGTATACACGTTCTAAGCGCCTACCATGTAGTCTCAACATCCAGCCACTGGATCATTAGCAACACATATCCAACGCTTAAACCAAGGAAAGACCATGGTACATTCTCCAAACATGGCTGCACATAATCAGGCGTCGGAATAGGCTCAACATTCATGGGCTTGTCACAAATTCAGCATGCACCCCCTAGTTGCTTATACAGGCCCAATTCTTTTCTTTGTCTATTTTAATTCTTTGATTTATTTATTAATTATTTTCTTTTTCAAATAACACCAAAAATCATGCTTTTTTTATTTAGTCAAAAAATCAAAAAAACATCAAAAAAATCATTTTTTTATAAAAGTATTTTATTAATTAATTAGTTTAATTAAATTAAGGCAATTTAATTCTTTTTTGTATAATTAAAATCAACTAGAATTAGGTTTAATGTTGTACATAACCTAATTTCTTCTCAAAAAATAACCTAAATATTTTTTCAATTAGATTTTTAGGTTTTCCAATTATTTCTCGCATTTAATTCGTCGCGCGCGCCTTTAATTTTCCTTTTTCTATTATTGTAACTGCTCCGAGTTTGTAATTGTAATTAGGGTTTTAAATTTCTGCATCTTTATTTACAGTCAAAATAATTATGTATCTGCGAAAGCCTTGTAATAGCTAGGACTTTAATTTCTCGCATTTTAATTTCCGCAAACTATAAGCTGTTAGATATATGTTAATAGGATTGTATGGAAAGACAAATTGCAATTAATACAGTAGAAAATCCTAAATGTGCAAAGATAAATAAACTGAAAAAAACACACTTGCACAAGCTCACTCCTAAGGTTTACTCCACTCCGGTTGCCTTCGGTAAACGGTCATGAAGTATATGGAATGTTAGTGGTCGCCCTCTAGTCCCAAAAGATCTAAAATGACCCATTCAGATGTTGCCTCGGAAAAAGATCTTTAAGGCTTTAGGATGATTACTAAAATTTCCTAACATTGCTTTTGTGATCGTACTTGTCCCTTCGAACGTCCCTTAAAACTCCAACGACGGTGCTACCTTTTCCTTAATAATAGGATAATGCTGTCTAAAGGAAAACGAACAGACTTTTTTTGAGTAGGTAGATTAGCTCCTAGGTACTTGATCAAACAAAAATTTTCACACAAACACTTTTCAAAAACAGTTTTCGAAACAACTTTGTCACACTCTTGAGGATAGAAACAATGGTTATCACGAAGTAAAACAAAACTTTTCAAAACAAGCACACACAAGAAATTTGAAAAATGAGCAAGTACCTAAGAGCCCATGGAAAACCATGGATAGAAAGGGTTCTAACACCTTCCATTTCTATAAAATACCCCCGTACTCAGAAACATCTTGAAAAAGGTTTTTTCTCTTCTTTTTCCTTTTCCTTTGTTAGATGAAATAAAAGTCAGTGGCGACTCTTGCTTACCGCGACATTTGTGAATATAAAACATAAACAAGTATAACATTCCGTTCTGCCACCGTATCACACTATCTTTCAAGGATGTGGACCCTAATGTGAAAGACAATCCTCTACCCAAGCATGGAGGAGCAAACGCTGTGAATATGGTATTCGGTTGTCCTGGTGACTTCCATATTTTTGATGTTAATTTGGTTAGAGGAGATTTGGTGAAAATGCACGTAGACCTCTATAAATTTAGTTACTATATGCATGACCATGCGGATTATGCTGTTTGCAGTACAAACATACATGGTTGCGATAAGATAAAAGCTGATTTGCAGGAGATGATGGATGAGGGCCTCATCCACATAATCAAGCCTAGGGAAGAGTATGAAGAGGAAGTGAACATGGTTTCTGGATATCCTGGAGAGTTCAGAATTTTTGATGTGGAGTATATGAATGAGGATCTTGTACAATTGCATGCTACTTTCTGCCACATGGCTGGTCAGGTGGAACATCAGTATGAATCTTGCTGAATTTGCTGCCTGGACTCCTGAGGATGTTCAATCATGAGGAAAGGTGTTTAGTTATTGTTGGATAATGGAACCATCAAGGTTACAGGTCAAATGGATGATTACCATGAAGTTGATATGATTGAGGTTTGTTTGGCTGAATAAGAGTCAGATGATGAGTATGCCTCTGCAGATGAGTTCTTCTCCTCAGATGAAGATTTGTTTTCCAGAGATGACTCCATAATAACTGATTATGTTGAAGAAGGGGTAAACGTCATTGTTCCTTGTTTTGGTGCACCCACCCATTTTGAAGTTGAGTATCATAGCAAGCCGGCTATTACTCCATTGGTGATTAATTTTTCGGGTCCTGTCCCCTATAAGTCAGATAAGGATGTACCCTACAAATATAATGCTACAATCTTAGAGGATGGTGTTGAAGTTCCCATCCAGCCAATGCCTGATGTTAGAAATATTGCTGAGACTAGCTGAGTGACCCGCAACGGTCGTGTATTTGCACCAGTTGTTCATAGAGATGTTAGTGCTGGAAAGAAAATTATTGAAAATGTTGAACCCAAGAAGGCAGCGGGTGAATCTAGTGGAACTATGCTAGAGAAAGAAGTGGATTATATTTTGAAGATAATCAAGATGAGCGACTACAGAATTATAGATCAGCTACTGCAGACTCCTTCAAAAATATCTATCTTGGCTTTATTGATGAACTCCTCTACTCATAGAGAATCTTTGATGAGGGTATTGGACCAAGATTTTCTGGAAAGTGACATGCTTGTAGACCAATTCAGCAGTGTAGTAGGGAATATTACGTCATGTAATAACCTGAGTTTCTGCGACAATGAATTGCCATATGAAGGAAGGAATCATAAATTGGCCCTCCACATCTCTATGAACTGCAAGAATGATTCATTATCCAATGTGCTGATTGATAATGGATCCGCTTTGAATGTTATACCAAGGAGTACACTTATGAAGTTGAAATATCAAGGAACGCCCATGCGCCCAAGTGGCACCATTGTGAAAGTGTTTGATGGATCAAGGCAATCTATTATTGGTGAAGTGGACTTGCTCATTCATATAGGCCCACATTTATTTCAGATTACTTTCCAGGTCATGGATATTGTACCCTCTTATAGCTGCTTGTTGGGACGGCCATGGATACATGAGGCAAGGGCTGTCACTTCTACTTTACACCAAAAGCTGAAGCTTGTACGTGAAGGAAAAATGGTGATTATAAATGGAGAACCTGCATTATTAATATCTCATTTGTCCTCTTTCAGCATTGTGGAGGTGGATGAAGCTGCTGTTGAAACCCAGTTCCAAGCTTTATCCATTGATAACATTAGGGGAAATGAGAATTCCATGGTTTCACTTAAGGATGTGCAACAAGTTATTCGTAATGGTCATAGTGAGGTATGGGGATAGATTGTGGATCCACCCGTAAACATGAATAAAGTTGGCTTGGGGTTCTCTTTGAAGAATGATAAAGGTAAGAGCATGAAGCCGAAGTCTGCTGCAGGAAAGTATCAAGATATCTTTCGTAGCGGGGGTTATCTTCATCCAACTGTTTCTGGGATTAATGTCATTGTGGAAGATGAAGTAGAGCCGAAAATGCTAAATTACGTGACGCACGGGGTTAGGGTTTAGAACTGGATCACCATTCACGTCCCCTCTTGCATACATGTTTCAAAGTAATTTATCTTGTTAATATTTTTGAAAAGCTTTCACTCTGCCCAAGGTGTAAGTATTAATATTGTATGGGCTTATCTGTTTGCTGTGACTTTAGAATCAATAATAAAAGTTGTCTTTATTTCCCAAATTGTGCCTTTATTTTCTGCTTTTTCTTGGAAAATGTTAATCAGAAAAAACTTTTCAAAATAATAATAACTGAAATTCAATCTGCATGATCACTTGTTATATGCGTCAGTTTCTAAAATCAATCATAAATCATATGTGTAGATTAATTAAAAAAACCCGTTGAATACAATGACCCTGCACCCTCTCCCAACTTTGAATGTCCTGTGTATGGGGCTGAAGAAGAAGACTAAGATGAGATTCCGGAAGAGGTCTCACGGTTGCTTGAGAACAAGGAGAATGCCATTCATCCATATAAAGAGCCATTGGAAGTAATCAATTTGGGCTCAGAAGAAGATCCGAAGGAAATCAAGATTGGAGCGTTACTGCATCCTGATGTGAAGAGCAGGTTGATTAAGTTGCTGAAAGGGTATGTGGACATTTTTTCTTGGTATTACCAAGATATTCCTGGTATAGATACATATATTGTAGAGCACTGTTTACCGTTGAAGCCAGAGTGTCCGCCAATCAAACAGAAGTTGTGAAGAACTCACCCAGATATGGCAGTGAAGATCAAAGAGGAAGTTTTAAAGCAGATTAATGCCAGTTTTCTTGTGACATAAGTGTACCCTTAATGGATTTCCAATTTTGTCCCAATACCGAAGAAAGACGGAAATGTTCGCATGTGCTTAGATTACAGAGATGTAAATAAAGCTAGTCCAAAAGATGATTTTCCATTTCCACACATTGATATGTTAGTGGATAGCACAACAAAATTCAAAGTTTTCTCGTTCATGGACGGATTTTCCGGGTATAATCAAATAATAATGGCTCCAGAGGACATGGAAAAGACAACGTTTATCACACCCTGGGGAACATTCTATTACAGAGTGATGCCCTTCGGGTTGAAGAACGCTGGTGCAACGTACCAGAGGTGTCAGAGAATATAAAAGCTGAGGTTATGAAAAAATTCAATGCATGTTTCTTAACAGTGACGTCATATCCTCAATGGGTGGCTAATGTTGTTCTGTTAACAAAGAAAGACGACAAGGTATGTATGTTTGTAGATTACAGGGATCTGAACATGGCGAGCCCCAAAGATGACTTTCCGCTTCCACATATCGATGTTTTGGTTGACAACACTACTCAGCATAAGGTATCCTCTTTCATGGATGGTTTCTCAGGGTATAATCATATCAAGATGGCACCCGAAGACATGGAGAAAACTACCTTCGTCATACAGTGGGACACTTTCTATTACAAGGTCATGCCTTTTGGATTGAAGAACACTGGGGCAACTTATCAGCGTGCCATGGTAGCTTTATTCCATGACATGATTCATCACGAGATAGATGTCTATGTTGACGACGTTATATCAAGGTCAAAAACTAAATAAGAACATCTTGATCATCTACATAAGTTATTTGAAAGGCTGAATAAGTACAAACTAAGGCTAAATCCGAACAAATACACTTTTGGGGTGAGGTCTAGAAAACTCCTAGGTTTCGTCGTCAGTGGTAAAGTTATTGAAGTTGATCCCGCAAAAGATAAAGCTATTCAAGAAATGCCAGCTCCCCATACTGAGAAAGAGGTCATAGGTTTCTTAGGATGACTGAATTACATTGCCCGATTCATTTCTCATATGACTGCTACCTGTGAGCCAATCTTCAAGCTGCTGAAGAAAGATCAAGTAGTAAAATGGAATGACGACTCTCAAATATATTTTGATAAAATCAAGGAGTACTTACAAGAACCTCCGATTTTGATGCCACTTGTTGAAGGAAGACCTATTGTGACCGGTGGGAACGAGAACTGACTATTTTTAGAATGCTGGTTCGCGTTTGCGTTTGTTTTTGCAAAGTGTCGTGGTAAGCAAGAGTCGCCACCGTCTTTTATTTTATCCAACAAGGGAAAGGACAAAAGCATAGAAAAATTCCTTTTCGAGATTGTTTCTCGGGTTCGGGAGGTAGATTATAGAAGGGGAAGGTGTTAGCACCCTTTCTATCGATGGTTATCCACGGGCTCTTAGGTACTTGCTCACTATGTTTTCAAAAGGTTTGCTTTTCTTTGTGATTGTGGGTTTTGAAAATAATTTTGTTTTTGAAGAAAGTGTAAGTGCAAAAAGTTTTTGTTTTGTTTTTAAAAGAGAGCAAGTACTTAAGAACCTCTACCTACTCAAAAAGGAATTTAATTGTGCAAATGTCCTTTAGACAGTACTATCCTACTATTGAGGAGTAGGTAGCACCGTCGTTGGAGTTTTCGGTTCAATTCGATTTTAGGGGCGTGTGGTCACTAAAGCAACGTTAGGACGCTTTAGTGGTAATCCTAATGTCTTAGATCATTTTTATCGAGGCGACCATTTCGAGGCAACTTATGATCTTGGGATAAAGGACGACCTCTAAAACATCCTATACTTAATGACCACGTTCGAGGCAACCAAGTGAGGTGTACCCTAAGAGTGGCATGTGCAAGTGTGTTAATTTTCAGTTATATTATGTTTACATGTCAATGGTGAGCTATTGTTGATTTTAAGTTAAGAGTTAATCTTGTCATGCAATCCTAGTTAGCATACATCTAAGCAGTTAATATATGTACAAGAATTTTAAAGTGCGGAATTGTAAATCCTACGCTATTACAAGGCTTTCGGGGAGGGGGATTATTTACATGTCCAAAAATTGGGGGAATAAAAGCAGTAAAGTATAAGTCTTAGTTAAGCTATTACATCCCAGTAGGCAGTTACAATAAAATAAGCGCGCGCGAAAAAAAAATTTGAATTGGAGTGTCCTTGGGTTTTGACCCTTTTTTTTATTAAATAAAACATATTTTTTGTCATTTTTTGTTTATGAAAAGGATTGAATTCAAATAAATCCTAAGTCTATTGATTTTAAAAATTGAAGAAAATAAGTTAAAATAATTAACTAAATTAAATCCTAATTCTAAGTTACTTATTTTTATGATTTTTTTATGTTGATTAAAAGATAAAAAGAAGTTTATGAAAAACAAAAAAAACATGCATGAGGGATCCTTCGATCTAGGAAAAAGAAGGAGTTTCGACCCAGGGAGGGAAATGGTCCTTTCGATTGGGCCAGACAGTAAGGCGTGAGTGGCCTTCGATCCAGGGAAGAGGATTGTCTTTCGATCATGGAGGTCATGGCTTTCGATCCAGGAATGAGATGCCTCCTTCGATCCAGCATGCTAATGGGTTCGATCCAGAGAAGGGGCTCTCCTTTGATCTGGGATGTTATACCTGCAAAAGCATGTTAGCAAAATAAAATGCAGGGCCTGGGTATTGAACCCCAGGCCCTTCGATCCTGCGCTTGCTGGGTCTCTTCAGGCTATGTCTGCAGCAAATGTTAGCAAACGAAAAAACATGACCTGGGTGCCAAACCCAAGCCTTTCGATCCTGTCTAGGATGGCAAATCAAAGGTAGCAACATGTAATAATGTGTTATGCAAATGTAAGGTTGGATAGTTTACCCTTTTCTTACCAGCAGATTGGACTTTTAATTTGGGCGCTTCCTGGATGTAGGCACCTTCGATCTGGGCACTTCCTGGATGTAGGCACCTTCGATCTGGGCACTTCCTGGATGCAGGCACTTTTGATCTGAGGGCTTCTGGGCGTGGGCACCTTTGATCTGAAGGACTGCTTTGGCTCTTTGAGGCAATTTTTCTGTGTGTTCTCCTGCAGAGTTTTATGTGTTTCCTTGTATATTTTTCGTCTGTTAATGTATGTTGGCCTCCGTATTTATAGGGGTGTGTGGGTGCAGTAATGGCAAGAGACAGCCATTAAACAGGCCATTAAATGCCATGAGACAAGAAACAGACACATTAAATAACCTCCTTTTCTGAAACATTTGTGTCTCTTGAATGAACCTGGACATGTTGATTTGGGTGCCCTCTTGATGACCTCCTTCGAATGGCCCGTGTCCAAAGATCAATCGAAGGATACCAATCGAAAGGCTTTGTTAACAGGCCAATCGAAAGGTGTTATTCCATGCTAATCGAAGTGCTCCTTTAGAATGCCAATCGAAGGGCCTTTCAAAATGCCAATCGAAGTGCTCCTTCAGAATGCCAATCGAAATGCTCCTTCAGAATGCCAATCGATGGGTCTTTCAGAATGCCAATCGAAATGCTTCTTCAGAATGCCAATCAAAATGCTCCTTCAGAATGCCAATCGAAGGGTCTTTCAGAATGCTAATCGAAGTGCTCCTTCAGAATGCCAATCGAAATGCTCCTTCAGAATGCCAATCGAAGGGTCTTTCAGAATGCCAATCGAAGGGTCTTAAAGCACCACTCAAAAATTTTCTTTTTTCCTTAGGCAAGACTTTGTGATCAACCATGCAGGGGGGAAAACTTTGGAAAAATATGAGAGGGAAAATTTTGGGGTGCAACAGTTGCCCCTGTTCAATTTTCTTAAACCTGAGGATATAGATTGGCTTTCTAGCCTTTCGTGATCCGAAGGTGGAAGATAATTGAACACTAGAGTGCCCAGAAATTTGCACTCGCATGGTGTGGTATCAGCGTTGTGATGTCAGGAATGGGCTTACAGATGCCATTTGGAGATTGTTGGTAGGAGGATGGGCTTATAGATGCCATATGCAGGAGTGTAGATCGCATAAGAGATTCCTTAGCGAGAACTTGCATACCTGTTGTTGTAGAAGATTCCACTGGAGAAGTCTAACTTTGTTTGAGATTTAGGAACTGACTCGTGCTCACCGGGAGTATACCGTTGAGGTTATAGAACTTGTCCACACTATGACAGAGGAGAACATCAAGATCTAGGAACTGACTCGTGCTCAATGGAGTATACCGCTGAGGTTATAGTACTCGTACATACTATAACATAGGGAAACATCTTCATCAAGATCTAGGAACTGTCTTGTGCCCAATGGAGTAAACCGCTGAGGTTATAGAACTTGTCCTGTCTGGTTCCAAGTATTAATCTTCAATATCTTCATGTAGATAACTTTCTTGGCTTGCTACAGGTATTAATCTATAATCAGTCGTCCACAAATATTTTCTTGGCTTGCTACAGGTATCAAACTGGGACTGAAAAGGTTGGTCGAGGAGATAGCTGTCCTGGCTAGTTTCAGGTATTAATCTCTGACCTGAGAAAGAAAGGTCTTCCTGGCTTGTTACAGGTATTGATCTTCAATCTCTTCATGTAGATAATTTTCCTGGCTTGTTACATGTATTAATCTACAATCAGTCATCCACAGATATTTTCCTGGCTTGCTACAGGTATTAAACTGGGACATGAAAAGGTTGGTCGAGGAGATATCTGTCCTGGCTGGTTTCAGGTATTAATCTCTGACCTGAGAAAGAAAGGTCTTCCTGGATTGCTACAGGTGTTAATCTTCAATCTCTTCATGTAGATAATTTTCCTGGCTTGTTACAGGTATTAATCTACAATCAGTCGTCCACAAATATTTTCCAGGCTTGCTACAGGTATTAAACTGGGACATGAAAAGGTTGGTCGATGAGATATCTGTCCTAGCTGGTTTCAGGTATTAATCTCTGACCTGAGAAAGAAAGGTCTTCCTGGCTTGCTACAGGTGTTAATCTTCAATTTCTTCATGTAGATAATTTTCCTGGCTTGTTATAGGTATTAATATACAATCAGTCATCCACATATATTTTCCTGGATTGCTACAGGTATTAAACTGGGACCTGAAAAGGTTGGTCGAGGAGATATCTGTCCTGGCTGGTTTCAGGTATTAATCTCTGACCTGAGAAAGAAAGGTCTTCCTGGATTGCTACAGGTGTTAATCTTCAATCTCTTCATGTAGATAACTTTCCTGGCTTGTTACAGGTGTTAGTCTTCAATCTCTTCATGTAGATAATTTTCCTGGCTTGTTTCAGGTATTAATCCACAATCAGTCGTCCACAGATATTTTCCTGGCTTGCTACATGTATCAAACTGGGACTTGAAAAGGTTGGTCAAGGAGATAGCTGTCTTGGCTGGTTTCAGGTATTGATCTCTGACCTGAGAAAGAAAGTCTTCCTGGCTTGTTACAGGTGTTAATCTTTAATCTCTTCATGTAGATAATTTTCCTGGCTTGTTTCAGGTATTAATCCACAATCAGTCATCCACAGATATTTTCCTGGCTTGCTACAGGTATCAAACTGAGACTTGAAAAGGTTGGTCAAGGAGATAGCTGTCCTGGCTGGTTTCAGGTATTGATCTCTGACCTGAGAAAGAAAGTCTTCCTGGCTTGTTACAGGTGTTACTCTTCAATCTCTTCATGTAGATAAATTTCCTGGCTTGTTTCAGGTATTAATCCACAATCAGTCGTCCACAGATATTTTCCTGGATTGCTACAGGTATTCAACTGGGACTTGAAAAAGTTGGTCAAGGAGATACTGTCCTGGCTGGTTTCAGATATTGATCTCTGACCTGAGAAAGAAAGGTCTTCCTGGCTTATTACAAGTGTTACTCTTCAATCTCTTCATGTAGATAATTTTCCTGGCTGGTTACAGGTATCAATCTACAATCAGTCGTCCACAGATAGTTTTCCTGGCTTGCTACAGGTATTCAACTGGGACTTGAAAAGGTTGATGGTAGCCATCTTTTGATTGACCTTCTCCTGAAAGAGGTAAATGTTAGCTGTATGCAATGTCATGATGTATGAGATGCATGATGTCATGATGTTCTCAAAATAAATGAGATTTGTGTTGTATGATGCGTATGCATTTCATGATGTATGAAGATGTGATGTTTTTAGCTGGGGAAAATAAATCCCGGAGCTACTGGAGAATAGAGTTGAGTTCTTCGTTTCCGCTGGGGATGATGAATGAAGATGGTTGTGAGAATAAACCTGCAAGAGAGAGGAACTCCGTTGGGGAATAAACACGGTGAAGAGATTACTCTACGGGGAATACTCCGTGGGGGAGAGATGTTCTGTTGATGATTTTAATGATAATTCTGCAGGGGAATCTGTTGATAAGCTCTGCTGGGGATCTTGATGATGAACTCCGCTGGGGATAGATTACCGTTGCTGGTGATATTGAACTTGCTGAGGATGGAAGTCCTGCTGGGAGAAAGAAAGAACTTCTCTAGGGATGATCTTTCAGTTGCAACTTGCTGAAGATAACCTTCTGAAATTGGCTGGGGAGATTTATTTGTGCTCTGCAGGGGATAAGCTTCCAGAATCTGCTGGGTAAGATGATTTAACTCTGGAGGGGAAGCTTTTTTAGACTGCGCTGGGGAAATGACTCCACTGGGGGTATCTTGCATTCTGCTGGGGAACATTCTTATATTCTTTTTGAGGAATATTAAGACTGCAAGGGATACTCTTATGCTTGCTGGGGAATATCCTTATACTCCACTGGGGAATATTAAGACCTTCTAGGGATACCCAACCTTTTTAGGGCTGATGGTAGACCAACTCTGCTTGGGGAGAGTACTGCTGATTTGTACATAGCTGCAAGTCTCAGCTGGGAGAGCTACCATTACTGCCTTATTCTGCGGGGAGTGAAAGTATCTTAGCCCTGTTCTTCAGCTGAATCTACCTTTATACCTGGTGAGCAGAGTAGCTGTACAGTTTGGACAATTTTTATTTGCCCCTGTTTTTGTGGGAGAAGGTGCCTGCGGAGGCCCTGTGGATCTGGTACTATCCCTACCTATGAGGTGCTTGGTAATTGCTGATTGAAGTGACAAATCTTCTTCTGGTAGGGAAGTGACGAGATGACGGGACATAGTCATACGCTTTGACCCCTAATTTTTCCTGGACGGCCCCTTCGGGTTTTCAGTCCACCGGGATACCCTTTTTTTGCCCAAGCCGCCTTTTCAGGTTTTCGACTTGCCGGGTGTATATATTTTTTTATTTTCATCCCTTATTTTTGCCCGAACCCTTTTGGTTCGCCGGGAAGCCCTTATTTTTGCCTAGGCCTGTCAACCTAGCGGGTCTTTGTTCATGCGCGGTATTTTTTGACTATGTCCATTCCCTCAGGATGTAGGGAGGTTGTGTTGCCATACTACCAGAAGATCTTCGTTTGATCATGCAAGATTCGTTGTTGGAATTCATGTCCAGTGCCCCAAGTGATTCAAATGGAGATCTGCCCCTGGCTATTTGGCATCTTTGAGAGGCTCCTTGAATCTTGACTTGACTTCCCCAGATGATGGACAATGATCATGCCGTGCCCCTTGATTGGAAGTGTTTTTTCCAGTTGAGGTGACTCTTTTTATTGAGAAGGTTTTTGTTCACTAGATATTCTTCGTGCGAATTTCTCTGCTGTTGAACAAATAGTCATATGCAAACAATGTTATTTTAAGAATGCAAAGCTTATGTCTGTTTTGAAGTTTTTGAAAATGCATTTTTTCAGTAAGATAGGCAAATTTTATAAAGTGTGATGTCAACTCAGGATTTACAGCAAGCCCTACAGGAGTCAGGATACCTTTTGTAACAGTATGCTTTCAGACTAACCCATGCTTCAGTTAGGACTTTTGAAGGGTTATAACGTGGCCTGGTTCACGGTTTAAGAAACAAAGGATAAAGGCTCAAAATTTATTCGTACCCACCCGCTCTTCGTGATGTTCTTCGATCCTAAACTCAGCTAATCGTGCATTTAGACCTTGTTTGAGTCTTTGCTCTGATATACCAGTTGTTGTACCCCAAAATTTGCCCTCCCATATTCTTCAGAAATTGCCAAGTCAAGCTTCAAAATCTCCCCAAGGGTTGCACAGTTCAAGGGCCTCCTAAACAGTCAAAATTAGGGTTTTGGCTCTGACAAAGTAAATGAAGTTTCCAAGGGTCCAATCAAGTCCCACATGCCTTTAAACATGGTCAAGCATCCTCATATCAAGTTTCAAGACTTTCAGCACAAAATTGCACAGTCAAAAACCCTAATTGCACTACAGTCAACTGTAGGGGCAAAATGGTCATTTGACAGTCAAAAGTCCAAATTTTTGGTCAACATCTCATTTTGAAGCCACAAACATCATTTTATCAATGCTTGATCATGATTCTCAAAGCTTGGCTCAAAAATCATCAAGATGCAAAAGTTTCCTTATTTGGACAGTTGAAAAAGTCAACTGTAAATTGACCAGGGCATAACTTTCACATGGATTATCAGAAAAGTTCCATCCAAAGCTCATTTTGAAGAGAAAGACATTTCCTACAACTCATCTTCATACTTCAAGTCCAAGAAATGCTCTCACAAAAAGTTGTCAATTTCAACATTATAGGTCATTTTCAAAAGTCAACAAAAAAGGACTTTAAGTCAAAGGCCATAACTTGAGATTGGTAAATCAAAATGACATGGGACCAAAGGAATTGGTTAAAGGACTCAAAGACCTTTCCAAAATGTCCAAGAACATGAGAAAAGCTTAAAAATTGAGCAAGTTATGCCTTGTAGAAGTTGGGAAATTTTTGGATATTTTGAAAAGTCAACATTGCTTCAAATGACCTAAAATTGCTAATGGGCCTCTTTTTCTTCCACAATTCATTATCCAAGGCATGTGCACGACCATTTGGCCCAAAGGGAAGTTTTTCTTCATTTTTTATTTATTTATTTGGATTTTTATTATTAATAATTCATTTAATTAAATAAAATATATAAAAAAATGCTAAACCTAGGTTTTTCAATCTTTTTGTGCATATAATATCTCTAAGATTTTGTGCAAGTCAGATTAGGAAAGAATTGAAAATAATTGAACATGATTTGGACTAAGTTTGCATGAAAAGATTAGAAAATATTTTGCCTTGAAAACCAAATATTATTCAATCAATGCAAAGGTTTTTTGGATCAAATTTTAACCCTAATTGATTCCATACATAAGCTTGATCAAGACCTAATGCCTGGTAACCAAAAAGCTGCGCAAGAACCTGAAGAAAAAAACTTGAACTTTTGCTTGAAAACTCAAAACTGAAAATACACTTGCAGGTCGATTCAAGCCAAGAAATTCATCCTATTACCTTCCTAGGACATCACTGAATCTAACTGGATAGCTTTCCATACGCGTAGCCCTTTGAATTGGTATACAGAAGTCAAATTTTTTCACATAATATGCATAATCGTATTCTGATTTTCAAGCACATTCATTGCATTTCTTTAATGGATTCATACTAATTGATATGTTCTGAAGCTAACCATCTACTTTAATTGTGTTTTTGTGTATTATATACGATTCTACCATTGATACATATTAGGGTTCTTGGAGGTCCAAATTGGGCGTTTTTAAAAGCTACAAAATTAGAACCTCATAATGCCATGAATGGATTCAGGGTGTTTGGACGAAAACAATGGCACCCTCGCGCCTAATTTATGAGGTCCCAGGGGCTAATCGCTATTTTTCAATAGGGTGTCTATAGGAACGTTTACAAAACCGTTGCCAATGTTTTGTGTTTCAGGAAAAAAAATAAAGCAACGAAGAAGATGACCCCTGTGGCGATCAGTGATTGGCCTATTTGAATTTCGCGCTAATTCTCCACTAACGCGTTATTTTATTTTATAAATTTTGTTTGTTATTTAATCTACAAAAAACGTGAATAGCTCCACTGGCAGGCATAAGCGCCGGTGACCCTCAGGAACTGGGTTCGAGCCCCAGGTCCCCATCCCTTTGCAATATTATTTTCCTAATTGTCATTCTATGCAGCGTCTCCCTTGAGGAATACCATGCACCCACAAAATCCAGCCTTTCACGCACATGATGAGATCAATCCAAGGGCTGTCGTTTGAAGCATACCATGATCGTTGGTCAAGGCGTATACACGCTAGCTGGAAAAGTCCACCAGGCCAGGGATAGATGGGCCTAAAATGCTAAGTCTCACCTCCAAATTAGGGGCAGAACCCCCTAGGTTTGCAAATTTCTCTTATATTTTTTTCTTTTTATTCTTTCAATTATTATTTTTAATTAATTCTGTTAATTCAATTATTTTCATAAAAAAATATAAAAAAACAATATAAAATCAGAAAAGATAAAAAAAAAATAGATATTTTTATTTTAGTATTTTTTGTAAATAAATTGCATTAATTAATTTTAGTTATTAAATTAGGTCTAATTGTAGTATTTTCCTTAATAAAAATCTAAAATTGGTAGAATTAGGGTTTATAATCATTTTTATCCTTTTTTCTTTTCTTTCATAATAATTAAATATTTCCTATTATTTATTTTTGTAATTAAATTGCATGTAAAATAATTAGGTTTAATTTTAGGTTAAAGTTTAATACTTTCTTAACAAATAAAAATTTTTAGAATTAGGGTTAGTTTCTCAAGTTCATTTAATTCTTTTTTCCATTAAAATCTTAAAATACCAAAAATAACTTTCTTTTCATTTTAATTTTATTAATTTAATAATCGTTTAATTTAATTTAATTAAAAAGGGTCCAACGCCCTCGTTTCAATTTAAAATCTCAATGCGCGTATTCATTTCTTTTTCTTTTAGTATTTATGTACCTCTCCCAAAGCCGTGTAATTAATTTCTCGCACTTTACTTTTCTTTAAGTCTTTATTTTTCTGTCAAATCGGGTTCTGGAAATTTAGGCGATATGGACCCGCGCCTTTTGTAATAGCTTTAGAACTTTTACTTCTCGCAACTTTTTTAACTGTTAATAATTGCATGCAAGAATGAATGTCTAAATAAAAACAAACGCATAGATCACCTTGACATGAATAAGACAAAATAACTGAACATGACACACAAATCACACACCACCCCTAGGGTACGCCTCACTGTTGCCTTGCCTCGAAAGGTGATCGTCGAGTAGAGGATGTATTAGTAAGTCCTCATGATCCGGGAACCTGGCATGAGGGTAGCTTCTAAGGTATCTTCCTATTGCTCCGGTGATCACCACGTCCCGAACCTCGAATTGACCCGAACACCTCCAACGGTGGTGCTACCTACCTCTCAATGGTGGGATGGCACTACTTTAAAGGACATTTACACAGACGAATTCCTTAGGGTAGGTAGACGACTCTAGATACTTGCTCTAATTTCAAAACAAATTCAAAAATACTTTTCACACCGACACCTTTTCAAAAAGCTTTCGAAAGCATTTTTTCAAACACTCTTGAGGACCGATACAAGAGTCGAACTGAAATTTTCAAAGAAACTTTTTAAAACCCACAGTTGAAAAGCAAACAAACCATTTTTGAAAACACAAATGAGCAAGTATCTAAGAGCCCATGGATAACCATGGATAGAAAGGTTGCTAACACCTTCCCTTTCTATAACCTACCTCCCGAACCGAGAGCAATCTCTATAAGGAATTTTTCTGTGCTTTTGTCCTTTCCATTTGGAGAAAATAAAAGACAGTGGCGACTCTTGCTTCCGCGACATTTCGCGAACCAGCGTTAAACAGTCAGTTCCAGATCCACCGATCACAGAACTGGCGACTCTGCTGGGGAGAAAAACTTAAAGTGAGGTGTACCTTAGGGTTAGTTCATAACTGTGTTTTCAATTGTATTGACTTGTCTGCTTTAAATTTGTGGGTTGCATGGGAGTTACATAGATCCTAACCCGGATCTGGGGATACCCTGTTTAGGTAGCATAAGCTGTGAGGGACCTGTCCGGCGTAGACCGACACGGGTGAAGCAGTGGCTATGTTGGTGTGGCACCTTGGTCTGTACCGATATCCCTTGTGTCGCAACGAGGAGAATATGGGTCTTCTGAGGAGTCGTTAAGCACCAACAACCTTAGAACCTTAAATGACACAACTTGGCCATTAGAACAGTAGCAGTATGCTACGCCCATTGAGGCTAAACTCTCGTGATGGTTCTGGCTGCAAGAAAAGATTGCGATGCTGGAGTTATGACCGATTGAGGGTAGTCAATGATATTGGGATCCTCTAAGAACCCGGTTACTTTTGATAGGATAGGTATGAACCAACAAACTGAAAGAGGGTAGTACCTAGACATCATGCTGGCCTAAACTTTAGGGGCCTGCCTTGTGTGACTTGTGTGCCTTACCATGTTTGCCTTTGTATCTATTTGTGGTGTGCTTTATCATAACATCATAACATCATGAGCATTGCATGCATCCTGCATAAAGACTGACCATTTCAAAGATAAGAGGGTTTCACCTTTGCTCTGTTTTGTAGGACATCATGATGCCTGTGCAAAGGAATACTATCCGGTTCAACTTTGTTCATTCACCTGAGTTGCTTGAGGAGTTGGTTAGCAGAATTCCAAATACCACTTCTTTTATTCAGAGGCATGGTTCTCTTCTCAGTCTAGTCACTGCCAAGCGGGATCAACAGTTGATGAGTGTTCTGACCCAGTTCTATGACCCCCTGTACCAGTGCTTCACCTTTCAAGACTTCCAGCTGGTCCCTACCCTGGAAGAGTTCTCTGATTTGCTTGGTATCCCTATCCTGGATCAGACTCCCTTTACTGGTTGGGAAAAGACCCTCAGGCTTGAGGATGTTGCTGCAGCTCTTCCCTTGACACATCAAGAGGTAATGGACAACTGGGTGACTAGAAGCGAAGTTAAGGGTTTCTTGGCCAAGTTTCTGATCGGTAAAGCTAACAGTTTCTGGAATGACCTGGACTTTAGGGCATATGAAGACATCTTGGCTCTCTTAATCTATGGGTTAGTCTTGTTTCCTAATCCTGACAACTTCATCAATGTCACTGCCATAAGGATCTTTATGTCTCAGAATCCCGTACCCACTCTCTTGGGTGACATCTTGCAACAACTTCATGCTCTTACTACCCGAAGACGAGGAACCCTATGGTGTTGTATACCTTTGTTGGTGAGGTGGTTTATTTCGCACCTCCCTAAGTTCGTACTGAAGAACCAAGAAGGAAGAGGTTGGGCTCACAGGTTAATGTCTCTCACTGATAAAGACATCATTTGGACTTGCAGAGGTTTGGATGAGATAGCTGTCATTGATCGATGCGGGGAATACCCTAATGTTCCTCTAATTGGTACCCAAGGAGGGATCTCTTACAATCCATGTCTAGCGCTCCGTCAGTTTGGAAGAGCAAGAAGAGCAGGCCCCCATGAGATGTTGGTGCCTCACATCAGTTTTGAGTTTCAAGTGGATAGTGACGAGCTGCGTCGTAGGTTCATCAAGGCTTGGGACAAGGTTCATAAAGCTGACCCACAAGAGCTAGGGCCAAAGACTTCTTTACCTATGGAAGCCTACTACAAATGGGTTCGCATCCGTGCTCAGAAGTTAGGTATGCCGTATGAAGCTGTCAGACCTGTTATTCTTGAGTGTCCCGACAAAGATGGTGTTCCTCCAACTGTCCTTCCTCCTCAGGTACCCACTGATTATGAGACATTAAAGAGGTCTTGGTCGCAACTGCGAGAAGAACGGTATTCTTACCGAGAAAAGTACGACGAGCAGGAATTGAAGATCCAAAAGCTGACCAAGCAGTTGGAAAATGAGCGAGCCTTGAATGCTTACATCCGTACTGAGAAGAGGAGACCATGGGATCAATAAGGAGTTCTGGATGTTCTTTTGCAGTTTTATTTCCCTTTTCAAGTATTTCCTTTCATGTAACGCCTAAGGGCAACCTGTTGAACAATTTAAGTTTCAAAGTTGAATCTAATGAAGTGTGTTCCCTTTTGTTTACAAAGTTGATTCCCGATTGTCTTTGAAAACATAATTCATACGCATCTCATCCATCATGTGCATAGCAGGTTTTCTTCTTTTCAGGTTGCTTACCGTTCTTCGCTGTTTATTTCAGCATCATGAATCCTGACTCATCATCAACTGAGACATCCATCAAAGCTCTTCAGGCGCAGAATGCGCAATTTCAGGAATTAATCAAGGGTTTGGCTCAAGGCCAAGAAGAGCTGAAGGCTCTGCTCCTGAAGAAGGAGAAGAAGAAGAAGAGAAGAACTGTTCTGTTCAGCTCGGGCCGAAGGTTTGGCAATACTCTGCAAAATTAAGAGGCGGGTTCTTCCATTGGCAAGAGTACTCCTCAAGTAGAAAAAGGTCCTAGTCCGGTAGTCTCTGACAACGAGACTGATTTTGATGAAGAGCAGTACCCTCCTGCAGAAGACAGATACAAGCAACTGGAGGATAGGTTGAATGCTATGGAGATCCAACAGGTACCTGGGCTGGATTTTGGAGATTTGGGTTTGTCTACTGGTGTGATTATTCCTCATAAGTTCAAAGCACCATCTTTCACTAAGTACGACGGGGCGTCTTGTCCCAAGCTACATCTCAGGTCCTATGTTCGGAAGATTCAACCGTACTCAGCGGATAAGAATTTATGGATCCACTTCTTCCAGGAGAGTCTTTAAGGGACTCATCTCGAATGGTTCTATCAGCTGGATGGGACCAAGGTTCGTAACTGGGAGGAGTTGGCTACTGCTTTCTATAAGCAGTATCAATATAATGCCGACCTTGCCCCTACACGTACCCAACTTCAGGGTATGTCGTTAGGTTCAAGTGAAGGTTTTAAGGAGTACGCTCAGAAGTGGAGGGATCTGGCTGGCAGAGTGCAGCCTCCGTTGACTGATCGAGAGTTAGTAGACATGTTCTTGGGGACCCTATCTGGGCCATTTTTTAACCATCTTATCGGGAATTCGTCTGCAGGGTTCACTGATCTGATTCTGACTGGAGAGAGAATTGAGGCTGGGTTAAAGTCTGGAAAGATTCCGAAGGGTGCATCGTCTAGTTCTGAGAAGAAACCCTTCAAGAAGGAGGCTAGTGCTGTTTATGGCTCTAGGAGACCAGAGAGATCTGAGCGCCGCCAATCTGTCAGTGCGGTAATGATTGCTAAGCCTGCTGCCGCTCCTCGGCCAACCAATCCTCAAAGGGCTGAAAGACCCCGGAGAGAGTTTACCCGTTTGAGTATGACTTTATCGCAGATCTTGCCACAGTTGCTGTCCACCAACCTAGTGACTGTTAGAGAGGCACCCAAAGGTGTAAACACTGCCTCCCCCAAGTACAATCCAAATGCCCGCTGTGCTTATCACTCCGATAGCCCGGGGCATGCCACTGATGACTGTTGGGCATTAAGGAATAAGGTGCAAGACCTTATCGACGCGAAAGAGATACAGTTTGAAGCGCCTGAGAGACCGAATGTGGTTACTGCTCCTATGCCCCAGCATGGAGTAAATGCTATTGACGAAGATGTTTACGCTGTTTCTGTGGATGATCTAACTACTCCTTTGAAGACCGTCAAGAGGAACCTACTGCTGGCCGGTTTATTTCCGGGTTGCAGTGAGGGTTGCCTGTTCTGTGCTGTTTCCCTATCCGGTTGTCCCTTGCTGAAGTTAGGCATCCAAAGCCTAATGGATAGCAAGGAGATTCTGTTTAAGAAGTCTGCTGTTCAGTTGGTTCCGGTAGAAGAAGTTTCTGTGGTTACCATCTTCAATAATCCAATCAAGGCTCTCCCGAAGAAGCCTGTTCAAATCATGACTGTTGCACCTGTGGTTATCACTGTTCCGGGGCCTCTTCTCTACGTATCTGATAAAGCTGTCCCCTGGCATTATGGGGCAGATGTGTATGTGAATAGGGTCAAACAAGAATTCAACACTGGCGCCAGTATCTGTGATATAACTGGCCCAACCAAGGTTACCCGCAGTGGCAGGCTCTTCTCGCCTGACATTGCACCGCCTGCTACCCGAAGACCCCTCCTTATAACACATACAAGTGTACCTGTTCCTGTTGCTGATCAAGTTGTTTCCCATGCTGCCGAGTCGTCTAATGCTAGGGGCAAAGGGGTTGAAGTTGAGCCTGCCCGGATGGAGGCACCAATACCTATAACTGCTGAAGCCTCCCAACAAGAAATGGAGGAGATTCTAAAGATAATATAGAAGAGTGACTTCAATGTTGTGGAGCAGCTGGGGCACACGCCCTCCAAGATCTCCATGCTCTCCTTATTGCTATGCTCAGAGGCCCACGCTAAGGCCTTGATCTCATTTCTCAAGACGGCCTATGTGCCACAAGAGACATCTGCAGTCCAGTTCACTAATTGCGTAGCAAATCTGACAGCAGACAATGGCTTAGGTTTCTCAGATGCTGACCTAACTGCAAAAGGAAGAGACCACAATGATGCTCTGCATGTCTCCATCGAATGCAGGGGCACTACTCTGGCACATGTATTGGTGGATACTGGTTCGTCCTTTAATGTTCTACCAAAGAAGGCTTTAGACCGTTTGGATTGTGAAGGCCTGGAATTAAAACCCAGCAATATCATCGTCAGGGCCTTTGACGGTTCAAAAAGAATGGTTCATGGAGAGGTTGACATTCCTATTCGTGTGGGTTCTCAGGTGTTTGACTCTACATTTTATGTGATGGATATCCGTCCATCGTACTCTTGTCTACTGGGTCGACCTTGGATCCATAAAGCTGAGGCAGTGAACTCTACCTTGCACCAGAAGCTGAAGTACCCTGTCAGAGGGAAGATCGTCACTGTGCAAGGAGAGGAGGAGTATATGGTGAGCCACTTGAATTCCTTCAGATACATTGAGATGGACGGGGAGTTTATTGAAACCCCCTTTCAGCATTTCGAGGAGGTGCTTCCAATTTCAGCAGCAGCAGAAACAGCGGTCGAAGAGGATGTTCCCTTGAAGATGGCTTCCCTGAAGGATGCCCGGGCTGTGGTTCAAAAAGAGGGTCAGAAAGCTATGCGGAAGGCGAAGACCAGAAGACCTCCCGTGTGCATTACAAATCCAAGAGTGAATGCTGTTAGGGAAGACAATGAAGTGGATGAAGCAGAATTCAATAGCTGGATCTATCCAACGACTGAAGGCGGATTGACCAATTGGATTGCCAAAGACCATACTCCTGTTACTTTTGTTACGCAGTAATAAACTTCTTTGTTTTATTATTTGTAATAAACAATAAATAAACTCTATGGCCCGGTGTCTTACCCGAGGCACCGTGGTTTTATTTGTGAGGGCATATAAATTGTCATTTCATATATCATAAATGAAAATCTTGGACGTTTTCTCGCATTTCAAATCTTATGCTCCTTTTCTGTCTTTCCTTCCTTTACATATTTTTCAAAACAGCTGTATTTACACACACTCACTCATACAAGTTTCAATCCACTCTGGATCTCACTGATAACGACTCTGCTACTGCCAATTATGACCTCGAAAATCCGATCAACTTAGCCGAAGACGAAGGTGAAGATGATTGCGAAGTGTCGGGCGAGCTTGCAAGACTGTTACTTCAGGAAGAGAGGGCAATTCAACCACATAAAGAGCCAGGGGAAACAATAAACTTGGGTACTGAAGAAGACAGGAAAGAGGTAAAGATTGGTGCCGACCTAGAGCTCAGCGTGAAGCAACGGTTGACTAAGATGCTACATGATTATATGGAGATCTTTGCCTGGTCCTACGAAGACATGCTCGGGTTGGATACCGATATTGTGGTCCATCACTTGCCTACTAAGGAGTACTGCCCTCCGGTTAAGCAAAAGGTACGTCGTATGCGTCCAGAGATGTCTGAGAAGATCAAAGCCGAGGTTATGAAGCAGTTTGATGCCGGGTTTCTCGCAGTGACTTCTTACCCTCAGTGGGTTGCTAATGTGGTGCCGGTACCTAAGAAGGACGGTAAGGTCAGAATGTGTGTTGATTACAGGGATCTGAACAGGGCCAGCCCCAAAGATGACTTCCCTCTACCTCACATTGACGTCCTGGTAGATAATACAGCTCAGCATAAGGTGTTCTCTTTCATGGATGGCTTTTCAGGTTACAATCAGATCAAGATGGCACCTGAAGACATGGAAAAGACTACATTTGTTACTCAGTGGGGCACCTTCTGCTACAAGGTCATGCCGTTTGGACTGAAGAACGCTGGGGCAACCTACCAACGTGCCATGGTCGCTTTATTTCATGATATGATCCATCATGAGATAGAAGTGTATGTTGACGACATGATCGCAAGGTCCCAAACTGAGGAAGAGCACCTAGATCATCTGCAGAAGTTGTTTGACCGGTTGAAGCTATACAAGCTGAGGTTGAACCCGAACAAGTGCACCTTCGGGGTAAGATCTGGAAAGTTGCTAGGCTTCGTGGTAAGTGATAAAGGTATTCAAGTGGACCCCGCTAAGGTCAAAGCTATTCAAGAGATGCCAGTTCCTAGGATAGAGAAAGAGGTCAGAGGCTTTCTAGGACGCCTGAATTATATTGCTCGATTCATCTCACACCTGACTGCTACCTGTGAGCCAATCTTCAAGCTGCTGAAGAAAGATCAGGTAGTACGTTGGAATGATGAATGTCAGGCTGCTTTTGACAGAATCAAGGAGTATCTCCAAGAACCACCTATCCTTATGCCACCGGTTGAAGGGAGACCTCTGATATTATACCTGACAGTGCTTGACAACTCAATGGGGTGTGTGCTGGGGCAGCATGACGAGTCTGGCCGAAAAGAGCATGCCATCTATTACCTTAGCAAAAAGTTTACCGACTGTGAGACCCGATACTCACTGCTCGAGAAAACTTGCTGCGCTTTAGTATGGGCTGATCGCCGGCTGAGACAGTATATGCTGACTCACACTACCTTATTGATCTCAAAGATGGACCCTATAAAGTACATATTCGAAAAGCCTGCTCTGTCTGGGAGAATTGCAAGATGGCAAATGATCTTGACGGAATACGACATTCAGTACACGACCCAGAAAGCCATCAAGGGAAGTGTATTGGTAGACCACTTGGCACATCAGGCCGTAGATGACTATCAGTCAATGAACTTCGAGTTTCCAGATGAAAGCATCATGATAGTAACGGATTGTGAAGTACCTGGACCGGATGAAGGACCTGAGGAAGGATCCTGATGGTCTATGCACTTTGACGGAGCCTCCAATGCTTTGGGAAACAGTATCGGCGCCATAATCATATCACCTCAAGGTACTCATACTCCACTCACTGCCCGACTATGTTTCAACTGTACCAACAACATGGCAGAGTATGAGGCGTGCATCATGGGTCTTCAAGCTGCGATCGACCTAAGGATCAAGTTTCTGAGTGTCTTCGGAGATTCCGCTCTCGTGATCAATCAGATCAAAGGAGAGTAGGATACGAAACACCCGAATCTTATTCCTTACAGAGAATGTGTGTTGACCTTGATCCCCCACTTCACGAAGATAACCTTTGAACACTTTCCGAGAGAAGAGAATCAGCTGGCGGACGCGTTAGCTACAATGTCTTCTATGTTTAAAGTTAAATGGGATAATGAGGTTCCCCGGATCATCATCTGGAAACTGGATGAACCGGCATACTGTTGCGATCTCGAGACTGAATTGGTGACTGAGAAGCCTTGGTACCATGAGGTGAAGAGATACTTGGAATCTCAGGAATACCCTGAGGGTGCCTCTGTCAATGATAAGAAGTTCCTGAGAAGGTTCGCGGAAAAGTTCTTCCTTAGCAACGGCATCTTGTACAAGCGAAACCATGATTCAACCTTATTGCGTTGTGTGGATAAGACGGAAGCAGAAAGGATCATGGAAGAGCTACATGAAGGGACCTTTGGTACACATTCCAGTGGACATACTATGGCAAAGAAGATCCTTCTGGCAGGGTATTACTGGTCCACAGAAGCTGACTGCTACCAATATTCTAGGACATGCCATAAGTGCCAGATTTATGCAGACAAGATGCATGTTCCTCCAGTTCCCCTGAATGTTCTGACTGCGCCTTGGCCGTTTGCAATGTGGGGCATAGACATGATCGGTGAGATTAAACCTACGGCATCCAATGGGCATCGCTTCATCCTAGTGGCGATTGATTATTTTACGAAGTGGGTCGAAGAAGCATCCTATGCTACGGTAACCAAGACTGTTGTGGCACGATTCATTCGACATAATCTGATCTGTCGGTACGGCGTCCCAGAAAGAATTATTACAGACAACGGTACCAATCTGAATAACAAGATGATCACTGAGCTCTGCGAGCAGTTCAAAATACAGCACCACAATTCTTCTCCTTACAGACCGAAGATGAATGGGGCTGTAGAGGCAGCAAATAAAAATATCAAGAAAATCGTGCAGAAGATGACAGTGACTTATAAGGATTGGCACGAGATGTTACCGTTCGCTCTACATGGGTACCGTACCTCAGCTAGGACGTCAACCGGGGCAACTCCCTTCTCTTTGGTTTATGGTATGGAGGCAGTCTTACCAATCGAAGTACAAATACCCTCTCTCCGGATAATGAAGGATGCAAATCTGAACGAAGATGATTGGATCCAGACACGACTTGATCAGTTAAATCTTATTGATGAAAAGAGACTTGCTGCTATCTGTCATGGTCAAACGTATCAGAAACGGATGATCAGGGCATTTAACAAAAAGGTCAGACCACAGGAATATCAAGTTGGGGATCTGGTAATCAAGCGAATCATTCTTCCTCAGAGTGATCCAAGGGGCAAATGGACCCCTACATACGAAGGGCCATTTGTGGTTAAACATGTGTTCTCAGGAGGAGCCATGATTCTAACCAACATGGATGGTGACGACCTTCCTCACCCCGCTAATGCAGACATAGTAAAAAGATACTACGCATGAAAAAAAAGACCCGCTAGGCTGACATGCCTAGGCAAAAATTAGGGCTTCCCGGCGAACCAAAAGGGTTCGGGCAAAATGAAGGGATGAAATGAAAAAAATCTGTACACCCGGCAAGTCGAAAACCTGAAAAGGCGGCTTGGGCAAAAATGGGTATCCCGGTGGACTGAAAACCCAAAAGGGCGGTCCAGGCAAAAGTTAGGGATAAAGCGTAATACTATGTCTCGTTGGATCACTTTGCATCCAGAATCCGGTATCTACATCAAGGTCAGACGGCATCGATCAGTCAGCTTCACCTTCAAGCAAGGTCATCAAGTGATGAGACGCTCGGAGTTATAAAGGAAATAGCAGAGTTGAAACCCAGTGGGATCATTCATTTCACACAGCTGTTTTATTTTCTCTTGTACAAAATTTGTATAAACTCTCTTGTTCGGCGGTGTTCTCTTACTAGGACGTCAGCCTCTTGTACACAAAACGCCTATTTTCAGGCCATTCAAAAATCAATACAAATATATTTTAAAAGTGCCAATTGTTTTTCTTTTTCTGTTTTGTTTTGCGAAGAACGTCCAAGGTTCAATTTGTGATATATGCATTGACGATAATTTGCTAACTCATGAATATTTGCATACGAAACAAAGGATTAATTACAGGTAACATTAGAAACAGGGGCAATAAAGAGTTGTCTAAGCAATCTAATTGTTCTGTCCTCCAAGGTACCAAGGTAGGTTCAGCTAAAGAACATAACCAGGTATCTCAATTCCCCAGAGAGTGAGCCAGCAGTCAGTACGCTCTCTCCAAGCCACTATCAAATCTTAAAGGTTGGGTATCCTCCAGCAGATCTCAATATTCCCCAGCTATATATAGGTATTCTTAACAAGCATCCCCGACAGTCTTGGTCTAAAGATTGTTCCCCGGCGGTATATCAAATATTCAAAGGAATCACTTCCCCCGCAGTTCAAAACTTCCCCAGGAGAGTCCAATCCAGTTCCCCAGGAAAGTTGGAGTTTATCCCCCCAAGCAGTAAGCTTATCCCCAGTAGATTCTGGAAGCTCATCCTCGCAGAACACGAACGCGTCATCCGGCTTTATTCAAAGAGTTATTTCCTTACTAGGATATAACTGGGTTATCCTCAGCCAAAAGCCACGGAAAGGTCGTCGTCAACACAGTTCTTTCTTATCCCCAGCGAAGTCTATCAGCACTTCCAACACAGCAAAGATATCCCCAGCAAGTTACAAAGTGTCTCTCTCCCCACAGAATATTGCTTCCCAGCAAAATCGTTAGAGTACTTTCCTCCCTGCAGAGTTATTCCATTCGCCAAGTTTATTCCCCAACAGAGTTATCTTCTCCTACCGGTATTCTTGCAACTATCATCTCCAGCGGAAGCAAAATCTGTTCTCCAACATCAGCCCAGGAGTGACTTCCCGGCACCCGTCAAGGATTTACTTTCCTAGACAAAAAATACATTCATAAACATTGCACTTCCATACATCATTATAGCATGCATAGACGCATCATACAAATCTCATTTATGTTGAGAACATCATTGCTTGGTCTATATCATGCATTGCATATGACTGACCTTTACCTTTCAGGAAAGATTCAGTTAAATTCTCAATCATATTTCAAGACTCTAAGACCTTATCTGGTTCAGTTAAATCGACTCCAAAGGTTTCTCTGGTTATTATCCAGTCAAAGGCCTTCGCTGGTTCGGTCAGATCGACTCCAAAGATCTCCCTGTTTCTTATCCATTTGAAGACATTCAAGACCTAGACCGGTTCAGGTAATCGACTCCAAAGGTTTCTTATCCAGTCCAAGGCCTTCTCTAGTCCAGCTAAATTGACCCCAAACAGATTTTTCTGATGAAGACTCAGTAGAAGTTATCTAAGGTTTTCTCAATGATTGCTATTGAGATTGTAAATGCCAATGGTTCTCTCCCCGATCCTGCGGAGACGATAATTCCATCCAAGGTTTTCTCAATAATTGCTATTGAGTTGTAATCGCCTATGGTTCTCTCCCCGATCCTGCGGAGATGATAATTCCATCTAAGGTTTTCCCAATAATTGCTATTGAGGTTGTAATCGCCTATGGTTCTCTCCCCGATACTGCGGAGATGATAATTCCATTCCAGGTTTTTCTCAATGATTGCTATTGAGATTGTAATCGCCTATGGTTCTCTCCCCGATCCTGCGGAGATGATAATTCCATTCCAGGTTTTTCTCAATGATTGCTATTGAGATTGTAATCGCCTATGGTTCTCTCCCCAATACCGCGGAGATGGTAATTCCCACCAAGATTCTCTCAACGTTTGCTGTTGAGGTTAAAGTCATCCAAGGTTCTCTCACCGTTCCTGTTGAGGTAGTAACCATCCCTGGTTCATTCATCACCATTTGAAGCTCCAGATTTAGCTCCTGTAACCAGTCAGGACATATCTATACAAGGCATCTGAAGACCAACTCCTGCAACATGTCAGGTACTCATTTTTCTTTTGCAGGTACGCAAGTTCTCGCTAAGGAAGCTCTTACGCGATCAACATCCAGATGGCATCTATAAGCCCATCCACCTTCCATCATCTCTTAGCGTGGCATCTATAAGCCCATCATCCTATTCATCAATCTCCAAATGGCATCTATAAGCCCATTCCACCATCACACTGCTACTATGTGAGCGCAAATTTCTGGGCACTCTAGTGTTCAATCATCTTCCACCTTCGGATTACGAAAGGCACGTCAGCCAATCTGCATCCTCAGGTCTAAGAAGATTGAACAGGGGAAACTGTTGTACCCCAAAATTTGCCCTCCCATATTCTTCAGAAATTGCCAAGTCAAGCTTCAAAATCTCCCCAAGGGTCGCACAGTTCAAGGGCCTCCTAAACAGTCAAAATTAGGGTTTTGGCTATGACAAAGTAAATGAAGTTTCCAAGGGTCCAATCAAGTCCCACATTCCTTTAAACATGGTCAAGCATCCTCATATCAAGTTTCAAGACTTTCAGCACAAAATTGCACAGTCAAAAACCCTAATTGCACTACAGTCAACTGTAGGGGCAAAATGGTCATTTGACAGTCAAAAGTCCAAATTTTTGGTCAACATCTCATTTTGAAGCCACAAACATCATTTTATCAATGCTTGATCATGATTCTCAAAGCTTGGCTCAAAAATCATCAAGATGCAAAAGTTTCCTTATTTGGACAGTTGTAAAAGTCAATTGTAAATTGACCAGGGCATAACTTTCACATGGATTATCAGAAAAATTCCATCCAAAGCTCATTTTGAAGAGGAAGACATTTCCTACAACTCATCTTCATACTTCAAGTCCAAGAAATGCTCTCATAAAAAGTTATCAATTTCAACATTATAGGTCATTTTCAAAAGTCAACAAAAAAGGACTTTAAGTCAAAGGCCATAACTTGAGATTGGTAAATCAAAAGGACATGGGACCAAAGGCATTGGTTAAAGGACTCAAAGACCTTTCCAAAATGTCCAAGAACATGAGCAAAGCTTAAAATTTGAGCAAGTTATGCCTTGTAGAAGTTGGGAAATTTTTGGATATTTTGAAAAGTCAACATTGCTTCAAATGACCTAAAATTGCTAATGGGCCTCTTTTTCTTCCACAATTCATTATCCAAGGCATGTGCACGACCATTTGGCCCAAAGGGAAGTTTTTCTTCATTTTTTATTTATTTATTTATTTATTTGGATTTTTATTATTAATAATTCATTTAATTAAATAAAATATATAAAAAATGCTAAACCTAGGTTTTTCAATCTTTTTGTGCATATAATATCTCTAAGATTTTGTGCAAGTCAGATTAGGAAAGAATTGAAAATAATTGAACATGATTTGGACTAAGTTTGCATGAAAAGATTAGAAAATATTTTGCCTTGAAAACCAAATATTATTCAATCAATGCAAAGGTTTTTTGGATCAAATTTTAACCCTAATTGATTCCATACATAAGCTTGATCAAGACCTAATGCCTGGTAACCAAAAAGCTGCGCAAGAACCTGAAGAAAAAAACTTGAACTTTTGCTTGAAAACTCAAAACTGAAAATACACTTGCAGGTCGATTCAAGCCAAGAAATTCATCCTATTACCTTCCTAGGACATCACTGAATCTAACTGGATAACTTTCCATACGCGTAGCCCTTTGAATTGGTATACAAAAGTCAAATTTTTTCACATAATATGCATAATCGTATTCTGATTTTCAAGCACATTCATTGCATTTCTTTAATGGATTCATACTAATTGATGTGTTCTGAAGCTAACCATCTACTTTAATTGTGTTTTTGTGTATTATATACGATTCTACCATTGATACATATTAGGGTTCTTGGAGGTCCAAATTGGGCGTTTTTAAAAGCTACAAAATTAGAACCTCATAATGCCATGAATGGATTCAGGGTGTTTGGACGAAAACAATGGCACCCTCGCGCCTAATTTATAAGGTCCCAGGGGCTAATCGCTATTTTTCAATAGGGTGTCTATAGGAACGTTTACAAAACCGTTGCCAATGTTTTGTGTTTCAGGAAAAAAAATAAAGCAACGAAGAAGATGACCCCTGTGGCGATCAGTGATTGGCCTATTTGAATTTCGCGCTAATTCTCCACTAACGCGTTATTTTATTTTATAAATTTTGTTTGTTATTTAATCTACAGAAAACGTGAATAGCTCCACTGGCAGGCATAAGCGCTGGTGACCCTCAGGACCTGGGTTCGAGCCCCAGGTCCCCATCCCTTTGCAATATTATTTTCCTAATTGTCATTTTATGCAGCGTCTCCCTTGAGGAATACCATGCACCCACAAAATCCAGCCTTTCACGCACATGATGAGATCAATCCAAGGGCTGTCGTTTGAAGCATACCATGATCGTTGGTCAACGCGTATACACGCTAGCTGGAAAAGTCCACCAGGCCAGGGATAGATGGGCCTAAAATGCTAAGTCTCACCTCCAAATTAGGGGCAGAACCCCCTAGGTTTGCAAATTTCTCTTATATTTTTTTCTTTTTATTCTTTCAATTATTATTTTTAATTAATTCTGTTAATTCAATTATTTTCATAAAAAAATATAAAAAAACAATAAAAAATCAGAAAAGATAAAAAAAAATAGATATTTTTATTTTAGTATTTTTTGTAAATAAATTGCATTAATTAATTTTAGTTATTAAATTAGGTCTAATTGTAGTATTTTCCTTAATAAAAATCTAAAATTGGTAGAATTAGGGTTTATAATCATTTTTATCCTTTTTTCTTTTCTTTCATAATAATTAAATATTTCCTATTATTTATTTTTGTAATTAAATTGCATGTAAAATAATTAGGTTTAATTTTAGGTTAAAGTTTAATACTTTCTTAACAAATAAAATTTTTTAGAATTAGGGTTAGTTTCTCAAGTTCATTTAATTCTTTTTTCCATTAAAATCTTAAAATACCAAAAACAACTTTCTTTTCATTTTAATTTTATTAATTTAATAATCGTTTAATTTAATTTAATTAAAAAGGGTCCAACGCCCTCGTTTCAATTTAAAATCTCAATGCGCGTATTCATTTCTTTTTCTTTTAGTATTTATGTACCTCTCCCAAAGCCGTGTAATTAATTTCTCGCACTTTACTTTTCTTTAAGTCTTTATTTTTCTGTCAAATCGGGTTCTGGAAATTTTGGCGATGTGGACCCGCGCCTTTTGTAATAGCTTTAGAACTTTTACTTCTCGCAACTTTTTTAACTGTTAATAATTGCATGCAAGAATGAATGTCTAAATAAAAACAAACGCATAGATCACCTTGACATGAATAAGACAAAATAACTGAACATGACACACAAATCACACACCACCCCTAGGGTACGCCTCACTGTTGCCTTGCCTCGAAAGGTGATCGTCGAGTAGAGGATGTCTTAGTAAGTCCTCATGATCCGGGAACCTGGCATGAGGGT
Organism: Vicia faba; assembly: GCA_948472305.1. NCBI lineage: Eukaryota > Viridiplantae > Streptophyta > Magnoliopsida > Fabales > Fabaceae > Vicia > Vicia faba. The sequence goes on from OX451741.1 coordinate 539,115,156, forward strand.
AGCTTCTAAGGTATCTTCCTATTGCTCCGGTGATCACCACGTCCCGAACCTCGAATTGACCCGAACACCTCCAACGGTGGTGCTACCTACCTCTCAATGGTGGGATGGCACTACTTTAAAGGACATTTACAAAGACGAATTCCTTAGGGTAGGTAGACGACTCTAGATACTTTCTCTAATTTCAAAACAAATTCAAAAATACTTTTCACACCGACACCTTTTCAAAAAGCTTTCGAAAGCATTTTTTCAAACACTCTTGAGGACCGATACAAGAGTCGAACTGAAATTTTCAAAGAAACTTTTTAAAACCCACAGTTGAAAAGCAAACAAACCATTTTTGAAAACACAAATGAGCAAATATCTAAGAGCCCATGGATAACCATGGATAGAAAGGGTGCTAACACCTTCCCTTTCTATAACCTACCTCCCGAACCGAGAGCAATCTCTATAAGAAATTTTTCTGTGCTTTTTTCCTTTCCATTTGGAGAAAATAAAAGACGGTGGCGACTCTTGCTTCCGCAACATTTCGCGAACCAGCGTTAAACAGTCAGTTCCAGATCCACCGATCACACCAGTGATGGTTCGGATACTGACCATTTATTTTGAATAGGCAGTCATTTTTATTGAGAGCTTGTAGGATCTCTTTTTTGATTTTATTATCCCTGTCTTTTTGCCTGAACTATTTCTTTTTGTATTCACAGTCAGCGGGATGCCCCAGTTTTGTAAGTCTCCTCCATAGGTTTTGACTTAATGGGCTTTTATTTCTGAGAGATAATGACTGCCTGTCCTTACGATTATAGAAAACCATCACTATCTTTTGTTTCGGAAGGACTTCTTTGATGCCATTCATTGTGCACCTAGATTAACTGAGAGAACTACCCTGCCCCAGGTTATAATTAAGGGTTTCAATTTGTGAAAAGAAAAACTCCAACTTCTTTGGCTCAAAGGGGTTGACGAGGGAATATCTTCCTTATAACTTCACTGTTTAGGATTTGAAGCAATGCTTGTATATCGTCAGCAGGGTCTATTCAAAAGCATAATGTAAAGATCGTGGTATCATTTTCGTCATCCTCCCTTTAAAGGCTTAAATTTTGTTTCCCGAGAGTTGATCATCACAAAAATGAAATATGAAGCAATTTAAGCATAGTGAGAACAATTAATTCAAAATAGACACGTGCAATGCATTAATGAAATAAAAGAGTTCGACATGATAATTATTGTTTGAATAAGCAAAGAAAAATACAACTTTAGAATTCAAATGAACAAAAGTGCTTTCAATCCTTGCCATATTTTGGCAAGGGAGCAGTGATCACGTTGGGGGTCTCAGGAGGGCCGAATTCGATCTCTTTCGCATCAACCAAGTCTTGGACCTTGTTCTTCAAAGCCCAACAATCATCCGTATTATGCCCCGGGCTATCAGAGTGATAAGCGCAGTGGGCGTTAGGGTTATGCCTTGGTGATGTTGTATTTAAAATCTTCGGAGCTTGTTTTAGAGTCACCAGATTATTCTTCAGTAACTGTGGCAACATCTGAGATAAAGTCATGCTAAGAGGAGTGTACTGCCTTCAAGGTTTCTCGCCCCTTTGTTGGTTGTGATGCTGAGGAGCACCAACAGGTTTTGAAATAACAACCGCGTTAACAGCTTGGCGGTGTTCAGGTCTATTTTGTCTTCTTGAACTGTAGACAGCACTGGACTCTTTCTTAAACGGCTTCTTATCGGTACCCGATGAGGCACCCTCCTGTATTTTTCCAGCCTTAATACCAGCTTCAATCCTCTCACCAGTCAAGATAAGGTCTGTAAACCCGGCTGAAGAGTTTCCAATCAAATGGTTAAAGAATGGACCAGACAGGGTCCCCAGGAACATATCAACCAGCTCACGTTCGGACAAAGGTGGTTGCACCCTTCCGGCAAGGTCTCTCCACTTCTGAGCATACTCTTTAAATCCTTCACCTGTTCCTATTGACATACCCTGGAGTTGGGTACGCGTAGAAGCGAGGTCGGAGTTATACTGATATTGCTTATAGAATGCAGTAGCCAAATCCTCCCAGCTGCGGATACTGGCTCCGTCCAATTGATAGAAACACTCAAGCCGAGTCCCTGAAAGACTGTCTTGAAAGAAATGGATCCACAAGTTCTTATCAGCAGTGTAAGGTTGGATCTTCCTCACATATGACCGGAGGTGCAGCTTTGGACAGGAAGCTCCGCCATACTTGGCAAAGGCAGGTGCCTTGAATTTATGGGGAATCACCACCCCAGATGATAGACCTAGATCCCCGAAGTCCAGACCGAGCACCTTCTGAACTTCTATAGCATTCAACCGGTCCTCCAGCTGTTTGTACTTATCCTCAGCAGAAGGATACTGTTCTTCATCATATTCCGTCTCGTTGTCGGAGACCAAAGGGCTAGGAGCCCTCATTTCTTATGGACTGTCTTTCTCTCCAGATGGGGTAGTCAGATCAACTTCATTCTGCAGCCCGTTTCCAAACCTGCGTCCAGTATTGAACAGGATGGTCCTCTTCTTCTTCTTCTTCTTCTTCCTCTCTTTCAGAATCAGGGTCTTCAAGTCCTGCTGACCCTTAGCTAGGCTCATGACCAACTCTTGAAATTGGGCATTCTGGGCCTGGAGGGCCTTGATAGCTTGCTCAGTGGAAGGTTCAGTAGACATGATGATTGCTGAAATAAACAGCGAAGAAGATGAGAAACCTGTAATGGTACCTGTAATGCAATGATATGTATGATATATGTATGCAATGTTTTCAAGGATCTCACGGGGTAAACAAGAAACTGTTAGAATTTGAATCTTGTAGCTTGATTGAAGGAACTTCATGTTGTTGAGAGTCCTTCTTCAAGAGTCAGGCTCACCATATCGAGTGGGTCATATCCCCTGACTCAAGTTATCGTGCTTGGATTTTGTAGACAACTTTGGCTAGAGGAAAATAAATCCCCTTTGCCCCTTGCTAGCCATTTGGTTCATCCTGACCTGTATCACAGACCCTTGAGATCCTTGAAATGGTTAAGGAAATGTTAAGGCATGATGTTATGATGTGTATGCTATGAGTTTAAGCAAAAGTGTGAGGTGATGTAAGTAAGCCCTGCAGTAAATCCAGAATATTGGATAAGGACTATAAACAAAACCTGCAAGGAACTCATGTTGTCAGATAACAAGAATGTGCAAGTAGTTCCAGTTTGAAGGCACACAAGTCACACAAAGAGCCCTTAGATTTCAGGCTAGCATGGAGTTTAGGCATTATCGTCTTTCAGTTCAGTTGGTTTAAACTTGTCCTATAAATAGTAACCGGGTTCTAGAGGATCTCAATATCACTGACTACCCTCAATCGGTCATAATTCCAGCTTAGCAACCTTTTCTTGCGGCCGAAACCATCGCGAGAGTTTAGTCTCAATGAGTGTAGCATACTGCTACTGTTCTATGGCCAAGTTGGTCAATTTAAGGTTCTAAGGTCAGTTGGTGCTTAATGACTCCTCAGAAGACCCATATTCTCCTCATTTCAACACAAGGGATATCGGTACATACCAAGGCGCCACACCAACGTAGCTACTGCTTCATCCGTGTCGGTCTACGTCGGACAGATCCCTAACAATTTATTGCTACTTACCTAAAAAGGGTACCCCAGATCCAGGTTAGGATCTATAGAACTCCAATACAAGCCCACAAAATTTTAAAGCATACAAAGCATACAATTGAAAACACAAGTGATCTAATCCTAAGGTACACCTCACTTATATATACTCCCCAGCAGAGTCACCAGTTCTATGACCGGTGGGAACGAGAACTGACTGTTTTTGGAATGCTGGTTCGCGTTTGCATTTGTTTTCACAAAGTGTCGCGGTAAGCAAGAGTCACCACCGTCTTTTATTTTATCCAACAAGGGAAAGGACAAAAGCATAGAAAAATTCCTTTTCGAGATTGTTTCTCGGGGTCGGGAGATAGATTATAGAAGGGGAAGGTGTTAGCACCCTTTCTATTCGTGGTTATCCACGGGCTCTTAGGTACTTGCTCACTATGTTTTCAAAAGGTTTGCTTTTCTTTGTGATTGTGGGTTTTGAAAAGAATTTTGTTTTTGAAGAAAGTGTAAGTGCAAAAAGTTTTTGTTTTGTTTTTAAAAGAGAGCAAGTACTTAAGAACCTCTACCTACTCAAAAAGGAATTTAATTGTGCAAATGTCCTTTAGAAAGTACTATCCTACTATTGAGGAGTAGGTAGCACCATCGTTGGAGTTTTCGGGTCAATTCGATTTTAGGGGCGTGTGGTCACTAAAGCAACATTAGGACGCTTTAGTGGTAATCCTAATGTCTTAGATCATTTTTATCGAGACGACCATTTCGAGGCAACTTATGATCTTGGGACAAAGGACGACCTCTAAAACATCCTATACTTAATGACCACGTTCGAGGCAACCAAGTGAGGTGTACCCTAAGAGTGGCATGTGCAAGTGTGTTAATTTTCAATTATATTAATTTTACATGTCAATGGTGAGCTATTGTTGATTTTAAGTTAAGAGTTAATCTTGTCATGCAATCCTAGTTAGCATACATCTAAGCAGTTAATATATGTACAGGAATTTTAAAGTGCGGGAATTGTAAATCCTACGCTATTACAAGGATTTCGAGGAGGGGGATTATTTACATGTCCAAAAATTGGGGGAATAAAAGCAGTAAAGTATAAGTCTTAGTTAAGCTATTATATCCCAGTAGGCAGTTACAATAAAATAAGTGCGCGCGAAAAAAAAAATTGAATTGGAGTGTCCTTGGGTTTTGACCCTTTTTTTTATTAAATAAAACATATTTTTTGTCATTTTTTGTTTATGAAAAGGATTGAATTCAAATAAATCCTAAGTCTATTGATTTTAAAAATTGAAGAAAATAAGTTAAAATAATTAACTAAATTAAATCCTAATTCTAAGTTACTTATTTTTATGATTTTTTTATGTTGATTAAAAGATAAAAAGAAGTCTATGAAAAACAAAAAAAACATGCAGGAGGGATCCTTCGATCTAGGAAAAAGAAGGAGTTTCGACCCAGGGAGGGAAATGGTCCTTTCGATTGGGCCAGACAGTAAGGCGTGAGTGGCCTTCGATCCAGGGAAGAGGATTGTCTTTCGATCATGGAGGTCATGGCTTTCGATCCAGAAATGAGATGCCCCCTTCGATCCAGCATGCTAATGGGTTCGATCCAGAGAAGGGGCTCTCCTTCGATCTGGGATGTTATACCTGCAAAAGCATGTTAGGGAAATAAAATGCAGGGCCTGGGTATTGAACCCCAGGCCCTTCGATCCTGCGCTTGCTGGGTCTCTTCAGGCTATGTCTGCAGCAAATGTTAGCAAACGAAAAAACATGACCTGGGTGCCAAACCCAGGCCTTTCGATCCTGTCTAGGATGGCAAATCAAAGGTAGCAATAAGTAATAATGTGTTATGCAAATGTAAGGTTGGATAGTTTACCCTTTTCTTACCAGCAGATTGGACTTTTAATTTGGGCGCTTCCTGGATGTAGGCACCTTCGATCTGGGCACTTCCTGGATATAGGCACCTTCGATCTGGGCACTTCCTGGATGCAGGCACTTTTAATCTGAGGGCTTCTGGGCGTGGGCACCTTTGATCTAAAGGACTTCTTTGGCTTTTTGAGGCAATTTTTCGGTGTGTTCTCCTGCAGAGTTTTGTGTGTTTCCTTGTATATTTTTCGTTTGTTAATGTATGCTGGCCTCTGTATTTATAGGGGTGTGAGGGTGCAGTAATGGCAAGAGACAGCCATTAAACAGGCCATTAAATGCCATGAGACAAGAAACAGACACATTAAATAACTTCCTTTTCTGAAACATTTGTGTCTCTTGAATGAACCTGGACATGTTGATTTGGGTGCCCTCTTGATGACCTCCTTCGAATGGCCCTTGTCCAAAGATCAATCGAAGGATACCAATCGAAAGGATTTGTTAACAGGAAAATCGAAAGGTGTTGTTCCATGCTAATCGAAGTGCTCCTTCAGAATGCCAATCGAAGGGCCTTTCAGAATGCCAATCGAAGTGCTCCTTCAGAATGCCAATCGAAATGCTCCTTCAGAATGCCAATCGAAGGGTCTTTCAGAATGCCAATTGAAATTCTTCTTCAGAATGCCAATCGAAATGCTCCTTCAGAATGCCAATCGAAGGGTCTTTCAGAATGCCAATCGAAGTGCTCCTTCAGAATGCCAATCGAAATGCTCCTTCAGAATTCCAATCGAAGGGTCTTTCAGAATGCCAATCGAAGGGTCTTAAAGCACCACTCAAAAATTTTCTTTTTCCTTAGGAAAGAGTTTGTGATCAACCATGCAGGGGGGAAAACTTTGGAAAAACATGAGAGGGAAAATTTTGGGGTGCAACACCTATAATCATGTACCTAACAGTGCTAGAGAACTCAATGGGGTATGTACTGGGGCAGCATGACGAGTCTGGTTGAAAAGAGCATGTAATATACAACCTTAGCAAAAAGTTTACCGACTGTGAAACAAGATTTCACTGCTCGAGAAAACTTACTGCACTTTGGCACGGGCTACTCGCCGACTAAGACAGTACATGTTGACTCATACTACTCTTTGATCTCTAAAATTGATCCCATCAAGTACATATTCGAGAAGCCAGCTCTCTCCGAAAGAATTTCCCGATGGCAAATGGTCTTAACAGAATATGACATTCAGTACACCACTCAAAAGGCGACCAAAGGAAGTGTACTGGCAGATCATTTGGCACTTCAAGCTGTAGATGACTATCAGTCTATGCATTTTTAATTTTCAAATGAGAACATTATGCTAGTTATGAATTGTGAAGAACCTGGACCGTATGAAAGTCCTGAGCCAGGATCCAGATGGACTATGGTTTTTGCCAGAGCTTCTAACACACTTGGAAATGGAATTGGTGCTATACTTATCTCTCCTCAGGGGTTTCCATACACTCTTCACTTCCATAATTTGCTTTGACTGCACCAATAATATGGCTGAATATGAAGCGTGCATCATAGGTATAAAGCCGCTATTCACATGAGAATCAAATTCCTGAGCATATTTGGGGATTCAACCTTGGTAATCAGTCAAGTCAAGGGAGAATGGGATGCAAAGCATATGAATCTTATCCCTTACTGAGAACATGTGCTAATCTTGATTCCATACTTCTAAGAGATTACTTTTCAGCATATCTCTAGAGAAGAGAATCAGTTGGGGGATGCATTAGCTACCATGTCATCCATGTTTGAGGTCAGATGGAACAATGAGGCTCCTAAAATTACCATTGAAAGATTCGATGAACCGACACATTTCTATGAAATTTAAACTGATGAAGTAGAAGAAAAACCTTGGTTACATAAAGTGAAAAGATATCTTGAAGCTCAAGAATACCCTTAAGGCACATCGATCAATAAGAAGAAATTCCTACGGAGGTTCTCGACTAAGTTCTTCTTGAGCAATGGAATTTTGTACAAGCGTAATCATGATTCAACTCTACTCCGCTGTGTAGACAAGAAGGAAGCAAAGAAAATTATGGAGGATATGCATGAAGGTATCTTTTGTACTCACTCCAGCGGGTATACTATGTCTAAAAAGATTATGAGAGCAGGTTACTTTTGGTCGACTATGGAAACCGACTGTCACCACCACTCAAGAACTTGTCATAAGTGCCAGATCTATGTTGATAAAGTTCATGTGCCTCTGGTTCCTCTGAATGTTTTGACTGCTCCGTGGCCACTTGCAATGTGGGGGTATTGATATGAGTGGAGATATTAAACCTACTGCCTCTAACGGACATCGCTTCATTCGTTGCCATTGACTAATTCACAAAATAGGTTGAAGCAACCTCGTTCGCCTTAGTCACTAAGAATATGGTCTCCCGATTTATAAAACATAACCTTATTTGTCGGTATGGAATCCCTGAGAGAATTATCACAGACAATGGTACCAACCTCAAGAACACTATGACCACTGAACTCTGCATGCAGTTCAAGATCAAGCACCACAACTCTTCTCTGTATCGACCAAAGATGAATGGCACAGTGGAAGTCAACAACAAGAATATTAAGAAGATCATACATAAGATGGTTGTGACTTACAAAGATTGGCACGAGATGTTACCATTTTCTCTTCATGGTTATTGCACTTCAACACGAACATCAACTGGGGCAATCCCATCCTCTCTAGTCTATGGTATGGAAGTTGTCTTGCCTGTAGAAGTTCATATTCCTTTTCTGAGGACTGTGAAAGATGCATACTTAGACAAAAACGAGTGGATTCAGACCAGGCTAGACCAGCTGAATCTGATTGATGAAAAGAGGCTTGCGACTATCAGTCACGGTCAGATGTATCAAAAACGTATGATCAAGTCATTCAACAAGAAAATCAAGCATCGAGTATATCAGGCTGGTGACTTGGTAAGAAAGCGCATCATTCTACCGTAAGGTGATCCCATGGGAAAATGGACCCCCACCTATGAAGGGCCATTTGTTGTCAAGAATGTATTTTCGGGCGGTGTTATGATACTGACCACCAAGGATGGTGAGGATTTCCCGCACCTTGTGAACGTGGACATAGTTAAAAAATACTACGCATGAAAACGACCCTCCAGGTTGACTAGCCTAGGAAAAAATAAGGGCATCTCAATGAACCAAAAAGGGTCCGGGAAAAAATTAGGGATATATATAAAAGATTGTACACCCGTCAAGTCGAAAACCTAAAAATACCGCTTGGGCAAAAAAGGGTATTCTGTTGGGCTGAAAACCCGAAAGGGAGGTCCAGGAAAAAGTTAGGGATTAAAAGTGTATGACTATGTCCTATTGGATCACTTACTGCAAGCTTTATTACCAAAGTCAAAAGTTTAAACGATGCAGATTAATTCAATCAACTTCTTTCGACAGCAAGGGATGAGATGTCCGAAGACATAGGGGCAATAGCAGAGTTGGAACCCAACGAGATCATTTCCACATAGCTATATGTTTTGTTTTCACTTTGTACTCTTTTCATTTCATGACAATTTCCTCTTACTAGGATTTATGTATCTTTGTATAAAATCGACTATTTATAGGCAAATTATCAATACAAATACATCCTAAAATTCAAACTTTTTGTTTGCAAAAATTTACAATGACTAAAATTGAATGAACTTATGCATATGAACGCAATTAACTGATAACAAATATATGCATAAGAACAGGAACAAGCATTTACTCAAGACTCTAGGAGTTGGGATAACGTTCAAGCCGTCTATAAATCCCTACAAAGTCACTTCCATGAGATTATCCCCAGAGAGTAATATTCAAAATTCATCCTCAATGAAGATACATTCCCCGAAATTTCCCCGGCAGATCGCTCTGGCGGATAAAAGAATATGAACTTTTCCTGGAAATATCACCAACCTGCGGAGTTCATGGAAGTTATCTTCCCCAGCTGATCTTATTCCTCCAAAACTATAAAACCTCCTGTAGATTTCTCCTCTCAAGCAGAGCTTATTTCCTCAGCAGAGTATTTCTCTGTCAACAGGGTTTATTTTCCCAATAAGATTATGGTCTCCCCAATTTGAGTCTATTGTTCAGATGGCTATGAATCACCAGCCAAATTCCTCTCCAGTGAAGTCGCCACTATCCCTAAATGGTTGCTACGAAACCAAGAACTAGACCAGATATCATTCAACTTTATCCTCCTCATACGAGTCAGAAGGTTATCCATCTCTTTTATCCCCAGGCAGGGTATATAAGGAATAAACTCCCCAGACGAGTTGGAAGGTTATCCATCTCTTTTATCCCCAATCATGGTATATAAGAATTGAACCTCCTAGACGATTCATAAGGTTATCCATCTCTTTTATCCCCAGTCAGGGTATATAAGAATTAAATTCCCCAGTAGAGCAATGAACGAATAATGTGCCTGAACTCTTCTCCCCAAACAGAAGTCAACATTCCACAACGAAGTTTCCTCAAACGGCAAGCAGGAATCCCCAGCGAAAGCATTCTAGAAAAGGTAGAAGATTACACATGTTCTTCATCTCCAGCACCAGTCAGGGATTCATTTTCCCCCAGCAAGATGTCATACGGAACTGTTGATACATTTTCAACAACATTTCAAATTCATACATCATTTACCAATATCATAGCATATGCATACGAAACACATATATCATAGTCTCATTTATTTTGATAACATCATTACGCAATGTATTTTATACATTATGATATTGCATACAACTAACTCTTTACCTTTTCAGGAAAGATCAATCAATAAACAAACATCATTAACTACATATATGACCCGACAGTCTTCTCCAAGGCTACATCAGACAAAGGGCTATTTAAGCAATTTCCTCAGAGGATCATTCTCAAAAAATCCATCTTCTGGCTCAGATTAAATCAAGCATAGATTTTATTATGATGCTACTTCCAGTAGACATTTTCTAGCTCAAATTAAATCGACCATAGGTTTATTCTGATAATTCTCCCAGTTAAAGACATGCATAGACATCTTCTGGCTAAGATTAAATCAACCGTAGATTTATTCAGATACTTCTTCCAGTAGACATTTTCTGGCTCAGATTAAATCAACCATAGATTTAATCTGACACTTCTTCCAATTAAAGGCAAAAAGACCTCTTCTGGATCATATTAAATCAAGCGTAGATTTATTCTGATACATCTCCTAGTTAAAGACAGACACAGGCATCTTCTGGCTCAGATTAACTCAAGCGTAGATTTATTCTGATACTTCTTCCAGTAGACATTTTCTGGCTCAGATTAAATCAACGACATATTTATTCTGATACTTCTCACAGTTAAAGACGGACGCAAACATATTCTGGATCAATATAAATCGACCATAGATTTATTCTGATACTTCTTCCAGTAGACATTTTCTGGCTCAGATTAAATCGACCATATATTTATTCTGACACTTCTTCTAGTTAAAGACAGACATAGACATTTTCTGGATCAGATTAAATCAAGCGTATATTTATTTTATACTTCTTCCAGTCAAAGTCGAGCATAGACTTAGTCTAATTTCTATCAACAGTTACTTCAGATGGAATCCATAAGCCCATCTCCGATGAATCATCATTACTTCTCCAAGTGGCATCTTTAAGCCCATTCCCAATATAATCAACCAACAGTTTTACTTCGTGCACATGCGAGGACAAATTTCTGGGCACTTAAGTGTTCAATCATCTTCTACCTTCAAGTCACGAATAGAGAACATGCCAATCTAACTCTTCAGGTTTAAGAAGATTGAAGAGGGGCATCTGTTGTACCCCAAAATTTTCCCTCCCATTTTATTCAAGACATTCTCATGAGGTCCCCATTTGTTCAAAACTACTCAAGAGTTGACTGATCAAATCTCCTCCTATGTAGGGGTCTTCAATAAGGGTTTTATGCTTCACAAGGAAGATTGGGTTTCAAAGGTCTCAAATGACTTTCATGATTCATCATAGGTCCTCAATAATTATTATGTCAAGTTTCAAGTCTTGCTTCACATGTTTGCTCAGTCAATGGCTCAGATGATTCAAAATTAAATGTATTGGGTAAAAAGTAAACTATGGTCAACATCAGTCAAACTTCAAGATTTTTTGTCAACATCAACATTTTGAGGTGATATTTATCATTTTATCAAGGGTTGACCATGATTCCTCAAGGAAAGTCCTCAAATCATCAAAGGTAAAAAATTGCCAAAATTAGTGTTTTGATTGAAGATGACTGATCATTGACTATTGGCCTAGTGCATGACCTAATGGCTTAAATCATGATCTAAAGGGCTCAAATACAACATATTGACCTAATTAAATGTCTTAAGACATTTCCAAAGATACACGTGATTGATAGTTGAAGAATTGAATCAATTGATGAAAAGTCAATAGTCACACAAAAGTCAAACTTTGACTTTTTGGTCAATATTGGAATTCAAAAATCAAGAATCATCAAAACATTCAAAATTATCAAAATTGATCATAAAGAATAAAAAAGGCCAACAAAATTCGAAAGTTGGAAAATTTTCTTACACTTAGAAAAATTCTAAGTGTTTTGATCTTAACAAAGTCACTACTTCATGGCCATTTTTCCCTAAGATCCAAGTTGATTCAAAGAAAACTTTCAGCATGGAAGTTGTAGGGATTGATGAATTCTACAAATTCCTCAAAAAGTTCTTAATTTAAGAGATATGATCCCATGAAGTTGTGATATTTCTTATCCAACACTTAGATAATTTTTCAATAAGTTTTGATCAGTTTTTTATACCAACTTCTTGGCCAATTTTCACCAAGTTCCCATTTGATTTAGCCAAAGTGGTCAACTTGAAAGTTTTAGATCTTGATTCAAGCTTTCCAAAATGTCAAACACAAATTTATCATACTTGAGCTAGAAGTTTTGAAGAGATGAAGTTGGCATGACAAACTTGAATTTTAGGTCATTCTTGTGAAAACCTTATGGCCAAATCTCATAACCATGTTAAACAATCTCACTTTGCAGGCCTATAAGCTCATAAATCTATCCATAATCAGAAGATTACACACACTTTTGATCCATGATCCAAGGATTAGAAGCTTTCTCCAATGCATCATTACATTTTTAGCACAAAGTAAACATTGCCATTTTGATAAAGTTTATTTAATCATAAAATTCCACTCCTTGAGCCTATACATTGTTGCTTCCAACTTCAAAACATCTCCCCACCAAGAAGAAACCATCTACAACCTAAAAAATACCCCTAAAATTAGGCCATGCTCCCATTGGAACCATAACTCTCATGTATCTTCACTTGTAATCCAACCAAACCATAATATGCTATCTTGAAAATCTGGTTACTTAAGTCTTCCGAACCTCTTGCCTATAAAGAAAGAGGTCATTAGAAAGCCATAGCATGAATGGACAAGCCCTCAAAACCTCTCATACATTCTCAAACCAGAATTGGCCCCAACAACTCCATTTTTGAGCTTTGAAGTCCAAATCTTCGAATCTCTCAAGCCTTGTAACTTTTGTCCAAACAAATCATCTAAACACTTCATATACATCATGTATAAGTTATCCAAACACTTGTTTTACTTCTGTAACTCCATTATCATCATTCACCATTTCCAATTTCCATCTTTGTAACTTGACTTGGACAGAGCATTCCAGAAACTCTCAAAGTAAAGTAAGGATTGCAATACATTCACCAAGGTCCAAGGAAGCTTTTGGCACCATTTATTTGCACATGGAAGCATCCATAGGAGTTCCGAGTTTTCACTTCAAGAGCTTTTAAAATTTATATGGTTGGATTCGTGATCAAAAATCAAGAAAGTTTGGTTTTGGAAGTTTTCAATTTGATTGAGAAATCGAGATTTTTAAAATCAACAATGGTGTTGTTATTGCTACTGTCTGTGTGCGGGGAAGAAGAAGGTGTGCTGGCAATTTCAAAATTTCAAAAGTGAGTTTATAATATATTTATTGGGTGTTGCTTCATAACCGGATGAAACAGCTACCCCAGTGGTAGAAGCGCGTGTACTCATGTCACTTTCACTACAAGGGAGAGAGTTTGAACCATAGTCAACCCCCTTTTGCCATTTTTTGATTTATTTTGATTATTTATGATTTCAGCACCCCCAACTACACTAGCAACATGGGCCTCCTGTTTTTGGACTTAGATTTCCCCTGCTTTCCACACCCCCCAAATTCCTTTCATAACTCAGGCCCATTAATATTCTTCTTTTGTTTTTTTAAATAATTGTTTGCTTTCTTTTTCAATTAATTTTATTTAAATTCAGAAAAAATCATAAAAATCATTTAAAAAAATTAAATTTAGAATTTATTTAATTAATTTAGTTTTTATAATTAAAAAAATTAATTTAATTTAATCATTTTGTTTTATTGTTTTAATTAGTTTGTAAATTAAATTAGACTTAGGGTTTATACTATAAAATATTTTTCTAAATAAAACATCAAAAATATTTTCTAACAATTAGTTTCTTTTTAAAATTAAAATTAATTTAGACTTAGGTTTTTTTGATTAGGTTAACTAAATTAGCTTTCTTTTTAATTAATTAAATTAATTGACTTCTTTATTAAATTTAATTTAATCTCTTTAGGTTTTTATTAAACTCTTTATTATTGAAAATTAATCAAATAATTAGGTTAATCATCAAACCTTTTTCTATAAAAAATCACAAAAACAATTTCGTCTCTCTCTCTTATCTTTATTTTACATTTTTTTGCGTATTTTATTATTTCGCATTTTTCCGATTATGTAATTGCTTACGGTTTGTAATAGTTTAAATTAGGGTTTACTTCTTTTCATCCCCATTCATAAATTTGTTCTCCCCATCCCCGAAGTGATGTAGTACCGTAGAACATTTAATTTCCGCAGTTTACTGCTTTCCTTATTACTTCTAGTTTAATAGGATTGTATGGCAAGATTTAAAACAAAACGATAGCAAAACCCTAATCTCAAGATACTTGAAATCAAAACACTTCACACACGCGGACCTCTAGGGTCACCCTCACTTGTTGCCTCAGATTTAAACAGACATGTCCCTCAAATGTGGGATGCTTTAGCAAACACCCTCAGTTAAAAGATCGTAGTCTCTCGATAACCCTTCGATGCTGCCTTCGGTAAACGATCTTAGTCCCTTGCAACTATTGCTAAAGTGTCTTACAAGTTGCCTTTTATGACTGTACAATGACCAATGCCTGTCCCTCACATCCAATGATATGGCTTCCTACTAACTAATGGTAGGATAGCACTATGTAAAGGAAGAGAAAAAGAACAAGGACTTTTTTTAGTAGGTAGATCGCTCGTAATCGCTTGCTCACAAACTAAAACAACTTTCACACCTCACACTTTCAAAACACTTTATAAACTCTATTGAGGGCTAATACAAGGGTTATTATAAAGCAAATTTCCTTACATTGACAGTTTCAAAGCATCTTTCAAAAATAATATTTTTTTTAAAATATTTGCAAAACATACACAAACACAAAGCCTTCTCAAAGTGAGCTAGTGATTAAGAGACCATAGATAACTATGGATGAAAAGGGTGATAACACCTTCCCTTTTCATAACCTACCCCCGTTACTCAGGATTCTCGAAGGTCTTTCCTGTTCTTTTCACTCTTTCCTTTATTAGATAAAATTAAAGTCAGTGGCGACTCTTGCTATCCACAACATTTGCGATAAAATGCAAAACCCTAAAGTCAGTTCTCCCACCATATTACCGATTTCTTCATCCTTTTTCTTATGCTCTCTTTTAGGTAGATGAGACTTTTTGAAAATTTTCAAACCTTTGTCGGAATGGTTGAGCTTGTTTATTTTCAAGTTTCGATTGTAGAATCTAAAAAAACTAACCCCATATACTCTTCCTTAGGAGATTATTTTCCATAATTATCACGTTCATCCTTTTATTTCTTCTCCTTAGAAGGCGAAGCTTTTAAAGAAATATATGTGTCTCTTATTTACCTTTCTCTTTCTTTTCTATTTCATTCCTCTATCCATGAGTCATTTCACCTTATTATCATGTTTTGTAAGTTTCCCTAACATCTTTGTGATGTGGAAAGTATTAAGATCATTAGATTCTTTTATGGAGGTAACCTTCGGCTACCATTCCCTGCACATTAACCTTAATATTTTGTAGCACAATCTTTGTTAGAAACAAACTTTCCTAAGTTTTTTAGTTTGTTGATTAAATGGAGGAAATGGTTCTGCATGGATTTCAAGGACTCCCCGGGTTCCATTTGGAAAAATTCAAACTCCTCTATTAAAACTCCTCTATTAACATGGTGATCTTAGAATTCTTGACGTCTTCAGTTCCCTCATAAAGGGTTTAAAGAGCGTTCCACATAGCTTGTGCACTCTTATGATGTGAAATAGTTTAGAATACCTTCATGATTAAATTTTAGATAATTATATTCCATGATTTCACACCATTCAAAACCTTTTTGGTTTCATCATCTGCCAATAATTTGGGTGTTTAATGGAGTTATCGACTTCACTTCTAAGGATGAAAGGCCCATTAGTAAATGCTACCCATATATATTTTTCAACTAATATTAAATATACATACATTTTTTATTTCCAATAATCATAATTACTACATTTAAAAATTGTTGCTCTATTATACGCTGCCTTTGGATTATTGTCACCCATAGTCCCACACTTTTGAGTCACGTAGACCTGATTAAAAGACTTGCTTTGAGACCAATTATTTAGTGATAATATATAATAGAGAAACGGTATAGAGGGGGTGAATAGACCATTTGAAAAATTTGTGCGATTTTTAAAATAATTTCTCAAGGTTTTCAAAATGAAATTCAGAGTTTAGGTTGCAGAAAGAGATTTGCGAAAAATAGAGATGATATGCTTATCTTGGAAGGAATCACAAAGTAAATTATACTACAATTCACAATTTTGTTTATATTGTTTAAAGACAATCACACAATTTTACTGACTGAATTAAATTGATAAATTTCAAAGTTTCACGAGAAGTGTTGCTTACAAAATTCAACTTTTATAGGATTCCAACACTACAGTTAGCAGATTTTAACCATAACTAAAACACAAATAGGTTACAAATCTAATAAGACCTATACTTATGTAATTAATTTCTACCAACAGGAATTAACAATAAAGTACACTAGAAAATGATAACCTAAATATGCAATTCTAAGAAAATTAAAATGCAAGATATATATATATATATATATATATATATATATATATATATATATATATATATATATATATATATATATATATATATATATATATATATATATATATATATATATATATATATATATATATATATATATATATATATATATATATATATATATATATATATATATATATATATATATATATATATATATATATATATATATATATATATATATATATATATATATATATATATATATATATATATATATATATATATATATATATATATATATATATATATATATATATATATATATATATATATATATATATATATAGAGAGAGAGAGAGAGAGAGAGAGAGAGAGAAAGAGAACACCAAGATGTATAATAGTCTGGCTCTATCGTCCCCGCAGGAGCCTACTTCACTTTCAAATGGTTTCCCATTGAAATATGTTCTTCCAATATGTTTTGACAAATATTAAACAAGTTCATACAATCACATAATCCACAATAATACAAAGAAAATAAATCTCCTATCAGGATCTTAACTTTTATACAACCTAGATTCCAAACTCTCTATGAACTCTTTACTCGATTATCACTTCTTGAATCTTCCACCGTTACCAATCTGCTCCAAGTCTTCGTATGTGGAAATTCCCTTGATCCCGCCGATTTCTTAAGCAATGAGTTATCTGAAGATTGAGAAGAACTCCTACCTCATTTGTAGGCTTCCACACAACAATACTAAGATCATCCTGGAGATAAGAACCTCATTTTTTAAATTGGAATTTCTCACCACAAGTCACAAATACCACAATATTGCAAGCCTAATAAAAATCTTTACACAAGCTTCAAAGAAACGTTAGTTCCCATTCAAGTCTTCCACAACAATTGTAAATCTTATCAATCAAGATTTGAATCCAAAACATCAGGTTGAAGATGAAAAAATTTCATTTGCAAGTAGTTTTAGTTTTAAAAAATGGAAGTTTTTGTTATGTAGTTACGTATGTTGTTTGTTCTTATTTAATATATGAATTCATAAAAGATTTATATGTGCTGGAGATTAAGCACAAAAATATTTGAAAATTGGTTTTTAGATTCGAGTCAAGAACATTTCTTGATTTGAGCCAAGTGACCAAGTAGAGTGGAACAAGATCAACAATAAAGAGATGACCCATTTTCCCGTGATTCGAGTGAAGTTATGACTATGATTCGAGTCATGAAAGGTCATAATTTGAGTCATGTAGAAAATGTGATTCCCATCAAATTGGGCTGTGCCCAACAGGAAAATGTCAGAAACTATGTGATTTGAGTCATGTGTAAGTGGTGGTTCGAATAAAACTGGGCAGAGGCTAACAAGAACTTGTGTTATTCAAGTCATGTTCAACTAGTGTTTTGATTCACAGTGTTGCATAACTCAAATCAAGTGAATGTTGTGATTAGAGTCCCATATACAAAAATCCTTCTTGTTTTCCTCAATTTATTTTATTCGAGTCATGGTTTGTGAGGGATTCGAGTTACACACATGAAATCTTAATTTTTCAAGTTTTTCAAAATAATTTAAGATACTACTTTCCACACCGACATCAAATATGGTTCTTGTTCCATTAAATGAACCAATTGATTTAAAGTATAATGATCAAACTTAAATGCAAACACTTGACTTATGCATGCTAAAATGAGTGGATTCAAAATCTAATCCAAAGATGCACAATTGAAGAGGAGACTAATAAAACATAATAAATAAATAAAATATTAAGAGACAAGTAACAAAAGTCATATTGGCGTTCTCCCCCTTAATGTATTAGACATGCAACTTAATTTCCCCCCTTTTTGATACTTGGTAGGATTTTACTTGGAATTGAATTGACTTTGAGATAAATCAAACAAATGCTTGTGCTACCCTGAAACATTGCACACACACACACACACAACATTATAAAACTCATAAGACACATCTAGAATCACATTACAACTTTTCCCCCCTTGACAATATCAAAAAGTCATAGATGGTAATGAGTCTAATCGTTAAATAACCATCAACAGAAAAAATTCTAGATAAAAACATAAGCTAAAAAGCTAAGAAGAATATACAACATCAGAGATCAGATACAAAACATAAAGATAGACATGTTACATGCAACAAACACACAAATAGACATGCAAAATAAATAAATTAAGTGATCAAAACCACAAATAATGGAAGATTAAATAATGCATGAACAAGTAAATGAATGCTCAAATGCACATAATTAACAACATGCATTTAAAAAAAAACTTTAAATGTAAAGATGAACAATCATAATCATGCTAGAGATGAGTGAGTCAAATAAAGAATGTAATAAGCAAACAAATGAACATATGTAGAACAAACATACACACAACAATATAACAGGATATAAGAGTTACAGAGACATACCAATGGTGTTAGTGGAACTATGATTTGCTACATGAGAGAGTTAGTGAATAACAAAATGAAAATAGAAAATGAAACTAAATACAAATTTCAATCTATTTAAGGCACGAGGAATCCAATAATCCCATTTCACTATAAATCTTACGAAAATGTTCTGAAGATAATAGTTTTGAAAGAATGTCAGCAAGCTGATTTTTCATATCAACATATTCAACAACATCATCCCATTTTTCAACGTGATCCCTAAGAAAAATGGTTTCGGATTTCTATATGTTTAGTTCTTGATTAAAGTACCAAATTCTTAGTGAAACTTATAACGCTAGTGTTAACGCACTTGATTGGAATGCAACCATGTTTCAAAAAAGATGGGTGACATTTGGAAAGACCTTGCACCATGGAGGCTGGTATTGACGAGAAAGGTTATTTTTAGCTTCGATTCTACTCTACAGGTGACAAGAGGAAACTTAATCTTTGGGGGACATATAATCTCAAACCTGTTTTGTTTAGGTTGTCGAAGTGGGAGCCTGATTTATATACTCATACTCATCGACAAGCGCATGTTCAATCATGGGTGAGAATATATGATCTCCCACAAGAGTATCAAAACCCCCAATTTTTATTTAATATTGTAGGAGATGTAGGTACACCTTTGATTCTTGATGAAGTTACAAAGAAACATTCTTTTGGACATTATGCAAAAGTGTTGGTCGACATTGATCTATCTCTAACGCTTATTTCATGAAATAATGTGTTAGATCTATGGTTTTATGATTGGCATAAATTTTTGTAAAACATGGTTCATGGCTGATGTTGAGCAAGATTTCACAATATCTTAACCAACTGTCATGACAGGTTCTGTTGTCATGAATATCATACAGATGTTGAGCAATATGTCTTGACATCTTGGCCTACTGTACAACTGGTATTGCTGTTACTTTTCTTGACAAATTTAATTTAATTTTGTGAGATCCTCTTGGATATATCTCACTTATTTTCGCAGATTAAGGAAATTTTATTAGGAACATTGCAAATTTGATTTGGTTTCATTAAAAAGGATCTTGGAGACTTTTTAGGAAGCTTTGAAGATTTGTTCCTATTTTTGTGTGAAGATCTTGCAGCTGATTTAAAATTAGAAGATTGGATTCGATTGAAGAGTCCAAGCCTATACTGCAATAGTATACATATAAGGACTTTCTAAACCTAAAATAGCAAGAATACACATCAAGAAACCGTGTATGGTCGGAATAAGGGTTTAAGGTTCTGAGAGTCTTTTAGAGTTTTGTGTTTTTGTATGTCACCCATGTATCTTTTGATACATTAAGGTAGACTGATTGATTAATGTTTTTTTCCCATCACTTATGAGATTTTAAGCAAAGATTCTATTGTGTGTCATGTTATTATTCTCACTTATGAGCTTTTAAGAAAAAGAGTTTAGTATTGTTTATTGGAAGTGTAATCTTCTAATTTGGTTCTTGTCACTGGTTTGTGATTGGTTTTATCACTAAGGTGAATTGTGGGAAGTGAGAGGGGGGTCTCATATCTAGAGGATTCTAGGTTGAAGTTTCACAAGGTAGTGATTATGTGATAAGTTGTAATATAGGGTTATTTAGCTTTGAACTAATACTATCATAGTAAATTTCCTCCATGTATTGGTAACCCCTAGAGTAGGTGATTTACACCAAACTAGGTTAATAATTGATTGTCTCTTTTACCTTCTGCAATTTAATTCAGCTTAATTTCTATTTTGGTAAAAGTGTTTTCTATCAGTAGATGATGTCATAACATCTGTCTTGATATCATGTTTTGGTGTTGGGATATCATTATTAACATGTTTTAAAGTTCCATAATTTCAATTGGCATCAGAGCAGGCACCTTGTTTTGTTTACTAGGTGAGCTCCTGGGAGAATATTTACTAGTACTATGGATAAGGAAGGTGGATACAACGACATACCACCTTTGTTAGATGGTGTAAACAATGAATATTGGAAGGTTAGAATGGTGAATTTTCTAAAACCCATGGACAATAAATCTTTGTAAGCTATTTTGAAAGGATGGAATCATCTTGTTGTGAAGGACAAAGATTGGAATGAGTTCTTGAATCCAGAAGAAGATTGGTCCAAAGAAGAAGATGAATTAGCTCTTGGAAATTCCAAAACCTTGAATGCTCTATTAAATGGAGTTGAAAAGAATGCTTACAGGTTAATAAATTCATGTATTATAGCTAAATATGCTTGGGAAATCCTCAAGACAACTCATGAACGTACATCCAAAGTGAAGATGTCCAGACTTCAAATTCTCACTACTAGATTTGAGAACCTAAAGATGAATGATGATGAAAGCACTCAATACTTTCACATGAATGTTCTTGAAATAGAAAATGCATCAAGTGCCTTGGGAGAGAATATATCATAAGAAAAGCTTGTTATAAAGATTCTCAGGTCTCTACCTAAGAGATATGAAATGCAGGTGACAACCATTGAAGAATCCCATGACATCAGCAACATGAAGGTTGATGAACTTGTTGGGTCACTTCAATCTTTTGAATTGACTATTAGTGAAAAGTCTAATAAAAAGAGAAAAAAAGCATAGCTTTTGTATCTAATTCTTAAGGTAAAGAGAGTAAGTTAGATTTGGACATTGAGGAAGGTTTTCAAATACCATTGTATTACTTGGAAAAAAATTTAATAGAATTATGAAAAAATGGACATTAGAGGAAGAACGAATGTCAGGAACATCTCATCTAATATCGACAATGATGATTTTCATAAAAATACCAGAACTGAGGAGAAGTCTAGTAAAAGAAAAGGGATTCAATGTTTTGAGTGTGAAGGATTTGGTCACATTTAGCCATAATGTCCAACCTATCTCAAGAAACAGAAAAGGGACTTGATGTATCTTTCTCTGATGATGATTATTCAGAAGATGAATCTAACTCTGAGACTGTCAAATCTGTGAATGCTCTCCCTGGAAGATAATCTGAAGATAAATAAGTTAATAATTCATTTGATAATCAACAAAATAAAAGATTTGTAGAAAATTTCTTTCCTGCTAAAAAGAAAAGAATGATCAACATGTCTGACCACATGTTAAAACATCGTGGCAGATTTAATGAAACTCCAACAAATTCCAATTCTTCAACTTAGAGATGTCATTATTGTGGTGAGTATGGTTATATAAAGCCTTTTTGTTATAGATTTTATGGAGTTCAAAAGCAGTAATCTCCTTCAAAGGCTAATCAAATGAATAAAAAGAAAAGTGCTAAAGATAGAGATGTTAACCTTATAGTTCATACTTCTTTAAGAGCTTCAACTAGAGAAGACTGGTATTTTGACAATGGATGCTCTAGACACATGACAAAGATTAAGAATTTGTTGATGGACATCAAATCTCATCCCACAGGTTTTGTCATATTTGGTGATGGATTTAAAGGTGAAATTAAAGGAGTTGCAAAATTGATGTGTGTTGGATCACCTAGTTTAGAAGATGTTTTTCTTATGAAAGGACTAACTTCTAATCTTATTAGTATAAGTCAGTTGTGTGACCAAGGACTGTTAGTAAATTTCTCAAAATTATAATGTCTGGTTAAAGATGATAAATTTGCTATTCTGATGAAGGGAATAAGGTCTAAAGCCATTTTTTATTTGTGGGAATCTCAAATAATTGATTATTCTTCCACATGTTTAAATACCAAGAAGGATCAAGTAATGCTATGGCACCAGAAACTTAGGCAACTTCATCTCAAAAGAATTAAGGAGATTATATTTGAAGAAGCTATTAGAGGAATGCCAGAGCGTAAGATTGAAGATGGGAAAGTCTGTGGTGAATGTGAAATTGGGAAGCAAACAATGATGTAACACCCAATGTTGCAATATCATAATACTTCCAAAGTGTTGGAACTTCTTCACATGAACTTAATATGACCGATGCAGGTAGAAAGTTTGGGTGGAAAGAAGTATGTTTATATGGTCATAGATGATTTTTCAGGATATACATGGATGAACTTTATTGGAGAAAAATCAGACACATTTGAAGTCTTCAATGATCTTTGTCAAAGGATTAAAGACGAGAAGAATATTGTGATTGTCAAGGTTAGAAGCTACCATGACAAGAAGTTTGAGAATGCAAAATTCTATGAAATTTGTGCTTTTGAATACATCAATCACGAGTTTTATTTTTCCATCACTTCTCAGTAAGATATAATTGTTGAGAAAAAGACCAGGGCTATACAAGAATAACCTAGAATTATGCTTCATTCTAAGCAATTGCCTTTTCATTTTTAGGCTGAAGCTATGAATACTGCATGCTACATTCATAATAAGGTCACTAATCGGTCACCATTTTCACTATGTTTTTGTCAATTGTCTGACGACAATCTAGGTATTCTGCACTGCTTTGTTTCGTATTGTGTTACCATTTCATTCGATTTTATGTTTCTTAAGTTTTCTTCGCATTTTTATAGTTTTTGAGTTGTTTCAAGTTATTTTCCTATTTATGCTACATTGTTTTTTATTGTCCTCGGGTCTAAGTTGAAGATCCACTGGACGCGATATGAGAAAGTGGCGAAAACTGGGAATTTCGAGGTAAAATAATATAGAGGACCAGTTGAGAAACACAGGCACTCGTGCCATAGGACAAGGCCCGTGTTACAGCACCTGTAGCAGATGAAGTTTAAGAGGAAATCAGGGGTGCAACACGGGTGGCCGTGTCGCTTGACACGAGTCGTGTTGCAGTCCCTGGGACTTTAAAAATAAATTGTGAACTTTAAGGGCCAACATGGGTACCCGTGTTGCCTAACACGGCCCGTGTTGGCCAGGGACCCATATTTTTGGGTTTTTGAGATTTTGCCTGAAGATTGACCTGAAAGGGTGTTTTGGTACTTTCTAACTGTAGTAAAGGGATTTTAACTATATAGAGGAAATTTCATGATAGAAAAGAGACCTTTTCACATGAAATAATTCAGACGATTGAGATTGGAGCTTATGCAATTGTTGGAGGACAGAAGACTTTTTATTAGCGGAAGCCATTGAAAATCAAAGTGCACCACAAATTATAATGTTTATTTTTATTGAATATTAAATTCTTTTGAACAATATTATGAGTAGATAAACCCCCACAATGCTAGGGGGTGTCCCTATTTTACAATTGTAATGATTTTGAATTCTTGATTTTAATACAATAGTTTCTTTTCAATTTAATCGTTCAATATTCTTATGCTTTTCCTATCAGACAAATAGGGATTGATTCACATTTAACACTTAGGGCTTGACCACCATTGTTAAGGTTTTTGTACAATTAAAATATACTAAATATCACCTAGGACTAGGGATACCCTATAGCTACCAGTAAAATCTTGATAAAACTAAGGCTTGATTTCATCATAATTCTCTAAGGACCTAGGAATTAGGACGAATGACTAAAGGTTTTCCCACTAAGGACTTAGGGGAAAACACATTAAAGATATGGTAATTGAAGGTTATGAACTTGTTGAAGAAATCAAAGGTCAAAGTTATTACAGGGAAAATCACACACTTTACCCTAGCATGTTGCTCATAATTATGAAAAAGCCATATTTTACACTCTGCTTATTTTTATTATTATTGTTAAGAATAAAATTCCAAACCAAACCTAACTTTTAGTTTTTGTTTAATTGAATACAATTTAACTCGATATTTCTACGCAGTCTTTGAGTTCGACATTCGAAGAATTTCTCTAGTATTCCTGCATAGGAAAAATAATACACTTGCTATGTTTTTGCATCATGTTTTTGGCGCCGTTGTCGAAGACTGCCAAAATATAGAGTTTAATTATAGTTCAATTGAAATTTTATTGCTCTGCAAGTTGGTTGACTATTATGAATCAACCGGTAAATGTTGCTTATTTTCAGTTGCACCCTTCAACAATTCGACAGCTTGAGCACAAATCTTTCACCAGGAAGATTAATGAAGATGTGAATAAGCATTTGCAAAGGTTTCTTACCATGAGCATGACTTTGAAGATTGAGGGGAACTCTGAAGAAGCAAATAAATTAAGAATGTCCCTGTTCATGCTTTCTGGGGATGCTGAAGAATGGTTTTGTTCATTGCCTGCTGGTAGTATTACTACTTGGGAATAGACGAAGAGGATTTTTCTTGATGAATACTTTCCTGCCTCTATGTACATTCACAAAAAATATGAAATTGTGAATTTTAAGCAGAAATAAGGAGAGTCACTAGGAGACCCGTATAAGAGATTCAAAAGACTTCTAGTGGATTGTCCTAATCAAAATTTGGATTAGACTGAGCAGATGCAAATGTTTGTGAATTGACTTAGAATTAAGACAACGCAGTTGATTGACACAACAACTAGTGCCTCATCAAATTTTTTAACAACCACTGGTGTGAAGAAGATAATTGAAGCAATTACTGTAAATGAATATTTGGAGTTATATGTCAGGGTTGCCAGCAAGCAAGAGGGAAAACTTGATTTGAAGGTAGAAACTAACAAACAACTCAGAATTAAAGAAAAAATTATTGCAGAAGTTGATAAAATTATTAAAGCATTGAACCTAGGTACTCAACAAGTAGCCCAAGTTCAACACCTACAATTCGGGGTGGAAGAATCATCCAAACTTTGTCTGGAGTGATCAGAAAGAAAAAGTTTCCACAATAGGGTCAGGGTCAATATCAAAACCAATATCAGCAGTAGCAACAAGAACAAGTTACTAAGAAAGCAGATTAGGAATTGGCCATTGAAAAGACGGCAACTCACAATATTCAATTCCAAGAAGAGACAAGAAACAATCAAAAGAAAACTTCCGATTCAATTAAAAATCTAGAGGTTCAGATGGGGAAAATAACACAACAACTGGAAAATGCCCAAGCACCAGGCACTCTGCCTAGTGCAACATTTACAACTCTTAGAGATAATCAAATTGTGAATGCAGTTGTGATCCGAAGCGGTAAGTTAGTTGTAAATGTTGAAAAATAGGTAATAAAAGAGGAAGGTTTGTTAGAAGTGGATTTAGAAATCAAAGATGTTCCAAAATAAGTTGAGGAAGTGGTTATACAACTATTAGTTGATAATGAAGAGCAGAAAGATCCAAAGCCAAAAATCATTCTCCCTTATCCTACAAGAACAAGGAAGAAAGATCTTAATGAGAATTTTTTTGAGAAATTATTGGAATTGTTCAAGAAACTTGAGATTAACATTCCTTTTGCTGATGTTTTGGAATAGAGGCATATCTATGCCAAATTCATGATAGACATCATATCCAAGAAGCGTTGCATCGACACTGAGCCGATAATGCTAACTGAAACATGTTGTGCTATTTTGCAGGATCTCAAAGTTCCAATGAAGAAGAAAGACAAAGGTATTATTACTAGTCCTTGCACCATCGAGGATCGATAATTCAAGAAGGCACTTATTAATTTGGGGGCTAGTGTAAGCTTGATGCCACTTTCAATTTATAAAAAGCTTGAACTCGGTTAGATGCAAGACACTCGTATGTCACTTTAGTATGAAGATCATTAAATGAAAAGACCCTATGGTATTAAAACTGATTTTCTTGTGAAGATTGAGAAGTTTGTGTTCCCTGTTGACTTTGTGGTTTTGGAAATGCCAGAAGATGAGGAAATCCCACTAATTTTGGGAAGACCTTTTCTAGAGATGGGAAGATGCATGATAGCTATTGAGGAAGGCTCCATGAACCTCAAAGTCTATGATTAAAAGTTGAAAGTTAATGTGAGGGATACTATCAAATTCAAAGATGAGGAAGGACAAGTAAAAATATTAAAGTGCTAGACACAATTCATTCAGTCAGTTCAAAGCAAGCTTCCTGAATTACCATTGGAAAGAGTTCTTAGCTTGTCAATTACTAAAGACAATGGGGAAATAGATGAGAAAGAGTCAGAAGTGCTAGCCATGTTTGAAGCACAACCTCTATGGAATATATCTAAACCACACCGGTGGGAAGATTTACGACCACAACAATCTCCTAAAGAGAAGCAAGAAGTCAAAAAGGGGATAAAGTTGAAACAGCTACCTAAAAATCTCAAATACATTATCTTGATTCTGAGGAGAAATGTCCTGCTATCATCTACTCTAGCCTAAAAAATTTTCAAGAAGAAAAGCTAATCAAAGTATTCAAGAAATACAAGGGTGATATTGGATGGGCCTTTGAAAACTTGAAAGGAATTAGTCCCACAGTTTGCATGCATAAGATATTAATGGAAGATGATCAGAAATCGGTTGTTCAACCTCAAATAAGACTTAACCCGACCATGAAGGTAGTAGTTCGAGAAGAAGTGGTGAAGTTGTTAGATACGGTTCTTATTTACCCGATATCTGATAGCTTGTGGGCGAGTCCTATTCATGTGGTACCTAAGAAATGAGGCAAAACGGTCATCAAGAATGAGAAGAATGAGTTGATTCCTACAAGAACCGTTATAGGGTGGAGAGTCTACATAGAGTACCAAAGGTTAATCACGGCTACAAGAAAGGATAACTTTCCTTTACCATTCATTGACCAAATGTTGGAAAGGTTGTCAGGTCACGACTACTACTATCTCCTTGATGGTTACTCAGGATACAATCAGATTGCAGTGGCCCCTGAAGATCAAGAGAAGACTGCTTTCACATGCCCTTATGGTATTTTATCCTACGGAAGAATTCCATTTGGGTTGTGCAACGCTCTTACCACTTTTCAAAGATGTATGACATATATATTCCCTGAAATGCTTTAAAAGCACATGGAAGTGTTTATGGATGATTTTTCGATTTCCGAGTCTTCTTTTAATCATTGTTTTACTAACTTGTGTCTTGTGCTATAAAGATGTCAGCAGACCAATTTGATCCGCAATTGGGAGAAGTGTCATTTCATGGTAGTTGGAACAATTCATGATGATTTTGATTCTAATAAGAAGATTTTTTTTTGCATGATTATATGTTTTATTTGTGGGACGAACCATTCCTGTACAAAAAAGGGATAGAAGGGTTGGTTCAAAGATATGTCCCAGAGGAAGAACATAGAGACGTCCTAAAAGCTTTCCATAACTCAGACTATAGAGGATAATATAGTGGAAATAAAATAGCATCAAAAGTCCTCCAATGTAGGTTATATTGGCCCACAATGGTCAAAGATGCTCAAGGCATAATGCAAGAATGTGATAGGTGTCAAAGGACATGTAACATTTCAAAGAGGAATCAAATTCCTCAAAATGCTATGTCGGAGGTAGAATTGTTTGATGTATTGGGGATAGACTTCATGGGACCGTTTCCACCTTCATTTGGAAATAACTACATCTTGGTAGCACTGGATTATGTGTCAAAGTGGGTGGAAGCGGTAGCGCTTCCCACTAATGATGCCAGGGTTATAGTGAATTTTCTGAAGAACAATATTTTCTTGAGGTTTAGGGTGCCAAGAGCACTCATTAGTGATGAAGGGACCCATTTCATGAACACGTTGATGGAGAATATATTAAAGAAGTACAATGTGAAGCATAAAATTGCCACTCCGTATCATCCTCAGACAAGTGGCCAGGTTGAAGTGTCTAATAGGAAGATTAAGTAGATCCTTGAAAAGACTATCATTGTGTCTCAAAAAGACTGGTTAATGAAGCTAGACGATGTACTATGGGCGTATAGAACAATGTTCAAAACACCTATAGGTATTGTGATACAGTGGGAGAACTGACTTAAGGTTTTGCGTTTGTGTTTGCAAATGTTTCGGTTTAGCAAGAGTCGCCACCGACTTTTTATTTTATCCTAAGGAAAGGTCAAAAAGTATAGGAAAGACCTTTGAGATATTTTCTTGGGTTCGGGGAGTAGATTATGAAAAGGGAAGGTGCAAGCACCCTTTTCATCCATGGTTATCCATGGGCTCTTAGTTACTTGTTTAGATCACTTGCTTTTGCTTTTTAATTGTTTGAAATGGTGCTTTGTGTGTGGTTTTGAAAGATGTTTTGAAAAGAGGCCATCGTTGTAGCAACCTTTGTAATGATTCTTTTTTGAATGTATACAAAGGTGTTTTGTCTTTTGGAAAAGATTCTAATGTTTGAAAGTTTTGATTTGGGAAATGTTTTGAAATTGTGTTGTGAAGTGTGTTTGAAAATAGCAAGGATGTTTTACAAGATTTGATCAAGTAACTAAGAGTTGCCTACCCTATTTTACTCAAAAAGATCTTTCCTATTCACTTTTAACCCTTTTGACAGTGTTGTTTTACCATTGCATTTGGTAAACAAACTTGTATTAGGATGTTAAACGGGACAGGCGCGGGTCATCGTATAGACCATGATAGCAATTTAGGTATTTTTAGCAATTTTCCGAGGGACTTGATCATTTTGTTTAGGAAACCAAGATAGCATCGTCGAGGGACTATGATCTTTTGTTTTGTTTTTGTTTTGCCAAAGTACCCAACATGCATAACATGGCCCATTTTTAAGGCAACAAGTGGATGTAACCCTAGGGGTGCAAGTGTGTATTGTGTATTGGTTTTTATGCATTTTTGTCTTTGCATTAGGTCAAGCTACTTGTTGGTTTTGATTTTTTGCATACAAACCCTAATCTCTAATCATGGCATAATTGAAAGCGTAAAAATGCGTAAAAATAAATCTACCACTATTACAATGAGATTATAGGGATGGGGGTACAATTTTGAATGGGGATTTTTTGACAAGAAATTAAAACCCTAGTTTACTATTACATTCAAATTGAATATTGGCATAAATAATAAATGTACAATATTTAAATAAACAAATTAAATAAATATACAAAGTATTATGAATATGCAAAAAGTTTATGCTTATTTTTCATGTATGTAAAAATATTTAGTACAAAAAGGAAAGAAATAAATAATAGAAAATATTATTATTATTTTTTATTAAGCGTAAACCCTAATTTTTCTTTAAGAAAACAAATATATTAATCATATTATTTACATATAATAAATAAAATAATATATATACAAAAATTATATATGTTTAGAAAAAAGGTATTATTTAAATTATAAATTATGATAATAAGAAAATAATATTTCTATGTTTTTTTTTATTTTAAAGTATCTTATTAAATAAAATAAAAGTATATATGTATTAAATGTGTACAATAAAAATAAAATATTTACTAGGCTAAAAAAATATATTTAGGACAATGATTTTTTAATGTAAATAAAATAAAGAATAATATATATATAAAAACCAAATTTATATATATCATTTTTAAATTTTCAATAAATAACATATATACTAATTAGATTATTTTTCATGTTAGAAAGAGATAAAATATAAAATAAATGTAAAAAATTATAAAAATATTTTTTGGGTATTTTTATATTTAGAAAATAAAAAAAACAAAATCAGAAATGAAAATAAAATGGAAAAATACAAAATTATGAAGAAATGGGCCATGGGGGTGCAAAAAGTAAAAGGGGGGTGTCAATAGTGAGCCAGGACCAAGCCCAACCCACCACTTCATCTTCAACCTCTGACTTCAAAAAAACCTGCGCGCTCTGTACAATTGCCAGATCCTGTATACGAGCTCTATTGCAAAAACACATAACATCAAAGTTGTCGAGCTTTTCAAGACGAATCCAACCATATAAAAAACTTGTCTTAACTCTCAAAGACCAGAGAGAATTTCTCTGGCCCCAAATCCTAACCTAGTTTTTTCAGAATGTTCATGGACCAAATTCTCTTAGCACGCTTAATAAAAATGAAAACTGAGCATATGTACAACTTCATGGCTATGAATACTACATTTATTATTCACAAACCTAAGGCTAAATGTTCCTAAATAGAGAGATATGAAGTTGATAAAAACATGTTTCAGCTGACTTCGTGTATGGCAATGTGGAGCTTTTCAACAAGGATTGATATGTCTGGGAGCTTCCTTGAACTTCATTTGACCTTCTCCAATACCCTGCTTGCCTTGAATATGCTTGAACAAGCCTACAAAACTCAACCTGCACAAGCTCAAAATGAAAATGGAAAACCCTGTAAATGGAGTTACAGTTGGTGTTTAAGGTTTGGGATAGCTTGGATGAGTTATGTGGAAGATGTTTGAACCAACTTGGGGCAAAACGCACAAGCAAAATGTGAGATAGAACTCAAGTTGCAGATGCTGCCCTGTTTTGCCAATGGGAGGTGATTTCTTGCTATGGGATGTTTGAAGGCTCAAGAGATCGTGTTTCTAGCTCAGAGAGGTGTGAGAAAGATGGTTCAAATGTTTGCACAAGTTAGTTTTTGCTGATGTTCAAGTTCTTGTGTTTTTGATATCTTTCTTGTATTTTAAGCAAACATGAGAAGTGATGTCCAATAGGCTTGTACAGGTTATCCATATTCTTGCACACTTTGCCCTTGGCCCCCTCCAATTTGTGGATTTGATTTGCTTCATAAGATAAGGACCAATGCTCAAGGGATTCAGTTTTGACATAAAGCACATTTAAGCATAAATGGAAATATTGCTTTTTCTACTTAGGGATTAATCTTGTGTGCAATGCCCAAATAACCAAAACAATGCCTTAGACTGATGGATTTGCATTTAATTATTGAGTGTGAAGTGGTTTAGAGGCCTGTAATCTAGTGAAAAGCAAGCTGATTTGAATTTGCAACTTGTATGAACATGAACATGCCATGGATGAAAAGTGAGTTTTTTCTAACTTCAAGCCTTTGATTCTCCCTAACCACAAATGAGTTTGGAGAGTTCTTGGACATTTTTAAAATCTTGCAACATGCTCTACAATCCATATTTGAAATTAAATTTGAGATTCCAAGTGGAACTATGTGGAAAATGGCCAAGAAGATAGGTCAAAATCCTGCCTAAACTAGGGCAAAATTTCACTAAGTTACAAGTTTTAGGGACCCTTGTTCCAAAAATCATAACTTGATATCCAAGCTTCATCAGGAAAAACTTTGTGAATAAAAGTTGTATACTTTGTGGAGGACTACAACTTTCATGTTGGAAGTTTTGTTCGAATCCAAATGCATCAGGGTGTAAATGTTGGACAAAGTTAGGAAAAATCAAGAAAATTTCATAGCTTAGAAAAATTCTAAGTTCTGAAATTTTTCAACTTTAAACCCTAATTTGCAAAAATGGGTTTCTTGATGAACAAGTTTCATGTTTTGATATGTTTTGATGAAAAATGACCCTTGCCCCTTGATTTTGACCAAAAAGTCAAAGTTTGACTTTTCAGTGTACAGTCAAAATTTGATCAGTTGACTGAAAAATTCATCTGTCAATCCAATGCAATTGAGATCTTTTTAACTTTGTGAATAGGTCAAAAGGATGCCATTTAGTCCTTGAATCCATGCTTAAACCCATTTTCCATTGGCTAGGTCAAGAATCAGAAATTTCCCTTGTGTAGTCAAAACCCTAAAAATGACCATTTTACCCTTTTGGTGATCTGATCAAATTTCTTGTGGAGTTGTGGTCCAAACTTGATCAAATGGTTCATATGAGCTTATAATGTTGATGTGGATCAAAAATTGTGAGGTTTGACTGTAAATTGGCCACAATTGACTTTTTCCCCAATACAACTGATTTCTAGGTCAACTGTCCAATTGACTGAGCAAAAATTTGATTCAAGGCTTGAAACTTGTTATGAGCAATCTTAATGGTCCAACATGAAGTATGAAAGCCACTTTGAGCATTAAAAGTCCAAAATTCCTTGTGCAAACTCAAACCCTAATTTAGGTCAATAGTGCAAGGAGATGTCTTAAGCAGAGCAAACCCTAGCTTAATCTTGAGTTCAAAGAGCCTTGTGATGAGAAATGTTGATAAAATAAGAGGGAAAATTTTGGGGTACAACAGTTTCCCCTGTTCAATCTTCTTAAACCTGAATAGTTAGATAGGCGAGGTTGGCCTTTCGCGACTCAAAAGTAAAAGAGGATTGGACACTAAAGTGCCCGTAAATTTGCACTCGTCAAAATGTGACTGAGGGAATGGGCTTAAAGATGCCATTTGGAGATGATAGAATCTTGCTGGAGATGGGCTTAAAAGATGCCATCCAAGATTTGTTTGTTAAAAATCAGGAGTTTGATAATTAGAATGGTATCCGTATCTGGAACATTTCTGAGTTGTATCCGGAGATTGGATTCGTATGAGCAAAGGAATGGTGTCCGTGTCTGGAGCATATCCGAGCTGTAACCGTATTTGATTCTTGAATGAATATCAGAATGACTTTCGTGTCTGGAGTGTATCTGTATTGTATCCGAAATCTGAAATCTGAATAAGCGACAGAAAGACATTCGTGTCTGGAGTATCTCTGGGCTGGGGAATAGGTTTGAATGAGTGACAGAATGGAAACCGTGTCTGGAGCGTATCTGGACTGTATCTGAAGTTGAGATCTGCATGAGTAGCAGAATGACTTCCGTGTCTGGAATGTATCCGTACTGTAATTGGGATCCGGACAGGTGACATAATCACTTCTGTATCAGGAGTGCATCTGATCCTGATGTTGATAGTTGAATCTGAATAAGAAATAGAATGGCTTACGTGTCTGGAGCGTATCTAGTCTGTATCTGATTGCTGAAGTCTGAATGAGTAGTAGAATGACCACCGTGTCTGGGGTGTATCTGTACTGTATCTGAAATCCTTGAACATTTGTTAAAGGTAGCTTTTAATTTTATCCTGAAGAGGGTAAAATGTTAGCCAAAACACAAAATTATGTTGCATGATATGTATGATACAATAAAATGCGTTCTATCAATATTTATGATATATGAATGTAATGGATGCGCATGTAAGCTGATTGATGTCTTGCTGAGGAAAATATATCCTTGATAACTGGAGATAACTAAATCCTTGACTGCCGCCGGGGAAAGTAAATCCTTGACTGCTGTTGGAGATTCAAAATCTTTGATTGTTGAGAATGAGAAATCCTTGTACATTGTTGGGGATTAGCAAGAATTTTGACAACTTCTGCGAGGAATATTAAGAATCCTTCATGACTTTCCTGGGGAATAAGGAAAACTCTGATGATCTCTACTGGGGAATTAAAATTTGGGAGGCTTCAACTGGAGAAATGAGAACAAGAATCTTCGTTTTGCTGGGAAACAAATCTGTGGGGAGAATGCTTATCCTGCTGGGGAAATCAGGAGTTTGGGTTGTATGTCAATCTTCTAGGGATTCCTGTTTTGTTGTTTTGAGGAGAACTCCGCTGGGGACCGAGAGTTTAGAAACTTAGCTCTGATGGCGATTTTGAAACTTAACTCTGTTAGGGACATGTAAATCGAGGTTTTAGCTTTGTTGCGGATCTGAATGACATACTGTAGGGGATTTCTTCTGGAATAGCCTAAAGATGTTTTTCTGTACTTTCAACCTATCAGTAATTATCCTTTCTCATTTCATTTTATTTGTAGGCAGTGATTATATTCAAATGCATATGCTCACTTAATAAATCATTGGACGTTTTCAAATAAAACACAAGTGTAAAAAGAAAGAAAAGGTAAACAAATTTCTGCACTTTGAAATATCTTTGTATTAACTTTGTGTAAGTATTTTGTACAAAGGAGACAAACATCCTAGTAAGAGAATGTTGTCATAAAAATGAGAAACATTTATACAAAGAAAGATGGCTATGTGTAACAATTCCATGGGATTCCCATTCTGCTATAGCCTTCGTAACTCTGAGTATCTTGTCCATTCGTTGCTTTGTTCGCAGATGATTAGATTGATCAGAAGCTTGGAGTTTGTCCGTGAAGAGATTTTCCTTAAAGTGATCCGACGAGACATAGTCATATGCTTTAATTCCCTAACTTTTTCCTGGACCGCCCTTTCGGGTTTTCGATCCACCAGGAAACCCTTTTTTGCCCAAGTCGCCCTTTCGAGTTTTCAACTTGCCGGGTGTACTGACTTTTTTATTTATCCCTAATTTTTGCCTGAACCGCCCTTTCGGGTTTTCGATTCACCGGGATGCCCTTTTTTGCCCAAGTCGCCCTTTCGGGTTTTCAACATGCCGGGTCGTTTATGCGTAGTATCTTTTGATTATGTCTGCGTTTGCAGGGTGCGAAAGATCGTCGCCGTCCATGGTGGTTAGAATCATAGCCCCACTAGAAAAGATGTTTTTGATCACAAATGGTCCTTCGTAAGTAGGAGTCCACTTTCCCCTGGGATCACTTTGCGGCAAGATGATCCGCTTGATTACAAGATCTCCGACTTGATACACCTGACGTCTGACTTTCTTGTTGAAAGTCCTGATCATCCGTTTTTGATACGTCTGACCATGACAGACAACAGTAAGTCGCTTCTCGTCGATTAAGTTAAGTTGATCAAGCCGGGTCTGAATCCAATCATCTTCACTTAAACCAACATCCTTTATAATTCTTAAGGAAGGAATATGAACCTCCATGGGTAAAACAGCTTCCATGCCATATACAAAAGAAAAGGGAGTTTCCCTGGTCGAAGTACGCACCGTGGTACGATATTCGTGCAGATCAAAAGGTAATATCTCATGCCAGTCCTTGTAGGTGACTGCCATCTTTTGAATGATCTTCTTGATATTTTTGTTCGCAGCTTCAACAACACCGTTCATCTTTGGCCGATAGGGAGATGAGTTGTGATGTTAAATTTTGAACTGCTCACATAGAGCGGTGATCACAATGTTATTCAGGTTTGTACTGTTTTCGGTGATGATCCTGTCAGGGATGTCGTACCGGAAAATGAGATTCTGCTTAATGAAGCGGGCAACCACATTCTTTGTGACGGAGGCGAAAGAAGCTTCTTCGACCCATTTGGTAAAGTAATCAATAGCCACCAGGATGAAGCGATGTCCATTGGATGTCGTGAGCTTGATCTCTCCAATCATGTCGATTCCCCACATTGCGAATGGCCAAGGAGCTGTTAGGACATTGAGAGGGACTGGAGGAATATGTACCTTGTCAGCATAGACTTGGAACTTGTGACAAGTACGGGAATATTGATGACAGTCAGCTTCCATGGTAGACCAGTAGTAGCCTGCCCTTAGAATCTTCTTAGCCATCGTATGCCCGCTCAAATGGGTGCCAAATGTGACGCTATGCAATTCAGTCATGATCAGTTCAGCTTCAAACTTGTCCACACAACGAAGTAGAACACAATCATGGCTGCGCTTGTATAGGATACCATTACTTACGAAGAATTTGGCAGCAAATCTCCTTAAGAACTTTTTGTCATTGACTGAAGCTCCTTCAGGGTATTCTCGAGTCTTGAGATACCTTTTGATTTCATGAAACCAAGGTTGTTCCACTACTTCTTCGGTATTAATCTCGTGACAGTGCGCAGGTTCATCCATTCGCTCGTTGGTGATTTGGGGAGCCTCATTATCCCAGTTGAGTTTAAACATGGAAGACATTGTAGCTAGAGCATCCGCTAGCTGATTTTCTTCTCGCGGAAAGTGCTCGAAGGTAATCTGCTCGAAATGAGGTAACAATGTCAGGACATGTTCTTTGTCTGGGATAAGATTAGGATGTTTGATATCCCACTCTCCTTTGATTTGACTGATAACCAAAGCTGAGTCCCCAAATACAACCAGAGATTTGATTCCTAGGTCAATCGCAGCTTTGAGACCAAAGATACAAGCTTCATACTCGGCCATGTTGTTGGTACAGCTGAAACAGAGTCTGGCGGTGAAAGGTGTACGACAACCTTCTGGAGAAATAAGTACTGCGCCGATACCGTTGCCAAGTCCATTTGAAGCACCATCAAAGTATAGGGTCCATCGGGATCCTTGTTCAGGTCCGTCATACAGTTTGTTACCTTCAATGTTGTCCAATGTCATAATGTCCTCGTCAGGGAAGTCGAACCTCATAGATTGGTAATCTTCGACGGCTTGATGAGCTAGATGGCCAGATAGTACGCTCCCCTTTATAGCTTTTTGGGTTGTGTACTGGATATCATACTCAGTCAGGATCATCTGCCATCTAGCAATTCTTCCGGATAAAGCAGGCTTCTCGAAGATGTACTTGATCTGATCCATTTTGGAAATCAGCAAAGTGGTATGTGTCAACATATACTGCCTTAGCCGATGAGCAGCCCATACCAAAGCGCAGTAAGTTTTCTCGAGCAGTGAGTAGCGAGTCTCACAGTCAGTAAACTTTTTGCTAAGGTAATAAATGGAATTCTCTTTTCGGCCAGACTCGTCATGTTGGCCCAGTACGCACCCCATTGAATTATCCAAAATAGTCAGATACGTTATTAAAGGTCTTCCTCTGACGGGTGGCATCAAGATAGGAGGTTCTAGCAGATACTCCTTGATCTTATCGAAAGCAACTTGACAATCATTGTTCCACTCAACCACCTGATCTTTCTTCAACAGCTTAAAGATTGGCTCACAGGTAGATTTTAGGTGAGAGATGAACATTGCAATATAGTT
This sequence comes from Vicia faba, assembly GCA_948472305.1. Classification (NCBI taxonomy): domain Eukaryota; kingdom Viridiplantae; phylum Streptophyta; class Magnoliopsida; order Fabales; family Fabaceae; genus Vicia; species Vicia faba. Next base: position 539,152,534 of record OX451741.1, read on the forward strand.
TAGGCGTCCCAAGAAACCTCTAACCTCCTTCTCGGTGCGGGGGGCAGGCATTTCTTGTATAGCTTTGACTTTGGCAGGATCATCCTCAATGCCTTTGTTACTGACGATAAATCCCAAAAGTTTACCGGACCTGACTCCGAGAGTGCACTTGCTTGGTTTCAGTCTGAGCTTGTATTCTTTTAACCTGACAAACAACTTTTGCAGATGGTCGAGGTGTTCTTCTTCTGTCTGTGAACGGGCTATCATGTCGTCTACGTAGACTTCAATCTCATGATGTATCATGTCATGAAACAAAGCTACCATGGCTCGCTGATAGGTTTCCCCGACATTCTTCACTTCGAATGGCATCACTTTATAGCAGAAGGTACCCCATTGCGTAACAAAAGTAGTCTTCTCTATGTCTTCGGGGGCCATTTTGATCTAGTTGTACCTTGAAAATACGTCCATGAAAGAGAATACCTTGTGTTGAGCTGTGTTGTCAACCAAGATGTCAATGTGTGGTAGTGGAAAATCACCTTTAGGGCTAGCCCTGTTTAAGTCTCTGTAGTCAACACACATTCTGACTTTGCCGTCCTTCTTAGGCACGGGCACAATGTTAGCAACCCATTGTGGATAGGAAGTAACAGCCAAAAAGCCAACATTGAACTGCTTCATCACTTCATCTTTGATATTTTCGGACATGTCGGGCCTCATTCGGAGGACTTTCTGTTTGATTGGTGGACATTCTTCTCTTGTAGGGAGACGATGAACCACAATATCTGCATCCAGTCCTGACATATCTTCATAGGACCAAGCAAAGATCTCTACAAACTCATTCAACAGCTGAACTAAGCGCTCTTTGACACCTGGCTCCAGGTTGGCACCCACTTTAACCTCTTTTCTGTCTTCCTTTGTTCCCAAATTGATAGTCTCTAACAACTCTTCATGGGGCAGAATAGCCCTTTCTTCTTGTTGCAAAAGTCTAGCCAACTCTCCAGGCACTTCAAAGTCTTCATCACCTTCGTACTCGGCATGATTGACCAAATCTTCAGAGTCACTGAAGGCCAAAGCAGAATAGTCACCCATGTAATCCAGAGTGGATGGGTACCTGCATTTTGTGAGTGTGGGTGTGTATAAGGGATAGACATCCTTAAACAAAATAAAATGTAAAAGGAAAGAAAATGAGCACAAAAGTTTATAGATGAAAACGTCCATGATTCATTAAAAATGGCATATGAAAATGAAGAATCAAAACCCTTACAAATGGACCTATGTTCCCCGGGAAAGGCACAAGCCAAAAGAATGTACGAATTGTTTAAAAGTTATTACAGACCAACATAATTGTTCAAAAGATAAATTACTGATTGATGAAAGTTATGGGAACGAAGTCTTTCGCCTCCCAGTTGTTTAGTCCCCCTTCAATGGTTGGAAAGATCCAATCTTCAAAATTGCTTCCTTCTTCATCATCTTCTAAAGCATGAACTCCATGTTGAGTGATCTTTAAGAGTAGTCCTCCAGCCCGGGAGTGACGCACGACCTTATGGCCAGCAACAGTGAAACCCAATCCAAACTTGTTTGTCTTGTGAGGAAAATCTGGCAGTTGACCCCATACTGTACTTCCTCCTTCCTTGATTACAGCCTTCGCATCTTTAAGGGATGACATCCGGGACACATGCATAGTAATGATGGGCACATCAGTCAATGTCTTGGCTACTGCAACCTCAGGAGAAACCTCTTCAAAGTGTTGGAAAGGTGTTTCTATGAATTCACCATCTAACTCCACGTAGCGAAAAGAGTTAAGGTGGCTTATCATATACTCCTCCTCGCCATGAACTGTTATGATCTTACCCTGGACTGAATATTTTAGCATTTGGTGTAGAGAGGATGTGACTGCCCCAGCATTGTGGATCCATGGCCTTCCCAACAAGCATGAATATGAAGGACGGATGTTCATCACATAAAAAGTAGAGTTGAAAATTTATGTTCCCACCTTAATTGGGATGTCCACCTCTCCGTGAACCATCCGCTTAGAACCGTCGAAGGCTCTAACAATGATATTACTGGGCTTTAAGGTCAAACCTTCACAGTCTATCCTGTCTAATGCTTTCTTTGGTAGAACATTTAAAGACGAACCAGTATCAACCAGGACATGAGCAAGTGTGGTCCCTCTGCACTCTACCGACACATGCAGCGCATCATTATGCTTTCTTCCCTTAGCGGTTAGATCGGCGCCAGAGAAGCCAAGGCCATTATCGGCTGTAAGGCTAGCCACGTACTCTTGAAACTGATCTGCAGAAGTTTCTTGAGCCACATGCGTCGTCTTCAGGAATTTGATCAAGGCTTTGGCATGAGCCTCAGATCAAAGCAACATAGCTAGCATAGAGATTTTTGAAGGGGTTTGCCCCAGCTGCTCTACGACATCATAGTCGCTCTTTTTAATTATCTTTAATATTTCCTCCATTTCCTTTTGGGTGGTCTCGGGGATAACCAAAGTCTGAGCCCTCGTCCTGGCGGGCGCTTCTTTGGTTCCCTTACCTTTATCAGCAATAACAGTAGAGGGTTCAACTTCAGGAGTAACAATTTCTTCAATCACTAGACTTCGCACAGATATCTTGACAGGCACAGAAGCACTTGAGGGTCCAAAGACTGCCCGTGGAGGAGCAATCTCCGGAGAGAAGATTCTTCCGCTACGAGTTATCTTACTTGTCCCTGCAATATTTTCTACATCAGGAGTTTCCTCATTGGAAATCTCTTCGGCTGATTCGATCTGCTTGACACCAGGGTAGAAGATATCTCTTCCATAATTCCATGGTATCGTCTTGTTGGACTCATATGGGATAGGCCCCGACATGGTAATCTTCAGCGGTACAAACTTTGGATCAGGCGTAATCTTAACAGGCCTTTTGCAGGTCTTGGAAATATTGTCGGAAAAGGTGATTATAGCAATGTCATTGATTGGAATAACAGGAGTAACATGAGTAACATGAGTGATAGTATCAACAGGAGTTTTCTGAAAGAGGATTTCTTGAGTATCCATCAGGAGTTAGATGCCTGATTTCAACAGCGGACAGTCGGATTGCAAGGTTTAACAGAAGTAACAATCTTTTTTACAGCCCGGGAAAATCCCGGCTTTCAACAGATTCATCTTGATCATTGGCAATGGAGTCATTAAGTCATCAACAGTAGTAACATGAAGATCTTCTACAATGGCATGGACATTATGACCATGTTTTGGCATAGGAGCGAATATCACATTAGGTTTTTTGGGAGCATCAAACTCTACCTCCTTGGCATCTATCAAATCTTGGATCTTGTTTTTAAGGGCCCAACAGTTGTTGGTATCATGCCCCACACTGTCCGAATGATATGCACATTTTGCATTTGAATGATAATAGGGAGAAGAGGTATTTGGGTTTTTCGGTGCTTCTTTCAAGTTGGTAAGGTTTAAGTTTAACAGATGAGGGAGGACCTGAGTAGGTGTCATATTGATCCGAGTGAATTACCGTTGTGGCCTTTCCACCCTATTTTGGTTAGCCCTAGGTTGACTTCTTCGAGGTTGATCGGTTGAAGGGTTCTGGATCATCACAACCCCCAGCGTTGGTCGGTGCTCCATTCTTCCTTGATTTCTCTAGGAGTAAACAGCAGAAGCTTCTTTCTTGGCTGGGAAGGTCTTCTTGACAATAGTGGAAGCAGCTGCATCCTTCTGAATTTTACCACTCTTAATGCCAGCTTCGACCCTTTTACTTGTCAGATTTAATTCGGTGAACCCTGCAGATGAGCTCACGATCAATTGATTAAAGAATGGACCTGACAGGGTCCCCAAAAACATGTCAACCAGTTCCCTATCCGACAATGGTGGCTTCACCCTTCCAGCCAAATCCCGCCACTTCTGGGCATACTCCTTAAATCCCTCATTAGAGACCATACTCATACTCTGTAGTTGAGTACGAGTAGGCGTTAAATCTGCGTTATATTGGTATTGTCGATAGAAAGCAGCAGCCAAATCCTCCTAGTTATTTACATCAGATCTCTCAAGTTGATAGAACCAGTCCAATTGCGTACCCGACAAACTATCTTGAAAGAAGTGGACCCACATATCCTTATCAGAAGAGTGAGGTTGGATCTTTTTGATGTAGGACCGCAGATGCATCTTCAGACAGGACAAACCTTCATATTTGGAAAATGTAGGCACTTTGAACTTAGGGGGAATGACGATCCCAGCAACCAACCCTAGTTCTTCGAAATCCAGCCTGAGAACTCTTTGTACTTCCATGGCCGCCAACCGTTCTTCCAGATTTTTATACTTATCGTCCGCAGGAGGATACCGCTGTTCTGAGTAATCTTCCTCCTCTTCTTCTTCTTCCTCTTCAGCTTCAGACTCGGAGGGCATTGCAACTTCTTTACCATTACCAACCCCTTCGTCAGATGTTGAGGGGAACTTGAGGACCCTTCTAGCCTGGTTTTCAAATCTTCTTCCCATAGTGGCCATACCAGTCCTTTTCTTCTTTTTCTCTTTGTCTTTCTCTTTCTCCAACAGTGCTTTAAGGTCCTCTTGACCCTTTGCCAAGGTCATGAGGAGTTGTTGGAACTGAGAATTTTGTGCTTGCAGATCTTTGACCGTCTGCTCTATATCCGTCTTGCTGAAATAAACAACAGAAAGATAAGGAAACCCGGTGTGAAGACCTGTTTATGCATATGATGAATGAAATGCATTCATGTAATGCATTCAAGGATTCAGAAATTCAAAGTTGTTGCAAACAAAAAAGAACACACGTCATATTAATAAGAATAAATTTGTCAGTACATAAATGCCCCATGGGCAAAATATTACAAAATTCTTAATGTAAAAAGACATTGCACATCCTCTTTGGTGCGATGTAAGTGTTAAGAGTCTCCTCTTCGTGAAGTCGGCGGGTAAGTTCCAAAACCTTCTTCTCACTGGCATAGAAGTTGGCTTCAAAAGTATTCCGTTCTTCTTTGAGCTGTATCCAACTCTTTTGCAACTCTTCCAATGATGTTGGCATGTCAGGATGTAGGAGGGTGTATGGAACCTCTCCTTCCATAACAGGCTCTTTGATCACGGGGAGAATGTGGGGGTAAGGCATCATAAGACTCTGGGCGCGGGTTCGTACCCACTTGAGATAAGGATCAAGGGGGATGGAATTCTTGTGTCCCAGTGTCTTACTATCCACTTTGTTGGGCATCCTCCAAGCTCGGATAAACTTTTGTCGAAGCCCTTGAGCATCATTGTAGAAGTAAAAAACCAAGTCAGGAATCAGCATATCATGAGGGCCATCCCTTCGAGCATATCCAAATTGTCTCAGAGTTAAACATGGGTTATAGGTAATGCCTCCCCTAATGCCAAGTAGTGGGACATTAGGGAATTCCCCATAACGATCAATGATGATGACATTTTCTCTGGACCGAGAACACCAATGAACATCAGAATGTGTGAGGGTCATCAATCGTTGCGACCACCTCAAGCCTTGTTCATTCTTCAAGACTGACTGGGGAAGGTGAGAAATAAACCACCTTTCTATAAGAGGAGTACAACACATGAGAACACCTCTTTTCCTCATTGTTCGTGTGTGAAATGAGTGGAGGATGTCCCCAAGCAATGTAGGTACAGGATTCCGAGATATGAAAATCTTGACAGCATTCACATCTATAAGCTGGTCAGTATTTGGGAACAAGACTAACCCATAGATGAGGAGTGCTACAATCTCTTCAAAAGCTTACAGATCTAGAGAATTCCAACAATCTTGTGCCTTCTCAAACAGAAACTTTGCCAAGAAACTCTTGACACCACTTATGGTTTCCCAATGACCTTTGATATCAGATGGTTGCAAGTGTAAGGCTTGAGAAACATCTTCAGGCTTTGGTTCTCTTTTCGTACCGTTGTAGGGTAGTTGATGGAGAATAGGAATCCTCAGGAGTTGAGAAAATTCCTCCAAAGTTGGTACTAGCTGGTAATCAGGGAATGTGAAATAGTGGTGTAGGGGGTCAAAGAACTGGAAGAGAACTTTCACCATGTCTTCTTCAATGTTGGAGTTGACCAAGTTGAGAAGTCTACCATGTCTTTCACTGAAAGGAGAATTCTCTGGAATTTTGGAAGCAAGCTCCTTGAGTTGAGGAGAGATTCTCACAAGGTTGACTTGAACTGTTTTCCTGCAAAGAGATTCCATGACCTATAAAACAAGAACAAAGATGAAGATAAAAACCCTTGAAATGGTTAGTGGATGCACATGATGCTTCATGATGTTCATGATGTATGCACAAGTACATGTACAAGCAAATCACACAAGATCCTAGTTTCAGGCCCCTCTTGAAGTTAGTTGGCTCAACCTGTCATATAAATAGTAAACGGGTTCTAAGGAGCTCAATATGACTGGATTATTTTCTGTGTTCATTGTTTTGGTCTAGCCGCTTAACTAGTGACCAAAATATTCCAAGAAAACAACCCTCAATGAGTGTAGTATCGAGTATCTACCAACTTCGGACTGTACCAATGCCGATCATCTCACTACCCCTAATAAGGCCAAGATGGTCAAGTATGGTTCTAAGAGTTCATTAGTGCTTCATGACATCACTCAGCGGCCCCGTATTCTATTTGATTGACTCAAAGGCTACCGGTACCCACAAATATGTCGCACTATTATAGCTATTGCTTCAACCATGTCGGTATACCCCGCACAGTTTCCACAACGTATTGCTATTTACCTATGAATGTTTCCCAAATCCGGGTAGAGGATTCAAACCCTAACAGGAGAACCAAATGTAAAACAATCAAAGAAAACAAAATAATCATGCAAAGGTGATCTAAACCCTAAGGTTACTCCACTTTTATAATTATTTCCCCAGCAGAGTCGCCAGTTCTGTGATACGGTGGGAGAACTGACTTGAGGTTTTGCGTTTGTGTTCGCAAATGTTTCGGTTTAGCAAGAGTCGCCACCGACTTTTTATTTTATCCTAAGGAAAGGTCAAAAAGCATAGGAAAGACCTTTGAGATGTTTTCTTGGGTTCGGGGAGTAGATTATGAAAAGGGAAGGTGGAAGCACCCTTTTCATCCATGACTATCCATGGGATCTTAGTTACTTGTTTAGATCACTTGCTTTTGCTTTTCAATTGTTTGAAATGGTTCTTTATGTGTGGTTTTGAAAGATGTTTTGAAAAGAGGCCATCGTTGTGGAAACCTTTGTAATGATTCTTTTTTGAATGTATACAAAGGTGTTTTGTCTTTTGGAAAAGATTTCAATGTTTGAAAGTTTTGATTTGGGAAATGTTTTGAAATTGTGTTGTGAAGTGTGTTTGAAAATAATAAGGATGTTTTTCAATATTTGATCAAGTAACTAAGAGTTGTCTACCCTATTTTACTCAAAAGATCTTTCCTATTCATTTTTAACCCTTTTGGCAGTGTTGTTTTACCATTGCATTTGGTAAACAAACTTGTATTAGGATGTTAAACGGGACATGCGCGGGTCATCGTATAGACCATGATAGCAATTTAGGTATTTTTGGCAATTTTCCGAGGGACTTGATCATTTTGTTTAGGCAACCAACATAGCGTCATCGAGGGAATATGATCTTTTGTTTTGTTTTTGTTTTGCCAAAGTACCCAACATGCATAACATGGACCATTTTTAAGGCAACAAGTGGATGTAACCCCAGGGGTGCAAGTGTGCATTGTGTATTGGTTTTCATGCATTTTTGTCTTTGCATTAGGTCAAGCTACTTGTTGGTTTTAATTTTTTGCATACAAACCCTAATCTCTAATCATGGCATAATTGAAAGCGTAAAAATGCGTAAAAAAATCTACCACTATTACAATGAGATTATGGGGATGGGGGTACAATTTTGAAAGGGGATTATTTGACAAGAAATTAAAACCATAGTTTACTATTACATCCAAATTGAATATTGGCATAAATAATAAATGGACAATATTTAAATAAACAAATTAAATAAATATACAAAGTATTATGAATATGCAAAAAGTTTATGTTTATTTTTCATGTATGTAAAAATATTTAGTACAAAAAAGGAAAGAAATAAATAATAGAAAATATTAATTTTTTTTATTAAGGGTAAACCCTAATTTTTCTTTAAGAAAAAAAATATATTAATCATATTATTTACATATAATAAATAAAATAATGTATATACAAAAATTATATATGTTTAGAAAAAAGGTATTATTTTAAGTATAAATATGATAATAAGAAAATAATATTTCTATGTTTTTTTATTTTAAAGTATCTTATTAAATAAAATAAAAGTATATATGTATTAAATGTGTACAATAAAAAAAAAAATTTACAAGACTAAAAAAATATATTTAGGACAATAATTTTTTTAATGTAAATAAAATAAAGAATAATATATATAAAAAAAAGTAATTTATATATATCATTTTTTAATTTTCAATAAATAACATATATACTAATTAGATTATTTTGAATGTTAGAAAGAGATAAAATATAAAATAAATGTAAAAAATTATAAAAATATTTTTTGGGTATTTTTATATTTATAAAATAAAAAAAACAAAATCAGAAATGAAAATAAAATGGAAAAATACAAAAGTATGAAGAAATGGGCCAGGGGGGTGCAAAAAGTAAAAGGGGGTGTCAATGGTGAGCCAGGACCATGCCCAGCCCACCACTTCATCTTCAACCTCTGACTTTCAAAAATTGCGCGCGCCCTGTACAATTGCCAGATCCTGTATACGAGCTCTATTGCAAAAACACATAGCATCAAAGTTGTAGAGCTTTTCAAGACGAATCCAACCATATAAAAAACTTGTCTTAACTCTCAAAGACCAGAGAGAATTTCTCTGGCCCCAAATCCTAACCTAGTTTTTTCAGAATGTTCATGGACCAAATTGTCTTAGCACGCTTAATAAAAATGAAAACTGAGCATATGTACAACTTCATGGCTATGAATACTACATTTCTTATTCACAAACCTAAGGCTAAATATTCCTAAATAGAGAGATAGGAAGTCGATAAAAACCTGTTTCAGATGACTTCGTGTATGGCAATGTGGAGCTTCTCAACAAGGCTTGAGATGTCTGGGAGCTTCCTTGAACTTCACTTGACCTTCTCCAATACCCTGCTTGCCTTGAATATGCTTGAACAAGCCTACATAACTCAACCTGCACAAGCTCAAAATGAAAATGGCAAACCCTGTAAATGGAGTTAGAGTTGGTGTTTAAGGTTTGGGATAGCTTGGATGAGTTATGTGGAAGATGTTTGAACCAACTTGGGGCAAAACGCATGAGCCAAATGTGAGATAAAACTCAAGTTACAGATGCTGCCCTGTTTTGCCAATGGGAGGTGATTTCTTGTTGTGGGATGTTTGAAGGCTCAAGAGATCGTGTTTCTGGCTCAGAGAGGTGTGAGAAAGATGGTTCAAATGTTTGCACAAGTTAGTTTTTGCTGATGTTCAAGTTCTTGTGTTTTGGATATCTTTCTTGTATTTTAAGCAAACATGAGAAGTGATGTCCAACAGGCCGGTACAGGCTATCCATATGCTTGCACACTTTGCCCTTGGACCCCCTCCAATTTGTGGATTTGATTTTCTGCATAAGATATGGACCAATGCTCAAGGGATTCAGTTTTAACATAAAGCACATTTAAGCAAAAATGGAAATATTGCTTTTTCTACTTAGGGATTAATCTTGTGTGCAATGCCCTAATAACCAAAAAAATGCCTTATACTAATGGATTTGCATTTAATTATTGAGTGTGAAGTGGTTTCGAGGCCTGTAATCTAGTGCAAAGCAAGCTGATTTGAATTTGCAACTTGTATGAACATGAACATGCCATGGATGAAAAGTGAGTTTTTGCTAACTTCAAGCCTTCGATTCTCCCTAACCACAAATAATTTTGGATAGTTCTTGGACATCTTGGAAAGCTTGCAACATGCTCTACAATCCATATTTGAAATTCAATTTTAGATTCCAAGTGGAACTATGTGGAAAATGGCCAAGAAGATAGGTCAAAATCCTGCCTAAACTAGGGCAAAATTTCACTAAGTTACAAGTTTTAGGGACCCTTGTTACAAAAATCATAACTTGAGATCCAAGCTTATTTTGGAAAAACTTTGTTAATAAAAGTTGTAGACTTTGTGGAGGACTACAACTTTCATGTTGGAAGTTTTGTTCGAATCCAAATGCATCAGGGTGAAAATGTTGGGCAAAGTTAGGAAAAATCAAGAAAATTTCATAACTTAGCAAAATTCTAAGTTATGAAAATTTTCAACTTTAAACCCTAATTTGCAAAAATAGGTTTCTTGATGAACAATTTTCATGTTTTGATATGTTTTGATGAAAAATGACCCTTGCCCCTTGATTTTGACCAAAAAGTCAAAGTTTGACTTTTCAGTGTACAGTCAAAATTTGATCAGTTGACTGAAAAATTCATCTGTGAATCCAATGAAATTGAGATCTTTTGAACTTTGTGAATAGGACAAAAGGATGCCATTTAGTCCTTGAATCCATGCTTGAACCCAATTTGCTATTGGCTAGGTCAAGAATCAGAAATTGCCCTTGTGCAATCAAAACCCTAAAAATGACCATTTTGCCCTTTTGGTGATCTGATCAAATTTCTTGTGGAGTTGTGGTCCAAACTTGAACAAATGTTTCATATGAGCTTATAATGTTTATGTGGATAAAAAAGTGTGAGGTTTGACTATAAATTGGCCACAGTTGACTTTTTCCCCAATACAACTGATTTCTAGGCCAACTGTCTAATTTACTGAGCAAAAATTTGATTAAAGGCTTGAAACTTGGTATGAGCAATCTGAATGGTCCAACATGAAGTATGAAAGCCACTTTGAGCATTAAAAGTCCAAAATTCCTTGTGCAAACTCAAACCCTAATTTAGGTCAACAGTGCAAGGAGATGTCTTTAGCAGAGCAAACCCTAGCTTGATCTTGAGTTCAAAGAGCCTTTTGATGAGAAATGTTGATAAAATAAGAGGGAAAATTTTGGGGTACAATAGGTATATCCCTTTATCAGTTGGTTTATGGCAGGGATTTTCATTTGCTGCTCGAATTAGAGCACAAAGCTTTTTGGGCTTCCAAATTCCTAAATTATGATCCTTGGAAAGTTGGTGAATTCTGAATTCATCAACTTCATGAGTTAGGAGAATTTAGGAATCAGGCTTACGAGAATTCCAAACTGTACAAGGATCAGACAAAAAAATGGCATAATTAAAAGATCCTAAGGAAGGAATTTTGGGAAGGCCAGTTGGTCCTATTGTTTAATTCCAGGTCGAAGCTATTTCCTAGAAAGCTGAAGTATAGGTGGTCAGGACCAGTTGTGGTTCACAAAGTGTTCCCACATGAAGCGATTGAGCTAAAAAATCAAGTGAACGGGGATACCTTCAAGGTGAATGGACAGCGGCTAAAACCATATTATCAAGGCCAAGAGAGTGGTCTAATAGATTATGTTTATCTTACATGATAAGATGGACCACCTTTGAGCCATGCGACATTAAACGAAGCACTTCGTGGGAGGCAACCCACGCGTTTAAATTAGTTTCTTTGTTTTTGTTAAGTTTATTTTGTAGGGTGTGTTTAGGTTTATGAAGTTTCCTGCATGATAAAGAGAAGGAGAAATATGGGAAAGCATTAGTGAAGGAAGTTGTGCCGGGAGAGGAATGAAAATCTGAACTAAGCGAATTTTTTTTGAAGGCAGTCAGTCCCTAGACGCGGTTTCCCGTGTCAGCAGACACGACCCGTGTTAGGAAGGCTGAAACAAGAAGAAATTTTTTGAAAAGTGGGAACCCAGTTTGCAACATGGTCGCCTGTATCCTATAACACAACTCGTGTTGCCCCTCCTAGTATCAAGAAAAATATGTTGAAACGAGGGAAGTCAGCCGTGCAACACGAGTGCCCGTGTCCTGTAATACAGACCGATTTTCCCCTCCTGGAGCATGATGTATTTTTTTGTTTTGAAAAAAAAAGTTTAGTCGCCCAACACGGGCGGCTGTGTGGGCCAACACAACTCGTGTTGGGTATGCGAGCTTGAGTTTGGAATATTTTTTTTTTAGTTTGGTGGACTTCACCATTTGTTATAACATTTTTCATCATCCACACCACTCACCATTTTAGATTTTATCACCCTTTCTCATCATATTCATCTTTCATCTCTCTCTACCACACCAAAACCTAATCTTCCATAGCCGCCAACCTCTAAAGCTCACTTCTTTACCATCAAAACCACTCCAAAACCCATAACCCCGATCCTAAAACTTTCTATAACTTCCATCCTCTACCATAATCCGGGGTTTATTTTCTCTAATTTCTAGATTCTATTTTGTATAATTTCCAGGTACAAGAAATTCCCCCAGAGTGAACTAGCAGGGGAAACTAGGTGGTCGAGACCTCCGGAACCTGCAAGAGAAGTGTCACGAAATTGAATTCTCATGACATCCTCTTCGAGGACAATGCCCATCATAAGAGGTACATGGCATATGTGAAGCGTAAATTAACTCCTAGAAAGTATATTTTTGAAAATACCATGAATTCCTTAGGAATTAAAACTGAGGTTGATAGGTTATTTCATAATCTTGGTATGTTGGAGTTTATGTATCTGGAGGCACCTTCTTATAAGTGCCTAACTCTCGAGTTTTTGAGCATGATTGAGTTTAAGTTAGGGAAAAAGTGGAATGGCTCAATGAGGTACTATTGTGGTACTCTCATTTTCCGTCTTTTTAATGAGAATCATTAATTATCGATGGAGGAGTTTGGTGGTATCCTCCGATTTTCCATGTACGGGTCCAGAGTTGTCCCAGGGAAGTTTCTGGACAAACAATTTTAGGAAGATATTTCAGGTTTCCACAAGTACGCGACTGTAGGAGCGAAGACTTTAGTTATTCATAACCCTTGTATTCGTTATGCCCAAAAGGTCTTGCTTACACAATGTTTGGTAGGGGTGACAGTACTGGAGTGGCGACCATGACGGAATTATTCTTCCTCTATGCCATGTTAAATAATGATGTTATTAATGCAGCTGCCTTCGTAGCTGATTTTTTTGGGAAAAGTAGGTCGAGCCACTTTTGGTGGAATTTATGTGGGGCGTCTCATCACCCAAATTGCCAAACATTTCGATTATGAAGCTTTAATGGATGAAGATACCCTTGTTCCAGGTAAGACAAAAATTGATATGGAGTCATTGATACATCAGGGTATGATTTCTATTACTAATGGTAAATATTGGTTGATAAGAAGAAACATGTTTCTTCTTATGTTGCGTAATCCGATCAGAGTTAGCACTACTGATCGTGCTAACTGGTTGTATGCAAGTGTCATCCCCGATAACAAGGACGACCAATTTTATGATTTTGATGCATGTGTTCATGCATATGAGGAGTCCACATTGCAACCGTAGTATGTACCACTGCCCACGCACTAGGCTCCTCAAGGATCCAAATCCTTTTCTATGGATAAAAATCAGTGGACATGGGTCCAATCAGAGCTCGATCATCTAAGGACTGAGCAAACAAGACAAGGTGAAAAGCAGGCTCGGCAAGGGAACATGTTAGTGAAATGCACGAGATGATGCAATGGCTGATGTTGTAATTCCCATTGCCTCATCAATAGGTTATTGTGAGTACATCTCTCTATCTTGTTCTACAATATTGAGGCCAATGTTAAGTTCGGGTGTGGGGGGATTTATTGTTTTGTTTTGTTTTATTGCTTTTGTTTTTGTTTCGGTTATTTGTTTTGTTATCATTTGTGTGTTGTTGCATCGTATAATACAGGATCATGGATGTGTTATCTAGATAAGTGATGAGAATCAGTGATAGTGGATGAGGAGATCACTCCACTTACTCTGCTTGTTGTGAATTACCCCTGAAAGTTGATACTGCCGAATAATTGATCAAACGCAACCATCAAGAGCTGACTGGAAAATGTACTCTGTGCACCCCAAGTTGTGTTGAAGGTTTCATCACACTGAGAGGAATTATGGAAGCTATCAACTTTACCTGACATGGTGAGAGCATAAAAAGCCAAACACACATTTATCATCATGAGAGCTAAGTTAGGTATGCTTCTATCACTCTGAGTTTGTATATGTTCTATTTCAATATCACTACATATTGACACACATAGAGGCAAGTTGTTTGTTTTTACCCCTTATCCTTTCTATATATCTTGTTTGTATATTTATCCCTCGTTAACCCAGTTGCGCCTGTATATCCATTTGTTTGTTTTTATCGCCACATCTATTAAAACCATAGCCAAAGTATTTCCACTACCATGCTTAGTTAAGTGTTATCCATATCAGAGTTGTAAAAGCTCTAAGTTTGGGGTTGGGACACCGGTAACAAATTAAGTAAGTGCACCAAAAATAAATAAAAAAGAGAATTCAAAAATAGTGATGCATCCATAAGTGCACGAAAATATCGAAGTAATATAAAATATTGTCGAACCCACACGGACCAATGTCAACCTATTGTAATCTATTGTAGCTTTGTAAAGCTAAGGCTAATGAATGATTAATTAAGGGGAAACTAAGACTAAAATAATATTAAAGAAATATATACTAAAAGAGACGTCAGAATATGGAATTCGCGTGCCTTAGGGACTCTAAATCGTTGTCTTTTAATTATAATATATATGTATTTCATAGAAAATGTTAATTTAAAGTCGATACCTCACACTCTCGTGATTTTGAATAATGTCACTCTCCTTAACCGTAGGATTTTTCTCTCGCTCGCCCACTTGAATCAAGGAACACATTTTGAAAACTGAACAATTTAAAATTAATACTAAAGTGATCTCATTGTGTTAAGCATTAATGTATAGTTTCTACTATCCGGTTCAACCCCCACGCTCTCGCAGTGCCGGCTCAAACCTTAGTTAATCTCCCACTCTTGTGGAAAAATCGTGTTAAGTAACCTTACACACTTGTGATAAATCTATTTAAATTGAGTTTAATAACAAATAACGGAACAAAAATTTCAAATTAATTATTCAAGCCAACATTGTTATCGAGTTCCGTCGGAAACAACAGTCTTCACATACTAGACTCAAAATAACTTAGCAGGACATAATTTTGAACACAAACATGCTAATACAATAATTAAACATAAGGTAAAACATGATTTAAAACAAAAATTAACTTAAACTTAGATGAAATCATAAACAGTTAAAATTGCAGTAAAAATGGAACCTGAAATAAAATTAGATCTGATGAAATTCTAGAAAAATATTCTGCTTAGAATAACTTGAACATAATCAGAACTATGCCGACAGGCTTGTAATAATTCAGTATAAAATTTGAAAGTAGAAAAAAAACTCATAAAACTGAAGTTGTGATGATCCCCCAATGTGGAAGAGCTATCAATTTGTTTGATGAATTTTGTGCCTAAACATCTAAACTGGAAATCTCTAACTGAAGCCAAAAACTTGACCTCATTCACTATAATCATCTCCTCTCTTTTATAGTGCAAACTCACTTGCGTTTAGGACGGTTATGCTGAACAAAGTAGACAGAACATGGAGGGATTTCTGGAGGAGAAAAAGCATGCGTGAATAGTTAGAGAAACATATGTAAAAGAGGCTACATGGCGGGCGCCGCGTTATAAAGTGGCAGGTGCCACTAAAAACTTGGATGTGGCAAGGGCCACGTTATGAGTGATATGCACCACTTAAAGGAAGTGGTGGGGGCCACCATGTGTGGCAGGGGCCACACTAGGTGTGATGGGCACCACTTCTTTGTAAGACGGGTCTTGGCTTTGAAATTTTTTTCTTCTTTAGCTAATGCTTCACCCCTTATTTGCTCTTTTACCACCTTTCTTTAATTTATTTATTTATTTTCTTCTTTTTACTCGAATCTCCAACTTGCTCGATATACCTTGAAATAACCGGTGGAACAAATCATCAAGATGAAATCAATGAAGTATCCTTCGAACGATTTTTATCCCATAAGAAGGGAAAGGTAAACATCGACTAAACCTGAGAAGGGTGAAATCACAATGAAACGACCGAGAGATCGGGTAAGGGAGTCAATTACGTGAGGGGAAGGTGTTAGCACCCCACACGCCCATAATACTATATTGCATCCACTCTTGTTGTTCTAATCAAATGGTGTATTCAAATCTAAAGCTTAAGAGCTAAGGAGAAAAATGCAAAGAGGGAATGCATGCGAAATAAAACACTGGGAAAAGAAGAAAATATTTACAAAGTTTCTCTCGGCTGATCCCCGTGACCAGATGCCTACGTATCCCTTTTAAGGAATCATAGCGTCGTAGTTCGGCTCACATGTTTCGGTTTGTTTTTGTGTTTTTTAATGAACAATATTAATTTTTCCTTTTTCTGCAACTCGACCGTTGGAGACTCACGCGCCAGCACAAAAGTGAATTAACATGTTCTTTTTGAAAAGTTTGAAAGAAAAGGCCTAAAGGTGAAAAAGAGTTTTCATTGGTTGATGTTTTTACCTTGAAAAGGATTTGAAAGTTGTTAGATGTTTTATGAATTTTACAAGAAAAATATTTTAGTCTCAAGGATGCAAAAGAAAAGAAAACAACTAAGGGAGACTATCTAGTTCTATCCCTAATGTTATCATATAATGATGGTCCTAAGGTCGAGTTTGAAAGGGAAATCTCTACCTAAGTTATCATGCATGGATACCTATCCTAATGTTTATCTCGAAAGCTACCCTAATCGAGCGATCCTAAGGGAACATACAACTGTTCAAAGCCTAAGGAAACATGACATATACTAGGATGAAAAGAAAACAAGCAATCAACAAGTTCAAGAGAGCACATAAGGGAAATCCCTACCTAAGTTAGCATACCAAAAACCTAAGTGCAAAGATAACTATCCTATAGAGAACATGCAAAGATCAAATTCGTTATCTCAATTCTAATTGAGTGACATCATCGATCATTAACAAAGGAAAATAATAAAGTCTTAATGGAGAATGCAAAGATCGAGGTCGTTATCTCAATTATAATTGAGTGACATCATTCATCGTTAAAATAAATAAGCCATAAAACCCTATGGGGAGCATGCAAAGATCGAAGCCATTTTCTCAATCAGTTACATCATTGATCATCAACAAAGGAGGTAAACACGAGCACAAACACAAGTAGCAAATAAGTGCGGAATTCCTACTACATGTCTTTAAACAGCGACTTCGAGCGCACACTCTTCATTTCCTATTTCTCATAATATCTAGAATGCAATAAAATGAGAAAATATAAACCAAGTAGTGAAGTAATATAAAACGGTTAAAATGTATGTTATACAGCAAGCAAAGCGAAAATACTTCGGAAAACTTCGAGCAAGCTAACAACAACAAAGCGAAACAGTCCGAAATAGCACGCTCAACATAAACATCAAAATGTCCTCAATGTGAAAATAAATCACATATAGCGCGTGCATCAGACACATCCGTATCACAAACAATACACTTGCATAAAAAATCACAACCTTACAAAAACACAAGTAGTGTATATTTCTCATAAAGCGCATTAGATGCGACACAATCCACAAACAAAGTGGCATAGCATGCTTTTCTATCGAATAATTAACATATTTAATTAAACGATCGAAATCTCTCAAAGTACCTTGCACAAGTCAACAAATATATTAGTGATAACAAGAAAGCAACCGACAATTACATCATCAGCTCATAATATGAAAATCAAGTGATGGCATAAAATGGTAAAAGCAGCTATGTCAAATCACAAAGTGTACATGAAATGAATCCGAAGCACGCAAACATAAGTGCAATGGTATACAAATAACCAAGGAAACATGAATACAAGTTAAGTAAAAGTCAAAGCACAAGGTACATGTCAATCGCTATCAAAAACAAAAAAAATCAGGAAATAGGCGTCAAAACTTATCGGCCCAGAATTAAACAAAAATCACATGAATGTTTGCAAACGTGTCAACAGACTCTAAAATGAACTCGGTTTGAATTATTTCCGCCTAGAAGCGGGACTTTTAGGTAAATTTCGTCAGTTGGCAGTAGCGAAATGCGGAAAAAAAGTATCCGAAAATGAAATAAAGTACACCAATAGCTTCAGAATCATGGAGAAAGTCAAGTTCCACTAGTCATAAGTGTAAAAACTTGTCATGGTTAGGAAATTAGCTAAAAAATGAGATTATGTCAAGTGTTAGAAAAAATTTAAGAACTGTGACATTTTCATCTTATCTCAAGTTTTTATGTATCAAAAGAGGTTGGTAATGTGTTTTGAGTCAAATGAAAGATGTTACACCTCATGGATAAACAAATGTTAGTATGAGTGTATGCGCATTCACACAATTACAATATTACATGTTATGGAAATGTTAAAGTAAGTGAGTAAAACTAAAATTTAACACTAAGTATTAGTATGCAAGACTTGAATATTAGTACTAGGAATTAGTAAAAAATAGTATGTATATTGAAGTGAATAGCATAGAACAAACATAACACAAGTTAGTAATCACGATTCCAGAAAATTAGCATTTAGGCACAACACAATTAAGCTCAAGACTCAACCAATTTCGGATTTATTCATATTTGTTCACAATATAAAGAATCTAACATCAACACAAACAACTACAATTAAATATATGTCAAACGATTAGCACAATATAAAGAATTAGTTCTTATGTTAAGAATTAGCAATACAATTCTATGAGGAATTTCTACATACACCTAATGTGCAAAGGTTTATGTCTACAAATCTATGTCAAAATCTACATCACAAATTCAAATAGAAATTATCACAAACACATGATATGTACTAGAATATTACAAATTCTATGTCAAGAATTATAGATCTAAACTAATCTACTTCATCAATTCATGCACAATTCACATAAATAAAATCAAATTACTCAAGTATTCAACAAAGAGAATCGAGTAATGTTACCTAAGAGAATTTCTTGAAAATTGGAAGTTGAATGATGTTGATGATGATGCTTGCGAAGCGAAGAGAGATGGGAAGGAGTGTCCGATCAAATCTACCGTGAACAGAGGGAGTATGCGACGGAAGAGAAGGCCGCAGGCGGAGGGCGTATCACTCGAGGGAGGCGGTGCCAGAGCGACAGTGGCGGTGTGGGAGAGAGATGCCACAAGTTCTTCTTTGAGGGAGAGAGAGAGAGAGAGAGAGAGAGAGAGAGAGAGAGAGAGAGAGAGAGAGAGAGAGAGAGTTTTCTTCTCTTTGATTTTTGTGATGATGTGTTGAGAGAATAGAAAGTGAGAGAGAATAGGGAAAATGAGATTATGAGAGTGCCCTTGTAAAAATTTGGAATTCAAATATATATAGCTTAGCTCCAAATTAGTATTTGGCTTACTTTTTCGTCTTTTTTGATGCATACTCGATACAAAACCCAATCCTCGTAATAATCGGTGCGAAATCAAAACATGCGGTCAACAAAAAAATCGTCTACAACAAAATGTTTTACACATTGCAAAAAGAACGGACGTGATACAATAAAAATTGAGTGATTTCTACAACTTTAAGTGACGAGACCTCAAATAAAAAATTATAAAAGTGGATTTTTCAACTTATTTCAAGCTTAAGTGACAACAATGTGCCTCTCGGAGCAAGATACAAATTTGGGACCTGAAGCAAAGTTTTAGACGATGAAATTTGTGACGCAATGCAAAAAGAAAAGGCTCAATTGGATAAACGATGAGGAAGTTATGAATTTTTGAAGTTGCACTGATGCACAGGAGAATGAATCAAAACAACTTTTTTTAAATTAATTTCAACGTTCAGTCTGGAAGAACGCCTTGAACGACAATGCTCCGACAAAAAATTGAGTTTGACATTTGAAGAAAACTTGTAGATGACACATTTGTGAAAATTTGCAAAAATAACTGTCTCGATACGTTAAAAATCGAAGGAGTTACAAATTTTAAAATATCGAGAAACGGTGAATTACAATTCCGGCTCAGCATAATTATTTCTCTGGTAATCCATAATTTCGGGGACTTTCCTCAAGGAATCGGCTCTTGGTCCGAAAATACGAAACGAGGAAAATATCAAGATAGATTTTTCCCAAAAAGAACCGCTCCAAAAACATATTCCAGTCAGAAGTTATGAATTTTTGAATGTCCACAAAATTAAGGTTCAACGCAGTATTTTAATTTTTTCCTCTGTATCGCTTCCAGAAGAATTGCATATTCGGAAGCCTTCCTTAAAAAATTAGATTTCGGTACGAACACGAGAGTTAGAGAAGACATTAAGACAGTTTTAACGCATCAAGAATCACCCCAAAAACAATATTCCAATCATAAGATACAAATTTTTTATTACCCGCGCGACGACGAATCAACAAATAAATTCAATATACTATCTTCAAAGAATTAAAATTCCAGGAGACTTTCTTCACACAATTAGATTTTGATCTAAACATGAGAAATGATAAGAGAACTAATACAGTCTCAATGCTCTAGGAATCCACTGAAAATACCAAATCGGGTGAAAGTTACGAATTTCCAAACACTCGTTGAACAGATACCCAGTTATTAAATCCAAATACTACTTCAGAGAAAACAACATATTCTAAAACTTTCTGCATATAATTTAATTTTGGCATGAATAGATGAAATAAATAAAATACCGAGATGGTTCTAATGCCTGAGGAATCAGGACAAAACAATACTCTGATGGCAAGTTACGAATTTCTAGCTCAAACCAACAAAGACACTGTTTCTAGTTCACGCTACCTCAAATTCACTGAAACACCCAATTCCTCCACAATCAGAGTGCATTGAAATACATGAGAGCTTTGATAAAGACTTTCTTGGAAATTTCTTGGATAACTTAGAAACTGTGTGGAGTACATTAAAATTCCGAAAACCTTGAATTTCAATTTTTGCTATACTGCTAGGTAAAACACTTGTCTTAGAGCTTGACGCCGATAAAATTCCTTGATCCCATGAGTATAGATCAAATGACATGTATGTAGGCATATAGTAATGAAATATAATCCAATTATAATAAAAATGAAGAGGGCAAATTTTGGTGTACAACATACTTGAAATAGGACAACAATATCGGCATAACAAGGCAAAAATAAGTTAAAAATTCGCGTTATCAAATTCCCCCACACTTAAACCATTGCTTGTCCTCGAGAAATAAACCAACACAGTAAAAGAAATGTTTAAGCATGATTTTAAACAAGGTTACGATACGACTCTTAATCATACATGGATGCTAGGCTAATGTTAGATCGATAAGTACTAAGTGTTCAATACCAAGGACACCATAACGGCACAATGTTCAAAGACTCCATCTTTATGCAAAACAATTTGAATCATGCTATTATAACTCAACTTATATATCTTGTTTTTCTTTCACTCTTTTCATTCAAGATCAATCACATTAAGCCTGTTATCCGTACACGCACATAGTAGGGAAGTCAGTTAGCGACTATGATCCTTTTCTTTTCTTTAGCATGGGGTTATGGTATTTAAGAGATGTAGCCCCATTTTCCCCAATTGTGGTTGTGGGGGATCGGACCGTAGCCAACCCTACCAAGTCCAGTACTAGTGACTTCTGGACCAACCAACAATGGGTGCTTATTATTAAATCCTTACAGGCTTAACAATCATTGGACTAAATGACCTGGTGAGGGTCACCTAACTTAGAAGGTTATTTTTGAATTAAATCATTTATTTATTAAAAACATAATCATTCACTTATATTCATCGACTCCCTACAGAGCTTGTGTTTAAGATGGTGTTGACTGCTAATATAAACTACTTAAGAGCTACTTTGAAAACTTGAGCCTAAGGTCCTGACATAATGGGTACCCAAATTGATATCATATAATGAGGGGGTTTAGGGTGTCATAACGATATCGATTTTATTGAAACTTCCTAAGTCTCTCTAACACAACCTAAAGTGTTACAACCTATATAATTTCAGAGTGTGTGTCATGTACCAAAATGAAAATTTTTGTCGCAGGTTAAAAATTTTAAAATTTTGGAGAAATTCAATAACTGAAAAATAGGCATACAAACTCGACATCACATGCAATGACTCGACCAAATGCTGAAACAAATACAATCCTAAAAGCATGCAATAAAGTAGAAAGAAAATAAATCTAACTAAAAAGCGATAAATGGAAAATGGTAAAGTTCCTCCCCCACACCTAAACCAAACGTTGTCCTTAATATTTTGATAAAAGGTGAAAAAGGAAAGAGAGAACCTGTGTGAATGCTACTGCGTGCCAAATCCTCTTTGATCGTGCTCTTGTTGTTCATGTTTTCACTATCCACTTCTTCTTCGACAAAGACCGTTTTGAGATACCTTCATTTGTTGAAACTTCTCTTTTCTGAAGTAGCTATCATGTTGTCCATTTCCGGAGGAAGTACCTGCAAAAGTGTTATAAAAATATAGTGTGGTGCGTGCAGGTGGAACCTGACCATGTGAAAACTGAGGAGGATGTGAGTTACAAATTATTAGACATGCTCTCTCCTATTATACTCATCATCGGTGTTACCACCAGCAACGACATTCGCAAGAATATTCGTGGGCACCTGGCTCATTTCCAAGATTGTTATCTAGAGATTTTTTCTCCTAGAATTAGCTGAGACGTGACAAAAGATCCATCTCCTTGTTTTTTTCATATTCACACAGTAAAAGGAAAACATTAAATTAAAACCAGTATGCTTCCTCCCATGCAGCGCTTTGTTTAACGTTAATAGCTCGACGACTCAAGAGTGTAAGCACTCATGGTGATTCTCTCGAGAATGAATCCTAGATCTAATTTTTAATATTCTTTGGTTTCCATGTCCACTTATCAAGCCATCTCATATATCTCTCACCTTTTCTTTTCTTTCTTTTGTGGGGTAGTTAATTATTTTGAACTTGTGGTGGTGGCTCTGGATATATCTTGAGTATCATATTTTCAAGTTTGGGCTTAGTTATTTCATACACCACCTCAAAGGTTAATTTCCCCCTCTTAAAACTATTGATTTCCCTAGTTGCATGGTCCTCTAACTTTCTCTTTTTATGCAACACTTCAAACAAGGTCACATTGGTGTGGATATTTTCCAATAACTCATATGTTTTGGATCTGGAGTCTACCTTAGTATCCATAACCCTATAAAGGAAATGAATCGAAGGGGTATAGGGAGGAGGAACAACAATATGTGTTTCCTTCTCTACCTCCTTGATAACCTCCCTTTCGGATGACGTTGATTTATTTTTCTCAATCTCTACTCTTTTCTCACCAAAACTCCTCTAATATTCATTATTACTCTCTTCAACCTCATTATCACTCTCCTTAGGATTTTCAATTTGTTTTTCACTACTAGTTACTACAACATCCACATGCTCCTCAGGGAAGGGTCCAAGAGGTTTTTGTTTAAGTAGAGAGATTTCAGTCTCCAAGGCTATGTTGTAAGTCGCAAGGGATTCAACCGCATTGTTCAGCTGTGTGATACGGTGGGAGAACTGACTTGAGGTTTTGCATTTGTGTTTTCAAATGTTTCGGTTTAGCAAAAGTCGCCAGCGACTTTTTATTTTATCCAAAGGAAAGGTAAAAAAGCACAGGAAAGACCTTTGAGATGTTTTCTTGGGTTCGGGGAGTAGATTTTGAAAAGGGAAGGTGCAAGCACCCTTTTCATCCGTGGTTATCCATGGGCTCTTAGTTACTTGTCTAGATCACTTGCTTTTTCTTTTCAATTGTTTGAAATGGTGCTTTGTGTGTGGTTTTGAAAATGTTTTGAAAAGAGGCCATCTTCGTGGCAACCTTTGTAATGATTCTTGTTTGAATATATACAATGGTGTTTGTCTTTTGAAAAGATATTTCAATGTTTTGAAAGTTTGATTTGGGAAATTTTTTGAAATTGTGTTATAAGGTGTGTTTGAAAATAGCAAGGATGTTTTTTTTGCAAGTTTTGATCAAGTAACTAAGATTGTCTATCCTATTTTACTCAAAGAGTCTTTCCTACACATTTTTAACCCTTTTGACAGTGTTGTTTTACCATTGCATTTGGTAAACAACCTTGTGTTTGGATGTTAAACGGGACCGGCGCGGGTCATCGTATTGACCATGATAGCAATTGTGCTAAGTATATTTAGCAAATTTTTGAGGGACTAGATCATTTTGTATAGGCAACTAAGATGGCGTCATCGAGGGACTATGATCTTTTGTTTTGTTTTTTTTGTTTTCCCAAGATACTCAACATGCATAACATGGCCATTTTAAAGGCAACAAGTGGATGAAACCCTAGGGGTGCATGTCTGCATTGTGTAGTCAATTTACATGCTTTTTTGTCTTTGTATTAGTCAAGCTATTTGTTTAATTTTGGATTTTTGCATACAAACCCTAATCTCTAATCATGGTATATTTGAAAGCATAAAGTGCACAAAATAAACCTAAGTTATTACAACATTGGTATGGGGAGGGGGATACAATTTTGAATGGGGAATATTTGCAAGAAAATAAAATCCTAATATTTACTATTACATCCAAATTAAATAAATGGTACAAATAAATAAATTGGAAATAATTAAATAAGCAATTTAAATATAAATGTGCAAAATATTATAACTATGTAAAAAGATGTTTTTTTGTTTATTTTTATGTATGTAAAAGTAATAATTAATGTATTAAAAAAAGGAAATAAAAAGATTATTTTTTATTAAGGGTAAAAACCCTAATTTTCTTTTAATAAAGTAAATATATATTAATTATATTATTCATATACAATAAAAGAAAATAAAATATATACAAGATAAAAATATATTTAGAAAAATATTATTTAAGTATAAATAAATAAAAAATAGAAAATAAAGGTATAATATTATTATGTATTATTTCCAAGTTTTCATTAAATAAAATAAAAGTATATACTCACTAAATTATTTTTATGTTAGGAAAACAAAATAAAATACAAAAATAAATGTGAAAATTTATAAAAATATTTTTGGTATTTTTTTATGTTTGGAAAATAATAAAATAAAATAAGAAATGAAAAATAAATACAAAAATATAAAAATATGAAGAAATAGGCCAGGGTGGTGCAGTCAGCAAGGCAGGGGGTGCAAAAAGTGAGCCAGAATCAAGCCCAGCCCACTGAACTTCGTCTTCAACCTTTGTCAACCAAAAACGCGTGTGCCTGACTCAAACATGGAAAACCTGCATGCATGCTCTAATGCAAAAACTCATAACATCAAAGTTGTAGCATTTTTCAAGACTAATTCAACCATATAAGAAACTTAATCTAACTCTCAAAGACCAGAGAGAACTTCTCTGGCCCTAAATTCTAACCTAATTTTTTCAGGAAGTTCATGAATCAAATTCTCTTAACACGTTTAACTTAAATGAAAACTGAGCATATGTACAGCTTCATGGCTATGAGTACTAGATTTTTTATTCACAAACCTAAGCCTAATGATTCATAAATAGAGAGATAGGACGTTGACAAAAACCTGTTTCAGTTGAACTCGTGTATGAAAATGTGGAGCTTTTCAGTGAGGCCTGAGATGTTTGGGAGCTTGCTTGAACTTCCTCTGACCTTCCCCAATGCCTAGTTTGCCTTGAATGTGCTTGAACAAGATTATAGAACTCAATCTGCACAAGCTTAAAACAGAAATGGTGAAGCTTGCAAATGGAGTTACAGTCAGTGCCTAATGGTTGTGACAGCTTGGATAGGTTATATAGAAGGTGTTTGAACAGGTTTGGGGAAAAACGCATGAGTCGTTTGTGAGATAGAACTCAAAGTGTAGAAGATGCCCTGTTTTTGCAAGAGGAAGGTTACTTTGTGTTTTGGAAGGTTTGAGGGCTCAATGACTCGTGTTTTTGGCTCAAGGGAATGTGTAAAACTTGTCTCAAATGCTTGCAAGAGTTGGTTCTCTCAGATGTTCAAGATGTGGTGTATTTGACAAGTTTCTTGTATTTTAAGCAAAAGTAAGTCATGATGCAAGACATGCCTGTACAGGCTATCTATCAGCTTGCCCTTTACAATCTTGGCCCCCTCAGTTGGTGGATATTGTGTGCTATACAAGATCTTGTTCAAAGCTCAAGGATTCTATTTGACATAAAGCAAATTTGACAAAAATGGCAATGTTGCCTTTTTGCCATTTTAGTATTAATTCTTTGTGTAATCCTCCCATGACCAGAACAAAGCCTTAAACCAATGGATTTGCATTTAATTATTAAGTATGGAAGGGTTTGGGGACTAGTAATCAAGTACAAACAAGGCTGATTAGAGTTTGCAACTTGTATCAATATGAAAATGCCATGGATCAAAAGTGAGTTTTTGCCAACTTCAAGCCTTCGATTATCCCTAACCACAAATGATTTTGGAGAGTTATTTGAAATTTTAGAAAGCATGTAACATGCTCTACAATCCATATTTGAAATGAATTTTGAGATTCCAAGTGGACCTAGGTGAAAAATTGCCATGAAGATAGGTCAAAATCCTGCCTAAATTAGGGCAAAATTTCACTAAGTTAAAAGTTTCAAGGACCCTTGTTCCAAAAATAATAACTTGAGATCCAAGCTTCTTTTTGGAAAACTTTGTGAATCAAAGTTGTAGACTTTGTGGAGGACTACAACTTTCATGTTTTAATTTTGTTTGAATCCAATTGAATCATGGTGAAAATGTTGGGCAAAGTTGGGAAAAATTAAGAAAATTTCATAACTTAGAAAAATTCTTAGTTATGAAATTTTTTCAATCTTAAACCCTAATTTGCAAAACTAGGTTTCTTGATGAAAAAGTTTCATTTTTTGACACATATTGATGAAAAATGACCCTTGGCACTTGATTTTGACCAAAAAGTCAAAGTTTAACTTTTTAGTGTACAGTCAAATTTTGACCAGTTGACTGAAAAATTCATCTGTCAATCCAATGCAATTGAGATCTTTTGAACCTTGTGAATAGGTCAAGATGATGCCATTGAGTCCTTGAATCCATGCTTGAACCCAATTTGCCATTGGCTAAGTCAAAAGTCAGATATTGCCCTTCTATAGTTAAAACCCTAAAAATGACCATTTTGCCCTTTTGGTGATCTGATCAAATTTCTTGAGGAGTTGTGGTCCAAACTTGATAAAATGGTTAACATGAGCTTATAATGTTGATGTGGATCAAAATTTATGAGGTTTTACTGTAAATTGGCCACAATTGACTTTTTTCCCCAATACAGCTGATTTCTAGGTCAACTGTCCAATTGACTGGGCAAAAATTTGATTCAAGGCTTGAAACTTGGTATGAGAAATCTTGTAGGTCCAACATGAAGTATGAAAGTCACATTGAGCATTTAAAGTCCAAAAATACTTGTGCAAACTCAAACCCTAATTTAGGTCAACAGTGCAAGGAGATGTCTTAAGTAGAGCAAACAGTAGCTTGGTCTTGAGTTCAAAGAGTCTTGTAAGGAGAAATCTTGATAAAATGAGAGGGAAAATTTTGGGGTACAACAACTGCCCCTGTTCAATCTTCTTGAACCTGAAGATTTAGATTGGCGAGTTTGCCTTTCGTGACTCGAAGGTAAAAGAGGATTGGACACTAGAGTGCCCGTAAATTTGCGCTCGTCAGAGTATAGTTGAGGGAATGGGCTTAAAGATGCCATTTGGAGATGTGACATAATCTTGTCGAAGATGGGCTTAAAGATTCCATCCAAGAAAATTGATCGCACAAGAGATTCCTTTGCAAGGGCCCGTACACCTGTTGTTGAGGAGGACTACGCTGGGGAATGCCGGTCTCTGTTGTGGTAGAAATAGAACTTCAGTCGTCTGTTATTCTACTGGGGAGTCATCTTTTGGTTGAAGAGGTGACAGTGAACTGCTATCTGGTCAACACCCAGGCTTTAAAGTCTTGTATTGCTATTTGATCAACATTCAGGCTTCATGATACCTTGCTTCTATCTGGTCAACGTCCAGTCTTCAGAAGGAAATCAAATGGTTATCCGATCGCCTACGATTTTCCCTTTGATTCTGGGGCTTACTAATATCCGGTTGAATCTGGGCTTCAAAGTAATTGGCCGAGTAAACTACTATTTGGTCAACGTCCAAGTTTCACAGTATACCTTACTGTTATCTGGTCAACATCCAGGTTTCACAGTCTTGTATTGCTATCTGGTCAACATCCAGGTTTCACAATGTCTTTCTTCCTATCTGGTCAACGTCCAGTCTTCAGAAGAATATCAAACGGTTATCCGGTCAACATCAGGGTTTCCCTTTTGATTTTGGGGCCTACTAATATCCGGTTGAATCCAGGCTTCAAAGTAATTGGCCGAGTAAACTGTTATTTGGTCAACATCCAAGTTTCACAATATACCTTACTATTATCTAGTCAACGTCCAGGCTTCACAGTCTTGTATTGCTATCTGGTCAATGTCAAAGCTTGACAATACTTTTCTTCCTATCTAGTCAATGTCCAGTCTTCAGAAGAATTTGCAGGGGATTAAACCATCTTCCAGTTGATCTCCGGGCTTCAGTATAATCAAGATAAAATCTGGTCGGATCCAGGCTTCATAAATGGAACAGGAATCTACCCCTTGATTAGAATAAGAAAACAAGAGAGCATTCGTGTCTGGAGCGTCTCTAAGCGGTTTTCTAAGCTTTGAATATCTGTCTTAGGTAGCTATCAATTTCATCCTGAAAAGAGTAGACTGTTAGCTGAAACACAAAGTTATGTTGCATGAAATGTATGATTCAATAAGATGTGTTTTATCAAATGTTTATGATATATGAATGTAACGTATGCGCATGTAAGCTGATTAGCTGTCTTGCTGAGGAAAATAAATCCTGGATAGCTGGAGATAATAAAATCTTGGACTGTTGTCGGGGAAAATAAATCCATGACTGTTGTTGGAGACTCAAGATCTTTGACAACCTCTGTGGGGAGAAGCTAAACTGCTGGGGAGATCAGGAGTTTGGGTTGTATGCCAATCTACTGGGGGCTTCAAGAGTGAGGATCTCCGTTCTGTTGGGGGTATCAGGAAAACTGAATAATTTCTGCTGGGGATCAGTAGAACAAAGTTTCTTCTCCGCTGAGGATATTAATGATGTGCCGATTTGATCGTGGCGACTTCATTGGGGAAGAATAACTCTCTGGGGAATTATCTGGTTTTAAAGCGACTCTTCAGGGACAATGGAGGAAACTGGATGGTCTCCATTGGTGTTAAAAGGCTGAAGTTTTGGCTTCTCTTGGGGAAGAAAGTTTCATCCTTACTGAGGGTTTTCCGTTCAAAATTTTGCTCCGCTGGGGATTGGGAGTTTGAAAACTTAGCTCTGATGGGGATTCTTTAACTCCGCTGGGGATATGCATTTCAAGGCTTTAGTTCCGCCGAGGATCTGGATGATGTATTGCAGTGGATTTCTCCTGGAATAGCCTAAAGACATTTTCCTATACTTTCATCCTATCAGTAATTATTCTTTCTCATTCTGTTTTATTTGTGATCAGTGATTATATTCAAATGCATATGCTTATTTAATAAATCATTGGACGTTTTCAAATAAAACACAAGTGTAAAAGAAAGAAAAGGCAAACAATTTTCTGCATTTTGAAGTTTCTTTGTATTAACTTTGTGTAAGTATTTTGTACAAAGGAGACAGACATCCTAGTAAGAGAATATTGTCATAAAATTGAGAAAAATTTATACAAAGAAAGATGGCTATATATAACAATTCCATGGGGTTCCCATTCTGCTATGGCCTTCGTAACTCTGAGTATCCTGTCCATACGTTGCTTCGTCCGCAGATGATTGGATTGATCATAAGCTTGGAGCTTGTCCGTGAAGAGATTGTCCTTAAAGTGACCCGACGAGACATAGTCATACGCTTTAATTCCCTAAGTTTGGCCTGGATCACCCTTTCGGGTTTTTGATCCACCGGGAAACCCTTTTTTGCCCAAATTGCCCTTTCGGGTTTTCAACATGCTAGGTGTATGATTTTTTTTGTTTATCCCTAAATTTTGCCTGAACCGCCCTTTCGGGTTTTCGATTCACCGGGATGCCCATTTTTACCCAAGTTTCCCTTTCGGGTTTTCAACTTATCGGGTCGTTTATGCGTAGTATCTTTTGACTATGCCTGTGTTCGCAGGGTGTGGCAGGTCGTCGCCGTCCATGGTGGTTAGAATCATAGCCCCACCAGAAAATATGTTTTTGATCACAAATGGTCCTTTGTAAGTAGGAGTCCACTTGCCCCTGGGATCACTTAGCAGCAAGATGATCCGCTTGATTACAAGATCTCCGACTTGATACCCCTGACGTCTGACTTTCTTGTTGAAATCCTTGATCATCCGTTTTTGATACGTATGACCATGACAAACATCAGTAAGTCGCTTCTCATCAATCAAATTAAGTTGATCAAGCCGGGTCTGAATCCAATCGTCTTCACTTAAACCAACATCCTTCATAATTCTCAAGGAAGGAATCTGAACCTCCATAGGTAAAACAGCTTCCATGCCATATACTAAAGAAAATGGGGTTTCCCCGGTTGAAGTACGCGTCGTGGTACGGTATCCATGCAGAGCAAACAGTAACATCTCATGCCAGTCCTTGTAGGTGACCGTCATCTTTTGAATGATCTTCTTGATATTTTTGTTCGCAGCTTCGACAACACCATTCATCTTTGGTCGGTAGGGAGATGAATTGTGATGTTGAATCTTGAACTGCTCGCACAGAGCGGTGATCATAGTGTTTTTCAGGTTTGTACCATTATTCGTGATGATCCTGTCGGGGATACCATACCGACATATGAGGTTCTGCTTGATGAATCGTGCAACCACATTCTTTGTAACAGAAGTGAAAGAAGCTTCTTCGACCCACTTGGTAAAGTAATCAATAGCCACTAGGATGAAGCGGTGTCCATTGGATGCCGTAGGCTTGATCTCTCCAATCATATCGATACCCCACATTGCGAATGGCCAAGGAGCTGTTAGGAAATTGAGAGGAACTAGAGGGATATGTACCTTGTCAGTATAAATTTGGAATTTGTGACAAGTACGGGAATATTGATGACAGTCAGCTTCCATGGTAGACCAGTAGTATCCTGCCCTTAGAATCTTCTTAGTCATCGTATGTCCGCTCAAATGGGTGCCAAATGTACCACTATGCAGTTCACTCATGATCTGCTTAGCTTCAACCTTGTCCACGCAATGAAGCAGAACGCAATCATGGTTGCGCTTGTATAAGATACCATTGCTTAGGAAGAACTTGGCAGCAAATCTCCTTAAGAACTTTTTGTCGTTGACTGAAGCTCCTTCAGGGTATTCTCGAGTCTTGAGATACCTTTTGATTTCGTGAAACCATGGTTGGTCCACTACCTCTTCAGTATTAATCTCGTGACAATGTGCAGATTCATCCATCCGTTCAATGGTGATTTGGGGAGCATCATTATCCCAGTTAAGTTTAAACATGGAAGACATTGTAGCTAGAGCATCTGCTAGCTGATTTTCTTCTCGCGGGAAGTGCTCGAACGTGATCTGCTCGAAATGAGGTAACAATGTCAGGACATGTTCTTTGTATGGGATGAGATTAGGATTTTTAGTGTCTCACTCTCCTTTGATTTGACTGATAACCAAAGTTGAGTCCCCAAACACAACCAAAGATTTGATTCCTAGGTCAATCGCAGCCTTAAGCCCGAAGATACAAGCTTCATACTCAGCCATATTGTTGGTGCAGCTGAAGTAGAGTCTAGCGATGAAAGGTGTATTGAAACCTTCTGGAGAGATAAGTACCGCGCCGATACCGTTTCCAAGTGCATTTGAAGCACCATCAAAGTACAGGGTCCATCGGGATCCTTGTTCAGGTCCGTCATACGGTCTGTTACCTTCAATGTTGTCCAATGTTATAATGTCATCATCGGGGAAGTCGAACTTCATGGATTGGTAATCTTCAACAGCTTGATGAGCTAGATGGTCAGCTAGTACACTCCCCTTTATAGCTTTTTGGGTAGTGTACTGAATATCATACTCAGTCAGGATCATTTGCCATCTAGCGATTCTTCCAGATAAAGCAGGCTTTTCGAAGATGTACTTGATCGGATCCATTTTAGAAATCAGCAAAGTGGCATGTGTCAACATATACTGCCTTAGCCGGCGAGCAGCCCATACCAAAGCGCAGCAAGTTTTCTTGAGCAGTGAGTAGCGAGTCTCACAGTCGGTAAACTTTTTGCTAAGGTGATAAATTGCATGCTCTTTTCGACCAGACTCGTCATGTTGGCTCAATACGCACCCCATTGAGTTATCCAAAATAGTTAGATACATGATTAGCAGCCTTCCTTCGACGGGTGGTATCAAGATAGGAGGTTCTAGCAAATACTCCTTGATTTTATCGAAAGCAACTTGAAAGTCATCTTTCCATTCAACCACCTGATCCTTCTTCAACAACTTGAAGATTGGTTCACAGGTAGATGTTAGGTGAGAAATGAACCTTGTAATGTAGTTTAGGCGTCCTAAGAAAGCTCTGACCTCCTTCTCAGTGCGAGGGGAAGGCATTTCTTGTATGGCTTTGACTTTGGCAGGATCAACCTCAATGCCTTTTTTGCTGACGATGAATCCCAAGAGTTTACCGGACCTGACTCCGAAAGTGCAATTGCTAGGGTTCAGTCTGAGCTTATATTCCATCAACCTGACAAACAACTTTTGCAGATGGTCGAGGTGTTCTTCTTCTTTTTGTGAACGGGCTATCATGTCGTCTACGTAGACTTAGATCTCATGATGTATCATGTCATGAAACAAAGCTACCATGGTTCGCTGATAGGTTGCCCTGGTATTCTTCAGTCCGAATGGCATCACTTTATAGAAAAAGGTACCCCACTACGTAACAAAGGTAGTCTTTTCTATGTCTTCGGGGGCCATTTTGATCTGGTTGTATCCCGAAAATCCATCCATGAAAGAAAATACCTTATGTTGAGCTGTATTGTCAACCAAAATGTCAATGTGTGGTAGTGGAAAGTCATCTTTAGGACTAGCCCTGTTTAAGTCTCTGTAGTCTACGCACATTCTCACTTTGCCATCTTTCTTATGCATGGGCACAATGTTAGCAACCCATTATGGATAGGAAGTAACAGCAAGAAACCCGACATTGAACTGCTTCATCACTTCGGCTTTGATCTTTTCAGATATATCGGGCCTCATTCGGCGGACTTTCTGTTTGATTGGTGGACAGTATTCTCTTGTAGGGAGACGGTGAACCACAATATATTTGTTGAGTCCCGACATGTCTTCAAAGGACCAGGCGAAGATCTCAACATATTCATTCAACGTCTGAACTAAGCGCTCTTTGACATTCGGCTTTAGGTTGGCACCCACTTTAACCTCTCTTCTGTCTTCGGCAGTACCCAAGTTGATAGTCTCTAACAGTTCTTCATGGGGCAGAATAGCCCTTTCTTCCTGTTGTAGAAGTCTAGCCAACTCTCCAGGCACTTCACAGTCTTCATCACCTTCGTATTCGGCATGATTGACCAGATCTTCAGAATCGCTGAAGGCCATAACAAAATTGTTACCCATGGAATCCAGAGTGGATGGGTACCTGCATTTTGTGAGTGTGGGTGTGTGCAAGGGATAGCCACCTTTAAACAAATAAAATGTAAAAAGAAAGAAAATGAACACAAAATTTTATATATGAAAACGTCCATGATTCATTAAAAATGGTATATGAAAATGAAGAATCAAAACCATACAAATGGACCTATATGCCCCGGTAAGGAACAAGGAAAAAAGAGTGTACGAATTGTTTAATAATTATTACAGACCAACGGAAATGTTCGAAAGATAAATTACTGATTGATGAAAGTAATGGGAACGAAGTCTTTCGCATCCCAGTTGTTCAGTCCTCCTTCAATGGGTGGGAAAATCTAATCTTTAAAATTGCTCTCATCTTCCACATCTTCCAAAGCATGAACTCCGTGATGAGTGATTTTTAATGGTGGTCCTCCAGCCTGGGAGCGACGCACAACCTTCTGACTAGCAGCAGTGAAACCCAAACTGAACTTATCTGTCTTGAAAGGAAAATCTGGTAGCTGACCTCACATTGTACTTCCTCCTTCCTCGATCACAGCCTTCGCATCTTTAAGGGATGACATCCGGGACACAGGCTTGGTAATGATGGGTACAGAAGTCATTGTCTTAGCTGTCGTAACTTCAGGAGAAACCTCTTCAAAGTGTTGGAAAGGTGTTTCTATGAATTCACCATCTAACTCCACGTAGCGGAAAGAGTTAAGGTGGCTTATCATATACTCCTCCTCACCATGAACCGTTACGATTTTCCACTGGACTGGATATTTTAGCATTTGGTGTAGAGAAGAAGTGACTGCTCCAGCGTTGTGGATCCATGGTCGTCCCAACAAGCATGAATATGAAGGACGGATGTCCATCACATAAAATTTAGAGTTGAAAATTTCTGTTCCCACCATAATTGGGATGTCCACTTCTCCGTGAACCATCCGCTTAGAACCGTCGAAGGCTCTAACAATGATATTACTGGGATTTAAGGTCAAACATTCACAGTCTAGTCTGTCCAATGCTTTCTTTGGTAGGACATTTAAAGATGACCCGGTATCAACCAGAACGTGAGCAAGTGTGGTCCCTCTACACTCTACCGAAACATGCAGCGCATCATTATGCTTTCTTCCCTTAGATGTTAGATCGGCATCAGAGAAGCCAAGACCATTGTTGGCGTTTAGGCTAGCTAGACACTCTTGAAACTAATCTGCAGAAGTTTCTTGAGGCACGTGCGCCATCTTCAGGAATTTGATCAAGGCTTTGGCATGAGCCTCAGAACAAAGTAATAAGGCCAGCATAGAGATTTTTGAAGGGGTTTGCCCAGTTGTTCTATGACATCATAGTCTCTCTTCTTGATTATCTTTAAAATCTCCTCAATTTCCTTTTGGGTGGTCTCGGGGATAACCAAAGGCTGGGCCCTTGTCCTGACAGGCGCTTCTTGGATCCCCTTACCTTTATCAGTAGTAACAACAGTGGGTACAACTTCGGGAGTAACAATTTCTTCAATCACTGGACTTCGCACATATATCTTAACCGGCACAGGAGCACTTGAGGGTCCGAAGATTTCCCTTGGAGGAGCAATCTCCGGAGAGAAGATTCTTCCGCTACGAGTGATCTTACTTGTCCCCGCAATATTTCCTATGTCAGGAGTTTCTTCATCGGAGTTCTCTTCTACTGATTCAATCTGCTTAACATTGTGGTAGAAGATCTCTCCTTCATAATTCCACAATATTGTCTTATTGGACTTGTATGGGATAGGCCCCGGCATAGTAATCTTCAGCGGTACAAACTTTGGATTGGGTGTAATCTTAACAGGTGTTTTGGGGACCTTGGAAAGATTGTTGGAAATAGTGATTATAGCAACATCATTAATTGGAGTAACAGGAGTTTTCTGAAAGAGGATATCTTGATTATCCATCAGGCGTTGGATGCCTGACTTCAATAGCGGACAATCGAATTTCAAGGTCGAACAAAGGTAACAATCTTTTTCACAGCCTGGGAAAATCCCAGATTTCAACAGATTCATCTTGATCATTAGCAAAGGGGTCATTAAGTCATCAACAACAGCAACATACAGATCATCCTCGATAGCATGGGTATTGTGACCATGCTTTGGCATTGGGGCAGAAATCACGTTCGACTTTTCAGGCGCGTCAAATTCTACCTCCTTGGCATCTATTAAATCTTGGATCTTGTTTTTGAGGGCCCAACAGTTGTTGGTGTCGTGCCCTATGCCGTCGGAATGGTAAGCACATTTAATGTTGGCATGATAAAAAGGAGAAGTTGTATTCGGATTTTGTGGCGGATCTCTCAAGGTTGTAAGGTTTAGCTTTAAGAGATGGGGGAGAACCTGGGCAGGCGTCATGTTTATTTTGGTGAACTGCCTAGCATGCCTTCCCCCTCTTTGTTTGTTGGTTCTTGGTTGATCATTCCTAGGCTGATCAGCGGCAGTCTTTTGGATCATTACAGCCCCCACCGTTGGCCGACGCTCAACTCTTCCTCGACCTTTTTGAGAGTAAACAGCTGACACCTCTTTCTTGGCTGGAAAAGGTTTTTTGACAACGGCAGAAGTAGATGTATCTTTTTGAATCTTACCACTCTTGATGCCAGCTTCAACTAGTTCACCAGTCAGAATTAATTGAGTGAACCCCGCCGATGAACTCCCTATCAGGTGATTAAAGAATGGACCAGACATCGTCCCCAAAAACATATCAACAAGCTCTCTTTCAGACAATGGTGGCTGCACCCTTCCAGCCAGGTCCCTCCACTTCTGGGTATACTCCTTAAATCCCTCATTAGAAACCATACCCATACTCTGTAGTTGAGTACGAGTAGGTGCTAAATCTGCATTATATTGATATTGTCGGTAAAAGGCAGCATCCAGATCCTCCCAATTATGTACGTCATCCCTCTCAAGCTGGTAGAACCAGTCCAATTGTGTACCCGAAAGACTATCTTGAAAAAAGTGGACCCACAGATCCTTATCAGAAGAATAAGGTTGGATCTTTCTGACGTAAGACCGTAGGTGCATCTTCGGGCAAGACAAACCATCGTATTTAGAAAATGTAGGCACCTTGAATTTAGGGGGAATCACAATACCAGCAACCAACCCTAGCTCTTCGAAATCCAGCCCAGGAACTCTTTGTACCTCCATAGCTGCCAACCGCTCTTCCAGATTCTTATACTTGTCGTCTGCAGGAGGGTACTTTTGCTCAGAGTAATCTTCATCCTCTTCCTCTTCTTCTTCAGCCTCAGACTCGGAGGGCACCACAACTCCCTTTCCTTTGCCAACCCCTTCATCAAACGTTGAGGGGAAATCCAGGACTCTTCTAGCTTGGTTCTCAAATCTTCTTCCCATAGTGGCCACACCAACTCTATTTTCTTTTTCTCTTTTTCCTTTTCCTTCTCTAACAGTGCTTTCAGGTCCTCTTGACCCTTTGCCAAGGTCATGAGGAGTTGTTGGAACTGCGAATTATGTGCTTGCAGATCTTTTACCGTCTGCTCTATATCCATCTTGCTGAAATAAACAGCAGAAAGATAAGGAAACCTAGTGTGAAGACCTGTTATGCATATGATGAATGATATGTATTCATGTAATGCTTTCAAGGATTCAGAAATTCAAAGTTGTTGCAAAGAAAAAGAACACACGTCATATTAATAAGGAGAACTTTGTTAGTACATAAATGCCCCATGGGCAAAATCTTACAAAATTCTAATATAAAAAGATGTTGCGCATCCTCTTTAGTGCGATGTAGGTGTTAAGAGTCTGCTCTTCATGGAGTCGATGAGTAAGTTCCAAAACCTTCCTCTCACTGGCGTAGAAGCTGGCTTCAAAAGTATTTCGTTCTTCCTTGAGCTGTATCCAACTCTTTTGCAAATCTTCCAATGACGTTGGCATGTTAGGATGCAAGAGGGTGTATGGAACCTCTCCTTCCATAACAGGCTCTTTGATCACAGGGAGAATGTAGGGGTAAGGCATCATAAGACTCTGGGAGCGGGTTCGTACCCACTTGAGGTAAGGCTCAAGGGGGATGGAATTCTTGTGTCCCAGTGTCTTGCTGTCCACTTTGTTGGGCATCCTCTAAGCTCGAATAAACCTTTGTCGAAGTCCTTGAGCGTCGTTGTCGAAGTCAAAAACCAAGTCTGGGATTAGCATGTCATGAGGGCCATCCCTTCAGGCATACCCAAATTGTCTCAGAGCTAAGAAGGGGTTGTAGGTAATGCCTCCCCTAATTCCAAGTAGTGGGACATTAGGGAATTCCCCATAATGATCAATGATGATGACATTTTCTCTGGACCGAGAACACCAATGAACATCAGAATGTGTAAGAGTCATCAATCGTTGTGACCACCTCAAGCCTTGTTCATTCTTCAAGACTGACTGGGGAAGGTGAGAAATAAACCACCTTTCTAGAAGAGGAGTACAACACATGAGAAAACCTCTTTTCCTCATTGTTCGTGTGTGAAACGAGTGGAGGATATCCCCAAGCAATGTAGGAACAGGATTCCGAGATATGAAAATCTTGACAGCATTCACATCTATAAGCTGATCAGGGTTTAGGAACAAGACTAACCCATAGATGGAAAGTGCTACAATCTCCTCAAAAGCTTGTAGATCTAGTGAATTATAGCATTCTTGTGCCTTCTCAAACAGAAACTTTGCCAAGAAACCCTTGACACCACTTCTGGTTTCCCAATGACCTTTGATATCGGATGGTTGCAAGTGTAAGGCTTGAGTAACATCTTCAGGCTTTGGCTCTCTTTCCGTACCGTTGTAGGGTAGTTTATGGAGAATAGGAATCCTCAGGAGTTGAGAAAATTCCTCCAAAGTAGGCACTAGTTGGTAATCAGGAAATGTAAAGCAATGGTGTAGGGGGGTCAAAGAACTTGAAGAGAACTTTCACCATGTCTTCTTCAATGTTGGAGTTGACCAAGTTGAGAAGTCTACCATGTCTTTCACTATAGGGAGAATTCTCTGGAATCTTGGAAGTAAGCTCCTTGAGTAGAGGAGGGATTCTCACAAGGTTGACCTGAATAGTTTTTCTGCGGAGTGATTCCATTACCTAAAAAACAAGAACAAAGATGAAGATCCAAACCCTTGAAATGGTTAGTGGATGCATATGATACTTCATGATGTTCATGATGTATGCACAAGTATATGTACAAGCAAATCACACAAGATCCTAGTTTCAGGCTTGCATGGGGTTTCATAGGTAAGTACCCTCTTGAAGTTTAGTTGGCTTAACCTGTCCTATAAATAGTAACCAGGTTCTAAGGAGCTCAGTATCACTGGATTATTTTTTGTGTTCATTGTTTCAGTTTAGCCACTTTACTGGCGACCGAAATATTCCAAGAAAACAACCCTTAATGAGTGTAGTATCGAGTATCTACCAACTTCAGACTGCACCAAATCCGGTCATCTCACTACCCCTAATAAGGCCAAGATGGTCAAGTAAAGGTTCTAAAAGTCCATTAGTGCTTCATGACATCACTCAGCGGCCCCGTATTCTCTTTGATTGACTCAAAGGCTACCGGTTCCCAAAAATACTTCGCACTAATATAGATATTGCTTCAACCATGTCGTAATACCCTGCACAGTTTCCACAATGTATTGCTATTTACCTATGAATGTTTCCCAAATCCGGGTAGAGGATTTCAAGCCCAAACAATAGAACCAAATGTAAAGCAATCAAAGCAAACAAGATAAGCATGTAAAGGTGATCTAAACCCTAAGGTTACTCCACTTTTAAAGATATTCCCCAGCAGAGTTGCCAGTTCTGTGATACGGTGGGAGAACTGAGTTGAGGTTTTGCGTTTGTGTTCGCAAATGTTTCGGTTTAGCAAGAGTCACCACCGACTTTTTATTTTATCCAAAGGAAAGGTCAAAAAGCATAGGAAAGACCTTTGAGATGTTTTCTTGGGTTCGGGGAGTAGATTATGAAAAGGGAAGGTGCAAGCACCCTTTTCATCCATGGTTATCCATGGGCTCTTAGATACTTGTTTAGATCACTTGCTTTTGCTTTTCAATTGTTTGAAATGGTGATTTGTGTGTGGTTTTGAAAATGTTTTGAAAAGAGGCCATCGTCGTGGCAACCTTTGTAATGATTCTTGTTTGAATATATACAAAGGTGTTTGTCTTTTGAAAAGATATTTCAATGTTTTGAAAGTTTGATTTGGGAAAAGTTTTGAAATTATGTTGTGAGGTGTGTTTGAAAATAGCAAGGATGTTTTTTTGCAAGTTTTGATCAAGTAACTAAGAGTTGTCTACCCTATTTTACTCAAAGAGTCTTTCCTACACATTTTTAACCCTTTTGACAGTGTTGTTTTACCATTGCATTTGGTAAACAACCTTGTGTTTGGATGTTAAACGGGACAAGTGCGGGTCATCGTATTGACCATGATAGCAATTGTGCTAAGTATCTTTAGCAAATTTTTGAAGGACTAGATCATTTTGTATATGCAACCAAGATAGCGTCATCGAGGGACTATGATTTTTTATTTTTTTTTGTTTTGTTTTGCCAAGATACTCAACATGCATAACATGGCCATTTTAAAGGAAACAAGTGGATGAAACCCTAGGGGTGCATGTGTGCATTGTGTTGTCAATTTACATGCTTTTTTGTCTTTGTATTAGTCAAGTTATTTGTTTGATTTTGGATTTTTACATACAAACCCTAATCTCTAATCATGGTATATTTGAAAGCATAAAGTGCGCAAAATAAACCTAAGTTATTACAACATTGGTATGGGGAGGGGGATACAATTTTGAATGGGGAATATTTGCAAGAAAATAAAACCCTAATATTTACTATTACATCCAAATTGAATAAATGATACAAATAAATAAATTGGCAATAATTAAATAAGCAATTTAAATATAAATGTGCAAAATATTATAACTATGTAAAAAGATGTTTTTTTGTTTATTTTTATGTATGTAAAAGTAATATTTAATGTATTAAAAAAAAGGAAATAAAAAGATTATATTTTATTAACGGTAAAAACCCTAATTTTCTTTTAATAAAGTAAATATATATTAATTATATTATTCATATACAATAAAATAAAATATATACAAGATAAAAATATATTTAGAAAAATATTATTTAAGTATTAATAAATAAAAAATAGAAAATAAAGGTATAATATTATGTATTATTTTCAAGTTTTCATTAAATAAAATAAAAGTATATACTCACTAAATTATTTTTATGTTAGGAAAATAAAATAAAATACAAAAATAAATGTGAAAATTTATAAAAATATTTTTGGTATTTTTTTATGTTTGGAAAATAATAAAATAAAATCAGAAATGAAAAATAAATACAAAAATAGAAAAATATGAAGAATTGGGCCAGGGGGTGCAGTCAGCAAGGCAGGGGTGCAAAAAGGGTAGCCAGAACCAAGCCCAGCCCACTGAACTTCGTCTTCAACCTTTGTCAACCAAAAACGCGCGCGCCTGACTCAAACATGGAAAACCTGCATGCGTGCTCTAATGCAAAAACTCATAACATCAAAGTTGTAGAATTTTTCAAGACGAATTCAACCATATAAGAAACTTAATCTAACTCTCAAAGACCAGAGAGAATTTCTCTGGCCCTAAATTCTAACCTAATTTTTTCAGGAAGTTCATGAATCAAATTCTCTTAACACGTTTAACTTAAATGAAAACTGAGCATATGTACAGCTTCATGGCTATGAGTACTACATTTTTTATTCACAAACCTAAGCCTAATGATTCCTAAATAGAGAGATAGAAAGTTGACAAAAACCTGTTTCAGTTGAACTCGTGTATGGAAATGTGGAGCTTTTCAGTGAAGCCTGAGATGTTTGGGAGCTTGCTTGAACTTCCTCTGACCTTCCCCAATGCCTAGTTTGCCTTGAATGTGCTTGAACAAGCTTATAGAAATCAACCCGCACAAGCTTAAAACAGAAATGGTGAAGCTTGCAAATGGAGTTACAGTCAGTGTCTAATGGTTGCGATAGCTTGGATAGGTTATATAGAAGGTGTTTGAACAGGTTTGGGGCAAAACGCACGAGTGGTTTGTGAGATAGAATTCAAAGTGCAGAAGCTGCCCTGGTTTTGCAAGAGGAAGTTGACTTTGTGTTTTGGAAGGTTTAAGGGCTCAATGAATCGTGTTTCTGGCTCAAGGGAATGTGTAAAACTTGTCTCAAATGCTTGCAAGAGTTGGTCTCTCAGATGTTTAAGATGTGGTGTATTTGACAAGTTTCTTGTATTTTAAGCAAAAGTAAGTCATGATGCAAGACAGGCCTGTACAGGCTATCTATCAGCTTGCCCTTTACAATCTTGGTCCCCTCAGTTGGTGGATATTGTGTGCTGTACAAGATCTTGTTCAAGACTCAAGGATTCTATTTGACATAAAGCAAATTTGACAAAAATGGCAATGTTGCGTTTTTTCCATTTTAGGATTAATTCTTTGTGTAATCCTCCCATGACCAGAACAAAGCCTTAAACCAATGGATTTGCATTTTATTATTGAGTATGGAAGGGTTTTGGGACCTGTAATCAAGTACAAACAAGGCTGATTAGAGTTTGCAACTTGTATCAATATGAAAATGCCATGGATCAAAAGTGAGTTTTTTTCCAAATTCAAGCCTTCGATTCTCCCTAACCACAAACGATTTTAGAGAGTTCTTGGACATTTTAGAAAGCTTGTAACATGCTCTACAATCCATCTTTGAAATTCATTTTGAGATTCCAAGTGGAACTAGGTGAAAAATTTCCATGAAGATAGGTCCAAGCTTCTTTTGGGAAAACTTTGTGAATCAAAGTTGTAGACTTTGTGGAGGACTACAACTTTCATGTTGGAAGTTTTGTTTGAATCAAATTGCATCATGGTGAAAATGTAGGGCAAAGTTGGGAAAAATTAAGAAAATTTCATAATTTAGAAAAATTCTAAGTTATAAATTTTTTCAATCTTAAACCCTAATTTGCAAAATTAGGTTTCTTGATGAACAAGTTTCATGTTTTGACACATCTTGATGAAAAATGACCCTTGGCACTTGATTTTGACCAAAAAGTCAAAGTTTGACTTTTCAGTATACAGTCAAATTTTGATCAGTTGACTGAAAAATTCATCTGTCAATCCAATACAATTGAGATCTTTTGAACCTTGAGAATAGGTCAACA
The DNA here is from genome assembly GCA_948472305.1 of Vicia faba. Taxonomy (NCBI): domain Eukaryota; kingdom Viridiplantae; phylum Streptophyta; class Magnoliopsida; order Fabales; family Fabaceae; genus Vicia; species Vicia faba. The sequence continues at coordinate 539,195,091 of OX451741.1, forward strand.
TGATGCCATTGAGTCCTTGAATCCATTCTTGAACCCAATTTGCCATTGGCTAAGTCAAAAGTCAGATATTGCCCTTCTGTAGTTAAAACCCTAAAAATGACCATTTTGCCCTTTTGGTGATCTGATCAAATTTCTTGCGGAGTTGTGGTCCGAACTTGATCAAATAGTTCATATGAGCTTATAATGTTGATTTGGATCAAAATTTATGAGGTTTGACTGTAAATTGGCCACAATTGACTTTTTTCCCCAATACAACTGATTTATAGGTCAAATGTCCAATTGACTGGGCAAAAATTTGATTCAAGGCTTGATACTTGGTATGAGAAATCTTGTAGGTACAAAATGAAGTATGAAAGTCACATTGAGCATTGAAAGTCCAAAAATACTTGTGCAAACTCAAACCCTAATTTAGGTCAACAGTGCAAGGAGATGTCTTAAGTAGAGCAAACCCTAGCTTGGTCTTGAGTTCAAAGAGTCTTGTGAGGAGAAATCTTGATAAAATGAGAGGGAAAATTTCGGGGTACAACAATCTTCCTAAGGGTTTCATTATTATGAAGACTTTGTTTTATTAACTCTTCACTTTGGAAAGTTTGGGTCTCTATAAAGTGCTCTATCATAGATTCTAGCGTAGAGTGAGTGAACATCGCATTGAAATCTTCCATTGATGTTTTGAGGTTTAAATTATGGGATTCATGTGGTTCCTCGAAGTGTGTTTTCCTTGCAATTTTGTCTCCACAAAGCGCTTTGTCATCATGGTTTCTAGCCTAGCGAGTTAGTGTCGTAGTGAGATCCTCCATTAATGTATTGAGAGTGGAATTTCGGGATTGTTGTGACTCCTTAAAATATTGAGCGTGGTGATTGTAGAGGAAATTTGGTTAAGGATAAGTTAGCATCGCATTGTAATCCTCCATTAATGTTTCGAGATCAGATTTATGGGATTCTTGCGACTCCTCAAAATATTGGGCGTGGTGATCATAGAGGAAATTTGGATAAGGATAAGTTAGCGTCGCATTGTAATCCTCCATTAATGTTTCGAGATCGGATTTATGGGATTCTTGCGACTCCTGAAAATGTTGGGATTGGTATTTGTAGAGGTAATTTGTGTGAGAGTGAGTTAGTGACGCGTTGAAATCGTCCATTAGTATTTCAAGGTCAGATTTATGGGCTTCTTGTGATTCCTTGAAATACTGAGAGTGGGAGTTATAGAAAATATTTGGGTGATACATAATAATTAAGGTAAGAGTGCCTTAGTCTATACAGTGCAATAACGGAAATAACAATATTGATTGTTGGTCCCCGGCAATAGTGTCAAAAACTTGATGCATTCGCAAGTGCACGGAAATATCAAAGTAATATAAAAGATTATCGAATCCAAAGAGACCAATGTCAACCTACTGTAATCTATCATCGCTTTGTAAAGGTAAGGATAATGAATGATTGATTAAGGGGAAACTAAGACTAAAATAAAGATTAAAATAATATTAAAGAAATATATAATAAAAGAGAGGCCAGAATATGGATTTTGCGTGCCTTAGGGACTCTGTAACTTGTTGGATTTTAATTATACTAAAGATGTATTTTGTAGAAAATATTAATTTAAATACAATACCTCATACTCTCGTGGTTTTGAATAAAGTCACTCTCCTTAATCGTAGGATTTTGCTCTCGCTCGCCCACTTGAATCAAGGAACGCATTTTGAAAACTGAACAATTTCTAATTAATTATAAAGCACTCTCATTGTGTTTAGCATTAATGCCTAGTTTCTACTATCCAGTTCAATCTCCATGCTCTCACAGTGTTGGCTCGAACCTTAGTTAATCTCCCACTCTCGTGGAAAAATCATGTTAAGTAACCTTTCACTCCCATGACAAAGCTATTTAAATTAAGTTTAAAAACAAAGACCAAAACATAAATTTCAAGTTAATTAATTAAGCCAACATTGTTACTGAGTCACGTCGGAAACAACCGTCCTCACATACCGGACTCGGAACAACTTACCAGGACATAACTTTGAATACAAACATGCTAATATGATAATTAAACATAAGGCAAACCATGATTTAAAAAATAAATTAACTTAAACTAAGATGAAATCATAAACAATTAAAATTAAAGTAAAAATGGAACCTGGAATAAAATTAGTTCTTATGAAATTATAGAAAAATACTCCGCTTACAATAACTTGAACACAACCAAAACTATGTCGGCAGGCTTGTAATAATTCAGTACAAAATTTTAAAGTAGAAAAAAAAAACTAAAACTGAAGTTGTGATAATTCCCAAATGTGGAAGAGCTATCACTTTGATTGGTGAATTTTCTTCCTAAAAATCTAAACTACCAATCTCTAGCCGAAGCCAAAAACTAGACCCCTTTCAAAGTAATCTTCTGATCTCTTTTGTAGAGAAAAATCACTTGAGTTTAAGACGGTTATGTTGAACGAAGTAGACGGAACATGGAGGCATTTTCTGAGGATAAAAAGCATGCGTGAATAGTTGGAGAAAACTGTGGAAAAGAGGCTTCCTGGCAGGGGCCATGTTATGAAGTGGCAGGAGCCACAGAAAAACTTGGACGTGGCAAGGGCCAAGTTATGAGTGGCAGGCTCCATTTAAAGGAAGTGGTGGGCGCCACCATACATGGCAGGGGCCATACTAGGTGTGGTGGACACCACTTCTTTGTAAGATGGGCCTGAGCTTTGCAATTTTTTTCTTTTGTTGCTAACACTTCACCCATTCTTTACTCTTTTACCACCTTTCTTGAATTTATTTATTTCTTTTCTTCTTTTTACTCGAATATCCAACTTGCTCGATATACCTCAAATAGAATAACAATACCGGCACAACAAGGCAAAAATAAGATAAAAATTCATGCCAGTCAAGTCAAATATACGATATAATTTCGCGTTATCAAATAGCAAAAGAAATTATGAATGATAAAAAAGAGAGAAAAAAAGAAAAATTGCACTTACCTTAAGGTGGGACTCAGTTAGAAAAAAAACATCCATATTCAAAGAAAATACTTGAGTCGAATATGAGGAGTCAACTTGAAAAGGTGTCTGAGATTCCCTTGTGATTGATAGCGAAAAATGGAACATAATAAAGAGATGATAACACTGATCTGAGCTAAAAAACCCTTTGTTTTCCCTATTTTTTTATTTATCCCACCGTACCCTAAGCCCCATTACAACCCAAAGACCTAAAAAAGTGTGTGGAATATGTATGTGAAATGAATTTAGAATTATTCAAATTTGTGAGTTGATAGTGTATACTGTGGAATATTGAGTGAAACACTTTAACCCTGAGAGATTTGGTGAGAGTGTGAAATAAGTTAACAGGTGAAGTGGTCCTTTGATGTGGAAGTGCAGTGGAAAACTTGGTTCGGGGAAGCGGGGATCTTTGAAAGGAAAGCGAAACCAAGTTGCGAAAGATCTCGACAATATTGTGGTAAGTTTATTTTGGGGGTGTTTAATTCTTTATGTCCTGAACATTGCTTGAGGACAAGCAATGAGCTAAGTTTAGGGTTGTGATTAGTCACCATTTTCACTATATTTTTGTCACTTATTTGACGATAATCTACGTATTATGCACCACTTTGTTTCGTATTGTGTTTCCATTTGAGTCGATTATATGTTTCTTAAGTTTTCTCTACATTTTTATAGTTTTTGAGTTGTTTCAAGTTACTTTCCTATTTTGTGCGTTGGTATGTTGTTTTTGATTATCCTCGGGTCTGAGTTGAAGATCCACTGGACGCGGTGTGAGAAAGTGGCGAAATATTTTACATTCTGCTTATTATTATTATTATTATTATTATTATTATTATTATTATTATTATTATTATTATTATTATTATTATTATTATTATTATTATTATTATTATTATTATTATTAAGGATAAAATTCCAAACCAAACCCAATTTTTAGTTGTTGATTAATTGAATAACAATTTAACTCGATATTTATATGTTGTCCTTGAGTTCGACATTTGGAGAATTTCTCCAGTATTACTACATAGGAAAAATAGTACACTTTCTATTTTTCCTATCAGTCATTTTGAAATGAGGTACTTCAACTACTCTCTATGAGCTATGTAAAGGAAGGGAGCCTACAGTCAAATAGTTTCATGTTTTTGGAAGTAAATGTTACATCTTGACTGATAGAGAACAAGAGGGTAAGATGGATCCCATAAGTGATGAAGGAATATTTCTGGGTTACTCTCCAAACAGGAGAGCTTATAGAGATTTTAACTCCATAACAAAAGTTTTTATGTTACCCACAAGTGTGATGATTAATGATTCAATCATTGAAAGGGAGAAAGATGTCAAAGACAATGTTGGAATATATTTTGTGCAGACTGATGCGTTTGGACAAGAAGTAATTTATGAGTTCACAAACATTGAAGTTCTCTATGAGAACATTCAGATAGAACAATCCAAGGAACTCATTACAGGACACACTGAAGAAGTTAACACCACTGAATCCAATAAGGAGATATCAAATTCATGTTTTACCTCTGAACTTGAACTTAAGATAAATCCTATTATTCAAGAAAAGTGAATTATGAAATGCATCATCGGCAGAAGTATTTATTGTGTGCTATGTTATCATAGCACAAACTTATTGCGAAAGGAATATTGCAATGCAAAGTAGGATAGTAGTGTTGATGAATGTTTCACTTTTAGAAATGGTCTTATTTTCTATTTTAATGAGAAGCAAATATGTGCTTTTGGGAATACTACTGAAGATGAACTTAGTGAAACAAGAGAAAGTTTCTCTAAGCTGATGTTGAAGGAATATGATGTCAAGCAGAATCTCATGATATTACATGGTGAAAATCTGAATTCTATCATACATTTCATTCAACATGGATGGAACAAGAACCTTGATAGTCATAATCAATTAATCAAGAATCGTGTTGAAGAAAAGGTTGTTATTCTGGAGCTTATAGACAACAAGGAACAACTTACTGTTATGTTTAAAGTAAATCAAATTGAAAACATAAGCAATGGGATTTGAACTTGCACTATTGAGGAATTATAGGAATTACATATATGGAGGAATCCAATAGATAATGCATCTTTACTCTATGTTCTGATTCTTGGGAACCCTAAGAATGTTGTTGTTGTCAATAGATGGAACAAAAAATCTCTGCGAGGATAAGTGGCTGATTTGAAGAAGACATGTTCTAAGGTGGAGAAAATAAACTTCAGTGTCTACACTTCTAAAACACGTGACAATAGGAAAGAGCGCAGAAGGATCTTTTATAGGGGAAAGAGTTAGAAGATACCTGAAGATGATTAAGAGTTGTGTATTTCCATCTGAGTTTGTGTGTTTCCATCTGAGTTTTTGGGCTTCCATCTGTGTTTATTGCTTATGTGCAATGTGTGTTCTTCTAATTGTTTTTACATTTACTCTATTTTTATCAATTTTTTGCTAAAAAAGAGGAGTAAAGTGTTAGTGTATTTTGTTTGCCATGATGTTATGTCGCATGTCTTGACATGTTGATAGGATTGTACTACTGCTAAGAGAATAGTAGTATATTGTGGTTGCTTGTTGTATGCAACTATTTAGGGGGAACATGATTGTCTGTCATGCTTGTTGGTGCTTCTAGTGTTTCTATTGATGTTGCTAATGTTGCTTGTGGTATGTGTGCATGATGTCTTACTAGATGTTTTGACATATTTCCTTATGTGTTTTTTTAGGAGAATCCTGATGTGTTTTTTTAGGAGAATCCTGATGTGAGACTTATTTTTCTTTTGCTCTATGTGCCTCTGATTTGTGAATTTGGATAGGTCATATTGGGTAATTTGGATTTTCTTATGATTTGGGTTTTTCCCTCGAGGAGGAGAATTGATTATGTGTGACATAGGGAGTAATGAACTTTTCTGGACTTGGAGTTGTGTTGTGTGATGTCAGATCACATGTTTTGGCATTTGTCTTCGAGAGAACAAACAAAATGTGTGTGTGAGGCTGGGTCTCTCTGTAGCTACAACGTATCTCTGATATATTTTTTATGTTTGCAGTTTGTACAAAGTTTACATGTTTTAATGTAGCTTGTGTTTTTTTCTTTATGGTTTTATTCCTCTCTCCAAATTGATTGTGTTAAGGTTGTTTTAGTCAAAAAAATTCAAAGGGGGAGATTCTTAAATCCATGGTTTTATGATTGGAAATTTTTTTGCTAAAATATGGTTCATAGTTGATTATGAGCAAGATGTCACAACATCTTGACCAAATGTCATGAAAGGTTCTGTTGTCATGCATATCAGGCAGATGTTAAGTTAGATCTCTTGACATCTTGGCCTAATATACAGTCGGTACTGCTGTTAATTTTCTTGACATATTTGGTTTGATTTTGTGAGATCCTCTTGGATATATCTCACTTATTTTCACAGGTGAAGGAGATTTTATTAGGAATAATTCATATTTGATTTGTCTTTATTAAAAAGGATGTTGGAGGCTTTTTAGGAAACTTTGAAGATTTGTTCCTATTTTTGTGTGAAGATCTTGCAGCTTATTTAAAATTAGAAGATTAGATTTGATTGAAGAGTCTAAGCTCATACAATAAGAGTATATATATAAGGAGTTCCTAAACCTAAAAATAGCAAGAATTCACATCAAGACACCGTGTGTGGTTGGAATAAGGGTTTAGGGTTTTTGGAGTCTTTTATAGTTTTGTGTTTTTGTATGTCATCCCCATGAATTTATTGATACATTGAGGTAGATTTATTGTTCATTGGTACTTGCCCATCACTCATGAGCTTTTAAGCAAAAAGTTGATTATTGTTTATTGAAAGTGTAATCTTCTATTTTCCCTCTTGTCACTTATTTGTGACTGGTTTTATCACTGAGGTAATTGTGGAAAGTGAGAGGGGGATCTTATATCTATAGGGTTCTAGGTATAAGTTGCACAAGGTAGTGATTATGTGATAAATTATAAATTAGGGTTGTTTAGCTTTGAACTAATACTATGATAGTGAATTTCTTTCTTGGCTTGGTAGCCCCCAGAATAGGTGAGTTGCACCGACTTGGAATAATAATTAATTGTCTCTTTTAACTTCTACAATTTAGTTTTGTATAATTTTTATTTTGATAAAAGTGTTTTCTGTCAGCAGATGATGTCATAATATTTATCTTGATCATGTGTTATGGTATTGGAATATCAGTATTACCATGTTTTAAAGTGCCAAAATTTCATAATGGTGGAACAAAATGACTATGCATTTTATGTGGAGGTAATTTATGATTTATGAGAAACTTTTGGAATAGTGTGCTCAATGTAAAGGAATTACACATGGGGTGAGTTCATGCAACAAGTTGAAACAAAACATTAAAGTAGAAAACTTGAAGGATGGTACATAAAAGATGGTGATAGTAAGGCCAAAAGTAGCTCCAAAAATATCAACACTGTTGTAGACACAAATTCAATATTATTGTAGATACAAATATCAATACTTCAAAAGTAGCAAGGAAAATAGTAGAAAACTAGGTACGTGGAGATGAAAGGAGCTCCAAAAATATCAATACTACTGTAGACACAAATTCTGGTTTGCAGAATGAAAATAATAAGAACCAAGAGTCGCCCGTTGTAGATAGCTTAGTTACTCTTGTGGAAGAAGAAATATTTTTCTAATGTTGAATATCTAGCTGTGGGAGTTCGAGAAGTATAAGTACTGGAGCAAAATAGGGATGATGAAACGTTGGTCGATGATGAATCGGTGGAGAATGTCAACACTATAGGAAAATTGACTTTTAGCGACAGACGAAATTTGTCAATATATGTTCTTTGACCGTCGGTAAAAACCAAATTGTAAATCACCGACGGCCACTAGCATCGGATTTTTGGGTTCCATAGACAAATATCTTTACCAACGGTTCTTGTTGTCAGTAACTATTTCTCTCAAAAAAAATTATATTTTTCGCTACAATATGCTACCGTAGGTAAAAGTCTTTATCTAGAAAAAAAAAATTGTTGCAAATCTTGCATTTTTTTTACTCAATTATATAAATAATAAATAAATTTTAATTAATATTTAAAATCATTAATATCAATTAATATTTACGTCCAAGCTCAAAAATGATAATTTCATTCTTGATTATAACACATTCATGCATGCACAACTATGAACAACATAATTTAACTTGTAAACAAATTTTGAACTTAAAAATACATCAAGCAGAGTAATTGTGAACTAGCAATCTATATGACAAAAATTCACTCCATCTGCTGAACGAGAGTTTTGCTCTTCCAAGACCATAAATGAATCTGAAGGATGAAAAGCTTTAGATTTAGAAATTATATGTTGATGGAATTTTGAAAGAGTGCAATAGGGATATGTAACATCGGAACACACGTAACAATTCATATATACTATCTTATAAGCTATTTCAGTTTCATTTCAGTTTGTGTAACATATAATCTTCATTAACACCAAATTTAGAACCTGAATCTACAATTATGTCACAAAAGATGCAAGAACGAGTGAAACAGTAAACAAATGCATTTTTCTTCGAACTTTAATTAAATACATAATCCCTTAATAAAAAAACAAATATACACAAACCATACCTTCAAAGTCAAAGAATTTGGACCACAAGATGTTATCTTCTTTTTACGAATCACTCCTGCAGTCAAATATCAATGGAAGCTTCCTACCATCAGACTAATTTCTTTGAAATGCTTCTCTTTTGAGAACTATCAAGCTTTATACAAAAACTATATGACCTTATATGCAAAATAAGAAGTCCAAAGAGTTGATTGAGCATGCAAGGAAAAACCTCCGGGGTTTGATAGTTCTTGTTGTAACAAAACTTAAGGACTTTCGAAACTTTATCACAGAAGGTGACTTGAAAGTGTTAGGTGAATTTCACTGTAATTTAAACAATCATTTTGAAGACTCACACAAAGACACTGATTTGGTCTGTTTTAGATTTGACCCCTGATATACATATGTTAAGCCTAATTTTACCAAATTATTTTCCCTCCATTTTTAAGTTCAGCACTAAACAAAAAACATACCGATCGCGGAGGTTTAAGAATTTAACCAAATACAAATCTAGAAGAGACTTCAATATTCTAAGATTAAAACAAATCCCGATCACCATATAAGGCATGTTATACTTTCAGACATTCTCAGAAGAAAAAAAAATAGCGTTACCAAAAATGAGATTAACTTCATCTTACAACAACTCCTGATCTGGTTGCCTGTCAACTTTAGTTAGATGGTCAGGCATGTGCTTAAATTCTTTAAAAAGATTCTTGATTACATGATGAATATTACTTTAAAATGTTGATGTTAACTAAAAATCTTGAAGTTTGACTTTATGTTGACCATAGTTGACTTTTTACTCAATACATTTGATTTTCAATCATCTAAGCTATTGACTGAGCAATCTTGTGATGCAAGCCTTGGAACTTGACATGAGCATTCTTAGAAAAATATTAAGAGCCATGAAAATCACTTGAGGCATTTGAAATCCAATCTTCTTTGAGAAACACAAAATCCTAGTTATGGATCCATTACTTAGGAGGAGAATTTGTCTGATCAACTCTTGAGCATCCTTGAGCATTTGAGAACCCTAGAAGAATGTCTTGAACAAAATGGGAAGGAAAATTTTGGGATACAACAGTGAGAAACTTGTAAACAAGGGTTGTTTAGGGTTTCAAAATAATACTATTATAGTGGATTTCCTTCCTGGATTGGTAGCTCCCAAATGTAGGTGAAGTTGCACCGAACTGGGTTAATAATTGATGGTGTTATTTACTTTCTATAGCGTATCTGAATTGCATATGTGTTTCTGTTTTGTTTACTGATTTGATCTCAATGTCGCAACATATGGTTCAACATCTAGAATTTGTGTGCCGGAATTTTACTTACTGATTAACGTGTTGGCTTCGTCTTAAGTGTTGATACTCAGTAAATTGATGGCAAAAATTCATTTCTGGACTAAATTTTGAAACTTATTCCCTCAAATATTTATGAACAACCGAGGTAATAAGTTATTTCTTTTTTAAATAAGTGAATAAAATAAAATAAGGACTTTTCCCCTCAATTTTCAATCCACCAGATGAAATAAATTACTTATATTGTAAACCCAAAAAGAAAATTGTGAATTTTAAGGTATATCATTTACAAATTTTTACCATTGAAAAAATTAAGTCATTCAATTTTTGCCTTGGATGACAATAATTAAAAATTATTTAAATATAAAAAATGGATAGAAAAAGGTGAAATCAACAAAAAATACAATGATATTCCCTGAGATAAATTGCAATCGCAAAAAAAAGTTTTGTTCAAGGTTGCAAAATTAGTTTCTTCAATGAATGAATGTTGTTCAGGACCGATCAAATGCCAAGGCGAAGGCCTAACCCGATGTAAGTCCAATCCAAACCACCCAACGTATAAAAGAAAACACATGTCATATTCAAGGTACACTTTTCTAATCTTCATATTTTACTACAGTCATCTTAAATTATGAACTGACTCAGGTATTGTAATGCAAACCTTAAAAGTCCACTCCCCGCCTCCGCATCAGAGATTAACACCAACCATTTGGGATCCCTCTGTTAGAATATAGTTTGGTTTTACATCTTAGTAATAGTTTTGATGATAACAAATACATGATATATATAAAGAACAAATATACCCTCTAATTATGTATTTAAATATGTAGAGAAGTTCTGATGAAAGAAGCATAGAAGATGATGAGAGATTTACTTTTAAAGCTCTGATTAGACAAAGCGTACATACATAGAAGCAATTCCGTGTAACACGCTAAATAGAAGAATTTATGATGTTATAACTTCTGAAGCACCAAAGCTACAAGAAAAATTCTGATACTCTGATAAGTGAAGTTCTGGAAGAATAAAAGACTCATCACTTAAGTTCAAGCTATACTCTGATAAGAAAATATTCTGAAAGTGTAAAGAAGCTTTAACATGTATGTCTCATCCAAGTTCTAATCATATGAATATCAATAAACTCTAAGGATCCAAAGTCTCAACGGTAATATTCTCATTATGATAAGATCTCAAAGAAGCAAAGTTTTGATGTGTTACAAATAATTCATTACAAATCAAAGAGTAACGGTTGGAACAAGACAAGATCTGTATTTTTGAAAAGTGCATTAACAAAACTTTATCAACCTTCCAATTTCATCTTCTCATATCTCATACGCCTCACCTATATAAAGTACTTTTGAAGAAGAATCAAAGAACACTTGCGCATACAAAGATATATCTTTACTAGCTCTCTCTTGTGCTTTAATCTTGTGTATAAATCACAATTGTGATATTGTTTTTCTAGAAACACCTTTGTACACATTTTTTATTTATATTTTGTAATACCTTGAGAAATCAAGTTATGGTTTAGTCTCAAGAAGACATTAACAGTAGTCATTGTGTTTGTGTAATCAAAGTTTTTGATTAGTGAATTAAGACCTCGTTTGAGAGAGGTGAAATTACCTTGGCGGATATACTGGAGTAGTTTGAGTTTAAATGAACCAGGATAACCAAATGTGTCATATTGTTTTATTTTTTAAAATCCTAATTCAAACCCCCAATTTCTTGTGCTTTTCTATCCTTTAATTTGTATCAGATCTCCTGTTTCTGGGTGCTAACACTTAATCGTGTCAGAAAAAGATCCTAGCAAGAAAAACACTATGGTGGGACCAAGTCAGATCATCAGCAGTGATAACTATGATGAGAAAGACAGAATCAACGACAAACCTCCAATATTTGATGGTGAGAACTTTGATTACTGGAAAGACATAATCAAAAGTTTCTTTCTAGCTCATGATATTGATCTCTGGAATATGGTAACTAATGGCTACATTCATCCAATTGACGAAAGCGGTTAGAAGATCAACATAAAGAAAATGACAGATTAACAAAAGAAAGAATTTAGAATCATCACAAGGCTAGAACAATCCTCTTAAGTGCTATATCGTACACCGAGTATGAGAAGATCACGGACAGAGAATTAACTAAGAACATGTTTGACTCTCTGAGAATGACGTATGAATGTAACACGCAAGTCAAAGACACCAAAGCTCTTGCACTCATTCAGAAGTATGAGGCCTTCAAAATGGAAGAAGATGAAACATATGAGACAATGTTCTCAAGGTTTCAAACTCTGGTTGCTGGGCTAAAAGTTCTGGACAAAGGATACTCAACAATAGATCATGTAAAGAAAATCATCAGAAGCTTACCCAAGAAATGGAGACCCATGGTCACATCCTTAAAACTAGCCAAAGATCTGAACAAAATATCTCTCGAAGAACTAATCAACTCTTTGAGAAGTCAAGAGATAGAACTAGAAGAAGATGAGCCCCAAAAGAAACATAAGTCTCTTGCTCTTAAATCTAATAAAAAATATGAAACTAAAGCTTTTAAGGCAGAAGAAGAAAACTCTGGTGGATCTTCTTCAGAAGAAAACAAACTATCTCTTCTCTCCAGAAGAGTCCATCAGCTATGGAAGTACAGAAAAAGGAAATTCAGAAAGTCCAGAAGAACATGTAATCACTCTGAATCATCCCCAGGATACAGAAAGTATAGCACCAAAGATATCGTCTGCTACGAATGCAAAGAGATGGGTCCCTACAATAGCGACTTCCCTAAACTTCTGAAAGAAAAGCCTAATAAGAAGTTCTTCAAAGAAAAGAAGAAAAGTTTTATGGCAACATGGGATCACTCAAAATCTTCTGAAGCAGAATCGGCATCATAAGATGAGCGTGCCAATATCGATTTAATGGCTAACATATTATATGACACTAGTTCATCTGAATCAGAATCAGGCTCAAAAGCAGAAGAGGTATTCACTAACTTTTCTAGATCTCGATTAGAAGATAGTCTGTCTAAAATTCTTGAAAGATATCAGCAACTTCGAGTCAAAAACAAGAACCTGAAACAAGTTCTAGTATCTGACTTTGAAGAAACTAGGAAACTAATAGTAGAAAATTTTGAGCTAAAAGAAACCATCTCTAAACTAAAAAATGAATATTCTGTTATTGAAAACGAGTTACACAAAGCTAAAAAAAATCGGTTTTAGAAGTTTCAAGTAGTTCTGATAACATCATAAAAGAATATGATCACAACTTTCAAAATTTTCTAGCTAGAGACATAGATAGAAGAAAGATGGCTTTAATGATCTATGAAGTTAGCAAAAATGATAGAAAAGGCATAGGATATTTGAAATCAAGAGGAGAAGTAACATATCAACCAAATAAAGTTGATGATACAGTTATAAAACACACACCTTTACACTGACACTTCACATATGGACACTCTCATGATATAAAATATACTAACGATTCTTACTCTGCAAAACCAAAATTCAAAAAGAATTTTGGAAACTCTAACAAACAAGGACCCAAAAAGATATGAGTACCTAAGGAGAAAATCATCTATGTTGTTGATATATTTAACAACAAAGTTGAAACACCAAAGAAGAAAGAATATGATCCAAAGCCTAGAAATAAAATTTGAAGGATACGTGGGTTTCAGAGGCAATCAGAAAGGAAAGATTATTGGCTCTAGAACGATTGGAAACGGTACACTTCCCTATATAACTAATGTTCTGTTAGTAGATGGATTAATGCATAACCTATTATCCATAAGTCAATTAAGTGATAACGGTTATGATATAATCTTTAATCAAAAGTCCTATAAAATAATTAGTCAAAAATATGGAACTATACTTTTTAATGGTAAGAGAAAGAATAACATTTATAAAATAAAACTTTCTGAACTAAAAAGTCAGAATGTAAAATGCCTTATGTCTGTTAACGATGAGCAATGGGTTTGGCATAGAAGATTGGGGCATGTTAGTATGAGAAGAATATCTTAGATTAACAAACTCAATCTAGTCAGAGGACTTCCAAACTTAAAGTTCAGATCAGATGCTCTGTGTGAAGCATGTCAAAAAGGCAAGTTGCAAAACCTTCTTTCAAATCAAAAAATGTTGTTTCTACCTCTAGACCACTAGAACTTCTGCATATAGATCTGTTTGGACCAGTGAAAACTACATTTGTCAGCGGCAAGAAGTATGGATTAGTGGTCATAGATGACTATAGAAAATGGGCATGGGTAAAGTTCTTAAGACATAAGGACGAGTCACACTTTGTGTTCTCTACTTTCTGTAACCATGTTCAGAATGAAAAATAGTTTAGAATTGTAAAAGTCAGAACTGATCATGGTGGGGAATTCGAAAACAAAAGTTTTGAAAAGTTTGTTTAAAGAAAATGGCATTTCTCATGATTTCTATTGTCCTAGAACTCCTCCACAAAACAAAGTTGTAGAAAGAAAGAATAGAACTCTACAAGAAATTGCCAGAACCATGATCAACGAGACTAACATTGCTAAACACTTTTGGGCAGAAGCAATTAACACAACATGTTATATTCAGAATATAATCTCAATAAGACCTATTATTGAAAAGACTCAATATGAATTGTGGAAGAACAGAAAGCCCAACATCTCTTATTTCCATCCATTTGGATGTACTTGTTTTATATTAAACACTAAAGAACATTTGAATATGTTTGATTCTAAGGCACAAAAGTGTTTCATGTTAGGATTCTATGAACACTCAAAAGGTTATAGAGTATATAATACAGAAACATGAATTATGGAAGAATCTATTTGTGTCAAATTTGATGATAAACTTGGCTCTCAAAAGTCAAAGTAGGGTAAATCTTTTGCAGATATAGAAGTTCAAATCATAGGTACTAAAGACAGATCTTCAGAATATAAGAGTTCAGAACTTCATCCGTATACAGAAGAAGACATAACAAATACCATATCATCTTCTAAAGAATCCATCCAGAAAAGACAATCCAGAAGAAAGTTAGCACATGCTGAAAACATGATTCTGGGAAAGAAAGATGATCCAATCAGAACAAGATCTACATTCAAAAATACAGAAGAATCTCTTATGAGATTAGTGTCTCTGATCGAGCCAACTTCCATAGACAAAGCACTTCTAGAAAATGATTGGATCCTTGCAATGCATGAAGAACTAAATCAATTTACCAGAAACGATGTGTGGGATCTAGTTCCTAAACAAAAAGGCTTCAACATCATTGGAACCAAATAGTTCTTTAGAAACAAGCTAAGTGAACAAGGAGAAGTTGTCAGAAATAAAGCACGACTGGTTGCACAAGTTTATAATAATCAAGAAGAGGTAGACTATACAAAAAACTTTGCTCCAGTCGCCAGGTTAGAATCTATCAGACTCTTAATTTCATTTGTTGTAAATAACAACATCACAGTTTATCAGATGGATGTCAAAAGTTCTGTTTTAAATGGTTACACTGGTGAAGAAGTTTATGTTCACGAACCCCCTTGATTTGAAGATACAAAACATACAGAGTATGTTTATAAACTTCAAAAATCGTTATATGGTTTGAAATAAGCTCCCAGAGCTTGATATGAAAGACTAAGTAACTTTCTGTTAGAAAATGAGTTTACTAGAGGGAAGGTGGAAACAAATCTATTATGTAAACCATTTAAACATGCTTTCTGGTTTGTCAAATTTATGTAGATGATATAATTTTATGATATACAAAATCCTCCTTGGGGAATGATTTGATAAGACTATGTAGGCAGAATTTAAAATGAGCTTGATGGGTGAACTCAAGTTCTTTATGGGAATCAAATCAATCAAACTCCAGAATCAACCAACATACATCAAAGAAAGTATGTTAAAGAACTTCTGAAGAAATTTGATATGTCAGAAAGTAAGCCATCCAAAACTCATATGGATCCTACATGCCTTCTGGAAATGGAAGATGTAAGTAAGAAAGTAGAACAAAAGCTCTACAGAGGTATGATTGGTTTTATCTTATGTTTAACAACTACAAGACCTGATATTCTATATAGCTTATGTCTTTGTTCCAGATTCCGATCAGATCCTAGAGAATCTCACTTAACAACAGTTAAGCAAATTTTCAAGTATCTAAAAGGTACTACTAATTTTGGTCTTTGTTATAGAAAATGCAGAGAATATAAATTAGTAGGGTACTGTGACACTAACTTTGTTGGAGATAAAATAGAAAGAAAAGTACTTCTTGAAGCTGCCAATTTCTGAGGGACAACTTAGTATCATGGTCCAGCAAAATACAATCCACTATTGCACTATCAACTGTTGAGGATAAATATATAGATGCAGTTGGATGCAGTACTCAGATACTATGGGTGAAAAGTCAACTTGAAGATTTTAATATTTATGAGAGTAACATTCCTATGCTTTGCGATAATACTTATGATATATATCTTACTAAAACTATTTTACATTCTAGGGCTAAACATATAGAAATTAAACACCATTTCATTA
Source organism: Vicia faba (assembly GCA_948472305.1). Lineage (NCBI taxonomy): Eukaryota > Viridiplantae > Streptophyta > Magnoliopsida > Fabales > Fabaceae > Vicia > Vicia faba. Next base: position 539,211,416 of record OX451741.1, read on the forward strand.
GGGACTATATTTAGAAGGCAAATATTTATCTAAAACTTATAGACACAGACCACCAATGGACTGATGTTTTCACTAAACCCACTGTTGAAGATAGATTTAATTTCATTCTGAAACACCTCAGTATGGAATTATGCCCAGAATAAAAGTGTAGTTTCTGTATATTTAATCCTCAGAATTTTTAAATTTATTTTTGTGAACATCTGAACAATAGTTCTTCAGAAGTGAGAAGGAAAATTGTATCAGAAACTATCCAGAAGATCTGAACATTTTCCAAAAAAGGTTCATTTCTAAGATAGAACTAAGCAGTTCACCATATCAACATCTGTCAACTCTAAATGCAAAGTCACTCTCTAAGGCTGAAAACGTGTTCAATATCTCAAGGGTTGAAACAATTGAGTTGATGCATTGAGGCACGAGTCAAATTGGAAACTGTTCAAAATCATCACGCCATCCCTCTTTGTCAGAAATCATTAATGCAATTAATCATTGTGTTTATTTTATTAATTAAAATTAAAATTCTTGTTTTTCTCCGTGTTGGCTATTTATACTTCACTTTCTCACAAACGCTCTCCCACCTTCACTCTCACTTACCCTAATCTCTCTGTATTTTGTTCCTTTCCCGTTTGTGTGCTCTCAAAACCCCAAGTCTATGAACAATGGCCGCTTTTTGACAAAAGTCACAAGTTTCTCAAATCAACATTTTTGGTTCATCCTCTACAACAAATGAAAAAAGGTATCTTGAACCCTCAAGAACTCTTCTCACTTCTATTAATTCTCTGGAAGTTCTTTGTGAACTTATAGTTGATTTTGAAAGTATGAAAGAAAATGGATACGACCTAACGCCTGATGTTGAGTTTCAAGGATGGACAAAATACTTTGATCGTTTAACCATTCCAGTATTCTCCAATTTAGTTAAAGAATTTGGGAATCATGTTACTGCTTCAAATCACCAAGTAACGTCTTATGTTATGGGAAAGAAGATCGTCATCGCCGAGGATCTCATTGGAAAGCTTATTGGTCATGATAGAATAGATATAAGATGTAGTGAAATGGCAGAAAAAGGTTATGACCTAACCATCGTATCAAAAGGAATCTTCTCCTTTAGATAACCATCACATAAGATCAAAGATCTGAAGGACTATCTCAGAATTTGGTCTAGAATAACTCTGGGGTGCATCAATCATAGAAAACCAACCAGCTCTCTTGACTACATCAACATTGATAAATACTTCATCACCACTAAAGCCAAAGTTCACCTTTCTCATATCATTTTCAACCATATAAAGACAGAGTCAATGAAACAAAGGAAGAAGAAAGAACCAAAAGAGATTGGATTTCTTTGTAAGGCTTATCTCAAATATTCTGACCGAGAATCGACTTATAGAACATCTGAGTGAGGCTTAACAAGCAAATGTTTAGGAACCATGTGCTGGAAAGCCTCTCAATGCAAAGAACCTGAAGAAAATAAAGGTAATAGAAACCATTAAGAAGGATCCCACTCTTACTGCAAAGGAAGCCATCACCACTAGAAGAGTTCCTTTGAAGGATTTTCCTCTCTTTACTCAAGCAGACTCCTCTCCAAAAATTATCCTCAAATATTTGGAAGCCTACAAGAGTGATGGAACCATTCCACATGTGAATATCCTTGATCTCAGGAAACAAACTCTGGAAGTTTCTACAAGAAAGACAAGAAAAAGGAAAGCTATTGGAGAAGGAACTTCTTAGAAAACTCCCAAAGCTTCCAAAAAGAAAGGTAACTCATCTTTTGTTTCTGTTATTGAATCAATATTTTTATCAACATCATAAACGCCTTCGTCTCCAAAACCTGCTGAAAATCCATCACCTCAAACCATTGATGACTTTGACATAGATTTTGATACCTCAATACCCATAAATAATCCTATGTTTAATCAACTTTCTACCCAATTTGTTCAAACTCAGCCAGAACTTGCACAGTTCTTTCTGATATTGATCAATTTGATCCATTGATTGAATCTCCCCAAACCGAAAATCCAAATACTTCTCTGATACCACGTCAGCCATTACATGCATCACTTTCCCACTCAACACCTCTCAAACACAAATAATCTCCACCATAATATCACAAGACTTCTCCCTTATAGATATTCCATCTCCATATAATTCAACACCACCTAAATCTCCTATAATTCTTTCTTACTCTCCCACTCCCACTAACTATTCAGAAGATCCCCTTAGAATAATAATTGATCTAGAAGAATAGGATAATCTTGTCACAACTTCTCAGAAAATAACCATTCCAAAACAAACACCAAAAATTTCCAAATCAGATGTAGGTAAATCTCTGTTGCTTTTTGAAATAGAAATTCGATAATGGGTTGACTTCTTGAAGCAAGTTTGCATGGAGAATCATAACCCAATTGCCTCTGATTCTCTCTGGTTTAAGTTCAGAAAAATGTTTTAATTCTGAATCTTTGAAGGTTAAGGAACTCAGTTATGAAATTGCTCAACATAACTTCTATGATCACTTGAAAATCTACAAGCATCAAGTTCTACAACACTATTTAAGGAAACCCCTTCTTCTTCTAGACAACACTTCTTGGGAAGCCTCTCAGGAATCAGAATTTAATGAACCCTCTCCTGAACCTCAACCTCTTCCTCTGGTCATTTTTAAAGACAAAGGCAAGACAATTGAAGAATCTGCTGCAATGACTTCTGAGAATGTGGGTTCTTCTGTTGAAACAACTTCCTCCTATCTTGTGTTGAAAACTATGGAGGAGTTGAAGAAAGAAAATGTAATTATTAAAGAAAGGTTGGACAAATAGGGTGAAACGGACAAAGAAATTAAGGGCATGCTAGTAATCAGATCAAAAGTATATTAGAAGCCTTGTTCACACGACTTTCACCTCCTCTATAACCTTAGTTCTTATATTTTGTTTGTTTCTGCTATGTTTGTTTCTTGTTTAAAAACTTATGTTTATATGTTTCTATCTGTATTAATCTATTTTGAATGCATAATCTATTTTGTTCTCTTTACGTGTTTTTTTTGCTTTTTGATTCAAGACAAGGGGGGGGAACGTAACTGTGATACGGTGGGAAGAACTGACGGTTTTTTGGAATGCTGGTTTGCGTTTTGCGTTTATGTTCGCAAAATGTCGCGGTAAGCAAGAGTCGCCACCGACTTTTATTTTATCCAACAAGAAAAGGAAAAAAGCACAGAAAAATTCCTTTTTTGAGATATTTCTGAGTACGGGGGGTAGATTATAGAAAGGGAAGGTATTAGCATCCTTTATATCCGTAGTTATCTACGGGCTCTTAAGTACTTGCTCATCATTTTCAAAATTGTTTTCTTTGTGTTTGTGGGTTTGAAAAAGTTTTTGTTTTAACTTCGATTTAACTCTTTCTTCTGTCCTCAAGAGTGTAATGAAGTGTTTTTGAAAACTTTGTTTGAAAAGGAGTGTAAGTGTGAAAAATTTATTTTGTTTTGGATGAGCAAGTATCTAAGAACTATCTACCTACTCGAAAAAGGAATCGTTCTATGCTAATTTCTTTTAGACAATCCTATCCCACTATTAGTGAGTAGGTAGCACCGTCGTTGGAGTTTGGGGGTCAATTCGAATGAGGGACATACGGTCACTAAAGCAATATTAGGATGCCTTAGTGGAAACCCTAATGTCTTAGATCATTTATTTGAGGCAAAAATATCCGAGGAAACCATTTCGAGGCAACTATGATCTTTTAGACAAGAGGACGACCTCTAAAACAACCTATACTCAATGACAGTGTACGAAGGCAACCAAGTGGGGTGTACCCTAAGAGTGCGCATGTGCGAGTGTGTTGTTTTCAGTTATTCTTATCTTTGTACATGTTAAGGGTGATCTAATTTGGTTTTAAGTTTAACATTCAGTCTTATCATGCAAACCCTATTATCAAACATCTAGCAGTTATAATTTGCGAAATTAAAATGCGGAATTTAAATTACAAGGCGTCGGGTATTTACATCGCCAAAGACAAACCCTTTGAGAAATAAAATAAAGCGATAAAAATAATTAAATGTCCTATTTAACTATTACAATCCGGAAGCAGGTACATTATTGGATAAAAATAAATAAAGCGCGCGGGAAATTAAATCGAGTACGAAATTTAGGGTTTTGACCCTTTTGAAAGAAAATGCTATCTTTTTGTTGTTTTTTATTTGAGAAAAGAAATTAATCCTAAATTAATTACTAAATTAGTTATAAAATAAATTAATTAATGAAAAATAAATTATGACATATTTTTGGTTTTTTTTTTGTTATTTTAGGAAAGAAAATAAAATTAATTAAATTAGTAGTTAAAGACCTAATTAAATCTAATTAATTTTAATTATTTACAAAAATGAATTAAAGTTTTCTAATTAAAAACCTAATCAATTAATAAGTTTATTAAGAAAAATAAAAGTTAAAATTTGGTTGAACAAAAAATATTTTTGTGATTTTATTTAATAAAAACAGAATTTTATGATTGGTTAGAAAATTAAATAAAACAATTAAAGTATTTAAACAAAAAATAAATAAAAGAGAAAAGAAGAATTGGGCCTGTTTTTGAAGGGTGTGAGTAGAAATTTCATAGGCCCAATAGAAGCTGGCCCTTTGGACATTCTCTGATCCAATATGGTGGACTTTCATGAGGGAGTATGGTGGACTGCAGATGGGCGCGTACACTGGAATACCTGAAAACCAAAATTATTGAGAAAGTGGGGGACCTGGGATTCGAACCTAGGTCTTGAAGGAAGATGCATTACCAAGGTTACCACTGAGCCACACTGCTTGGTTTGTTATAATAATGCAAAGGAATAATAATATAATAAAACAAAATCAATTGGTTAGAAAAAAAGAAAAAAAAAAGGGCGCCAAGATTTGAAATAGCCAATGGATGGAGGACACCTCATCGTTCCTGTCCTCAAACCCCTTGTAAAAATTACCTGCGGATTTTCATCCGTAGCAAAAAATGCAGGTTGGTCCAAAAATCTCCCTCAGGCCATAAAAATGACTTTCAAGGGCATGGTCGTGCTCGCCTCAACCTCCTAGACACAACCATGTCCATCATGTTCCTCAATTTTACCTGAAACAAAAGTCCCTAAAAACAGAAACAAAACCCTAGCCATGGCGTTTTGCAAAACAGGTCATATGAATGAAATTAAATGATGCGAAATGTTTGAAAATGTTCTTGTGATCATGAATATGCCATTGGTTTGTTCAATAGGTACCAGGATAATTCAAATCGAAACCAAGAACAGGGGTGAATAGCGCGCGACTTACAGTGTGTTAGGGAGTCTGAAAATGCTTGGTTTTGGTTGGGATGGCTTATGTGAATGGCTAGGAATCGATTGGGATACGTCTCGCCTCCTGAAACTGCCTCTAACCTAGATTTTGATTTCCAACTTTTTTGTGTTTTTTGCAAAGTCAATTCTGCTTCTACCAATGCTTTCCAACCCTTATTTTTGTGTGCTTAGCTTCCTTATGTAATGTGTACTGTATTAGGGTAAGAAACTTGGTACAAATCTCTCCATATCAATGCTCATGAATTGGATTTGATTCCATAATTAAAAACCTTCCAAATTTGATTTGATTTGGATCTTTTTGTGCATACAAGCCTTGATTCAAATTTGATTGTGATGCTAGTTGTGAACAAAGCCTAAAACAACTAGAAAATCATGAGTTATCAATGCCTTGGATTTTATATGATTTTATTTGATTTAAAATGAATAAATTCAATTAAAAATCAAATTAAATAATAAAAATGAAATATGGGCACAGGGCTGAAGCTAGAGCACGTGCGCAATAATACAAACTCAAATCAAGTGGAAAAGAATGGGCCCATTTGGCAAAATTTGAAGTTTTGGGGATAGTTGACTTTTGGCAATTTTGCAAAAAAGTCCAACTTCAACAATGCATTCAATTTTGAACTTTTGGAGATGTTCTTGGACTTTCTAGAAAGCTTGAGATTTCCTATAATCAACCCTTTTTGTCTCATCTGATTTTGATATTCCATGCTCAAGTTATAAGTTTTGGCAAACAAGGTGTTTTTGTTGACTTTCAAAAATGACCTATAATGTCCAAATTCATAACTTCTTGTGAGTGCATTTTTTGATCTTGGGGGTATGAATATGGATTGTAGTAAATTGAATCCTCTTCAAAATGAGCTTTGTATGGGTCATTTATCATAAAGTATGAGAAAGTTATGCTTGGTCAAAGATGAGTTGACTTTTCCTACAAAACCCTAATTTAGCAATCCTTGATGAATCATGATCAACCCTTGATCAAATGATGAAATATCCTTCAAAATGAGAATGTTGACAAAAAATATTGAATTTTGACTGCATTTAGGCCACAATTGACTTTTGCCCTAGCATAGTCGACTTTTGGACCTTTGAGCAATTGACTGAGCAAACTTTCTCTGCAAGGATGACCATGCTTCTGCGTCGAACAAAATGACCCATGTGTCGAGAAATTATAAGGGAAAAAATCCTATGTCTCATTCACAGTGGAGAAGGTTTCAGAGACGGCGAAAGGCTGAGAAAGAGGCAGCTGGACCTCATCCATAAGTTATCACTAATGTGCAGAAAAGACAAAGGAAGCCTCTGGAGAGAAATCCTGTGCCCTGGGCGGAAGAGTGTGGGTCGAACGATGAAGATGACTCCGACTCTAGTGACAGTTTAGATATCATGGTTAACGTCATATCTGTGCTGCCCAAAGAATATAACCGTGAGGTCAAAGTCGAAGAGACTGATCTAATGGTTGAACAAGAACTGGCTAGACATAATCCAATATGTTATTATATAATGAACAATGGATGCGTGGAAGAACAAAACGCATTCTTTGAACCCCCAACAGAGGCAATGAAGAGCCATCTGAAACCTCTGTTCATTAGAGCAAAATTTGGAGAGGTAACCATAAACAAAATTATGGTTGATTGTGGGGAAACAATCAATATCATACCACAATTCATGCTGGAAAAGTTAGGCAAAGGAGATGCTGACATAAAGCCACACAACATGGTCTTATCTAACTATGAAGGAGGCATTGGCACCACAATGGGTGTCATTCAACTAGACCTAAAAGTGGGCTCAATCCTTCGACCCACCATGTTCATGGTTATTTCAGCAAAGCCCAACTACAATCTACTCCTTGGTCGAGAGTGGATACATGGCATTGGAGCAGTGCCATCTTCGATGCACCAAAGGGTTATAATGTGGTGCCCAGATGGCATTATGGAGAACATTGAAGCAGACAAGAGTTATTACCTGGGTGAAATAAACAGTGTCGGGAAGAATGATTTCGACATGAATTTGGCTCACATAGGGCCTTGTAACCCATCGGAGTTTGATTTAACTCCAACTCCAAATGCGTTCTGCTCTCTATACCTACACTCTGATTATGGTTTCCAGTGGGATAGAGAAGATTTATCCAACATAGACTTTGGAGGAGTAAGTGATATACGCCCAACAGGCTGGGGCAGCGAATTTGATGATGATGACTGAGTCATCAACTCTCCAAAAGATTTTGGATTATGTGGCTGAAAACAGAATGATAGCGGCCTTAGAGGCTGAACTTAAATATGTGGCTTCCAAAGCCAATGAACAAGTCCTGTCGAAGACAGGACCTGGGAAAGATTTCGACCCAGAGCCTCCCGACTTGGGAAGGAAAGACTTTCTAGACTAGAGGTTAGACGCCATCTATGACGACGAACCTCTTGGTTTCAAAAAGGACCCGCTGGCGAAAAATGTCAGAATGTTGGCACAAGATTCTCTAGAAGAGGTAAATCTAGGCGAAGGTCCTATGAACATGCCCACATACATAAGCGCAAAAATGGATCCAGGACTCAAGGTCGAAATGATCAAATTACTGAAAGATTTCAAGGACTGCTTCGCGTGGGACTATGACGAGATGCCTGGTCTCGATAGAGGATTGGTCGAACTGCACTTACCAATAAAGCCTGGAAAGAAACCCGTTAAGCAGACTCCAAGACGGTTTGCACCAGAGATTTTATCAAAAATCAAAACGGAAGTCGAAAGGCTACCGAAGTGCAAGTTCATTAGAACTACCAGGTATGTCGAATGGATTGAAAATATTGTACCTGTTATAAAGAAAAATGGTACATTGAGGGTGTGCATCGATTTCAGAGATCTCAATGCTGCAACACCCAAAGATGAATATCCAATGCCAGTGGCGGAAATGCTTGTGGATTCTGCCGCTGGTTTCGAATACATGAGTATGTTGGATGGCTACTCTGGATACAATCAAATCTTCATTGCTGAAGAAGATGTGTTGAAAACGGCCTTTCGTTGCCCTGGGACTTTAGGAACCTATGAATGGGTAGTGATGCCTTTTGGCCTAAAAAATGCAGGGGCAACGTACCAAAGATCCATGAATTCGATCTTCCATGACTTTATTGACACTTTCATGCAAATTTATATTGATGATATTGTTGTCAAATCTGTTTCAGGGAAGGCTCATATGGATCATCTTCGATAATCCTTTGAGAGGATGAGGCGTTATGGCTTGAAGATGAATCCTCTGAAGTGTGCTTTTGGTGTAAAATCAGGAGACTTCTTAGGTTTTGTGGTCCACAAGAAAGGCATCGAGATAAACCAAAACAAGACCAAAGCTATCTTGCAAGCCAAAGCTCCAACTAACAAAAAGGAATTGCAATCCTTACTTGGGAAAATAAATTTCCTAAGGAGATTTATATCCAACCTTAGTGGGAAAACACAAGCCTTTTCGCCATTACTTTGACTCAACAAAGGAGGATTTGAATGGAGGGAAGAACATCAAGAGGCCTTCGACAAAATCAAAGAGTACCTCATTAAACCACCTATTCCGGTGCCTCCTTGTCGAGATAGAAGTATGAGACTGTACATAGCTGCGTCAGATAAGACTTTAGGGAGCATGCTGGCTCAGGAGGACGAACATGGTGTCGAAAGGCCCATATACTACCTCAGTAGAGTTTTAAATGATGCAGAAACTAGATATAACAAAGTTGAAAAACTATGTTTATGTCTGTATTTTTCATGTACAAAACTTAAGCAATATAAAAAGCCAGTTAATGTTTATGTTTCGTCTCATTTTGACGTTTTCAAGTATATGTTGTCAAAACCCATTATGCATAGTAGAGTTGGCAAATGGGCACTTGCATTGACTGAACATTCATTAACTTTCATGCCTCTTAAGGCTATAAAAGGCCAAGTGGTTGCAGACTTTATAGTCGACCACTCTATACAAGAAAGATCACTAAATTTTTGGAGATCGAGCCATGGAAACTTTACTTCGATGGATCTCGTTATAAAGACGGAGTTGGAGTCGGAGTCCTTATTATTTCTCCAAATAAAATTCCAATAACATTTAAGTAGAAAATAGATGGAGATTGTTCGAATAATGAGACTGAATACGAAGCATTAATCATAGGCCTTGAAATCTTGTTGGAATTGGGGGAAACTCAAGTCGAAATAATGGGAGACTCAGAGTTAGTCTTAATAGAAATTACGAAAGAATACAAATGCATAAAAGAAAAACTTATTATGTATTTTGTAATAGCCAGGCGGTTGTTGAAAAACTTCGAGGCAGTTAGCATTCGACACATACCCAGATTGGAAAATCAAGCAGCCAACGACTTGGCACAAATTGCTTCTGGGTATAAAGTTTTGAAAGAGAGGCTGAAACAGGCGATCGAAGTTAGGGGAAGAGTAACTGCCACCAAATTATTTCCATCAGATTTAAATACCACGAAGTTAGGATATACTGATCATGAAAATTTTGAAATATCGTTCATAGACAATCTAACAGAGCAGGATTGGAGAAAGCCTGTAGTGGACTATTTACAAAATCCAGTAGCTTCGACAAAACGAAAGATAAAGTACAGAGCGCTGAGTTATGTGTTGATGGGGGATGAATTATTTAAGAAAACACCAGAAGGTGTACTTTTGAAATGCTTAAGTGAAACAGAAGCATATGTGGCTCTTTCCACCACACATGCTGGGGCATGTGGAGCACACCAAGTAGGCCAAAAAATGAAATGGTTATTGTTTCGACAAGGCTTGTATTGGCCCACTATGCTAAATGATTGTGTTGAATTTGCCAAAGGATGTCAGGAATGCCAAAAGCATACAGGCATTCAACATGTGCCAACAAACGAACTTCACTCGATTGTGAAACCTTGGCCTTTTAGGGGATGGGCCTTGGATCTCATTGGAGAAATTCGACCAGCATCTTCTAAAGGTCAGAAGTATATATTAGTGGACATTGATTATTTTACTAAGTGGATTGAAGCGATTCCTTTAGTCAATGTAGACCAGGAGAATGTCATTGAATTCATTCAAAGGTACATCATATACAGATTTGGAATCCCTGAAACAATAACTACAGACCAAGGGTCAGTCTTCACTGGTCGGAAAATGCAAGATTTCGCTGCAAAAATGGGATTCAAATTGTTAACATCTACGCCTTATTATGCACAAGCTAATGCCCAGGTCGAAGCAGCAAACAAAGTAGTGATCCGTTTAATAAAGAAACATGTAGGAAAGAAACCCAGAAACTGGCACAAAACACTAGATCAAGTTCTGTGGGCATGTTGAACGTGTCCAAAAGAAGCCACAGGGATAACACCATTTCGCATAACCTATGGTCATGATGCAGTGTTACTAGTGGAAATCCACTTGCAAGCGACAAGGATTCAGATACATCATGAGATCCCCTCTGAAGTCTATTGGAACATGATGGTGGATGAACTAGTATACTTAAACGAAGAAAGGTTGAAAGCTTTGGATCTTTTGAGACTACAGAAGAAGCGAGTCGAGAGATCCTACAATCGAAGGGTAAAGTCCAATACGTTTCAGCCTGAAGATCTGGTTTGGAAAGTAATACTCCCAATGGATCGAAAGGACAGAAGCTTGGGAAAATGGTCCCCTAAGTGGGAAGGACCTTTTAAGATTGTGCAAGTTTTCTCAGGCGGAGCCTATGAGATCGAAGAGTTAAGTGAAGATTGAAGACTCTTGAAGGTAAATGGTAAATACTTGAAAACATATAGACCTATGCTTCAAGAGATAAAAATAAATGATATATAATCACTAATTATAAAGAATGCCAAAATGGAAACTTAAATAATTTTCATTAAAGGTGCCAAAATGGCTCTGAAATTGTTACAGAAAGTGATTACATAATGGAGAGAAACAAGATTTAGAAGGGAAGATTAGCTTTAATATGGAGATACTTGATCCTTTGCAATTCTAGCCTTCGATCACATAGAGCTTTCGATTGGTGAAGGGTTTAGAGCTTAGCATCCAGAGATTGAGCTCGATCGGCATGTCTTAACCCTTCAGCTAATTCTTCTTGGCTTTCTGACTCATTGTTCACAGCAAGAAGCTCCTCTTTCTTTTTGTCGTTGGCAACGATTTTTGCTTCCAACTCTGCTATCTGTGCTCTCAACTGAACATTGTCTTGATCAATTTCCTCAACCGCCTTTTGCCTAGCCTCCTGGGCCTTCGACAAGTCCTTTACTCTAGAAGCGGATTCAGTAGCAGCATGCCAAGCAGCAGCCACTTGACCATTGGCTTCTTCGATCTCACAATTGAGAATTCTCTAGCAGTTGCAATCCGCTGATACTTGATCGATAATAGAGAGTAAATCCAAGATTACACTGGCTACATCCGAAGGGGCAACAAGAAGATCGACAACTTTCAAGATAGTCTTCAGATAGGAAGGAGCTGTTGGTTCCCCCTCTAAAGTTAACATCAAATCTCTTTTAAAGATTTGTGCTTTAACCTTTTGAAGAGCCTCGTCGAGAGGGGAAGTCAAAGTGGATCTTCCAGATGCAGTCGAGGCACTGCAATCAGAGGAACTCTCTCGACCCTCCAAGATTGCAGTCAGATAACCTAACGAATTTTGTTGCTTCAGTAAAGCCAAGTCCTCTTTGGTTCTGGATCACGTCAAAGGGATACTTTCGTTGGTCGTAATAACCACGTTGGCTAATTGAGTAGGAATTGCTTCAGTGCCTGGAGGATTTTGGTTCCATTCAACAAGAACTTCTTCACCCTCAGCTTCTAGGATCTCTACATTTTCCCTCTCTGTTTCAGTTTTGACGCCAGGGATACCTTCCTCCTCAGCCTCTTGCACTTCGACCAGAGGAATCCTAATCTCCTCTTGGCTTCCTTCAGCTTCTTCTTCATCAGCTTCTTCTATGGTTTTGTGCTGAGGTTCAGAAGTCTGATTTACTTCGTCAGCTGAACTAATAAAAGAGTCTTTCGCTGAAGAGGGCCTGTAGGTAGGATTCCCGTCACTATTCAAGCAAGTGGTCGAATCCTCGACATGAGTAGGACTTCGTGTCGAAGTGCCACCAATATCCTGGAAAATAGAAAGAATTTATTGCTTTTAAAATCGTCACAAAGTAAAAGAGAGTGAAATAAGTACATAACAAGCGGTCGAAGTAGATACCTGTACTGGGATTTCAGCACCAGGACTAGAGTTGTCACTTTCACTAGGATTGTTTAACCTAGCGATTACCTCTTGTTCAGTGGGTTCATTGATGATGACAGGAAGTAGCCTCCCAGCCGTAGTTTTAATCCTGATTTTTGGACGGGTTTCAATGGCAGGAGTTGGTTTTTTCAATCTTCGTCTCTGCAAAGGAACAGGTAGAGACTCCTCTTCTTCATTGCTAGAGATTTGGATCTCTTGAACCTTCCGTTTTTTCGGGGTAAGTTTCTGGATACCCAGGAAATCAAGTCGAAGAGGTCAGGACCTTTGTTAGATAAAAAAATGAGGATTCGAAGAAAAAAATAAATACCTTAGGAGAAGGGTTGACAGCAGAGTCTCCCCCTTTTGTACTCTCAGTGGTTTTCTTCGAGGTAACCCTCTTGACATCTAAACAGAAGGCAAAACATCTATAGTTAATTAGGTGTTGAAAAACAAATCTAAGAAGAAGGGAGGGAAAAAGGGATACCTTTTTTGACTCTACCGAGAACCAGCTTGAATGCCTCACGTAGATGGTGGGCGAAGTCCTTCTGATCGAAGAACTCCTCATCATAATAATGTCTCCACCACGTCTCAAAAGTGACAGAGTTCAGAAAGTGAAGGTTAAAGTCAAACATGGTTAGTGTAGTTCGACCAGAATACCTACCAATATGCTTGGTAGCGGAATCCTCTGAGTAATCTGCATTATAAAAAAGTAGCAGCTTCTCTCGAGGGTAAATAGGCGAAGGAAGCGACTAAGCAATGCCAAACTGTCGAGAGACAAGATTTGGTTGATAAGCAATTAAGCTCAATTGGTTCTTCGAGCTCTTAAATCTTAAAGGCATGATCCTGGGGCGGAGAAACGCTTCCCACATGCACACGAACTCATCAGTCACGTCATCCTCTTCATCCGAAGGATATGGTCTAGTGAACCATTTCGGGCCAACTTTTCGACTGGAAAAGGGACCCATAGTCGAAACAAAGCTCTTTCGCTCCGCAAACATCATTACGAAGCTTGTAAAGGCCTTTTGAAACTATTGGCCTTCATCAGTGGGAGTTAGCAATGCCAACCTGGTGCCTTTGACCCTCCTGTTCAATATTTCAGGAGCTTCTTCGTTAATGTTGTTCTTTTGAGGGAGGAAGGATTCGAAGGTGGCGTTAAGCCACAATTGCAGAAGCAAAAAGGGACCAGATAGCAGCAAGCTTCCCCTGTCTCCTAAAACCTTAAGTTGAGTCAAACCATTACTGATAGACTCATATAAGTTGGCCAGAATCAATTCGGCCAAGCAAAGAGGGTATTTGTGATGGAGTTGCGTTGTAAGCGTCAATATCATTTTCGTCACCTGCAGTTTAGTACAGAAAACAAATCGAGACAACCACGTGGCCAAGAAGGCTATGTGCTCCACCTCCGACACGGTATTTGAGGCCTTATCATGAAAGTGGTTTATGAAGGTAGTATAAGGGGGTTTGGTAGCAGCAAACCCAATAGGATCCTCAGACAAGTCTTTAGGGTCGAAATAGTCACCAGTGGGTCGAAGACCAGTGATGGCAGCTACGTCGAACAAAGTAGGGGTCATCATTCCACAAGGAAGATGAAAAGTGAAATGTGCACTATCCCAAAACTACAATGAAGATACCAGCATAAGGGGGCAGTAAGGTAATCCTGTCTTCGACAGCATCCCCAGGTCATAAATTCCCATCTCCTTCAAAACAGAAGCTTGCACCCTCTCCATCTTACTCAGCCAGTCTGAATATTCAGAAGAAAGATTAGGGCTTGAGCGAAAGATTTGATTCCCCTTGTTCATGAACTGGAGGTCGATATCCTCTGTAGTATGAGGGTGCTGCTCGTTCGCCGGAGTGGCGTCTTCAGGGTCATGAAGATAACGGGACGGACATAGCATACATGTTTCTGCCGTATCTGACTGGAATAAGGAGTTGAGAATCATAGGCTTCTCGCCATTCTCTCATAAGTTCACCAATGTACCTGTTAGTCGAGGAAGAATGAGGATTGGTGGAAAAGATCTCTGGTGGTTTCTGAACATCATTAGCATTTTTTGGTTGAGGATTGTTTGGGCAATTATAGAGAAAGGCCATTGCTAAAGATTTAAGAAAAAGAGCGAAGTTGACAGTATAATGTTGTGAGAATGCAAGGGATTAGGAAAAGCTGGAAATGATAAAAGTTCCAAATGGAAAAGCTGGAAATGATAAAAGTTCCAAATGGAAAAGCTTGGAAGTATTTATAGCCTTCAGAAGTGGGAGATGTCTCGTCAAAGGCATTTAATGTTTCGCAGGTAGTGGGGCACGTGGAAAGGTATGAAACGGTTACCATGCAGGCATTGGGAAATGTTGGGACATGCTTGCCTAGATTATAGGAATATGGCCATCATGGCAAGCGTGGTAACAACAGTTTTGAAGAGATATCTTGGAGAAGAGTAATGATGATTTTACCAAGTATAGCAGTTGTTGGAAGGCGAAAAGCATACGTCAAAAACTTGGTGGACAACTGGGAAGACAGGTGTCGAATGGGAAGTTCAAAGAATGGATATTTATTTGAGCGTCGAAATAGACATTCTTGGGGGGAAATTTGTTGGCTCCCAAATTCGACACTTAATGTATTTGGTCTTTTGGACCAAACAACTGGAATGAACTAAACCAGGAGGTATGATTCGACACACGGGATAACTTAGGAAAAAGATCTAAGTTATGATAAGATTCTTCGACCAAGGGTTCATTCGACTGAAGCAGACTTAGGTTGTTCGACTGAAGGAAAGTGTTCGCGCCTTGGCACATGAGACGAAGACCATTTGAAATTTAAATTATTGGAGGGAAAGGTGGTCTTCATCAGCGTCTAAGGGAAGGGAACATGGTAAAAAGCTATGGGTCGAGAGGCATGCAGAAGACATTTGTCTTCATCCTAGCGCAGAATGTCCCCTCGACGGTTACCTACTTTTAGTATAAATTAAGAAGCTTGTGTAATTCTTAGGGGTGTTCAACTTATGGTACTAAATCTCTCAAATATTATCCAAGTAACTACTGCGTGAGAAAGGATAAAAGCAGAGCAATGTACGTTAGAAACACCTTTTTTACTTAATAAAAGTCTTTTTACATTACTTTACCATTATCCTGCAAAGTTATCTTTTTACTTCTTTTACTTGCATTTTTATGTTTTTTCTTACTTTCCAACAATCTCAAACATCCTTTCTTTGGGTCGAACGTGCGTTCTTCCTTCTTACTCATTTCACATAAAGATTAGTGTTGTACCCCAAAATTTGCCCTCCCATATTCTCCAAGAAATTGCCAAGTCAAGTCACAAAATTCCCCAAGAGTTGCACAGTGCAAGAGCCTCCTATACAGTCAAAACTAGGGTTTGTGTTCTGATCAAGAAGATGAAGTTTTCAAAGGCCCAATCAAGTCTCACATGCCTACAAATATGGTCAAGCATCCTCATATCAAGTTTCAAGACATTCAGCACAAAGTTGCACAATCAAAAACCCTAATTGCACTACAGTCAACTGTAGGGGCAAAATGGTCATTTGACAGTCAAAAGTTCAAATTTTTGGTCAACATATCATTTTGAAGCCACAAACATCATTTGATCAATGCTTGATCATGATTCTCAAAATTTGGCTCAGAAGTCATCAAAGATGCAAAAGTTTCCTTATTTGGACAGCTGAAAAAGTCAACTGAAATTGACCAGGGCATAACTTTCACATGGATTATCAGAAAAATTCCATCCAAAGCTCATTTTTAAGAGAAAGACATTTCCTACAACTCATCTTCATACTTCAAGTCCAAGAAATGCTCTCACAAAAAGTTATCAATTTCAACATTATAGGTCATTTTCAAAAGTCAACAAAAAGGGACTTTAAGTCAAAGGCCATAACTTGAGATTGGCAAATCAAAATGACATGGGACCAAAGGCATTGGTTAGAGGACTCAAAGAACTTTCCAAAATGTCCAAGAACATGAGAAAAGCTTAAAAATTGAGCAAGTTATGCCTTGTAGAAGTTGGGAAATTTTTGGATATTTTGAAAAGTCAACATTACTTCAAAAGACCTAAAATTGCTAATGGGCCCATTTTTCTTCCATGATTCATCATTCTAAGCACATGCACGACCACTTGGCCCAAAGGGAAGTATTTTCTCATTTTTTATTTATTTATTTGAATTTTTATTTATATTAATTCAATTAAATCAATTAAATATGTGAAAAATATCTAAATGAACCAAACAAATCTTTTTGTACACATTTCAGCTTCAATATTTCGTGCACATCCCAACATGGAAAGATTTGGTGTGATTTAGGCTAATTGACACAAAATACACTTGAAAAAGATTCAAAAAGATCTTAAGAAAATCAAATATGCAAAACAATGAATGCCTTGGATTTGTGCTAGTTTTGTTAACCTAATGCCTTCCATACAAATACTTGAATCAAAACCTAATCATAAGACACTCTAAGCTGCGCAGGAAATACATTTACAAACTTGGAATTTTTTGTCAAAAAAGCAATTCTGAAAACCACTCTAAAGGACGATTCAAGCCCTAATACTCATTCCATTGGCTTTCTCAAGTCTCCCTGAACGCGTTCCAATCAAAAACAACAACCTAAGCTCCAAGAATTGGTAGATTGAACGCAAACTGCTTCAAGAAAATTGCTTAATCGTGTTTTAATTTTGAAGCATAATCATTGCATTTTTTTATGGATTATTACTCATTGATGATTTCTGATGTTAACTGTATAATCTAATTTTGTTTTTGTGCCATATACGTGATTTCACCATGATCAATCTTTAGGGTTTTCAGAGCTTGAATTTAGGGCTTCTGAAACCAAGCAAAATTAGTCCACGAAACCATGACCATTCAAACCAGCATGCTCCAACGAACAAGAAACACCATTCGCGATCAATTTATGGACGTCATAGCCCTATTCGCTATTTTCCAATAGCCTGCCTTCTGCAACGCGTTGAAAACCGTTGCTATTGTGTTTTGTTTTACAGGGGTGGTGAGGACGATGATGTGGTGGCAACCAGTGATTCGTTGATTTGAATTTCGCGCGTTTCTCTCCACTAACGCGCTGTGTCCATTTATATTATTTATTCGCTAATTATATAATAAACGCGTTAACATGGCTCAGTGGTACAGGTGTTGCTTGGTGATGTTAGTGACCTGGGTTCGAGTCCCAGGTCTGTATATTTCTCATATTATTTTTCATTAACCATTCATGTGCAGCGCTTATGATAAGGCACACCATGCATCTTCGTTATCCAACGTCCACGCGTCCCTGATGACCAAACCAAAGGCTGAGATTGGAAGCACACCCTGAACCCTAGTCAAAAGAGCCACATGGCGCCTGGAAAGTCAACGAATTCTGAAGGTCATTGGGCCAGATTTGCTAAGTCCACACCTCCATATTGGGGACCTCCACCCCCCCTGGTTTGCAAGTTTGTTTTTTTTATTTTTCTTATATTTTATTTTTAATTATTATTTTATTTGCTTTCTTGTTAATTTAATTTAATTATTTTTTACAATATATAAAAATGCCTAAAAAATCAGAAAAAGATAAAAACATAATTAAATTATTTTATTCCAATACTTTCATAAATAAATTAATATGTAATTATTTAGTTTAATTAGGTTGCAAATTTTAAATTCTTTTAAACAAAATATAAAAAATATGTAGAAATAGGTTTAAGTAATTTTGATTCCTTTTAATTTCCTTTTTTTTACAATAATAATATTTATTTATTTTCATAATTAAAAATGCATGTAAATTAACTTAGGTTTAAATTAGTTAAAAATTCAATATTTTTCATAATAAATTTAAAAGCCATTAGAATTAGGGTTTACATTCCGTTTTAATTTTGATTAATTCTCTTTTTCCATTAATTCCTAAAAACACAAAAATACCAAAAACATTTTTCTTTTAAATTTTTTAATTCCTCATTAATTCTAATTAATTAATTCTTGTGATTTAATATTTTGCAAAAGGGTCCAACGCCCTCGTTTCGACTTAATTGTTTAAATTCGCATATTTATTTTATTTTACTTAATTATGTATCTCTCCCAAAGCGTTGTAACATTTACTTTTCGCACTTTTATTTGCTTTCTTTATTTTCCGTCAAATCGGGTCCGGTTTAATTTCGGCGATGTGGACCCGCGCCATTTGTAATAGCTTTAGATTTACCTTTCCCGCAAATATTAACTGTTAAAAAAAAAGCATGCAAGAATGAATGGCCTTAAAAATAAAATCAAGCGTAGATCACAACAAACATGACAAGACAAATATCAATGAAAACGACACACGAATCGCACACATCACCCCTAGGGTACGCCTCACTGTTGCCTTGCCTCGAAAGGTGATCGTCGAGTAGAGGACGTCTTAGTAAGTCCTCATGATCCGGGAACCTGGCATGAGGGTAGCTTCTAAGGTGTCTTCCCATTGCTCTGGTGATCACCATGTCCCTACAAACTCGAATTGACCCGAACACCTCCAACGGTGGTGCTACCTACCTCTCAATGGTGGGATGGCACTACTTTAAAGGACATTTACACAGACGAATTCCTTAGGGTAGGTAGACGACTCTAGATACTTGCTCTAATTTCAAAACAATTCAAAAAAATACTTTTCACACCAACACCTTTTAAAAAAGCTTTCGAAAGCAATTTTTCAAACACTCTTGAGGACCGATACAAGAGTCGAACTGGAATTTTCAAAGAAACTTTTTAAAACCCACAATTGAAAAGCAAACAAACCTTTTGAAAACACAAATGAGCAAGTATCTAAGAGCCCATGGATAACCATGGATAGAAAGGGTGCTAACACCTTCCCTTTCTATAACCTACCTCCCGAACCGAGAGCAATCTCTTTAAGGAATTTTTCTGTGCTTTTGTCCTTTCCATTTGGAGAAAATAAA
Source organism: Vicia faba (assembly GCA_948472305.1). Taxonomy (NCBI): domain Eukaryota; kingdom Viridiplantae; phylum Streptophyta; class Magnoliopsida; order Fabales; family Fabaceae; genus Vicia; species Vicia faba. Next base: position 539,230,793 of record OX451741.1, read on the forward strand.
AGACGGTGGCGACTCTTGCTTCCGCGACATTTCGCGAACCAGCGTTAAACAGTCAGTTCCAGATCCACCGATCACAGAACTGGCGACTCTGCTGGGGAACAAACTTAAAGTGGGGTGTACCTTAGGGCTAGGTCATAACTATGTTTTCAATTGTCTTCTTTGCTTGCTTTATTATTGTGGGTTGCTTGGGAGTTCTATAGATCCTAAACCCGGATCTGGGGGATACCTTTCTTAGAAAGTAGCAACAAGGCTGTGAAGGAACTGTGCGGGGTATACCGACATGGTTGAAACAGTCTGCTACGTTGATGTGGCACTTTGGTGTGTACCGGTAACTCTTGAGTTCAGTCAAGGAGAGTACGGGGCCTCTGCGTGGTGTCGTGAAGCATCAACAGACCTTAGGAACCTTAATTGAACTATCTTGGCCTCTTTAGGGTAGTGAGATAACTGACTTTGGTGCAGTCCGAGGTTGGTTGATACTCGATACTACGCTCAATTGAGGGTTGCTTTCCTGGAATATTTCGGTCGCCAGTTCAATGGCTAAATCGAAACGATGAACAATGAAAGCAATCCCGTGATATTGGGAATTTTATAACCCGGTTACTTTGATTAGGACAGGTTGAACCCACCAACTTCAAAAGGGTACTACCCAGACCCCATGCTGGCCTTAAACCCTAAGGGCTTGTCTTGTGTGCCTTGTGTGCCTTACATGTTTGTCTTTGTAAATATCTGTGGTGTGTTTAATCATAGCATCATGACATCATCCAGCATCATATGCATTGACTAACCATTTCAGGGGTTCGGATTTTCATCTTTGTTCTTGTTTTGTAGGACATGGAAACTGTTCGTAGAAAGACAATTCAGGTCAGTCTTGTAAGGATCCCTCCTCAGCTTAAGGAGCTTATATCCAGGATTCCCGAGAACTCTTCATTCAGTGAAAGGCATGGAAGCCTCATCAGCTTGGTCAACACCAACATTGAGGAAGATATGATAAAGGTCTTGTTCCAGTTCTTTGACCCTCTGCATCACTGTTTTACCTTCTTGGACTATCAGTTGGTACCTACATTGGAGGAGTTCTCCCGGCTCCTGAAGATCCCTATCCTTGATCAGCTACCTTTCAACGGTACAGAAAAGGAACCTAAGCTTGAAGAGATTGCTAAAGCCTTGCACCTACAGTCATCTGACCTCAAGGGACATTGGGAAGTTAGAAGTGGTATCAAAGGGTTCTTAGCCAGGTTTCTGTTTGAAAAGGCCCTTGAATGTTGGAACTCCCTTGACTTGCAAGCTTTTGAAGAGGTTGTGGCCCTCCTTGTCTATGGTTTGGTGTTGTTCCCTAACCCAGATCAACTTATTGATATCAGTGCTGTCCAGATCTTTATGTCCAGGAATCCTATACCTACATTGCTGGGGGACATCCTTCACTCATGTTACACTCGAACCATGAGAAAAAGAGGTGTCCTTGTGTGTTGCACTCCTCTCCTGGGAAGGTGGTTTATTTCACACCTTCCACAATCAGTCTTGAAGAATGAGCGGGGTTTGAGATGGTCACAACGGTTGATGACTCTTACACATGCATATATACATTGGTGCCCTAGGTCCAGAGAAGATGTCACCATCATTGATCGTTGCGGGGAGTACCCTAATGTTCCTTTACTTGGAATCAGAGGAGGTATTACTTATAGCCCATGCCTGGCTTGGAGACAGTTTGGTTATGCTCGGAGGGATGGTCCTCATGACATGTTAATTCCCGACATAGTTTTTGACTTCGACAACGATACTCAAGGACTTCGCCAGAGATTTATCAGAGCCTGGAGGATGCCAAGTAGGATAGACAGCAAGACACTGGGGCACAAGAACTCCATCCCTTTGGAGCCTTATCTCAAGTGGGTACGCGCCCGCTCTCAGAAGTTAATGATGCCTTATCCTCACATGCTCCCAGTAGTCAAAGAACCAGTCTCGGAAGGGGAAGTGTCCTACACTATTCAGCACCCTGATATGCCCACATCCTGGGAGGAGATGCAGAAGAGCTGGATCCAGCTTAAGGAAGAGCGGAATTCTCTTGAGACTAGTCTGCATGCCAGCGAAAAGAAGGTCTTGGAGCTCACTCGCCTGTTGCATGAGGAGAGGAATCTCAACACCTACATAGCTCCGAAGAGGATGCGCAGTGTATTTTGGGATTGATTTGATTTTTGTACTTTTGCCCATGAGGCCTTGATGTATTAAACAATGATTTCTTTAATGATAATGTGTGTTCCTTTTTGTCTATGACAAATTTGAATTTTTCGAACCCTTGAATGCATTGCATACGCATTTCATACATCATGTGCATAACAGGTTTTTCCCCTTTTCAGGTTGCTTACAGTTCTTCGTTGTTTATTTCAGCATCATGAATCCCGAATCTGCATCAACCGAGACATCAATCAAGGCTCTTCAGGCGCAGAATGCGCAGTTCCAAGAACTAATCAAGGGGCTGGCTAAAGGCCAAGAAGAATTAAAGGCTATGCTCCTGAAGAAGGAGAAGAAGAAGAAGAGAAGAACTGTTCTGTTCAACTCGGGCCGAAGGTTTGGCAATACTCTGCAGCATGAAGAGGCTGGTTCTTCTGTTGGCAAGAGTCCTTCTCAGGCAAAGTGAAGATCCCTAGTCCGGTAGTCTCCGACAACGAGACAGATTTTGATGAAGAGCAGTACCCTCCTGCAGACGACAGATATAAACAACTGGAGGACAGGTTGAAGGCTATGGAGGTTCAACAGGCACCTGGGCTGGATTTCGGAGATCTGGGTTTGTCGACTGGTGTGATTATCCCCCATAAGTTCAAAGCACCATCCTTCTCCAAATATGACGGGGCATCTTGTCCCAAGCTGCATTTAAGGTCCTATGTTCGGAAAATTCAACTGTACTCTGCGGATAAGAATTTATGGATCCACTTCTTCCAGGAGAGTCTTTCAGGGACTCATCTCGAATGGTTCTATCAGCTGGATGGGACCAAGGTTCGTAACTGGGAGGAGTTGGCTACTGCTTTCTACAAGCAGTATCAATATAATGCCGACCTTGCCCCCACACGTACCCAACTCCAGGGTATGGCGTTAGGTGCAAGCGAAGGTTTTAAGGAGTACGCTCAGAAGTGGAGAGACCTGGCCGGCAGGGTGCAGCCACCATTGACTGATCGGGAGCTGGTAGACATGTTCTTGGGGACCCTATCTGGGCCGTTTTTCAACCATCTCATTGGGAATTCTTCTGCTGGGTTCACTGATTTGATTCTGACTGGAGAGAGAATTGAAGTTGGGCTGAAGTCTGGGAAGATTACAAAGGGTGCATCATCTGGGTCGGAAAAGAAACCATTCAAAAAGGAGTCTAGTGCCGTGTATGGTAGTAGGAAATCAGAGAGACCTGAGCACCGCCAATCTGTCAGTGCAGTGATGATTGCTAAGCCTGCTGCCGCTCCTCGGCCAAACAATTCTCAAAGGGCTGAAAGACCCCGGAGGGAGTTTACCCGGTTAAACATGACCCTATCGCAGATCCTACCACAGTTGCTCTCCACTAACTTAGTGACTGTCAGAGAGGCGCCAAAGTTCCCTAATATAACATCTCCCAAGTACAACCCGAATGCTCGTTGTGCTTACCATTCAGATAGCCCGGGGAATTCTACCGATGACTGTTGGGCACTAAAGAACAAGCTACAGGACCTCATTGACGCTAAGGAGGTACAGTTTGAGGCATCTGACAAGCCTAACGTAGTGACAGCTCCCCTGCCTGCTCATGGAGTTAATGCTGTTGGGGACGAAGAGGAAGTTGACGAAGCTGAGTTTGATAGCTGGATCTACCCGGCAACTGACGGTGGACTTAACAATTGGAGCGCAAAGGACAATCTCCCTGTTTCTTTTATTACTAAGTAATGAATTCCTATGTTTTGTTATTTTCTAATAAACAATGATAAACTCTATGGCCCGGTGTCTTACCCGAGGCACCGTGGTTCTATTTGTGAGGGCATACAAACTGTCATTTTATACATCATGAATGAAAATCTTGGACGTATTTTTCGCATTGCAAATATTGTGTTCCTTTTCTGTCTTTCTTTTCCTTTACGTAATTTTCAAAACAGCTGTATTTACACACACACTCACTCATACAGGTTTCAATCCACTCTGGATCTTACTGATAACAGCTCTGCTACTGCCAATTATGACTTCGAAAATCCGATCAACTTAGCCGAAGACGAAGGTGAAGATGATTGCGAAGTGCCTGGCGAGCTTGCAAGACTGTTGCTTCAGGAAGAGAGGGCAATTCAACCCCACGAAGAGCCAGTGGAAACAATAAACTTGGGTACTGAAGCAGACAGAAATGAGATAAAGATTGGTGCCAACCTAGAGCTCAGCGTGAAGCAACGGTTAACCAAGATGTTATATGACTATATGGAGATATTTGCCTGGTCTTACGAAGACATGCCCGGGTTGGATACCGACATTGTGGTCCATCATTTGCCGACTAAGGAAGACTGCCCTCCAGTTAAACAAAAGGTCCGTCGGATGCGTCCAGAGATGTCTGAGAAGATTAAAGCCGAGGTCATGAAACAGTTTGATGCCGGGTTCCTTGCAGTGACTTCTTACCCTCAGTGGGTTGCTAACGTAGTGCCGGTACCTAAAAAGGACGGTAAGGTCAGAATGTGTGTCGATTACAGGGATCTGAACAGGGCCAGCCCCAAAGATGACTTCCCCTTACCTCACATTGATGTCCTTGTTGATAATACAGCTCAGCATAAGGTGTTCTCTTTCATGGATGGCTTTTCAGGTTACAATCAGATCAAGATGGCGCCTGAAGACATGGAAAAGACTACATTTGTTACTCAGTGGGGCACCTTCTGCTACAAGGTCATGCCTTTTGGATTAAAGAACGCTGGGGCAACCTACCAACGTGCCATGGTTGCCTTATTTCATGACATGATCCATCACGAGATAGAGGTGTACGTGGACGACATGATCGCAAGGTCCCAGACTGAGGAAGAGCACCTAGATCATCTGCAGAAGTTGTTTGACCGGTTGAAACTATACAAGCTGAGATTGAACCCGAACAAGTGCACCTTCGGGGTAAGATCTGGGAAGTTGCTAGGCTTCGTGGTCAGTGATAAAGGCATTCAAGTGGACCCTGCTAAGGTCAAAGCTATTCAAGAGATGCCAGCTCTTAAGACAGAGAAGGAAGTCAGAGGCTTTTTAGGACGCCTGAATTATATTGCTCGGTTCATCTCACATCTGACTGCTACCTGTGAGCCAATCTTCAAGCTGCTGAAGAAAGATCAGGTAGTACGTTGGAACGATGAATGTCAGGCTGCCTTTGACAGAATCAAAGAGTATCTCCAAGAACCACCTATCCTTATGCCACCGGTTGAAGGGAGACCTCTGATACTATACCTGACAGTGCTTGACAATTCAATGGGGTGTGTGCTGGGGCAGCATGACGAGTCTGGCCGAAAAGAGCACGCCATTTATTACCTTAGCAAAAAGTTTACCGACTGTGAGACCCGATACTCACTGCTTGAGAAAACTTGCTGCGCTTTGGTATGGGCTGCTCGCCGGCTGAGACAGTATATGCTGACTCACACTACCTTGTTGATCTCAAAGATGGATCCTATAAAGTACATATTCGAAAAGCCTGCTCTGTCTGGGAGAATCGCAAGATGGCAAATGATCTTAACGGAATACGACATTCAGTATACGACCCAGAAAGCCATCAAGGGAAGTGTATTGGCAGACCACATAGCTCATCAAGCTGTAGATGATTATCAATCAATGAACTTCGAGTTTCCGGACGAAAGCATCATGATAGTAACAGATTGTGAAGTACCTGGACCGGATGAAGGACCTGAGCCAGGATCCCGATGGTCTATGCACTTTGACGGAGCCTCCAATGCTTTGGGAAACGGTATCGGCGCCATAATCATATCTCCACAAGGTACTCATACTCCACTCACTGCCCGGCTGTGTTTCAATTGTACCAACAACATGGCGGAGTATGAAGCGTGTATCATGGGTCTTCACGCTGCGATCGACCTAAGGATCAAATTTCTAAGTGTCTTCGGAGATTCCGCTCTTGTGATCAATCAGATCAAAGGAGAGTGGGATACGAAACACCCAAACTTGATTCCTTACAGAGAATGTGTGTTGACCCTGATTCCCCACTTTACAGAGATAACCTTTGAGCACTTTCCAAGAGAAGAGAATCAGTTAGCGGACGCGTTAGCTACAATGTCTTCAATGTTCAAAGTTAAATGGGATAATGAGGCTCCCCGGATCATCATCTGGAAACTGGACGAACCGGCATACTGTTGTGATCTCGAAACTGAATCGGTAACTGAGAAGCCTTGGTACCACGAAGTGAAGAGATATCTGGAAGCTCAGGAATACCCTGAAGGTGCCTCTGTCAATGATAAGAAATTCCTGAGGAGGTTCGCAGCCAAGTTCTTCCTTAGCAACGGCATCTTGTACAAGCGAAACCATGATTCAACCTTACTGCGTTGTGTAGATAAGACTGAAGCGGAAAGGATCATGGAAGAGCTACATGAAGGGACCTTTGGTACACATTCCAGTGGACATACTATGGCTAAGAAAATCCTACGGGCAGGATATTATTGGTCCACAATGGAAGCTGACTGCTACCAACACTCCAGGACATGCCACAAGTGCCAGATCTATGCAGACAAGGTGCATGTTCCTCTGGTTCCCCTGAATGTTATGACTGCGCCTTGGCCGTTTGCAATGTGGGGTATAGACATGATCGGCGAGATAAAACCTACGGCATCTAATGGACATCGCTTCATCCTGGTGGCGATCGATTATTTTACGAAGTGGGTTGAGGCAGCATCCTATGCTACGGTAACCAAGACCGTTGTGGCACGGTTCATTCGACATAATCTGATCTGTCGATACGGCGTCCCTGAGCGAATTATTACAGACAACGGTACCAATCTAAACAACAAGATGATTGCTGAGCTCTGCGAACAGTTCAAAATACAGCACCACAATTCTTCTCCTTACAGACCGAAGATGAATGGGGCTGTAGAAGCAGCAAATAAGAACATCAAGAAGATCGTGCAAAAGATGACAGTGACTTATAAATATTGGCACGAGATGTTACCGTTCGCTCTGCATGGGTACCGTACCTCAGCTAGGACGTCAACCGGGGCAACTCCTTTCTCTCTGGTTTATGGTATGGAGGCAGTCTTGCCGATCGAAGTGCAAATACCCTCTCTCCGGATAATGAAGGATGCAAATCTGAACGAAGATGATTGGATCCAGACACGACTTGACCAACTCAACCTCATTGACGAAAAGAGACTTGCTGCTATCTGTCATGGTCAGACGTATCAGAAACGGATGATCAGGGCATTTAACAAGAAGGTCAGACCACAAGAATATCAAGTCGGGGATCTGGTGATCAAGAGAATTATCCTTCCTCAGAGTGATCCAAGGGGCAAATGGACCCCTACGTACGAAGGGCCATTTGTGGTTAAGCATGTGTTCTCAGGAGGAGCCATGATATTGACCAACATGGATGGTGACGACCTTCCTCACCCCGCCAATGCAAACATAGTTAAAAAATACTACGCATGAAAAAAAAGACCCGCTAGGCTGACATGCCTAGGCAAAAATTAGGGCTTCCCGTCGAACAAAAAGGGTTCGGACAAAATGTAGGGATGAAAATGAAAAAATCTGTACACCCGGCAAGTCGAAAACCTGAAAAGGCGGCTTGGGCAAAAATGGGTATCCCGGTGGACCGAAAACCCGAAAGGGCGGTCCAGGCAAAAATTAGGGATAAAAGCGTAATACTGTGTCTCATTAGATCACTTTGCATCCAGAATCCGGTATCTACATCAAGCTCAGACGGCATCGATCAGTCAGCTTCACCTTCAACCAAGGTCATCAAGTGATGAGACGCTCGGATTTATAAAGGCAATAGCAGAGTTGAAACCCAGTGGATCATTCATACTTCACACAGCTGTTTTATTTTCTTTTGTACAAAATTTGTATAAACTCTTGTGTTCGGCGACGTTCCTCTTACTAGGACGTCGGCCTCTTGTATACAAAACGCCTATTCATGGGCCATCCAAAATCAATACAAATATATTTTCAGTTAAACGTGCCAAGTATTTTTCTTTTTCTGTTTTGTTTTGCGAAGAACGTCCAAGGTTCAATTGTGATATATGCATTGACAATAATTGGCTAACTCATAAATATTTGCATACGAAACAAAGGAATTAATTGCAGGTGACACTAGAAACAGGGGCAATAAAGAGTTGTCTGAGCAGTCTAATGGTTCTATCCTCCAAGGTACCAAGGTAGGTTCAGCTAAAGAACACGACCAGTATACTTGAATTCCCCAGAGAGTGGTTCAGTAAAACAATACATTCTTCTCCAAGCTATTATCAGATTCTCGAGGAAGTTGAGTATCCTCCCATAGATCTCAACACTTCCCCAGCAGCAATACATATATTCTTAACAAGCATCCCCGGCAGTCTCGGCCTAAAGATTGTTCCCCGGCGGTATCTCAATATTCAAAGGAATCACTTCCCTGCAGTTCAAACCTCCCCAGAAGAGTCCAATCCAGTTTCCCCAGGAAAGATGGAATCCACATCCCCAAGCAGTAAGCTTATCCCCAGTAAATTCTGGAAGCTTATCCCCTCGCAGAACACGAACGCGTCGTCCGGCTTGATTTAAAGAGTTATTTCCTTAACAGGATATAACTGGGTTATCCTCAGCCAAAAACCACGGAAAGGTCGTCGTCAGCATAGTTCTTTCTTACCCCCAGCGAAGTCCATTAATACTTCCAACAACAAGGGTACCCCCAACAGAGTTATTATCTACACTCAGCAAAGCATCTCCCCACAGAGTATTGCTTCCCAGCATGGTCGCTAAAGTATATTTTCTCCCCGCAGAATCTTCCATTTGCCAAGCTTATTCCGCAACGGGGTCATCTTCTCCTACCGATATTCTTGTAGTTATCATCCCCAGCGGAAGCAAAATCAATACTTCAACATCAGCCCAGGATACGACTTCCCGGCACCCGTCAAGGATCTACTTTCCTAGACGAAAACATTCATAAAACATCACATATATCATTATAGCATGCATAGACGCATCATATCATACAAATCTCATTTATGTTGAGAACATCATTGCTTGATCCATATCATGCATTGCATATGACTGACCTTTACCTTTTCAGGAAAGATGCAGTTAAAATGCTTAAACATATTTCAAGGCCTTCTCTAGTCCAGCTAAATCGACTCCCAACAGATTTTTCTGATAAAGACTCAGCAGAAGTTATGGTCCCCTCTCCGACAAGTGCGTGAGGTGGTAATTCCTTTTCCTATGGTCCCCTCTCCGACAAGTGCGTGAGGTGGTAATTCCTTTTTCAGATGTTTCCCTCTCCGACGATGAGTGTGAGGTGATAGTCTCCTATGGTCCCTCTCCGACGGTGTGTGAGGTGGTAAGTCCTTTTTCAGATGTTTCCCTCTCCGACGATGAGTGTGAGGTGATAGTCTCTTATGGTCCCCTCTCCGACAAGTGCGTGAGGTGGTAATTCCTTTTTCAGATGTTTCCCTCTCCGACGATGAGTGTGAGGTGATAGTCTCTTATGGTCCCCTCTCCGACGGCGTGTGAGGTGGTAAGTCCTTTTCAGATGTTTCCCTCTCCGACGATGAGTGTGAGGTGGTAGTCTCTTATGGTTCCCTCTCCAACGGTGTGTGAGGTGGTAAGTCCTTTTCAGATGTTTCCCTCTCCGACGATGAGTGTGAGGTGATAGTCTCTTATGGTTCCCTCTCCGACGGCGTGTGAGGTGGTAAGTCCTTTTCAGATGTTTCCCTCTCCGACGTTGAGTGAGGTGATCATCCCTTTCCGATTATAATTTTCTATGGTTCTCCTCCCGATATTGCAAAGATGGTAATTCCCGCCAAGATTTTTCTCAACAAGCATTGTTGAAGTTAAAATCACCCAAGGCTCTCTTACCATTCATGCTAAGGCAGTAACCATACCTGGTTCATTCATCATCTTTTGAGGCTCCAGACCCAGCTCCTGTAACCATTCAGGACATATCTATACCAAGCATCTAAAAAAATCAGCTCCTGCAACGTGTCAGGTACTCATTTTCTGTTTTGTAGGTATGCAGGCTCTCGCTAAGGAATCTCCTACGCAATCAACATTCAGATGGCATCTACAAGCCCATCATCCTATCCAGCAATCTCTAAATGGCATCTATAAGCCCATTCCATCATCACTGCTACTATGTGAGCGCAAATTTCTGGGCACTCTAGTGTCCAATCATCTTCTACCCTCGGATTACGAAAGGCACATCAGCTAATCTGCATCCTTAGGTCTAAGAAGATTGAACAGGGGCAACTGTTGTACCCCAAAATTTTCCCTCCCATATTCTCCAAGAAATTGCCAAGTCAAGTCACAAAATTCCCCAAGAGTTGCACAGTGCAAGAGCCTCCTATACAGTCAAAACTAGGGTTTGTGTTCTGATCAAGAAGATGAAGTTTTCAAAGGCCCAATCAAGTCTCACATGCCTACAAATATGGTCAAGCATCCTCATATCAAGTTTCAAGACATTCAGCACAAAGTTGCACAGTCAAAAACCCTAATTGCACTACAGTCAACTGTAGGGGCAAAATGGTCATTTGACAGTCAAAAGTTCAAATTTTTGGTCAACATATCATTTTGAAGCCACAAACATCATTTGATCAATGCTTGATCATGATTCTCAAAATTTGGCTCAGAAGTCATCAAAGATGCAAAAGTTTCCTTATTTGGACAGCTGAAAAAGTCAACTAAAATTGACCAGGGCATAACTTTCACATGGATTATCAGAAAAATTCCATCCAAAGCTCATTTTGAAGAGAAAGACATTTCCTACAACTCATCTTCATACTTCAAGTCCAAGAAATGCTCTCACAAAAAGTTATCAATTTCAACATTATAGGTCATTTTCAAAAGTCAACAAAAAGGGACTTTAAGTCAAAGGCCATAACTTGAGATTGGCAAATTAAAATGACATGGGACCAAAGGCATTGGTTAGAGGACTCAAATACCTTTCCAAAATGTCCAAGAACATGAGAAAAGCTTAAAAATTGAGCAAGTTATGCCTTGTAGAATTTGGGAAATTTTTGGATATTTTGAAAAGTCAACATTACTTCAAAAGACCTAAAATTGCTAATGGGCCCATTTTTCTTCCATGATTCATCATTCTAAGCACATGCACGACCACTTGGCCCAAAGGGAAGTATTTTCTCATTTTTTATTTATTTATTTGAATTTTTATTTATATTAATTCAATTAAATCAATTAAATATGTGAAAAATATCTAAATGAACCAAACAAATCTTTTTGTACACATTTCAGCTTCAATATTTCGTGCACATCCCAACATGGAAAGATTTGGTGTGATTTAGGCTAATTGACACAAAATACACTTGAAAAAGATTCAAAAAGATCTTAAGAAAATCAAATATGCAAAACAATGAATGCCTTGGATTTGTGCTAGTTTTGTTAACCTAATGCCTTCCATACAAATACTTGAATCAAAACCTAATCATAAGACACTCTAAGCTGCGCAGGAAATACATTTACAAACTTGGAATTTTTTGTCAAAAAAGCAATTCTGAAAACCACTCTAAAGGACGATTCAAGCCCTAATACTCATTCCATTGGCTTCCTCAAGTCTCCCTGAACGCGTTCCAATCAAAAACAACAACCTAAGCTCCAAGAATTGGTAGATTGAACGCAAACTGCTTCAAGAAAATTGCTTAATCGTGTTTTAATTTTGAAGCATAATCATTGCATTTTTTTTATGGATTATTACTCATTGATGATTTCTGAAGCTAACTGTATAATCTAATTTTGTTTTTGTGCCATATACGTGATTTCACCATGATCAATCTTTAGGGTTTTCAGAGCTTGAATTTAGGGCTTCTGAAACCAAGCAAAATTAGTCCACGAAACCATGACCATTCAAACCAGCATGCTCCAACGAACAAGAAACACCATTCGCGATCAATTTATGGACGTCATAGCCCTATTCGCTATTTTCCAATAGCCTGCCTTCTGCAACGCGTTGAAAACCGTTGCTATTGTGTTTTGTTTTACAGGGGTGGTGAGGACGATGATGTGGTGGCAACCAGTGATTCGTTGATTTGAATTTCGCGCGTTTCTCTCCACTAACGCGCTGTGTCCATTTATATTATTTATTCGCTAATTATATAATAAACGCGTTAACATGGCTCAGTGGTACAGGTGTTGCTTGGTGATGTTAGTGACCTGGGTTCGAGTCCCAGGTCTGTATATTTCTCATATTATTTTTCATTAACCATTCATGTGCAGCGCTTATGATAAGGCACACCATGCATCTTCGTTATCCAACGTCCACGCGTCCCTGATGACCAAACCAAAGGCTAAGATTGGAAGCACACCCTGAACCCTAGTCAAAAGAGCCACATGGCGCCTGGAAAGTCAACGAATTCTGAAGGTCATTGGGCCAGATTTGCTAAGTCCACACCTCCATATTGGGGACCTCCACCCCCCCTGGTTTGCAAGTTTGTTTTTTTTATTTTTCTTATATTTTATTTTTAATTATTATTTTATTTGCTTTCTTGTTAATTTAATTTAATTATTTTTTACAATATATAAAAATGCCTAAAAAATCAGAAAAAGATAAAAACATAATTAAATTATTTTATTCCAATACTTTCATAAATAAATTAATATGTAATTATTTAGTTTAATTAGGTTGCAAATTTTAAATTCTTTTAAACAAAATATAAAAAATATGTAGAAATAGGTTTAAGTAATTTTGATTCCTTTTAATTTCCTTTTTTTTACAATAATAATATTTATTTATTTTCATAATTAAAAATGCATGTAAATTAACTTAGGTTTAAATTAGTTAAAAATTCAATATTTTTCATAATAAATTTAAAAGCCATTAGAATTAGGGTTTACATTCCGTTTTAATTTTGATTAATTCTCTTTTTCCATTAATTCCTAAAAACACAAAAATACCAAAAACATTTTTCTTTTAAATTTTTTAATTCCTCATTAATTCTAATTAATTAATTCTTGTGATTTAATATTTTGCAAAAGGGTCCAACGCCCTCGTTTCGACTTAATTGTTTAAATTCGCATATTTATTTTATTTTACTTAATTATGTATCTCTCCCAAAGCGTTGTAACATTTACTTTTCGCACTTTTATTTGCTTTCTTTATTTTCCGTCAAATCGGGTCCGGTTTAATTTCGGCGATGTGGACCCGCGCCATTTGTAATAGCTTTAGATTTACCTTTCCCGCAAATATTAACTGTTAAAAAAAAAGCATGCAAGAATGAATGGCCTTAAAAATAAAATCAAGCGTAGATCACAACAAACATGACAAGACAAATATCAATGAAAACGACACACGAATCGCACACATCACCCCTAGGGTACGCCTCACTGTTGCCTTGCCTCGAAAGGTGATCGTCGAGTAGAGGACGTCTTAGTAAGTCCTCATGATCCGGGAACCTGGCATGAGGGTAGCTTCTAAGGTGTCTTCCCATTGCTCTGGTGATCACCATGTCCCTACAAACTCGAATTGACCCGAACACCTCCAACGGTGGTGCTACCTACCTCTCAATGGTGGGATGGCACTACTTTAAAGGACATTTACACAGACGAATTCCTTAGGGTAGGTAGACGACTCTAGATACTTGCTCTAATTTCAAAACAATTCAAAAAAATACTTTTCACACCAACACCTTTTAAAAAAGCTTTCGAAAGCAATTTTTCAAACACTCTTGAGGACCGATACAAGAGTCGAACTGGAATTTTCAAAGAAACTTTTTAAAACCCACAATTGAAAAGCAAACAAACCTTTTGAAAACACAAATGAGCAAGTATCTAAGAGCCCATGGATAACCATGGATAGAAAGGGTGCTAACACCTTCCCTTTCTATAACCTACCTCCCGAACCGAGAGAAATCTCTTTAAGGAATTTTTCTGTGCTTTTGTCCTTTCCATTTGGAGAAAATAAAAGACGGTGGCGACTCTTGCTTCCGCGACATTTCGCGAACCAGCGTTAAACAGTCAGTTCCAGATCCACCGATCACAATTAGCATATGTCCTGGGATTAGTTTGGTCGATCCCGTAAGTAAACCAAAAAACTTAACTTTTTGGAGATCAGCGGTTGTTTACCAAAAACAACGGTAAACAGGCTCTTGGAGATATTCCTTGATCCTTTCGAAAGCGGCCTGACATTCATCATTCCATCTTACCACTTGATCTTTCTTCAGTAGCTTGAAGATTGGCTCACAAGTAGCAGTCAAGTGTGAGATGAATCGGGTAATATAGTTTAGACGTCCCAGAAAGCCTCTGACTTCTTTTTCTGTTCGGGGAGCTGGCATTTTCTGTATAGCCTTCACCTTTGCAGGATCCACTTGAATACCTTTATCGCTTACGACGAAACCCAACAGCTTACCAGATCTCACCCCGAAGGTGCACTTGTTCGGGTTTAACCTCAACTTGTACAACTTCAACTTGTCAAATAGCTTCTGAAGATGGTCAAGATGCTCTTCTTCAGTTTGGGATCTTACAATCATGTTGGCGACGTATACCTCAATCTCATGATGGATCATGTCATGGAACAAGGCGACCATGGCGCGCTGATACGTTGCCCCAACATTTTTTAATCCGAAAGGCATGACCTTGTAACAAAAGGTACCCCATTGAGTAACAAAGGTTGTCTTCTCCATGTCTTCGGGAGCCATCTTAATCTGATTATAACCGGAGAAACCCTCTATAAAGGAGAAGACCTTATGCTGTGCGGTGTTGTCAACCAGAATGTCGATATGAGGCAGAGGGAAATCATCCTTGGGGCTTGCCCTGTTCAGATCCCTATAGTCAACACACATTCGAACCTTACCACCCTTCTTCGGCACTGGAACCACATTGGCAACCCACTGTGGGTAAGAAGTAACTGCTAGAAAACCGGCGTCAAACTGTTTCATCACTTCAGCCTTGATTTTCTCAGACGTCTCCGGGTGCATTCGGCAGACCTTCTGTTTTACTGGAGGATAGTCTTCCTTGGTAGGCAGGCGGTGAACCACAATATCGGTATCCAAACCAGGCATATCTTCATAAGACCAGGCAAAGATCTCAATGTAGTCTCGCAACATCTGAATCAGCCGTTGCTTAACACTAAGCTCCAGATTTGCATCGATCTTGACTACTTTCTTGTCTATTTCTGTACCCAGATTCACTGATTCCACGGGCTCCTCATGAGGGTGTATGACCCTCTCTTCCTGAAGTAACAGTCTTGCAAGTTTACCAGGCACCTCGAAATCTTCTTCACCTTCGTCTTCGGCTAAGTTGATCGGGCTTTCAAAGTCATAACTGGTAGTAGCAGAGTCGTTACCAGTAGGATCCATAGTGGATGTAGACCTGTATATGTGAGTGTGTGTAAAATAGTTGTTTTGCAATATATAATAAAAGAAAAACAAGGAGCGTAAAATTTGAAATGCAAAAAACGTCCAATGCTTTTATTAATGATATATGGAGATGACAAATATCAAGCCCTCACAAACAAAGCCACGGTGCCTCGGGTAAGACATCAGGCCGTAAAGTTTAAAATATTGTCTGTTACAAATCCAAAGCAAAAAGTCTCATTACTGGGTAATAAAAGAAATTGGGACGAAGTCCTTTGCCGTCCAATTGCTTAGTCCACCATCGACATTCGGGTAGATCCAACTGTCAAACTAGACTCTTCAACATCGTCTTCAATGGCATTCACTCCTGAATTGCTGATAAACAGGGGAGGTCTTCCAGTCCGTGCAATCCGAACAGCCCTTTGAGCTTCTGTAGTGAAACCCAAACCAAACTTGTTAGTCTTATGTGCAAAATCAGGGAGTTGGCCCCAATTCGCGCACCCACCTTTCTCAACAACAGCCCGAGCATCCTTGAAGGAAGCCATCTTCATTAGAGGATATTCAACAACAGTTTCAGTTGATGCCAACTTCTGAGGAACTTCCTCAAAATGTTGAAACGGGGTCTCAATGAACTCCCCGTCCATCTCCATATACCGAAATGACTTGAGGTAGCTCACCATGTACTCCTCCTCTCCTCGTACCATAACAATTTTCCCCTTGAATGGGTATTTCAGCATTTGGTGAAGCGTAGACGTCACTGCCCCAACTTTGTGGATCCATGGGCGACCCAACAAACAAGAATAAGATGGCCGAATATCCATTACAAAGAACGTAGATGAAAAAACCAGAGAACCAACCTTAATTGGAATATCCACTTCTCCGTGTACCATTCTCTTGGACCCATCAAAGGCCCTGACCACAGTGTTGCTTAGTTTCAACTCCAACCCTTCACAGTCTAACCGGTCTAGTGCTTTCTTGGGTAAAACATTCAGCGAGGACCCAATATCCACTAATACGTGAGCAAGAGTAGTGCCCCTGCACTCAATGGAGACATGCAGAGCATCATTGTGATTCTTCCCCTTAGCAGTCAAGTCGGCATCGTAGAAACCCAACCCATTATCTGCTGTCAGACTAGCCACACAATCTTTAAACTAATCAGCTGATGTTTCTTGCGGTACGTGTGCAGTCTTCAAGAAAGCAATCAGAGCCTTGGCATGGGCTTCTGAGCATAACAACAGTGACAACATAGAGATTTTGGATGGGGTTTGCCCCAGCTGCTCGACTACATTGTAGTCACTCTTTTTGATGATCTTCAAAATTTCTTCCATCTCTTGTCTAGAGGCTTCAACAGTAATCGTCTTCGGTGCCTCCGTCCGGGCAGGCTCACCGGTGGTTCCTTTGCCTCGAGTATCAGATGACTCGGCAACAATGGTGAGAATTGGAACTTGAACAGGAACATTAGCAGGTACATTGGCAGGTGTAATAACAACAGGATTCCGAACAGTTGGTGGAGAGATCTCAAGGGAGAAAAGTCTTCCGCTGCGGGTGACTTTGGCAGGTCCAACAATATTGTTGACGTCAGTATCAGCCTCTTCAGCACTCTAGTCATGTTTAACCCCGTGATAATAAACGTCAGCCCTATAATGCCATGGGACAACTTTTTCTGATGTATAGGGGATAGGCCCAGGAACAACGATGATCAAGGGAGCGATTCTCGGAACAAATGTAATTCTAACAGGCTTTCTCGAGGAAGCCTTGGAAGAATTGTCAAAAATGGTGATTATAGCAACTTCTTCAGTAGGAACCAAAGGAACAAAAGTCTTCTCAAACATAATTTCTTTATTATCCATCAGGCGTTGGACACCTGACTTCAAAAGATGGCAGCCAGTAGGTAGGAAGACACACATATGGCAACCTTCGCCACAACCCAGAAATAAACCGGCTAATAGAAGGTTCTTCTTCACAGTCATCAATGGAGTAACAATGTCCTTCACAAAAACCACAAATGAGTCTTCATCTATAGCATTCACCCCATGCTTGGGCATAGGAGCAGTCACAACATTAGGTCTTTCAGGCGCTTAGAACTCAATCTCCTTAGCATCAATCAAGTCCTGTACCTTATTCTTCAAAACCCAACAATCATTCGTATCACGCCCCGGGCTATCAGAGTGAAAAGAACAGCGGGCGTTTGGATTGTACATCGGTGATGTTGTGTTGGGATTCTTCGGGGCCTCCTTCAGAATCACCAAGTTGGTCTTCAATAACTGCGGCAGAATTTGGGATAAAGTCATGTTGAGCTGAGTGAATTATCTTCGCGGCCTCTCGGCCCTTGGATGATTGTTGCACTGAGGAGAAACAACAGGTCTTGATCTAACAACCGCATTAACAACTTGGCGGTGTTCAGGTTTATTATGGCTCTTTGCGCTGTAAACAACACTCGATTCCTTCTTAAAGGGCTTCTTCTTGGTGCCTGATGAAGCACCCTTCTGTATCTTACCAGATTTGATACCAACCTCAATTCTTTCCCCGGTCATAATCAGCTCTGTAAATTTGGACGATGAACTTCCGATCAGATGGTTGAAATGCGGACCAGACAAGGTCCCCAAAAACATATCCACTAGCTCCCTATCAGCCAAGGGAGGTTGCACTCTACCAGCAAGGTCCCTCCACTTCTGAGCGTAGTCTTTGAAACCTTCGCCCGCACCCATGGACATACCCTGAAGTTGGGTACGCGTGGGAGCAAGGTCGGCATTATATTGGTACTGCTTGTAGAAAGCAGCAGCCAAGTCTTCCCAATTACGGATACTAGCTCCTTCCAGCTGGTAAAACCATTCAAGCTGGGTCCCTGAGAGACTGTCTTGAAAGAAGTGGATCCACAAGTTCTTGTCAGTGGTGTATGGCTGAATCTTTCTTACACACGAACAGAGGTGCAGTTTTGGGCAAGAAACCCCATCGTATTTAGTAAAGATTGGTGCCTTAAACTTGTGGGGAATCACCAACCCAGATGACAGACCCAAATCTCCAAATTCTATACCAGGCACTTTCTGAACTTCCATTGCGTTCAAGCGGTCTTCGAGCTGCTTATATCTATCCTCAGCCGGAGGATACTGGTCTTCGTCAAAGTCAGTCTCATTGTCTGAAACCACAGGGCTAGGAGCCCTCCTTTCTTCCTGATTATCTCCCCCTCCAGATGAGTGAGTCAAATCAACCTCTTATTGTAAATTGTTCCCAAATCTACGACCCATATTCAGTAGGACCGTCTTCTTCTTCTTCATCTTCTTCTTCTCTTTTAAGATAAGGGTCTTCAGATCTTGCTGACCCTTAGCCAAACACATGAACAATTCCTGGAACTGGGCGTTTTGAGCTTGCAGAGACTTGATTGCTTGTTCAGTTGATGTTTCAGAAGACATGATGCTGAAATAAATAGCGAAGAAGATGAGAAAAACTTGTAAGGGTACCTGTTATGAGGTGCATGGGAATGAAATGCGCATGATATGATTTCAAAGACTTTAAAGATTCAAATTCGTAAGCCAAAATGAAACACACTTTTATTTGATAAACTTTGAATTCAATTGTTCAACAAATGCCTTTAAGGCATTACAAGAAAGAAAAACTAAAAAGTAAAGCAAAACTAGAAATAATCAAAAATACAATCAGTGCTCCCATGGTCGTTTCCTGTCGGTGCGGGCATAGTCGTTGGGGATCTTCTCATTCTCCAATTGCCTTGTCAACTTCTGAATTTTCTGCTCTTTCTCGTGATACTTTTCTCTATAAGTATCCCGCTCTTCTCTCAGCTGCATCCAAGATCTCTTTAATGCCCCAATGTCAGTAGGCATGTATGGATGGAGGATGGTAGGAGGAACCCCTTCTTCATCAGAAACCTCAACAATTATAGGAAAGACGACTTTGTACGGTATTCCCAGCTTTTGGGCACGAATTCGAACCCATCAGAGATATGGCTCCATCGGAAGAGAAGTCTTTGCACCTAGCTCGTGCGAATCAGACCTGTGTACTCTATCCTAAGCTCGTATGAACCTGCGGCGTTGCTCGTCATTATCCCCTTGGAAGTTAAAGACAATGCTCGGCATCAGCAACTCATGAGGTTCTTCCCTCCTAGCTCGCCCAAACTGACGTAAGGCCAAACACGGATTATAAGTGATCCCTCCATTGATTCCTAGAAGTGGGACATTAGGGTATTCCCCACAGCGATCAATAATAGCCACATCTTCCATGCCCTTAATAGTCCAAGTGATGTCCATGTGAGAGAAGGACATAATCCTGTAGGCCCAACTCATGCCTTCCTTTGTCTTCAAAACTAATTTGGGGAGGTGAGAAATAAACCACCTCACTAGCAATGGCGCACAACACATAAGGGTTCCCCGTTTCCGAGCAGTACGGGCATAAAGAGAGTGCAGGATGTCACCCAAGAGAGTGGGCACATAATTACCGGACATGAAAATCTTCACTGCATTCACGTCGATGAAAGAATCTGAGTTAGGAAACAACACCAAACCATATATGAGAAGAGCTAGAATGTCTTTAAATGCCTGAAGGTCTAGACTGTCCCAGAACTGATTAGCCCGATCAACCAAGAATTTAGCCAAGAAGCCTTTTGTCCCACTACGAGTTTCCAAATTAGACATTACCTCAACCTTTATCAGATGGAGGGCTGAAGCAATCTCTTCCGGCCTAAGGATCTTCTCCCAACCTGTGAACGGGGTCTGCTCCAGAATAGAGATACCAAGTAGATCAGAGAACTCTTCCAAGGTAGGGACCAACTAGTAGTCCGAAAAAGTAAAGCAATGGTACAGTGGATCAAAGAACTGGACTAAGACACTCATCATCTGTTCATCCATCTTGGAGGTGACCAAACCAAGTAGGTTCCCATGTCTTTTGATAAAGGAGGAAGTATCTGGAACCTTTACAACCAATTCCTTAAGTTGAGTGGGAATCTGGACAAAGTTGATCCGAATAGTGTTTATACGCATGGGTGCCATGACCTACAAAACATAACAAAGATGAATCCCCTCTATCTTTGAAATGGGTTAGTCCAATGTAAGATGCATGCAATGTCATGATGTCATGATAGAAACACATCACAAGTATCCAGAAATAGAAAACATGGTAAGGGCAAACAAGTCACACAGATAGCCCTTAGGTTTCAGGCTGGAAAGGAGCTTAGGTATTACCCTCTTTCAGTTCAGTTGGTTCAAACCTGTCCTAGAAATAGTAACCGGGTTCTAGAGGATCTCAATATCACTGACCACCCTCGATCGGTCATAATTCTAGTTTAGCAACCTTTTCTTGCGGCCAGAATCATTGCGAGAGTTTAGTCTCAATGAGTGTAGCATACTGCTACTGTTCTATGGCCAAGTTGGTCAATTATAGGTGATAAGGTCAGTTGGTGCTTAATGACCCCTTAGAAGACCCATATTCTCCTCGTTGCGCCACAAGGGATATCGGTACAAACTAAAGTGCCACACCAACGTAACTACTGCTTCAACCGTATCGGTCTACGTCGTACAGTTCCCTAATAGTTTATTGCTACTTACCTAAAAGGTATCCCCCAGATCCAGGTTAGGATCTATAGTAACTCCGATTCAAACCCACAAAGATAAAGCATACAAGTCAAGCAATTGAAAACATTATGAACTATTCCTAAGGTACACCCCACTTATAGGCATCCCCAGCAGATTCGCCAGTTCTATGATATGGTGGGAAGAACTGACTGTTTTTTGGAATGCTGGTTTTCGTTTTGCATTTATGTTCGCAAAATGTCACTTTAAGCAAGAGTCGCCACCGAATTTTATTTTATCCAACAAGGAAAGGAAAAAAGCACAGAAAAATTCCTTTTTTGAGATATTTCTGAGTACAGGGGGTAGATTATAGAAAGGGAAGGTATTAGCACTCTTTCTATCCGTAGTTATCTACGGGCTCTTAGGTACTTGCTCATCATTTTCAAAATTGTTTTCTTTGTGTTTGTGGGTTTTAAAAAGTTTTTGTTTTAACTTCGATTTAACTCTTGCTTCTATCCTCAAGAGTGTAATGAAGTGTTTTTGAAAAATTTGTTTGAAAAGGAGTGTAAGTGTGAAAATTTTGTTTTATTTTGGATGAGCAAGTATCTAAGAACTATCTACCTACTCGAAAAAGGAATCGTTCTATGCTAATTTCTTTTAGACAATGTTATCCCACTATTAGTGAGTAGGTAGCACTGTCGTTGGAGTTTGGGGGTCAATTCGAATGAGGGACATACGGTCACTAAAGCAATGTTAGGACGTCTTAGCGGTAACCCTAATGTCTTAGATCACTTTTTTGAGGCAACGATATTCGAGGCAACTGTTTCGAGGCAACTATGATCTTTTAGACAAGAGGACGACCTCTAAAACGACATATACTCAATGACCGTGTACGAAGGCAACCAAGTGGGGTGTACCCTAAGAGTGCGCATGTGCGAGTGTGTTGTTTTCAATTATTCTTATCTTTGTACATGTTAAGGGTGATCTAATTTGGTTTTAAGATTAACATTCAGTCTTATCATGCAAACCCTATTATCAAACATCTAGCAGTTATAATTTGCGGAATTAAAATGCGGAATTAAAATTACAAGGCGTCGGGTATTTACATCGCCAATGACAAACCCTTTGAAAAATAAAATAAAGCGATAAAAATAATTAAATGTCCTATTTAACTATTACAATCCGGAAGCAGGTACATTATTGGATAAAAATAAATAAAGCGCGCGGGAAATTAAATCAAGTACGAAATTTAGGGTTTTAACCCTTTTGAAAGAAAATGCTATCTTTTTGTTGTTTTTATTTGAGAAAAGAAATTAATCCTAAATTAATTACTAAATTAATTATAAAATAAATTAATTAATGAAAAATAAATTATGACATATTTTTGGTTTTTTTGTTATTTTAGGAAAGAAAATAAAATTAATTAAATTAGTAGTTAAAGACCTAATTAAATCTAATTAATTTTAATTACTTACAAAAATGAATTAAAGTTTTCTAATTAAAAACCTAATCAATTAATAAGTTTATTAAGAAAAATAAAAGTTAAAATTTGGTTGAACAAAAAATATTTTTGTGATTTTATTTAATAAAAACAGAATTTTATGATTGGTTAGAAAATTAAATAAAACAATTAAAGTATTTAAACAAAAAATAAATAAAAGAGAAAAGAAGAATTGGGCCTGTTTTTGAAGGGTGTGAGTAGCAATTTCATAGGCCCAATAGAAGCTGGCCCTTTGGACTTTCTCTGATCCAATATGCATGCATTGACCTGGCCTATGGTGGGCTTTCAACGTGGACCACCATAACTGGCATCTTGGCCATATGGAACTTGGATCATGAGTGAGTATGGTGGACCGCAGATGGGCGCGTACACTGGAATACCTGAAAACCAAAATTATTGAGAAAGTGGGGGACGTGGGATTCAAACCCAGGTCCTGAAGGAAGATGCATTGCCAAGGTTACCACTGAGCCACGCTGCTTAGTTTGTTATAATAATGCAAAGGAATAATAATATAATAAAACAAAATCAATTGGTCAGAAAATAAAAGAAAGGGCGCCAAGATTTGAAATAGCCAATGGACGGAGGACACCTCATCGTTCCTGTCCTCAAACCCCTGTAAAAATTACCCGCGGATTTTCATCCGCAACAAAAAACACAGGTTGGTCCAAAAATCTCCCTCAGGCCATAAAAATGACTTTCAAGGGCATGGTTGTGCTCGCCTCAACCTCCTAGACACAACCATGTCCATCATATTCCTCAATTTTACCTGAAACAAAAGACCCTAAAAACATAAACAAAACCCTAGCCATGGCGTTTTGCAAAACAGGTCATATGAATGAAATTAAATGATGCAAAATGTTTGAAAATGTTCTTGTGATCATGAATATGCCATTGGTTTGTTCAATAGGTACCAGGATAATTCAAATCGAAACCAAGAACAAGGGTGAATAGAGTGCGGCTTACAGTGCGTTAGGGAGTCTGAAAATGCTTGGTTTTGGTTGGGATGGCTTGTGTGAATGGCCAGGAATCGATTGGGATACGTCTCGCCTCCTGAAACTGCCTCTAACCTGGATTTTGATTTCCAACTTTTTTTGTGTTTTTTGCAAAGTCAGTTCTGCTTCTACCAATGCTTTCCAACCCTTATTTTCGTGTGCTTAGCTTCCTTATGTAATGTGTACTGTATTAGGGTAAGAAACTTGGTACAAATCTCTCCATATCAATGCTCATGAATTGGATTTGATTCCACCATTAAAAACCTTCCAAATTTGATTTGATTAGGATCTTTTTATGCATACAAGCCTTGATTCGAATTTGATTGTGATGCTAGCTGTGAACAAAGCCTAAAACAACCTGAAAATCATGAGTTATCAATGCCTTGGATTTTATATGATTTTATTTGATTTAAAATGAATAAATTCAATTAAAAATCAAATTAAATAATAAAAATGAAATATGGGAACATGGGTGAATCTAGGGCACGTGGGAAATAATACAAACTCAAATCAAGTGGAAAAGAATGGGCCCATTTGGCAAATTTTGAAGTTTTGGGGATAGTTGACTTTTGGCAATTTTGCAAAAAAGTCCAACTTCAACAATGCATAACTTCTTCAATTTTTAACTTTTGGAGATTTTCTTGGACTTTATAGAAAGCTTGAGATGTCCTCTAATCAACCCTTTTTGTCTCATATCATTTTTATATTCCATGCTCAAGTTATAAGTTTTGGAAAAAAAGGTGTTTTCGTTGACTTTCAAAAATGACCTATAATGTCCAAATTCATAACTTCTTGTGAATGCATTTTTTGATCTTGGGGTATGAATATGGATTGTAGGAAATTTCTTCCTATTAAAAATGAGCTTTGGATGGGTCATTTCTCATAAAGTATGAGAAAGTTAGGCTTGGTCAAAGTTCAGTTGACTTTTCCTACAAAACCCTAATTTAGCAACTTTTGATTCTTGATGAATTTTGAGAAATCCTTGATGAATCATGATCAAACCTTGATCAAATTATGAAATATCCTTAAAAATTAGAATTTTGACAAAAACTCTTGAATTTTGACTGCATTTAGGCCACAATTGACTTTTGCCCTAACATAATCGACTTTTGAACCTTTGAGCAATTGACTGAGCAAACTTTCTCTGCAAGGCTTGAAATTTGACATGGATGACCTTGAGAACATATTAGGACATTGGGTAGAACTTGAGGTCATTTGGACTCAAGGATCTTGATGCAACACAAAACCCTAATTTGGGATAGACTGCCTTAGGAGATAACTTGTCTGGTCAATCTTTGAGCAACCTTGAGCAACTTGGAGATTTTTCTTGCAATGTCTTGAGGAATATGGGAGGGTAAATTTTGGGGTACAACAGTAACATATTTTGAATATAACAGTGTCGAGACTTAGTCTCAAACATTTTGAATATCATAACCTTTGTTTCATCTTTGGAAAGCAAACAAGAAAAGTATCTTGAAAGTAACTTCTGTCAAATGGACTTATCAGAACTTCCATCACAAGCTCTGATCAAAACATCTCAAAGAAGTATCTACTTATTCTTTATTTGAATATTCAACTCAGGGGAGACCCTAACTCTTTATGTTCTTACGTGATTTATCAAAATATACAAGTTTTTGTCATCATCAAAAAGGGGGAGATTGTTAGAACATAGTTTGGTTCTACATCTTAGTAATAGTTTTTATGATAACAAATACATGATATATATAAAGAACAAATATGCTCTTTAATTATATATTTAAATATGCAGAGAAGTTCTTATGAAATAAGAATAGAAGATGATGAGAGACTTACTTTTTAAAGTTCTGATTTTACGAAGCGTACAGACTTAGAAGAAAATTCGTGTAACATGCTCAATAGAAGAAGTTTTGATGTTATAACTTCTAAAGCACCAAATCTGCAAGATAAATTATGATACTTTGATAAGTGATGTTCTGGAAGAACAACAGACTCAACACTTAAGTTCAAGCTATACTCTGGTAAGTAAATATTTTGAAAGTGCAAAGAAGCTTCAACGTGTCTGTCTCATCTAAGTTCTAATCATAAAAATATAAAGAAACTCTAAGGATCCAAAGTATCAACGATAATATTCTCATTCTGATAAGATCTCAAAGAAGAAAAGTTCTGATGCATTACAATTCATTTATTACAAATGAAAGTGTAACAACTGGAACAAGACAAGATCTTTATTTTTGGAAAATGCATTAACAAAACTTTATCAACCTTCCAAATTTATCTTCTCATGTCTCATATTCCTCGCCTATATAAAGGAGTTTTAAAGAAGAATGAAAGAATGCTTCGGCATAGAAAGATATATCTTCACTAACTCTCTCTTGTGTATAAATCACAGTTGTGATATAGTTTTTCTAGAAGCACCTTTGTACACATTTTTTATTTATATTTTGTAATACCTTGAGAAACCAAGTTGTTGTTTAGTCTCAATAATACATTGACAGTAATCATTATGTTTGTGTAATCAAAGTTTTTGATTAGTGAATTAAGACCTCGTTTGAGAGAGGCGAAACCACTGTGGCGGATGGACTGGAGTAGTTTGAGTTCAAACGAACCAGGATAACCAAACGTGTCATATTGTTTTATTTTTTAAAACCCCAATTAACCCCCCCCCCCCCCCCCCACCCATTTTCCTTTGTTTTTCTATCCTTCACCCTCAACATCGATATAGGCCAATTCTGGTTGCATAATGAAAAAATTATTGTGAAATTCCACAAATAGATCATCCTCAATCCAAACTCAGATCTCTACCAAAATTGGAATAAGGAGACAATAAACTAATACATTGTGATGAGGTGTCTATTAGATATTCCCATTTTATTCTTCCGTAATTGATCATCACTATTGAGATCCACATCGCTACAAAATCTGGCGATGATTTGTCATTAGAGCGCCTATTCCAAATGAAAATTAATACTAAACCATGAGACAACGATCTCGTTTCCCTAGAATGTTCAAGAAGTGAGAATACTGATAGACTCTTGAGTGCATAGTTTTCGGTAGTTTTCACAGTCTCCATTGCTAGAAGAATGCCAATAAGATAACTCGAAGACAATGAAATTCTTGTAGAAACTTTCAACCTGGTGTAGTCAAGCAATCAAATATCTGTAAATCATATCCAAGTACATGTAATAATGTAGTTCCATTGACCTTTGATGATTTTATTTATTTCCCTTGTGGAATAACAAATCTCACACCCTCAATAGAAAAGAGTCGACGGGATGAAGGTGTCTCTAGCTTTCTTGTAACCTCATGTGGGGGCACCATCACAGATTTCCTCATTAGGACTGTATTAGGAAGTTAAATGCTCATCTTTTCCAATTCGCCTGGATATAGTATAGAAGGGAAGAAAATCCAGTCTCGATCCATACTTCCCAAACTGTGATTTCGAAGTAAGCCATATTTAGTCTAGTCGAGTTGGATGTGTGAAGGTACTCATCGACATTCCTTTCAAATGCACCATTATGTGAACTTTGGAGGATCATTGGAGACCAATGTTAACCCCAAAGTATAGAAACAAAAGGGATAAACAAATTAGTCAACTGTTTATAAGAGACATCCGGCGGCGGTTAACGTGATTTTACATTTCCTATACACTCATGGATGGGTTATGATAGCTAAAAGACATTGGCTTCCCTGTATCTCCCATCAAACAAAGGTACGCAGATGGGACCCCGTAAGAGGAGGACAATATCTGTAACGTCTGTTGGATGACGACAAATTATATAGAGGGGGTGAATAGATCACCAAGCCAAAATACCAAATAAATTTGGTTTTTATAAATAGATTGAAAAGAGTGCATGTGGAAGGTTTTTTATATAGATCGAAAACATCGTCTATAAGAACTTAGCTATTGGAACTCTGATATGTAAAGTTTGCCTTACGGAATGAATAACACAATAACCAAAATTAACAACCTTGAATAAAGTAACACAATATTATTCATTTATATCAAGTTACTAGTAAAGCTATTTCCAATGATAACAAGAAAAATGAAAAAATATGCAATTTATAAAACACTTAGTGTGCGATCGAAATTTCAGAATTTTCCTTAAGTTGTGTTGATTTGAAAAAGAACTTATAATCAAAGTGATTATAAGCTAATCAACCACTAATTCAAAATAAAAACATTCACATAAATATTCTTACGAGTCGATTGATTAATCAATGTTATTTGACAAATTGCTTAATGAAAGATAAAATAAGTAAATAGATAAGATATAGTGACACAAGGATTTGTTTAGGAAATTCACCAATTGTCCTTGCTATGGCTACGTCTCCCCCCAATTCCAATTTCGAAATTAGGATAAATTCTTACTATACAAAAAAAAATGGTTATAAGAGAAGTGTTCTAAGAGATACCCCACAAACCTAATTGTTTGTTATTGATTCAAACTCTTGTCTTCCTTTGATCTTGAGAAACACCAAAACCACAATAACTATCAATTGATTTTTTTATTCTTACTACTCTTTTGGTTACCAAACTCTAAAGATCTTTTGTGCACTTTCAATTGTAACTATTGCACATAAGACTCTTCAATTGGATCCGTCGTTCTTGCACTACTTACTTGGGTGCCAAACTTGGAAGGCTTTTCACTAGGCCACAATCCTCTCTCAAAAGTCTTGCACGAAAACCCCAATATCTATAAAAGATATTGGAGAATAAACCAACGGTTTTTCCGGATGAAACTCCCTATAAATCTCAACCCAATATTCTCGGCTACACAATAACCTAATTGGACATTATCAAACTTCTCCTAGATGGTACTCTGATAAAATATGATTATGCGTGATTTATCAGTGTGTATGTATAGGTTGGAGATTGAAGGTGAAAATCAAATGTAGTAAGTGTTTATAGTTGCATCGAGTTGGAATGATGTATTTATAGTTGTGGAAGTTTAGATGTAAAGAGGTAGTTTTCTGAATTAAAAAGAATTAAAAAATTGACCCAATAAAATAGTATGTGCCAGCCTGAAATACGTATGTGCTGGCACATAAGTAAAAAATTCATAGTTTGTGTCAGCCTGAAAAGGCATATGTACCGACCTAAGCAGGTCAGTAACTATATGCTTTAATAATACAGTACATGTGTCAACCTGAAAATCGTATGTGTCGGTATATAAAATTGAAAATTTGAAAGTTATAGTATGTGTCGGCCTATATGGGTGCATGTGTCGGCCTGTATCACACAAAATCTACAGGCTTCAATATTGAGTTACATGTGTCGGCTTGAAACACGTATGTGTCGGTACATGCAAGTTGTTTTTATGAAAAAAGTTATTTTTCAAGGTTTTGGTCAATTTAAAAGTAGTTTTTAATGATTCCTAAGACCTCTAATGCAAGGGAGTACCGCATGAAATAGAGATACAATCCAATATACATAAATGCTAAGCTTTCCTAGTTTTGACATCATGCAAAACATCTAATGGTGGTGCACCAAAGCCCCGTCCTGAACAACTTTGAAAGGGCCCAGTTCCATGTTAGGAATTTGAATGTCTAGGCATAATCCTTTCTCTCTGTTCACTTCCTAATTGAATGTCCCATACACATTCATTAGTGTTTTCTTAAGAGACTCTTGAACTATCTCCTTTAACTCAACCACTTGGCCATCATGTGGCCTCTCATCTTCAACACAAGACTCCTTCTCCTATTGAAGGGCTTTTTGAGCCTCGTGAGCACGATAGTTCGCCTCTACAACGACAATAGAGGTTTTCTCATAATGTGTTGTACCCCAATTTCCCTCCCTAAGATCCCTTCATCATACCATGTTGATTCAATCACAACAAGATCACATTAGGGTTTTTGGTTCTCCTCCCTATCTTTAGCTTTTCTCTTTGAGGAATCACCAAGCACCTTGACTTGTTTTCTTTTGTGATCATGAATGTTTTGTCTTGATTTTATTTAAATTAATAAGATGCAATGTAGGTTTGTCTTACTTGTTAATAATGTGGGTAAAGGCAATGTGGCTTAGCAAGTTGATCCATAGGTTCATGAGTTTATTTCCATGCCCTAGTCAATAAAGTTTGAGAAGTTTAAACCTCATCATTGAAGTTGTTTTGTAATAAATGGCATGGCAAGGTTTATTTTGGGTTCATCATATTTCAAAATTATCAAATTGATTCAAAAATGCAAAAGGGGTTGATTGGAGAAATTGTCATGCTTGGACAAGGCTTGTTCCCATTGGTCACAAATGCATATTTCTCTCAATTCTCAAGATATGGAAGTGGTTTTGGTGACTATAAGTTCTCATTTTTATCCTCAACAACTTTTATTTACAAAACATTTGTGTTGATACAAGAAGTTTGTTAAAAATTGTCAAAGTTCCTCAAGGCATTTCTCTTGATCTATGAGCTAGGGTTTTGAACATCAAAGAAACATATCTTGCTCATCTTTTGGTATTTTTGAGTGATTCCAAATACATCCTTCTCTTAAAAGGGTTATCAGCAAATCACTTCAAAAGTTTCAAGGATTTTTTATATGGAAGAAGCTCGATGATGAAGAAATACTGTAAGTCCTCCAGATGAACCCCCAATTTCTCATGTGTGACTTCAAATGATCATAACATGGTCAATTTTTATCACCTTGAGCCCACTATTTTTCCATAATTATCTTGAAGATGTGAACTTTATGCCTTCTTTTATGTGAAAAGTGAGAAAATGGATGGAATATGCCCTAAGGATACAAAAGATTATAGGTCATTTCATGATTTTTTTCCAACTTCAACAATTCATAACTCTCTCAATTTTTGGATATTTTGAATGGTTCGAGTTTAAAAGTGTTATTTAAGAGGTCTATTTCATTCCATATTTTTTGGTCAAGAGCAAATTCCAAGTGGAAGGCCATGTTTGGATGCAAAACATTATATGTCACTTTTGAAGGAAAATTTAAAATATTTCTAAGTATGGAAAGTCAACATTTTCCCCCAACTTTGACCCAATGCAACTTTCAGCTCAAGCATCCATTTGATTCCATTTTTTTCCATTGCAGAGCTTGTAACCTAATCTTTCTAAAGCATCAAGAATCATGCCTTAAGACCCCTGGATCTGAGAATGCCATTGGATTGATCTTGGTAACTTGGAACTGATGTTTCTTCATAAGTCAGAATTTGAAAGTCATGTTTTGGCCTCTAAACATCAAATTAACACGTGTTTGTGATCTAAACATAATTAACCAAGTGGCCAAAGTGGATTAGAGCCTTAAAACACAAGGAATGTATGGGTTTTGATGGAAATTAATTCACACTTTGCTCGTGTATTAGGTTCACATGATTTCCCTCCAAACTTCATCATTTCACACACTTGAACATTCCATTTGCACATTCATCTTACTCAAGCATCATACAAACTCTCCAACACTTAAACCAAGCAAAACGAGCCATAATCCAAGCTACAGAAGTCCAGTTTCAGAGCTTCTTTCTTGAACTTTGAAAAAGTAGAATTCTCCATCATTTGGATCCAAATAAAGCACTAACTTGTTCTACTCCTTCTCCTGATTCTAGTGCTTCTTACAATTTTTAAATCCATTGAGAATTGAAAGAGAAATCTCAAATTGAAGGTGCTCGCTATTTTCTGGGTTTTTGATTCATATCTCTTTGCATACTTTATATAAATTTGGCGCGATAGTGGTGTTAGGATTATCTTGAAGAGACGAATCCAATGATACTGGTCTGGAATTCTAATTTTACCGTTTGAAGGATCTCACAAAATCTCCATTGTAGGGTGGTTGGAGGTTGAAGATGATGATATGTCTCGTCTCAGCCAATGATAGCGTGCCAAATATTTTAATTTCATTGGTTGCCTTTTTTCTGATTCCCCGCGCATCCCACTAAGGTCCATATCAAGCACAACACGTATGATCCACTGGATTAGCTTACTAACGCGTTTTGACTATGATCTGATGGCCCATATCTTTTTGGTTTTATTTTCTAATTTTATATTTTAATTGATTTAATTTTCAAAAATCCATAACTCTTTTATTTTTTATCCAAAAATTATGAAAAAAATCACAAAAATACTTTGAATTATTTATGATCTCATGAATATTTTTTCATATTTTTATTTTGACATTTGATATTTTATATATTTTTTGCATTATTTTCTTTCTTTTAATTACTTTAAAAACACTTTCTGACATTTTTTTAATTCTAAAAAATTCATAAATACCATTTTGTATATTTCTGACTTTTTGAAAATTTTATGGAATTTTATATTGATGTTTACTATTTTTTTTACCTATTTTCTTTTTGTTTGAACAATTTTAATTAGTTTTAAAATAATTTCTGACTTTTAAAAGTTGCCAAAAATTTCATAAAAATATTTGGGTCCTTTTCTGATTTTTCTATGGCGTTACTTAATTTTTATTGATTAATTTGAATATATTTGATATTTTTATTTCTTATTTCTATTTTAAAACTTTTTTAAAACCTTTTTTAATGTATATATTAAATACAATATTATTTTGTGATTATTTTCTGGCTGACTTATGTTGAATTTTGATCATTAACTTTATTAACATCATTGGATCCATAGTGTTGAGTCTAACTCCACAAAAGTGGATGACTAATTTTAATAATAGTTTGATTAAAATTTAATTCAAATGTGGTTTGTATATTCTTCCTCACCCCTCTCCATCTCATCCCTTTCTTATTGCACTAAGTGTTATTAGAGCATGATCTCAATATCATGTCTCAAAATAAATGGTGCATAGATTGCTATTGACCGGCCTCATAATAGGTGCGACATCTATATAAGTCCACTTACGATTGCTTAACATAGCGCTAAATTTTGTCTCGATTCGAATAAATGATCATTCATGACCCAAACCTATGTTTGCAAGCTCAAGTATGTTAATTTGATCCCTTCGATCCATTAACCTTGAGATTCATTGTGTGGAGGCTTTGGTCCTACCAATCCTCTAATGGATCTACAACACTTTTGGTCAACGCGGATCACTTAAACATCATTGATCATTAAATGGTACTTTTGAGGATTCCAAATGAATGATATACTTGACAAAAAGCAAATGCAACTTGTTGTGTGGAGGCTTTGGTTCTACCAATCCTCTAATGAGTTCCAAATGCAAGTTTCAAGATGATCACCCAACTAACCACTAATCACTAATAATTGATTTTACCTTTTGTTTTTACTTTATGCCCCTTTATTTTTTTATGCTTTATGCACCATTTACTTTAAACATTACATTTCATGTCATTTTTATTTTGCTCACTTTAGCCCTTTCTTTTCTCTTCTAAGACACCTAATAGTCAACATGAACCATAAAAATCTTAAATGATACTTGGACTATTTGGTTACTATCCTTGACATTATGGAGTACTGGACTTCTTAGACTTAGGAATAGAAACCTTGGCCTATATTGGAGACCTTGTAACCTTAATTGATATTTTGTCTGGAGTTATTGAGGTTTACCTCAAGACATTGGGTTATTTGTTTGTTTTTGTGTGCAAGTTATTATGATTACATTCTTTGTTTGTAATCTAGAATTCACCCGTATACAGCCGTTACTCTGCCCAAATTTTGTGAAGACTTAATACACTTGAAGTTTGGTTCTTTCAAGAGGTCTAGTATCTTTGCTTGCTTGGTTTCAATCCAAAGAATGAGAATTCTATCTTGACTCATAATGTCAAGTATCAGCTTCTTGTTGGTTAGATTGTTCCTATCCATAGCTTTTACCTTATTCTTTAGGATAGTCTCTTCTTCTCCTCCCATTTTCTTTAATTTCAAAAATCTTCTCCCTCCTTTTGAAAACTCTTCTTGTTTTTAAACTTGAACCAATTTCATAATAAACTTGGACTTAGGTCCATGCATTTTCAAACATTTTCATGAATAAACTTCAATCAAAATTAATAATACCTTAACATTTTTTTGTGAGAAGATTAAAAATCAATCAATCTCATTCAAACCATTTTGCCATCTTTGCTTTCATCTCAAACTTTTCTCAAAATATTAGGCTCTTGTCAATCCTTATAATGATGCAAACAACTATACTTCTACAATATGTAGTAAAGAGGGATATTTTCCACTTGGGTGTTGAGTGAGGCATTGTTGATTTTAAAAATCCAAGACATATCCTCCACTTTTAGATGATACAAATTCTCCTTTCTCGTGATTATGGGTAGTAAGTACGTCTTCCACACGGACAATGACGATGATGTCTTATCTCATAAAATTAAACAACACACTTGTGTTTTAAATTTTTTTAAAGAGGAACTATGTGTACCCTGATCCCCTATTGCACGGAAGGTGGTACGTAGGCACTAAAGGTTCGCAACCGCGACGGGTGCAAAAATCATAAAAAATATATTTCTTTCCTCACCTCCACCATCTATTTTTATACAACATTTTATAGCCAAAATATACAGATTTTACAAAGAGGTTCTTGCGGAGTACCATAGATGTTTAGGGTGCTAATACCTTCCTTTTTCATTACCAACCCCCTTACCTTGAATCTTTCCCCCTCTTTTTGGGTTACTCGCTCTTTTCCATTCCTTTTGGAAACAATAAAGCGCGGTGACAGTTTTTTATTTTGATCTGTATAAGTCTAGTAAATCTAATGGCTTAATCTTAAACATTTATACCGCTACGCAATGCTCCTTATTTTGCACTAAGGAAGACTCAAGCTCAAAGATTCGTAAAGCTAAGTTAGAATAAGAGTTGTGGATCTTCTCCTCATCCTGGAAATCCTCAACACAGCTATCCTTTTTCTGGAGAGCAGACATCTTCTCCTAAAACTTGGAACATTTATACTTCATAGTATCCCTCTCCTTGGAACGATTTTCCAATGGCCAAGACGCTTCCCCAGCCACCAGTGGCAAGAGAAAACAAAGAAGCGGTATGATAAGTGTAGAAGGTAGATACAAAAAAAGTTCCATCTTGTCTAACTCATGAATTTAGAGATAGTCCAAATCCTCCTTGAACATAGAAATAAAATCTTCATCGGGAGTACATGGAATCTAGGTAGGATGGATGGCAGGAAACTTAAGAAGAGAAATGGTTGATCCTAAACAAGAACCCCACAAAGATGAGCCATTTAGGGGAATCTTCCTCCAAAAGGGGACTTTGGTCCTGATCCAAGTCTCTCTTTGCCAAGGTAGTATTAGACCGTCATTGATCTTACACCATTAGAGAAGTAGCGAAATGAATAAGTTGATCAACTCCATTGGCAATTTAGGTGGCCTCAAAAGTAGAGGTTGTAATAGGAGTTATAGGAAGAGGCGTAATAGCACATATCGGGGGACAAGGGTTAACACCCTTAGAAATGCAACCGACATAGATCTTTAAAAAATAATTCATTTTATTTTCAAGTAAAAACATGTTGGTTAAAAAATAAAGCAAGGACTTTATCCTCACCAAAGATCTCTTTCCTCTCCAAGCGACCGACCACACTCTCAATGGCAGAAGTATCAGGGCCAAACCCTTCTTCATTACCTATTATCCAATAAAGAGACTCTAGATCCCTCTTTATCATAACTTCTTAAATAATAAGGGAATATGGGTGGATGTTACAAGTATAAGGTTCATGACAAAATGGAGCCAAGCCTAGTATTTTAGGAACCTATCTTTTTACAAGAGAGAGAAGATTCTGCAAGGCTAGTAAGAAAGACAAAGTAAGCCCCCTGAGCACACGACTTCATCATTATAAAGTTCCCCAGGAAGTTTCCTACGTCCTAAGAGAAAGGGATGAACAAGGGAATATGTTGATGGAGCTCAATGAGTCCCTGGTCCCGGATATCATTATGGGAAATATGTATAACTCGAAACAGAATAAAGAAAAACTAGTAGGAATGTTTCTAAGACCAATACATGGCCAGAGATTGGAAGTTCTTGATGTAAGCCCAGGAAGCCAACTGAAGCTGAGAGGGGGTAACCTTCCGGTAATTTATGAAATTATGGCACACAATCAAGATATCAAGACAAATTTCTCAATGCACAAGCACAATGTCACAACAAATGTTACGACATCTACTGGAAGAACATAAGCTTTTACCGAAGTCAAAACATTACAGAATTATAAAGTGCAAAAGGTGAAAAAACACAGAGAATTGTTAATGCAGTTCGGTTCAAACTCACCTACTATGGGGCTACCAAGCCAGGAAGGAAATCCGCTATCAGTAGTATTAATTCTAAGCTAAACTCCCCCGTTTGCAACTTATCACTTAATCACTACCCAATGCAACTTCTACATAGGCACCTCCTAGATATGGAAATTTGACATTCCACTTCCAATCACCAT
Source organism: Vicia faba (assembly GCA_948472305.1). Classification (NCBI taxonomy): domain Eukaryota; kingdom Viridiplantae; phylum Streptophyta; class Magnoliopsida; order Fabales; family Fabaceae; genus Vicia; species Vicia faba. The sequence continues at coordinate 539,266,518 of OX451741.1, forward strand.
AGTGATAAACAAATAATCCTAGTCCCAGGGAATGTCTCAACAAACAAAAACAGGAAGAACATACTTCCAAATTACAAATGCTTAGTTTTCTTAAAAGCTTTACTAAGAACAATACTCAACTCTTGCTTCACAGCTTCGAGGAGAAGAATAACTTGATGAACAAGTAACAATAAATCACCTCAAATGTATCAAAGGTACATGAGGACGTATAGAAAATTGAAACTCCCTTGAAGAACCCTAAAACCCAAAAACTAAGAAAATTAGGTCTAGGTAGTTTCTTTAAATACTCAGTAATTCTTAGGCCTTGCAGCTGCACCCGAATATTCCTTGTTGTTCATGCTGAGGGCTACACAAATCTGTGCAGGTAAATCTCCATAAATCTTGGACCAAAACACAAGGTTTAATTAGTCTCAATCACCGAATTATAGAAACATGTGTACAACTGGAGATATTATTTGTTCCAGATTTAAATATCCTTGACTTGTGAAAAATGAGTGAGATAAACCAAAAGGAATCTTACATAATCATCTTAAATTTGTCAAGAATAAATCAAACAGCATACCATGTTACACCAAACCAAGATATCATGACATTGTCTTCGACATCTGCCTGAAAATAACATAACAACAAACTTGTTATGGCAAACCACGTTTTAGAAAAAATTATGCCACAAAAAACATGGTACTAACAATCTCCCCCTTTGGAAAATTTTGTCTAAAACACCATTAACACAAAAAATCCTAGAGAGAGGAATAAAACCACAAACAAAAAAAACTGCATAAAATTATACATATATGAGTACAACAACTACATATTAGACATGTGTAGTACTCTCCCTATCACACATAATAAGTTTTCCCCCTAAAGGAAAAACCCATATAATAAGAGAAATTCTGGGCATCAGAATTCTCAGCACACATAGACAAAGGATGTTGGGACATCTACTAAGATATCCTTATCCTACACATATAACTACATAAGTAGCAGCAATAAAAGCACACACACTAAGACAACAACATGAAACATCATGCTCCCCTTAGATAGTTGCAAGAAGCAACCACAATTAACATAATAAACACAACACTTTACTCTGCTTTTTTAGCCAAAATATTGAATAAAAGAATCAGAGTAAATGTACACATAGCATGCAAAAATATGGAACCACAAGTTGCAATAGGAACATATTCCACACTGTCAATATACCAAATATGGAATCACAAATGAAAACAAAAGGCAAAAACAGATGGAAACAAACAATTAACAAGCACCATATGGATACACACAATGTTCATGAATATCAGCAAAATGACATAGAGTATCAACAAAAGGACAACAGGTCATAAGCCCTTAAAGAAAAACATCACAAAAAGATTATACTAACACACAGAAGAACCAAACACAAAGTGATCTTCAAACTTCACCAACTTCTCCTTCTTCTTCTTCATGAGCTCATTCAGCCTCATCATCTTCTCCATGAGCATCATGATTTACAGCCACATGACTTGCTTGTCTCTCTTCTTCAGTCAGGGCTTCAATCAAACTCTCAAGATTTATGTTTCTAGTTATGGTGGCTCTGATAGACTCATCTAACCCTTTACAGGTGGTCTTCAACTCAGTTATGATGCTTGCCTAAGATGTAGAGCCAGTATTTCCTTTTCTAGATGTCAAGGTATTGTCATGAACATGTGTTTCTTCAAACATCTTATGATGAAAATTTAAGGGTGAATCTAATTTTCACTCTATATCTGAATCAATTAAGATTCCTGGATTTTGAGAAAGGATGATTCCACAGATCAGAGATGGAAACGAGATTGACATTTTTAATGCATCGGAATTTACCTGCTTTATGATTTGCTTAAAGATACAACTACCAAAATCATGCTCAGTTTCACTTCTGATAATGTAAATGAACTTTCTCAGACCAGTAGAAACAAAAGAGGTATGGTTGGTAGGCACCCAATTGACAGCTCCAATTTTGTGAAGGATAACATATTTCACATTTAGGTGGCTGGCTGGCAATTTTTCCTTTTTAGGAAATACCTTCACTTGTTTTTTAGTGATGACTTCAGAAATTATATCATCAAACACTTTAACCTCGTAATGTTCTTCATTACTTCTTCATAGAAACCTGTTTATCACGGCAAGAGAAAATTATACACACTTACCTCTTACAAACACCTTTCGAAACTCTTTGCTTCTCTTGTCAGTGCATTCTTGAGTAATGTCCATAATAAACTCCTTTACCAATTTCTCATAGTACTTACTCAACTTTGACACACTCTTCATTAGACCAACCCTTTTGATAAGATTAATGGCTTCCTTTCACTTTAGATATCTTCACCCAACTCTCTTTCCAAAGCAATACGTCTCTGAGAAATAACCTTCCATTTTCTAGTATTTTCTGCAAGATGAAATGACACATATCAAGAAGCACTTCAGGAATTTCAGCAAGACTCCTTTTTGATGTAGTTTTCTTCTTACCCTCTTCCATGATGTCTTCAAAATAATCATTAGCATCATACTCTAAATCACTGGAGGGATCATCTTTCCTTTTTAAGATCTTCATTTTGGACTCAGGTAGCACCACCTTGCTCCATTTCTTTGTTGGATCTATCCTCACATCTTTATTTAGGGAAGACTTCTTAGTCACAACATCAACCTTTTCTTTCCCATTCCTTATTTTATTGGCAACATCAGGAGCCAATCGTTGGCTGATGAGTTCATCATCTGAAGGAAGATCATCAAGGTTGACTACTTGATCACTAACATTATCACCCTCAACACTTTATTTATCAAATTTTTTATTGCTAATTTCACCTTCATCAGGGTTTTTATGCACCTACACATTCAAGGACCTATCTAATGATGTTTCATCGTTAGATGCATCATTTGGAGTAGTCTTACTACCCAGAATGTCAGCCATTATTTTTCTTATGCTTTGGTCAACTCGAGGTTCTTTTTGATTATTTTTTCTGAGAACGTTAGGTTTTGTTGAACCCTTATTCTTTCTTGCAGATGTTATTTATTCATCGATATTTCCTTCAGGGATAGTAAGATTACTTACATCAATAGATTGAGATCTTCTTCTTCCTGCAAGGGACTTCGTCCTTGTCTTCTTCGCAGTTCCAGCAGGAATAATCGACATAGGAGAAGTATCAAGTATCTCGTTTGACATTCCTTCAGCAGTTCCAACAGTATAAAGAGTGTGACTGGACATGTATTTTGTGTTAGACATATTGGGATTATTAAATTATGAGGGAGCAGTATTAAGAATGATATTTTTGGAAATAAAGGAATGGTGGTTGCAGTGAGAACCGAAGGAATATGAATTTTGAATAGTGAAGTAGGTTATGGGGTTTAAGTCGTGTATTAGCATGGATAAATCAAAGTTTTAAAATGATGTCAATGATTTTTTATGAACCAATAACTGTTGAGTGGCAAAAATACCCATTTCATATCTCCATATTACTGATTTCCATAGTACCTTAGTAAATTTATTTTTAAGATTTTTCACCGGGACCATATTTTGAACATCACTTTGTTTATCCCTTGACACCTCATTGATGAGCTGATAAGGGTTCTCACATAGCTTTGAGTTGTTACGCTGAGTAACACACTTTACTTTATTAGTGTTACTCAAGTAATCATAGTCCAATGTCATGACATCTCTTATGAAATTCTAGTAATTTCCCCCAGGCTGAGGCTTAACATTTACTTTATTAGTTGGAGTTATGTCATGAACTTTGGAAAAGAGGCAAGTGTTCACACCTTTTGCTTTCCATTTCCTGTCGTTATTTTTAACACGTTTAGAGTATCCATATAACTTGTAATAGAACGATTGTCCATACTTCCCGCAATGGTGACATTTCCAGGGGTGAACAACTAATATGTTTAGGAGTTTTTGGCCCTTGTCCGGTTGCTACAACATTGGGTCTGACATGGCTATTTTAGCATCAACATCGTTTTTTGTCACTGAAGATTTTCCTTTATCCTTCAAGGTCTGATAGTTAAACCCTATACTGATGAATTTTCTGCCTGCTTCATTTATTTGAATAGCTTTATTGAGTTCACTAGATACATTCGTCATGTTCTCAAGTTTAGAAGTTAGCAATGTTACCTTCACTTCAAGTTCAAAGTTTGTAGCTTGAAGTTTTTGTTTCTCCTCCTGAAGTTGAGCCATGGCTTTCTTTTAGGAATCATTTAACTTACACACTTCTTCTCTTTTCACACAAATATCTTTGTAGAGACTTACTATTTCTTCATAGGTAAGGTCCTTATCACAAGAATCCATATTATGTTTACACCTACTAGTCAGAGCTACATTCTTTGCAGTTTCCACACTTCTAGTGCCTTTACCTTTCAAAATGTCAAAAGAAATATTGCTAGTATCTAGTTCTGATCCTATCATGTCCAATAATTGGTTAAGTCTTTTTCCAAGAAGCATAGTGCCTTTTGACATTCCTACACCAGAGTCATGTATTATGGAAATACTTTTATTCTTCTTCTCAGATCTTTCACTCATCTTTATTTCAACAATTTGTAGAGATCCAATAAGTTCGTCCATTTTCATACTTCTGACGTATTGAGCTTATTCCATAGTTCTTACCTTCATGTCAAATTTCCTAGCCAAATACCTAAGAATCTTCGTGACCAGTTTTTCTTCTGACATTTTTCTCCCAAAAGGCTTGATGCATTTACAATTTCAAGAATCTTAATATGGAAATCCTGAACAGTTTCATCATCATTCATCTTTAGATTTTCAAACTTATTAGTGAGAAGCTGAAGCCTTGAAATATTTACTTTGGATGTACCTTCATGAGTTGTCCTGAGAGTTTTCCAAGCATCCTTGGCCAAGGTACAAGTATTGATCATTCTGAAGACATTTTTGTCTACTCCATTGAATAAAGCATTCAACGCCTTGGAGTTTCCACTAGTAATAATTTCGGCCTTCCAATAGAGGTGGCATATTGCAATACCCCCTTCTTTATTCATAGTGCTAGAAGATATTTTCCCTGGAGCTTACCCAATAAACAGAACAATGTGGTTGCTCTGATGCCAATTGAAATTGTGGCACAGAAGATAAATATCAAGACAAATGTCTCAATGCATAAGCACAATGTCACGACATATGTTACGACATCTGCTGACAGGACATAAGCTTTTACCAAAGTTAAAACATTTTTGAATTATAAAGTGCAAAAGGTGAAAGAACACATAGAATTGTTAACCCAGTTCGGTGCAAACTCACCTACTCTGGGGGATACCAAGCTAGAAAGGAAATCCACTATCAGTAGTATTAGTTCTAATTTAAACTCCCTCATTCCCAACTTATCACTTAATCACTACCCAATGCAACTTCTACCTTGGTACCTCCTAGATATGGAAAATTTCCACCCCACTTACAATCACCGCAGTGATAAACAAACAGTCCTAGCCCCGTTGAATGTCTCAAGAAACCAAAACAAGAACAACACACTTCCAAACTATAAATACTTAGTTAGCTTAAAAGTTTCACTAAGAACAATACTCAACTATTGCTTCACAGCTTCGAGGAGAACAATAGCTTAGTGAACAAGTAATAATCATTCAACTCAAATTTATCAAAGATACATGAGGACATACATAAAACTGAAACTCCACTGAAGAACCCTCAAACCTAAATATAAGAAAATTCGGCTTCCCCTTATTTTTTACAAAGTTCTTAATGATATTAGGTCTAGCTAGTTTCTTAAAATACTCCTAAGCAATTCTTGGGCCTTGCAGCTGCGCCCAAATATCCCTTGTTATCCATGTTGAGGGATGCACAAATCTTTGCAGGAAAATCTCCATGAATCTTAGAACAAAACATAAGGTTTCCTAATTGGTTTCAATCAATCAATTATAGAAACCTGTGTACAGCTGGAGATATTATTTGTTCTTGATTTAACTATCCTTGACCTATAAAAAATTAGTCAGATAAACTAAAAGGCATCTCATAGATTCATTTTAAATCTGTCAAGAATAAATCAAACAGCATAACATGTTGCACCAGACCAAGATGTCATGACATTGTCTTTGGAATTTGGCTAAAAATAACATAACAACAAACCTGTTATGGCAAACCATGTTTTAGCAAAAATTATGCCAATCCAAAAAACATGGTACTAACACTTTAACACCTCCACCTCAAATTCAGACGTAGGTAACCACAGATTTATCCTGGTGAACATACACTCAGAAAAGGGGAGTGATCACCCTTCAAAGGGTGCTACATATCCTTTTTTCCGATCTTCCAAACGGACCAACCCATCAGAAGGATGAACAACCGCAATTTTGGATGCACTTACAATTGCTTAATTACTTAAAATATAAGGGCTCCCACAATCTCTACATCACCAGTTTTATTTTCTTGCATCAACTGACTTCACTAACGTAACCTCTTCTAGGGACAATTGTGTGGTGTAAGAAAAAGATTGGTTCTGTATCTGGCCTTGAGTTTTGATGATAACTTTACCTGGTAACTTAGAGAATAATTATGTACTCTAATGTTTTCTGTCTAGTGTGTAGCTTTTGCTAAACAGTTTTTAACTCTGGTAGAAGGAATGTGTCATCATCAGGTTCTGAACTTAACACTATGGAAGAATACCTATGGTGTGTTACAAAGTCAAGTCAAGATTCTGGAATGCTTCTTATGCAACAGTTCTAAGGAGCGTTAGTACAAAAGCATTTAATTATGACTTTACAAGGAAGCTTTGGAGGCCTTCTAAAGCTTTGCTTTTGTTGTCCCAAGTTCTGAAGATGCTGAAGGCAAGGTTCTGCTGAACAAGTTTTGAAGATCTAAAAACATTACTTCTGAAGACAAAGTGCTGAAGACTCTAAAGACAATGTTCTATTGAACAAGTTCTGAAGAATCCAAAGACTTAGGTTATGAAGATTCAAGTTATGATCCTTCTATAACATGCTTCATCAACATACATCAGAAGCCTTTGAAGAAATAGAAGATAAGATCAAGATTGGTTTGCATGATATGGTGAGTATAAAACTACAAACTGAAATGTGACCACTACTCTGCTAGGCTGGCGTAAGGATAGTCCTTTTGTAATATTTGGTCTACCATTCCCATCATGACCATTGGGTACAAAAAAATTATTTTATTTTTCCTATTCTACCCTCCAACGAATCTCATTTTCAGGTATAAAAGGAGGACTTGGAAGAATTTGAACTCAACACTGATTGTTCTATAAAACTACACTAAAGTGATGCACAACTCTTTTGAGATATTCTTTGTATAGTTTTGTAAATTAGGAAAGAGCTTTTGTTCATATCTTTATATCAATAGTTTTTTGTTGTTGTGCTTAAACATTGTGTAATCTACTTATTAAAAGCATCTTTGTATACACATCTTTATAATCAATGGTTGTTGATAGGTTCCTTGAGATATTAGGCGTAGTCAGGATTCTCAAGAAGACATTGGATGCTGTCATTGTGGATTGGCAATAAGAATAGGCAAATTTGGTATGGTTGTGACCATGGTTGATCAGACTTATTGTGGTTGTTTGTAATCAGTGGATTATAGTGGATTAAGTCCTCGTGGATAAGGAAAATCACCTTGCGGGGTGAACTGGAGTAACTTAGTTAACAGTGAACCAGGATAAAAATAATTGTGTTCATTTATTTTTATTCACTTGTTAGCTATTGTGTATGAGCTATGAAAAGTTTATATTTTGTGCAACCCAATTCAAACCCCTCATTTGTTGTGTTTCTCGCACCTTCATGTGGAACCTTGTTATACAGGTAACATGTGTTATTTTGATGATGGAAATAGTAGAAAATTATAAAGTTTATTCAGTATATTAAAGATGCAAAAGAGGACAAATACAAGTGAGATAACATAACAACAATCAACATGATTGAGATGCAATATGATGACTAATGTAGAAGAGCAATGAAAGTACACTCAACATAGTAAAAGATGTAACCTTTTATAAAGTTAACCAAGAAGAGAAAATAACGTCCAACATAACAAAATATGCAACATGATGAATAAAAGATCAGATTAGATGATACTCAATGTAACAAAAATGCTACAGTTGAGAAAGTCACGCAATGCACTTAAACGGTTAATACAAGTCATGGGTTTGATAAGGAAGACTCTGATAAGGATAAAGGAAACAAAAACCCTCATATCATCTCAAAGCAAATGTTAAACATATGGAATACATCAGACACAAGATCTAGGTTAATTATCCTAAAATATCAACTTAGTGAATCAATGTAAGCAAAAGATCTTCCTTTTGTAGAATTAGTTGCCTATAAGCACACACACTTAAAACCTTTTTATAATTTTTTTTTGAAAATAAAATGTCTTGAAGAAATGTGTACGAGTTTCCTATAAAGAAATGAGAACGCTCAAAAATAAAAAAAATATATATTTTGACTGGATTTAATCGATTAGCCCAGTCGATTAGATTAGCGCGTTTTTGACGATAAAAGGAAATTTGAATGTACCCAATTGATTGAAAATGACTACAAATTACTTCTTCCCTATTTTGGATAAATTAGAAAATTATCTTTAATGATTTAATTGATTGTGTCAATCGATTAGTAAAGGTCAAAAAACATTAAATGTTATTTCCTCTTTTGGAAGATTTGAACACTATAAATAGAGCTCTCATTCCTCGGTTCAAATCATCTAGAAAACGAAATGTGTATTGACACACACACTCACACTCTCTCTCTCTCTCTAAGTTTTTCTTTGTCACTTTCACTCACTAGTTCTTATAGCTAAATGCTTTTGTGAGAAGATATTTTTTATGAGGAGAGGTTTAAGTATTTCTGGTTGAGTAGAAATGTATAAAGTTCTTCAAAGTTGTTATTGTTTCACCTTGATGAACATCATCCATAATTAGGGAAAAATTATATGGTTCGAAGCTAAACCCCTTGAAATATTTGGTTAGGAATTTGTGTGATTAGGTTCAAATAATTTATATAGGTTGGTGGCTATAAATGTTGTTGAGCTTCCTTTAAGACTATTATAAAGTCTTCTTCATTCAAAGGTTAAAGATCAACATTATTGATGATCTCATTGTTAGGTTCATGGTTAGCCCGTTATAAAACCATAGTTTAGTTGATTAACCTGTTAAAATCATAAGAGGTTAATGGTTATCCTGTTAAACCATATTGAGCTCAGATATTTTTAGTAGAGAGAAGTGAAGGTACTTTGATCTACAATTGTGAGAGGAGCTTGGCCACTTCAATTTCAACAATGGAGAAGACACAAACGTTTATATATTTTGTCTTGTATTTATCATGGTTGTAGGACAACCAACATTTCCTTGTATAAGGGGGTTCATGAGCTTAACCTACTAAAAGCTCCCACGTAATTAATGGAAACTCTCAAGATCGGTTCTTGGGGAAAGGAGTAGGTTCTTCAGTTTTGAACGAACCTTTATATATTGTGGTGTCCTTCTTATCTTTTAACTTTTTACTTTCCGCATTTTTTATTTCAAAATTATTTTTCTGCTGCTAAGTTATAAATTTTTTTTGAAACTTTGATAGATCTTAGGTTTTAAAAATTAAAACTATGTTTTTAATCTTCGAAAAAGTTTTCAAAACCATGTTTTTTCGAAATCACACAATTCACCCTTCCGTCTTAAGTGTGAAGTCTCAAGTTCAACAAATGACGTCATAGCCTAACTCATTTTGAAATGACTACTCGTCTCAGGAGGAAGGCGACTTCCAACACAAGATTTTTTTCAAAAACTCACTACCATCCTTTTAAAAATTATTCTTTATAAGTTTTCTTGCAAACATTTTTCAAAAATTATTCAACGGTCTAGTTTACCCTTCTCATCAAATAAATGGTAAAGGAGTGTGATATCTTCTTGAACCAAAGATAATTTCATGTTTACCTCCAAGGAAATGTAGGATAATTTAGAAAAAGATATATGGAGTTTCTTCAAGTATCAAAGTAAAGGATATGAACACATGAGGCGAAGAAAATTTTCTTCTTAAAAAATTGTCAGATTATTGTTACTAATTTTTATCTAAAGAATTAAGAATTGGAAATTTTTTCCAAAATATTATGTCTATAGATAAAAACCTCTATAAGTTTCAAGAAGTAAAAATGGAAGTCGATGCAATCAAGATCCTCATACCATGTGCAACATCAAAAAATTCTCATGTTCGAAGAACAACAAAAGATGAAGAAACTCTTCAGTCAGGTCAAAGGAGATTTTAACCTTGGGAGAAATATAAAGAATCATCCTCTAAAAATATTATATATTCTCAAAGGAACCCTACAAGGAAGATGAGATATAAAAATTAAAATCAAAATAAAATATTCTTGTTTTGCATATTATACTGTGCAGGTTGGAATCATTAGAGTTTTGTTAAGAAACTGTTGAAAGACAAGATTATACTCCATGAGTATATTTTTTCTTTGATCCTGGAAATACAATAATTTTGATAAAAGTAAAATTAAGAATTTCTATGATATGTGATAAAGTCTGTAAGAGACTTAGTTTACTAAACTCTCACATCAAACAATGTGTGAAGAATGTATTTTTTCAAGTGTCTTCCCTATGGGAATTTTTGTCAAGAATTATTTCTTGACACACATAAAAATTATTTTAAGGTTGAAAATAATCAGTTAATCTAATTAACCCCTTAAATTAATTATTTCTCTTTCATAGTTAAAAAATTAATATTTTTAAATAATTATTTATAACCGTTAAAATAAGTGTACTCGAGTTTTGTAAGTCTATGGGTGGCAAAAACATGAACTGGAGGTGGTAAGAAAGCAACAAAGCCTGACAATCAAACCAAAGCACCAAGAAGGCCAACCAAAGAAAATTTAATGATTAACAAAAGGAGTCAATCGATTAAAATATTAGAAAAGTGCGAAGTTTCAAATTCAATCCAAACCAGCGTGATGCATAAAAAATATCAAATCTGAGCATTAACGGATCTGCATTAGAAGATGAATATTTAGGAGATTTATTCAGTTAAAACACTCAAAAGCTGCAAGGTTTGATTTGATTTTTGGATAGCATGACTTGATTATCAAAATATCTCAGCCCACATGCTCAAAAAGCCTAGAAGGTATCGTAATAAATAGGTAATGTATTCTAAACCTTCTCTTGCATCTCATCTATTCTTCTACTTTATCTTCATAAAATCTTATCAAAAGGTCAAACATGTTTTCAAAACAAATACCAAAAATTCTCCAAGAAAGGAGAGTAGTATCTTTACTTCCATTAGAGATAAACATGAGGAAGATAAAAAGATAATCCTAGAAAAAAAATTTCTAGGACATGGTCTATGGAAGATACCTTCATGAGAGGTTACAAACCCTACACGCATATCTATCAAGCATCTCTAAGGGAATTCTTCACTAAAAATCGTAATTAAGTATACCCAAAACTAGTGAGAGAATTCTACATCAATCTAGCAATTGTAGGATATAACTACCTCTATTAAAGGATGAGCATAAAAATCCAAAAAAGAAAGATTTGGAAGAATCTTTGATATACCCTTAAAAGGGGTTGTCCTACTCTTCAAACAAACCCTCGGTGTCTCAAAAAATTTTATTTTATAGTAGCCATAGTCTACCTAGTAACAAACCCCATAAAAAAAAGGAATAGTACCTTTTAAAACAAACCTCTTAAAACCTAAAGTCATAGTACTCCATTATCTTCTAATCAAAATTTTGTTCCCAATAAACACTGATAACTTCTATGTCACCTAAGATGGAATAACTCCACTATGGCTCTTATCACATAACATACCAACAAATTAGGTTGGAGGAGTGTTTTATTACAACAACCAAACTAGAAGGGAACCATCAACCAGTTTACCCTATGGAGAAATTATCACGACCCTTCTAAATGTCTTCAAAGTTGACCTTCTAGGAGAGAAATCAACTTCCTTCAACAATGTGATCAATTACACCTTCCTTAGACAATTAAAATTTTATACTAAACTAAACAAACTTAGAGATGATTTGATAAGTGATGATGAAGAAGAAGAAATATAAGAGAAAAATGAAGACATAAGTCTAGGACAAATTTGGAATCTTTGCTAGAACATGGCTATGGACATAGAGGGAATTAAGTAAAAAATAGGATGAATAGAACCTAGAAATTATTTGCTTTATGCCTATGTAATTCTTTCTTATTTGTAGTTTTTTATCTTTGATTTTTTAAATAAAATTATGTTTTTTCCGCTAACTATGATACTTATCTTGTTGAATGATATTCTCTTTGAATTTAATAGATAGGTCGTAACAAAAAAATATGCATACAAAGTTTATTTGACTAGGATACCCTTAATAGATAACTTTAAAGGAATCTCACTTAGAAAGATAAAATAATTTTGTAAGGAAATCTTAGGGCTCATACGCTAGGTATATAGAAAACATAAGAAAATTTCACTTCTCGTATGCAATACCTAAATAACTAGAGAACTTAAGTTCTTACATCTTAGTAAGTATACTTACATCTCCATTATAACATACCTAAGTGATTAAAAATCCATCCCCTTACACCTTAGCATATAGTCTACAAATAAGTATGCATCCCTTTTCTTTTATGCCTTGATAAATCTTACTATGCAAAGAAGTATACCTTGTTATTCCATATATTTTAGGAACCTTGTTTATGAAAAATTTAGAACTAGGTATAGAAAATATGTTTTCTGTCTACCATAAAAATCATTTTAATTGCTTCTTTACCTATATGATATGTTTGTAAAGATAACTTTGTTACTAAACCAATTTTTTGAGAATTGCATGCCATTACTAGAAACACTAGAGATTACACACATAGGAAATATTTTTCACCTATGATGTTATAAATGCACTTTATTCATCTTTTATGATACCATGATGTTGCTTATGAAGTGTTTATGTGCTTTCTAAATGATATAAAAACATATGCTTTACGATATTTCTCATGATACCATGATTTTTCCTATGATAAGTTTGTTAAAAATTTATGCCATAATTTTTCCTATATTATTTCCTTTATATGGTTAAAATGCACTATGCTTTGCTACATTAGCTTTTATACTTGATATATTTTTCAAGAATTTTATATTACTTGAATATGTTACGTATGTGTTATCATACCATTTATTTGCATATCTATTTACCCTCCTTTTTTATTATGACAAAGGGGGAGAAGTATACTATTAGGGGAAGGGTATACATTCTATATAAATAAGAGGGAGTTATAGTATTCCAAATATATATATATATATATATATATATATATATATATATATATATATATATATATATATATATATATATATATATATATATATATATATATATATATATATATATATATATATATATATATATATATATATATATATATATATATATGTATATTGTCGTGTTTCTTTTACCACCTCCCATAAGAGATGCGATGTCATCATCAAAAAGGGGGAAAATGTGGAACCTTGTTTTTTAGGTAACATGTATTGTTTTGATGATGACAACTGTAGAAAATAATACAGTTTATTCAACATATTAAAGATGTAAAAGCAGACAAATACAATGAGATAAGACAATAACAATCAGCATGATAGAGATGCAATATGATAACTAATGTAGAAGAACAATGAAAGTACACTCAACATAGTAAATGATGCAACCTTTTATAAATTTAACCAAGAATAGCAAAGAACATTCAGCATAGAAAAAGATGCAACATGATGAATAAAAGAACATATTAGATGATACTCAGCATAACAAAGAAGCAACAATTGAGAAAGTTAATAAAAGCACTTAATGATTAATGCAAGCCATGGATTCGATAAGGAAGACTTAGATAAGGATAAAGTAAATCAAAATCCCCAGGTCATCTCAAAGAAAACATCAAACATATGTAATACATCAAACACAAGATCTAGGCTGATCATCCTAAAATAGCAAATGAGTGAATCAATGTAATAAAAATATCTTTCTTTGTAGAAGTAGTTGGCTATAAACAAACATGTAACACCCCATTTCTACCTGGCAGATAATAATAAAATCAGAGTTCAACATAAATAGGATGCTACATTTTTCAACTTGAAATCAAACATCATTTAATCGCATATGAAACAGATACATAACACTTAATTTGGATGAATCAATAACAACCTGGTTTATTCTTTAAAATCAAACAACTTTTTATTGATAAGCAGCGAAATATACATATTCAACTTCAATTCACTTAACATTTTTATTCAACTAAAACAACTTCAAGACAATAATTACTTCATGTAAACAACTTAAAGATTCAGCAACAGAAATAATAATCAACAACTAAACATCAAGTGTTCATCCCCTCCCCCCCGAGTGCTACGTATCAGAGCAACGACACTAACTCGATACTGACGAGGGTAATAACTATTCTTCTTGATTACCTGCACGTTACCAATAGAGGGCAACATTTAAACAGAAGGGGTGAGATATCAAACTATATAATTGAATGTATGATAATTAATATATCAGAATCAGTTAATATAAAATCACCACTACACAACTTTAAAACATCTTTAATCTTAACAAAACATCAACACGGCTTAACAACTAATTCACAACCTTTAGATGATACATGTCACAACAAGTCAACAACATAAAGCAGCAACAAATCTATCTTCACCGTGATTCAAGATGCAACATTAAATGAGACTCAATTACAATTCACATGCATGTGGTACCATTGGAGCAGAACTCCCAACTTAAAAATATTTTCCAGTAATCTCGAGGCACAAGGCACAAGCCTTCTTCACAAATCATTTTCCCAATACAGGCCTTCACAAAATCCACCAATACAGGCCTTCACAAAATCCGCCAATACAGGCCTTCACAAATGCAAATGTATGAATGTACAACACATGCGACAACATCATTAAACACTTAACGAGGCATATGCCTATATCACTACTTCACTGGCCATAGGCCTACAATGTCATCAATGTAATTAACAACAATTCATCATTCATCACAAGGAATAAGCCTACATTACCATTGTTACCAGTAAATAGAGGTAATTCATCATCATATAAAATTCTCTGCAAAATCACATTATGAACAAGAATTCACAGTGAAAATCACAACAACACAACAACTCAACATAATTCAACTTTGGCCATAAGCCTACAACTTGATATTTCAACAACGACAATTAACAAAACGTTGGCATAAGCCTATAACTTAGTACGTCACAACAATAATATCACAAAAACATGTCAACAACCATTCGACATTGGCCATAGGCCTACAACATAATATTGTCCATAATTATTCAGTCAATTCTCGACTATACCGGTTAATTACTTATCTAAATGCTTATTTCTAATTACAAACTTATACAAATTGTTATAATATAATACTACATTATCATCATCATTGATATTATTATTATGAACCAAGTGTTATCATAATATCGTCATGTCATCATCATACTTTATCACCACAAAACATCATGGCGATTCAACGCGGGAAAGCTAACTCTATCCTAACTTGGGTACTCGAATTATCCTTCTTATACTTCATTTTACTCCTTATAAATATAGTTTATCACATTAGCTTCCTACACTTCAAATTGTGCATCAAACAGAGTTACAGTTCAAAAGTTATGTAGTTTTCCAGTTTTCAAAAATACTGCCAAACAATGAGCAATCGTTTGCACTAACATGCAAATCGATTGCACCATGTTCCAGAGGCCAAAAATCAAATTTTTAAGCAGTGCAATCGATTTCTCTTCTGCAGTAATCGATTTCTTACTAAAACAAAAGAAAAAATCCCAATTTTTAAGAAGTGCAATCGATTGTTCTTCTGCAGCAATCGATTGCACCCTGTGAAAAACAGTTTTACGAATTCTGTAAAATGCAGTACAAAAACCCATTTGTTTCAATTCCAAAGACATAAAATTCATGAAATAATACACAATCAAACATCTAGTTATCATTTCTATCAACATATATCAATTACCACAAATACACCAACGTCAACATAAAATAATTCTACAACCACAGAGTCATCAATTGAATTTCTGTAACTTTATCAGGAAACACAATATTGTTGTAGCAACAAAAAATCAACCATTCACACAAAATCAGACACGATAATTTCATATAACCAACCCCACATATCATTTATCATATACCTAATTATAGAGCAAGAATCCCACCTTTACCTTGGATTGAATGCAACCCTAAGAAACTTCGATGGAATTTCTGGGAATTTGGCACTAGTAGCAACTTCCTTTTGTTCTTCTTCTCCTCTCAAAACCCTCTTCCTCTTTCTCATCTTTTTCTTTTCCAGATAACACTATACTCTCTTTCTCCTCTAATTTTCTAATAATAATGTAATATTATTCTACTAGTCCAACTAAATCCAATTGGGCCTAAATGTTACACTCCACACTTACTTCATACAACCATATAATTAAGCCCAACTAATTCTATTCTTATTTCTAATAAATTAATACTATAATGTTTCATTAATCCTAACATAAGAATTATTATTAATCAACTAATTAATTAATTGATTATAATCCAACAACTTATACCAATAATTCTTAACACCTAGCAACATCACATATAATCCAAAGTATAAATTAATTAAATAATTAATCAAAGTAACGGGCGTTACAACTCTCCTCCACATAGAATATTTTCGTCCTCGAAAATCTATTCGATACTACCACTCTTAGTACGAGTTTCGCATCCAAATCATTGATTTCGAAGTCGCTTCTGGAAACACTTCGACCGCTACTTTATTGATAACTCAATAACTCAACATGATTCAAATCGATTACTCACATGCTAATATTTCAACACTTCGCGACATAATTGATACTAGCATCTCAACTACTCTACCATAATCCGACATATCAACGTTTAAAGTAGAAACAACTATAACACACTTATACTTGGATATATATATATATATATATATATATATATATATATATATATATATATATATATATATATATATATATATATATATATATATATATATATATATATATATATATATATATATATATATATATATATCATTGCAATATCCTCTTAACACGCTTTTCAACACCAAAACACATACACAATTTCATCTCCGTATGTCAATTATCAACAAAATGTCAACAACTCTACTCATATCATCGTATCATTATTATAGTGACATCCACACAACCAACACGATCAACTCCGTCACATTATGGAGTATCTTTCTTTGTAGAAGTAGTTGGCTATAAACAAACATGTAACACCCTATTTCTACCTGGCAGATAATAATAAAATCAGAGTTCAACATAAATAGGATGCTACATTTTTCAACTTGAAATCAAACTTCATTTAATCGCATATGAAACAGATACATAACACTTAATTTGGATGAATCAATAACAACCTGATTTATTCTTTAAAATCAAACAACTTTTTATTGATAAGCAGCGAAATATACATATTCAACTTCAATTCACTTAACATTTTTATTCAACTAAAACAACTTCAAGACAATAATTACTTCATGTAAACAACTTAAAGATTCAGCAACAGAAATAATAATCAACAACTAAACATCAAGTGTTCATTCCCTCCCCCCCGAGTGCTACGTATCAGAGCAACGACACTAACTCGATACTGACGAGGGCAATAACTATTCTTCTTGATTACCTGCACGTTACCAATAGAGGGCAACATTTAAACAGAAGGGGTGAGATATCAAACTATATAATTGAATGTATGATAATTAATATATCAGAATCAGTTAATATAAAATCACCACTACACAACTTTAAAACATCTTTAATCTTAACAAAACATCAACACGGCTTAACAACTAATTCACAACCTTTAGATGATACCTGCCACAACAAGTCAACAACATAAAGCAGCAACAAATCTATCTTCACCATGATTCAAGATGCAACATTAAATGAGACTCAATTACAATTCACATGCATGTGGTACCATTGGAGCAGAACTCCCAACTTAAAAATATTTTCCAGTAATCTCGAGGCACAAGGCATAAGCCTTCTTCACAAATCATTTTCCCAATACAGGCCTTCACAAAATCCACCAATACAGGCCTTCACAAAATCCGCCAATACAGGCCTTCACAAATGCAAATGTATGAATGTACAACACATGCGACAACATCATTAAACACTTAACGAGGCATATGCCTATATCACTACTTCACTGGCCATAGGCCTACAATGTCATCAATGTAATTAACAACAATTCATCATTCATCACAAGGAATAAGCCTACATTACCATTGTTACCAGTAAATAGAGGTAATTCATCATCATATAAAATTCTCTGCAAAATCACATTATGAACAAGAATTCACAGTGAAAATCACAACAACACAACAACTCAACATAATTCAACTTTGGCC
This sequence comes from Vicia faba, assembly GCA_948472305.1. Taxonomy (NCBI): domain Eukaryota; kingdom Viridiplantae; phylum Streptophyta; class Magnoliopsida; order Fabales; family Fabaceae; genus Vicia; species Vicia faba. The sequence goes on from OX451741.1 coordinate 539,284,909, forward strand.
ATAAGCCTACAACTTGATATTTCAACAACGACAATTAACAAAACGTTGGCATAAGCCTATAACTTAGTACGTCACAACAACAATATCACAAAAACATGTCAACAACCATTCGAAATTGGCCATAGGCCTACAACATAATATTGTCCATAATTATTCAGTCAATTCTCGACTATACCGGTTAATTACTTATCTAAATGCTTATTTCTAATTACAAACTTATACAAATTGTTATAATATAATACTACATTATCATCATCATTGATATTATTATTATGAACCAAGTGTTATCATAATATCGTCATGTCATCATCATACTTTATCACCACAAAACATCATGGCGATTCAACGCGGGAAAGCTAACTCTATCCTAACTTGGGTACTCGAATTATCCTTCTTATACTTCATTTTACTCCTTATAAATATAGTTCATCACATTATCTTCCTACACTTCAAACTGTGCATCAAACAGAGTTACAGTTCAAAAGTTATGTAGTTTTCCAGTTTTCAAAAATACTGCCAAACAATGAGCAATTGTTTGCACTAACATGCAAATCGATTGCACCATGTTCCAGAGGCCAAAAATCAAATTTTTAAGCAGTGCAATCGATTTCTCTTCTGCAGTAATCGATTTCTTACTGAAACAAAAGAAAAAAATCCCAATTTTTAAGCAGTGCAGTCGATTGTTCTTCTGCAGCAATCGATTGCACCCTGTGAAAAACAGTTTTACGAATTCTGTAAAATGCAGTACAAAAACCCATTTGTTTCAATTCCAAAGACATAAAATTCATGAAATAATACACAATCAAACATCTAGTTATCATTGCTATCAACATATATCAATTACCACAAATACACCAACGTCAACATAAAATAATTCTACAACCACAGAGTCATCAATTGAATTTCTGTAACTTTATTAGGAAACACAATATTGTTGTAGCAACAAAAAATCAACCATTCACACAAAATCAGACACGATAATTTCATATAACCAACCCCACATATCATTTATCATATACCTAATTATAGAGCAATAATCCCACCTTTACCTTGGATTGAATGCAACCCTAAGAAACTTCAATGGAATTTCTGGGAATTTGGCACTAGTAGCAACTTCCTTTTGTTCTTCTTCTCCTCTCAAAACCCTCTTCCTCTTTCTCATCTTTTTCTTTTCCAGATAACACTATACTCTCTTTCTCCTCTAATTTTCTAATAATAATGTAATATTATTCTACTAGTCCAACTAAATCCAATTGGGCCTAAATGTTACACTCCACACTTACTTCATACAACCATATAATTAAGCCCAACTAATTCTATTCTTATTTCTAATAAATTAATACTATAATGTTTCATTAATCCTAACATAAGAATTATTATTAATCAACTAATTAATTAATTGATTATAATCCAACAACTTATACCAATAATTCTTAACACCTAGCAACATCACATATAATCCAAAGTATAAATTAATTAAATAATTAATCAAAGTAACGGGCGTTACAACTCTCCTCCACATAGAATATTTTCGTCCTCGAAAATCTATTCGATACTACCACTCTTAGTACGAGTTTCGCATCCAAATCATTGATTTCGAAGTCGCTTCAGGAAACACTTCGACCGCTACTTTATTGATAACTCAATAACTCAACACGATTCAAATCGATTACTCACATGCTAATATTTCAACACTTCGCGACATAATTGATACTAGCATCTCAACTACTCTACCATAATCCGACATATCAACGTTTAAAGTAGCAACAACTATAACACACTTATACTTGGATATATATATATATATATATATATATATATATATATATATATATATATATATATATATATATATATATATATATATATATATATATATATATATATATATATATATCATTGCAATATCCTCTTAACACACTTTTCAACACCAAAACACATACACAATTTCATCTCCGTATGTCAATTATCAACAAAATGTCAACAACTCTACTCATATCATCGTATCACTATTATAGTGACATCCACACAACCAACACGATCAACTCCGTCACATTATGGAGTATCATTCCTTACTTACAGAAATCAACAATAACATCTCAATAGCGACAAAGAAATCATTGCAATATCAATTTAACTGTATAACTCAACAAGCATACCCATAGCTCACCATCAACCAACAATTCACAAAAATATTCTTATAAGATCTGAAATTATTTACTAACAAACATAGTACCCTAGCACATCATCCCTATATCAATAATTCACCCAACCAAGCATGTAGAGTCGTATACTTATAGCAACTGCGCCACATACGCTTCAACTGCGCAACTCTGATAATCCATCTTAAGTCATCGTCCTCATTAATGTTTCTGCCAACTATACAGTTTACAAGTCTCATTCCAGTTTCAGACTTTCCTCAACATCCACCATAAAACCATTGTTCAATTGATATTCTAAATCTTTCACTTTGCGATGTTAGCTCGCATATAACTTGCCACTCCGACTTGTTCAATATGTCTTAACTCTTTCATATCCACTCCTCTATTAATTCACACAACCTGTTGAGAAACTATCCTCACGATATAATATTAATCACTTTACACACCATTAAGGTAGCAAGACAAGTCTACACCATGCAACACGATCTCGTCTACTATCAATAAGAGATTAAGGGTGATCAGTTCCTCAATTTCTCAATAGATAGCCGACAACCATAATGAAGTATAAACCATCATTACCGAACTATAATAGTGTTTCTTTAGAACTTGTACTCAACTCACCTAACGCACCATGATCCAATAATTTCCAATGAGGTTTACAAATACTTCCAAAATTTCCCTCTCATTCGATTTTGTCGATGAGACACCAACGCTCAACAACACTTGCACTGCCTCCATCAACAACATACAGAACTAACATCTTACAATCGAAACATATCTGAGAAGTAAAGCTTCTCCCCCACTTATCTTCAACCCAACTCCTGCATAAAACTTGATTAGAAAAACAAAAAGCACCGACAGTGTTTCACACACTTGTCGCGCACTAAGGAACAAACAACATTAGACAACTTGGTCGGACGAACCGACCTGCTCTGATACCACTATTGTAACACCCCATTTATACCCGCGGATATCAATAAAATCAGAGTTCAACATAAATAGGATGCTACATGTTTCAACTTGAAATCAAACTTCATTTAATTGCATATAAAACAGATACATAACACTTAATTCGGATGAACCAATAACAACCTGATTTATTCTTCAAAATCAAACAACTTTTTATTGATAAGCAGCGGAATATAGATATTCAACTTCAATTCACTTAACATATTTATTCAACTAAAACAACTTCAAAACAACAATTACTTCATGTAAACAACTTAAAGATTAGCAACAAAAATAATAATCAACAACTAAACATCAAGCATTCATCCTCCCTCCCCCCCCCCCCCCCCCCCCCCCCCCGAGTGCTACGTATCAGAGCGACGACACTGACTAGATACTGACGAGGGTAACAACTATTCTTCTTTATTACCTACATGTTACCAACAGAGGGAAACATTCAAACATAAGGGGTGAGATATCGAACTATATAATTGAATGTATGATAAATAATATATCAGAATCAGTTCATATAAAAATCACCACTTCACAACTTTCAAACATCTTTAATCTCAAAAAAACATCAACACGACATAACAACTAATTCGCAAGCTTTAGATGATACCTGTCACAACAAGTCAACAACATAAAGCAACAACAAATCTATCTTCACCACGAATCAAGATGCAAGATCAAATGCGACTCAATTACAATGCACATGCATGTGGTACCATTGGAGCAGAACTCCCAACTTAAAAACATTTGCCAGTAATCTCTAGGCACAAGGCATAAGCCTTTTTCACAAATCATTTTTCCGATACAGGCCTTCACAAAATCCGCCAATACAGGCCTTCACGAAATCCACCAATACATACCTTCACAAAATCCGCCAATGCAGACCTTCTGAAAATCCGCCAATACAGACCGTCATAAATGCAACTGTATGAATGACAACACATGCAACAACATCATTAAACACTTCACGAGGCATACGCATATATCACTACTTCACTGGCCATAGGCCTACAACGTCATCAACGTAATTAACAACAATTCATCATTCATCACAAGGAACAAGCCTACATTACCATTGTTACCAGTAAATAGTGATAATTCATCATCATCTAAAATTCTCTGCAAATTCACATTATCAACAAGAATTCGCAGCGAAAATCACAACAACACAAATACTCAACATAATTCAACTTTGGCCATAAGCCACAACTTGATATTTCAACAATGACAATTAACAAAACATTAGCATAAGCCTAAAACTTAGTATATCACAACAACAATATCAGAACAACATGTCAACAACCATTCGACATTGGCCATAGGCCTACAACATAATATTGCCTATAATTATTCGGACAATTCTCGACTATACTGGTTAATTACTTATCTAAATGCTTATTTCTAATTACAAACTTCTAAAAATTGTTATACTATAATACTAAATCATCATTATCATTGATATTATTATTATTATGAACCAAGCGTTATCATAAGATCGTCATGTCATCATCATACTTCATCACCACAAAACATCATGGCGATTCAACGCGGGAAAGCTAACTCTATCCTAACTTGGGTACTATAATTATCCTTATTATCCTTAATTTTACTCCTTAAAATATAGTTCATCGAATTATCTTCCCAACACTTTTAATGGCGCATCAAACAGAGTTATTGTTCAAAAGTTATGAAATTTTCATGTTTTCAAAAATACTGCCAAACAGTGAGCAATCGATTGCACTAACATGCAAATCAATTGCATCTTGTTTCAGAGGACAAAAATCATGTTTTTAAGCAGTGCAATCAATTGATCTTCTGCTGCAATCGATTTCTTACTGAAACAGAAGCAAAAATCCCAATTTTTAAGCAGTGCAATTGATTGCTCTTCTGCTGCAATCGATTGCACCCTGTGAAAAACAGTTTTACGAATTCTGTAAAGTGCAGTACAAAAACCCATTTGTTTCAATTCCAAAGACACAAACTTCATGAAATAATACACAATCAAATATCTAGTTATCATTTCTATCAGCATACATCAATTACCACAAATACACCAACATCAACATAAAATAATTCTCCAACCACAGAGTCATCAATTGAATTTTTGCAACTTTATCAGGAAACACAATATTATCGTAGCAACAAAATAACAATCTTTCATACAAAATCAAACACGATAATTTCATATAACCAACCCCACATATCATTTATCATATACCAAATTATAGAGCAAGAATCCCACCCTTATCTTGGATTGAATGCAGCTCTAAGAAACTTCAATGGAATTTCTGGGAATTTGGCACTAGTAGTAACTTTCTCTTGTTCTTCTTCTCCTCTCAAAACCCTATTCCCCTTTCTCTTATTTTTCTTTTCCTGAAACAGTATGCTCTCTTTCTCCTCTAATTTTCTAATAATAATGTAATATTATTCTATTAGTCCAACTAAATCTAATTGCTCCTAAATGTTACACCCCACTCTTATGTCATACAATCATATAATTAAGCCCAACTAATTCTATTCATATTTCTAATAAATTAATACTATAATATTTCATTAATCCCAATATAAGAATTATTATTAATCAACTAATCAATTAATTGATAATAATCCAATAACTTTTATCAATAATTCTTAACACCTCACAACATCATAAATAATCCAAAATATAATTTAATTAAATAATTAATCAAATTAACGGGCGTTACAAAACTCACCTAAAACCTTTTTATAAAATGTTTTTGAAAATAAAATGTCTTGAAGAAATATGTAGGAGTTGCCTAGAAAAAATGGAATCATTAAAAAAGCCAAAAAATATATTTTGACTGAAATTAATCGATTATCCCAATCGATTAGATTGCTACATTTTTGAAGATAAAGGAAATTAGAATGTACCCAATCGATTGAAAACGACTACAAATTACTTCTTTCCTATTTTGGAGAAAATCATTAAATGTTATTTTCTCTTTTGGACGATTTGAACACTATAAATAGAGGTATCATTCCTCAGTTCAAATCATCCAGAAGACGAATTGTGTATTGAAACACACACACTCTCTCTCTAAGTTTTTCTTTGTCACTTTCTCTCACTAGTTTTTATAGCCAAATGATTTTGTGAAGAAGGATTTTTTTGTGAGGATAGGTTTATGTATTTATGGTTGGGTAGAAATGTATAAAGTTCTTCCACGTTGTTCATGATTCACCTTAATCAACATCATCCTTGTTTAGGGAAAAATATTATGGTTTGAAGCTAAACCCAATAAAAGCTTTGGTTAGAAAATTGTGTGATTAGGTTCCCATAATATATATAGTTTGGAGGTTATCAATTTTATTGAGCTTCCCTTAAGAATATTATAAAGTCTTCTTTATTCAAAGGTTAAAGATCAACAATATTGATGAACTCACCGTTAGGTTCATGGTTAGCTCGTTATAAAACAATAAGTTAGTTGTTTAGCCTGTTAAAATCACAAGAGGATAATGGTTATCCTATTAAACCATATTGAACTCAGATCTTTTTAGTAGAGAGAAGTGATGGTACTTCAATCTACAATTGAGAGAGTAGCTTGGCCACTTCAATCTCAAAAAAGGAGAAACCGCAATGTTGATCTATTTTGTCTTGTATTTAACATGGTTGTAGGATAACCAACATTTCCTTGTATAAGGGGGTTCATGAGATTCACCTACCATGAAATCATAGAATGGATTCAGACGTTCGAGATCTCAAATTGACACGTACCATGAACTCAACACTTTTCCTATAAATATAGGAATCTTTTTCTTTCATTAAAAACCTTGAATAGCCTCTGAAACTTTGCAAAACCGTCAACCTGATACCTATAAAAACCAGAAGTTGGTTTCTCGATTCAAGCTCGTTTTCAATTGATTTCTTTGCCTAAAATCCTTCATCGGCATCCTTTGAAGCTGTGTGAACCATTGTTAAAACTTGTCGTGCCTTGCAACCTTCAACTCCAGTCCACCATTATTGACCTCTAAAACTCATTTCTAACAGGTAGATACGAGTAATGTTTTTTACCAAACAAGTTACCAATCTCTTCGTATTTCTTCATTAATCTAAAACTCTCACTCACCTTGAATTTATTATATTTGGAATATAATTTTAATTTGAAGTTAGATAGGGTTTCTGCGTTTTTTGCAAAATTCTTCTTGCTCAGAACAAATAAATTATTCTGAAGGAAAGAGACATGAACGATGATGTTAGTTAAATCTAAAATATGTGTTGTTTAAGCTTAAAAAAAACTAGTTCAGGGATATGCAAAATCAAAGAGACGGAGGTTGAAGATGAAGGTGTTCGTGCATTTGGGAGCAAAATTTAAATCCTACAACCAATCAGATTGTGCCATGCCTTCCCTAGCCATTGCATTTTATTTTCTTTTATTTTATATTTACTTTTTATTTCATTTTCTTTAAAAATAGTTCCAAAAACATTTTTCACTTTAATATTTTTCATAAAGTTCTATAAATATTTTCTACTACATATTTTTTTCCAGATTTTTAAAACCTTTTTTAGTATTCTTTGTTATTTTTCTGTTTATTATATTTTAATTTTCTTTTAACAATTAATTCTCCATCAATTTTAAACATTTTGATGTCCAACTTTTGGGATCTTGATCCTTGGAGTTTTTCTGACTTTCTCAAATTTTAGTGGCTTTTTATTTGATGTTTTGATGCATTATTTGAATTTTCTCTTTAATTTCCATTATTAAGTCATTTAAAAGCATTTTTAATTCAATTTAAATATATATAATTGATTTTTCTTGATGATTGGTGGTTCTGACTTTTGGTTGACTTGGTCAATTTTGGTTGATCAAAGTTCATCTTATTCAATTATACTTTGGATTGGTGCTTGATGAACTTTCTTCTTTTCAAATATAGCATTACATGATCATTTGATCATTTTTGATCGTTTGGATTGATGATAAGTTTGTCTCAAGATATCATGAAAGATATGAATAAAAGTAATGATCCATTCTCCTTGCCTTAGTGCTTGATCAATTCCTCATCTCCTTCTTCCTCTTCTTTTTTCTTTTGTTTTGACTTGTGTTACATGTTTTAGAAGAATGACTTATTGTGTCATTTCTATAACATGTATGACACATACATTACTATAGCTTGGCCTTACATAGTTTTAACTTCAACATAAGTCCAATTACTATTGCTTAACATAACTCTAAACTATCCCGAATTGGTTGATTAACTACTAACACTAACCTTAACTCCATATTATTGTGCTAACTTTTACTTGATGCACTTTACATTAATGTCATTTAATTTTATTCCATTTATATTTCAATTAATTTATATTTCAAGTCATTTACATTCATGTCATTTACATTTTGCTTTTATCTTTTGTTATCTTGTGATTGATTGCCTTCAAAAGACCAAAGATATTAATAAATATCAAAACCCTAAAATACATTTAATCTTGGATTATGGACTTGATGTTAATATCCTTTTCTTGGAGTTGGACTTTTGGACTTATATCTAGGGTTCTTATTCCCATTCTTAGAGTTTGTACCAAAGACCTTGGAAATTCACCTGCACCATTAATCATCAAACTCAACTTGGCTTTGAACTTTGGTTTTTTCATCTGATACTTTTTTAGTTCATCTAAGACTAGGCTTTTTCCTGAGAAGTTTGGGCTTTGTGATTTTGTCTAGACCTTGTGATATTTATCTACTTTGTGCTTGCTTTCTTGCAGCTTAATCCAAAGGGAAAGGGATGCTAAGTTTGACTAATGGCAATTGCTTGCTTTATCCTGGTGAGTTCACTTACACACACAAAGGCTTTCTCTTGGGATACCTTACAATGAGACTATTTATTTCTTGTCCTTTACTTTATGTTTTAGGATTGTCTCTTCATCTCCTACCATTCTTAAATTTTCAAAATCTTCTCTCTTTTTCAAAACCTTCTTATTTCAAACTCCAAACCACTTTCAGAATAAGCCTTTACTTTGTCATGTGATTTTCAAAAAATTTCTCAATAAATGCTAAAACACTTAATTATATCAAAACTATTTCAAAAAACACAAAAAAATACAAACATCATCTAATCAATTTTGTGCTCTTTCACTTCTTTTTTCCTTTCAAACTTTTCAAAAATATTAGACGTAATTCATCTTGTTGTAGTGATGTAAATCTCTTGTACTCATAGTATGATTGTGAGTTTGATTCACATTTTCAACTTGAATGTTAAGACATGCTTGTTGATTATATCTGTTGTATCCCTAAATTTTCCCTCTCATTTCTCAAAGGATCACCCTGAATCCTAAGGTTTGCTCCCCTCCAATTTCAAGCCTGGATTTACAAATTTTCCAAGAAAGTCATTCACGAGGGTAAAATGGTCATTTGCGTATTGAAAAGTCAAACTTTGACTTTTGATCAAAATCAAGTTTCAAGAATCATATTTCATCAAGACATGTTAAAATATGAAGTTTGTTTCATCAAGAATTTCAAAAGTCAAAACTACTTTGGAAAAGTCAAAATTCTAAATACTTAGAATTTTTCTAAGTGTTTAAGAAGTATGACAAGCTCAGAACTTCTGGCCAGATTTTCACCATGATGCAAGCTGATTCTGGAAGAACTTCTGATACAATAGTTATAGATTTCAATGAGATCTAAAACATTGCAGAATATAACTTCTCCTAGAAATGCTGGGATTTCAAGTTATAACTCCTCAAAGACACGTCCATGAAACTAAAGAACTCAGCAAATTCTGGACACTTTCAAAACAGATTTTGGTCAGAACTTTTGAGCCAGTTTTCACAAAGGTTCAGTCAGAGTTTGCAAGGGTAATTCGAAGAAGGTTACAAAGCATGCTGCAAGCTCCCTGGAAAGTCTGAGAGATCCCTCAGAACATACTGGAGCAAGGAGATACAAAGATCAGAAGTTGGATGTCTATTCTAAGTCATGCTGAAGCTGAACTTCTGATCCAAAACTAAGCAATGATGCAGAATATCATGTTTCAGGATTTCTGGTTTGATCAATCTCATCATCATTTAATGCTCACAACCACTTATGGGTCTTTGTTCAAAGGATTTCTCCACGTGTGGCATAGAAGTACCTTTACTGTCTTAGAAAAGCAAAATCTTGTACAAAAGTGTGTTGGGCCCATGCGTTGCTTTTGGTTTTGAAGTTACCTTTCCTTAATTCCTTCTTACAATTCCAGCTTAGGCGCTGCTAAGGCTACTAACCACCATACTTGCTTCAACAACAAGGCATCACCCTAGCATGTGATGGCTGCACTCTCCAAGCTACAAGATCTTTGCTTATAAATTGAAAGCCATTGGCAACTGTAAAAGGGTCAAAAAAATTTGAGAAAGAAAAGCCTTGAACCCCTGCTAAAATTCCAAGAGTCTAAAAACTGCAAACACAAAATACAAAACATGTTAGCTTTTGATTCTTGCATTCAAATTCCATTTTTCCTCAAGTGTTTCTCGACCAAAATCACCCATACAGTTTTTTATATACATTCAAAAGCCATCCTAACTTCTGTAGTCAAACTATAACACACTAACTAACAATATCCACCTCAAAGAAGTCAAAACTTTTCTCCTTGGCTGTTTCATAATTTTCTAATCACTCACAACCCAAGTTCAAATTTTCCAGCCTGCTGAACACGAGAGGAAGCTGTTCAGAACATGACAAGCGGTCAGAGCTAGACTCCAGCTCAGAGGATATTTTCCAACTGCAAGGTAAGATTCTGCTGACTCTCATCATATTACTTAGGCATTGTCAGGAAACTTTGTTAAAAAATACAATGTAGACATCCTGATTCTGATCCTGGTTGTTGAGAAATGACCAAGTTGCATATGCTCTGACTAGCATGGAGATGGAGATGAAGTTCTTCCAGTGGCATCAGAACTTCTGAAATCTTATTTGTTCTCAGCGGACCCAAAACTTTTGACTTTACCTATTTCTACTAATATGATTTCTATTTTTGCAGCACGCCAGAGTCAGAATTTATGATCTCTTTTAGTTCAGCAATGCGCTGATTCTATTTTATTTTTCCTTACTATTTTTTCTATGACATATATTTTCACTAATCAAAAACACCGAAAAACATTTTTACATTTTACATGCTTTATCTTACTTCTTAAAACAAAAAGATCAAGAAATATTTTCTTAAACAAAACTTATCTCTTTTCTTAAACAAAACAAAGTTCATTTTACGTTTCTTGTACATTCTTATCCATTAAATATGGTTGTAATAGTAACTTAGGACTTGATTTAATTTGCAATACCCATTTGTGAATTTGTACACCCCATCCCCCTAATGTTTTCAATAGGATAGGACTTTACTTTTCCGCATTTTTTATTGCTTTCATGTATTGTTAGTAATTAGGGTGTGCATGATGAGATAAAAACAACAAATAGACAAATCCATATTCAAGACAAAACCAAAGCATGAAAACAACACATTTGCACACAAGCACCCCTAGGGTAATTCCACTTGGTTGCCTTATACAAAATGGCCATATTACGCATGCGAGGTATCTTAGTAAAAAACAAGAAAATACAAGATCATAGTCCCTCGATGACGCTCTCTAAGTTTCCTTACAAATGATCTTAGTCCCTCAAAAAGAATGCTAAGATACCTTGCAACATTGCTAATCATGGTTATGCGATGACCCGCGCCCGTCCCGTTTATATCCAAAGATAGGGTTGCTTACCAAATCAATGGTAAGACAACAATGTCAAAGGAAAAGAAAATGAACAAGAAAGACATTTGAGTAGGTAGATTTCGCCTAATTACTTGCTCCATTTCAAAACAAACATCCTTGCTATTTTCAAAAATAATCACCTACTCTTTCAAAAACACCTTTCAAACTTGAAAACATATTCAAAAGATCAACACTTTGTATACATTCTTACGAACGAGAATCATTACAAAGTTTCCCTAAACGATGGCACCTTTTCAAAATACTTTCAAAAACCACACAAAGCACATTTTCAAACAAAAGCAAGTGATCTAGAAAGTAACTAAGAGCCCATGGAAAACCATGGATGGAAAGGGTGATAATACCTTACCTTTTCATAATCTACCCCCCAAACTCAAGAAATAATCTCAAAGGTCTTTCCTGTGCTTTTTCACCTTTCCTTTTGGATAAAAGAAAAGTCGATGGCGACTCTTACTAACCGCAACATTTGCGATCAAACGTAAACCCTCAAGTCAGTTATCCCATCGTACCACAATATCCAAGCTAAAGTTCTCCATCAAGATGATGTAAATGTTCACTTTCACATACTTGTGGGTGATAAGTTGAGTTTTCCACTTGAAAATGATGAAATATCTTTTCATTAAAGTGAATATAACAAACACCATCTTGTTCTTTTTTACAAGAACTACGTGGTTCCGACTTCTTCATTTCATAAAGAAGGTACGTAGGCACAGGGCTCTCGAATTTTTGACGAATCAAAAATAATAAAATAATTCTTTTCTCGTTTCCTCAATCTCTTTTGCAAAAAAACATTTTAGCCTAACACATATTTTCAAGAGGTTCCTACGGAGTACCGTAGATGTGAGGGGTCCTAATACCTTCCCTTTGCATAACCAACCCCCTTATCTAGATCTTTTTTTTTGGATTTTATCTATATGTTCCCAATTAGAAACAATAAAGTTCGGTGGTGACTCTTGCTTATTAGTTTTGCGAGTTAAGTTAATCAATAGTTTAATCTCAATTTTCCTGCTGCGACAATAGGAAAAGTCAAAGTACTCACAACCTGGGATGAAATGAGCATGGAAGCGACTGCGCCACCACCTTCTGCATCGTTATTATATAATATGACATAAAAGGAAGAATCATCGGAGAAATATCCTCCATTCATAGAGTATCCAGAGAGCCTTTATGAATCAGAATCATTTGTTACATGTATGACTCGTGGGGCGATTGGTTAATGGTTATGTGAGAAGATTTCAGACCACAAAATACTATCGCCCTAACTATAGAAGAATCATCACTTCTAGAACTGCTAGAAAAACCCACGGGGCTATCACTCATATTAGCTACAATAAAGTAAATATGGAAGATATGGAAAAGCTTAAGGTAAGGAGGGTACCTGATAGAAGCAGAATCTAGCAAAAAATGTGAAGGTCAAGAAGGAGAATTGAAGCTTTGTTTGAGGGATAGAAATCAATATAGAAAATACTCCTAATTAAAAAGAAATAAATGCAGTCACAAATAGAAATTGACTCTCAAAGGTTGCAAAAAGTTCCCTCTACACTAAAAAACCCTTATATATAGGTGAAGGCAATCAACAAACTAGATCAATTAGAATGGTAAGTTTCATGAAAGATATATGGATTTCTCCTAGGAACAAAAACAAACTCAATCCACTCGATTATAATAAGAGGAAGCACCATACCCTAAATTGATTTCCTCAGGCTACACATAAATAAAAAATGATGAAATATTTCAATGATGGGAAAGCATTTAATTGCCTATTCACCACTACTTTTAGATTTGATCCAAAATGTTTCCACTTCTCACTAAGAGAGAACACCGTTGCCAAAGTCTGACCATGACTTTGAAGACTCCCCGACTATGCTTTGATCGATAAGCCTTGGGGGAAACTGTTATGGGATGGCCAAAGGCTTAAAGCCAAGGCCCAACCTGAAGTAAGTCCAATCCAAACAATTCAACATATAAAAGTCATCACACGCAATGTTTAAGGTGCAATTTTCTAATCTCTATATTTTATTAAACTTATAATGAACTCTAAATTTACTTGGGAATTAAAGTACTAACTGTACAGGTCCACCCCACGTTGGTGCATTGGAGGTAAACACCACTAGTTCAGGATCCCTCACCATCGATACACACTAATTCTGGTTCCAAAACAAAAAGAATATAACAGCAACAAAACAACACACAACCTTGAAATATTTTCTAAATAATTAATAAAAGTTAAATATTTTTCTCTCTTGTTATCCATCTAAGGGAATGGTGTTTCTGAGTTCGAGCGGAAACATATGAGTTAGGTTAAGGAAAAACCTAATGATCTAATGGTTTTACAAGAAAACCTGAGTAATTTTCCCCCTCAGTTGATAGGTTAACCGAATGAGTATATGAATTAATGTTTAAATAAAAATACAATAAAAAGAATGGCTCCATTACAAAATGAATAAAACATAAATTGCATTGTTGGGATTCAAAGCATTTCCCTTAGTTAATATACCCATTGGTTGTATGTGGCAACCAAGGGACTATATGGTAAATTATTTTAAAAAATGTTGTGCGCCCATGGTTTATACCTTAGTTTTTTTTGCGTGAGGTGAAAGTTTTGTCATAAATGTATTATTTGTAGTAATATTGACATCCACTGAAGAAGAAGAAGAATTTTCTACATGGTAATTTCAGTAAGATCGATTGCAAATTTATACAGACAAAATCTTGGGGTGCTTTGGTTCTATAAAGGTGGTTATTTCAAGATTGATTAAAGATCTTTAAGGATTTGCATCCTGATAATTTATGTACAATATAAGGAAGATGAAGATTTATTTATGTGTTGCTTAGTAGTTGGATTTAAGTTTTAAGTTTGTCGATGATTATCTATTGTATCAAAAGTCACTTATAATAATTTCAAATAAGTGGAAGACTAATGAAATTTAAATGGCTTGCCTTTGGTGACTGGACTAGGTGCAAGCAAGGATGACACACTGGACTAGTATAAATCCAATATAAAATTCTCCCCCGTCTCACTCTTTCTCCCTCTCTTAATTTTTGCATAGTTTGCATGTCATTATGTTTTAATCTCTTTCTATAATTCCATGTTGTTAAGTTTTATTGCTTATAGTAATTTGATGTTTAAGCTTAATTATGTGTCACATGTTTTCTTCTAAACATTTTGTTTGGTGATTAATTCTAGAAATAAATAATTATAGATATTCTATTAACTAATCAAATTTTATTCAAACATATTGTTTGAATCAAATTATATTAATTACAATATTTTTGTTTAACTAATTCATTATTATTCTATCATTAATGTATTCATCCATGCATCTTCTCAATTGGTTAATAACTTTTGTAAAATGCTTTTAAACATTCGCTCTCCGCAATTTAAAACTATGATTTTTGGGGAAAAATTGAAAACCATTTTTAAGGAAGCTGTATATTAACCCCTTTCACTTTCTAGACCGCTCTACTCCAATATCCAACCAAAAAATATAAACTAGACAACAGAATCCAATAGATTGGCACATTTTAGATTATAGAATACAAATATAGATGGCAATGGGTACTCATGGGTACAAGTAGGAGTGGAAAACGGGCATGCCCATCCCACAAAAGCTCGCAAAAAATGGAGCGGGGTAGGAATACTTAAGGATGCATGCATAAAATATTGACCCACCCAGTGATAAATGTGAGGGTGGGGTGGGTCGGACCCACAAGTATTTCTCTTTTTAGGCCTAAAAATTTTTTTTTCATGTACATGCATATGTTCGTAAAAGCCTGCATAAAAAATGGGGCGGGGTGGGGCGGTCACATTAGAGCTCATGACAAATAAGATACAAGCAAGAAAGCTAAGATTATTCGAGGTTGTCACTCACACAAAGTGTTTGATGGAAATAATGTTTCTTCAAACATAATCTTTTTCCCCACTGTGATTTGCACTATTACTCAATGAAAGCTCATTTTCTAAGATACTTTTCTCCAGAGATATCTCTCGAAAAGAGCATCCGCAGTGAGTTCTGGTACCACCATCTTTATTTCTAGTGAGGTATGGTACCATTGTTTATCACCAAATGTGGTTCTCTATATCCCCAATGAAGTTTGCATCTAATTCCCCAGTGAAGTTGGCACTCGTCTTCCCCATGAAGTTTGCACCCATCATCCCTTTGTGGCGTGCGTCTGTTTCCCCCAGTATGGTTGGAATTTATTCTCCCCCAGGGTGGTATTCTTATTCTAAACGACTCTTGATAGGTTTCTTCATCAGTAAGAGATCATCGTTATCCCCACGAAGTCGTTTGTTTTCCCCTTGTAGAGCAGGTTTTCTCCCTAGTGAGATTATACAGCAGTGGATATCCTAAGTTTGGTGTCCCCGGTGTTGTGGATGTCGATGTAAGAATTTACTCTCTTATCCCCAGTAATAGAAAAGGTTATTTCTATCTCCAGTGGAATTTGAGCTTTGAGGGGTTTCTGGTTTAAGATGTCTCTCCTCCCATGAAGTGGTTTGCTTTTTCCTAGTGGAATTTGCACTTGAATTCACTCCCTATTGATGTCATTCAGGGAGTCATCTTCTTCTCCCCAGTGAGGTTGTGATTATATGAAAGCCTACCGATGTTCACTTCCCTGTATGGCTCGCACTTGTGAAAGTTCTTGTAATAATTCTCTTATTCCTCAGTGATGGAAGGTGTTGTGTTATCCCGAGTAGAAGTTGATTTATATCAAGGACACTATACAAGGAGATATGTTTCCCATCAGTAAAATGTTTCTTCCCCGAGAAATGATTCGTTCTCAAGTGGAGTTTGTCGTCGAGTTTCTTTTATTCAAGAATTCTCGTTATCCCTACTTAAGTTTGCTTATCCCTAGTGAAGTCTGCTTTCATCAAGAACTCCTTGTAAGAAGATCTATTTTTCCCCAAGCGAAATGCTCCTTATTTTCAGCAGGAAGATAATTGATCGTTTCCCCGGGAAGTTAATAGCTGGTTGGAGTCAAAGATCCCTCCTCGGCGAAATGCAATTTATTTTTGCTTTGTTCTCTATAAAGTCAAATTTTCAGTGGTATCCCTCGTCGGAGTTGGCATGTTTAAATTGCAATCTCTCATCACAGTTCATCCCCAATGGTCGTCAATTTTAGATGTTTATTCCTTGTTGAAGTCCAATTTCCCAAGGATGAATTCTCAAATGTTCATGGTTTTCTCAGCAACTCATTCGTGATGTTTCCATTCGTTAGTGAATCATTTAAACATGCATCATTAGCATTTCATCTATCCCCAAAAGTAAAATAATTCAAACATGCATTGAAGCCTAAGCCTATTTTGGTTTATTACCTGCATTTCTTGCAGACTTTATCTGCAACAGTTTGCTTACCCTAGGTTCCGATGTTTATCTTTGGGTTGTTGGCACCTTTTGCGTTATCCTTGTGGTATTCTTTGGTTGAGTCCAGTTTGACTTTTTTTATTTTGACTTCTGGCCTCTTTTGTCTTTTGACAATTTTTTTGGTATTCCCTAGCTAAGTTTGACTTAGTTTAGAAAATCCCCGGTAATGTCCCTTTGGTTGGTCTATTCTTGCCCTTTGTTTTATTTATGTATTCTTGGCTGGAATTCCTTGGTTGGGTCTTTGTTTACCATTCCTCACCTCGGATATTCCCTAGTATAGTCTCTATTGGGTTATTCCCCTTAGAGTCTTGGTGATTGTTTATCTATGATATAGGTTCTGCTTAGTCGATTCCTTATCTTTGGTTTACCTGCATAGTCGGGTTCTCCTTCCGTTAGTTTAACTAACATAGTTTGGTTGGGTTATGCTTAGTCGTTTCATTTCCTTTAGGTAGGTTCTGCTTAGTCGGTTCCTTGACTTTGGTTTACTTGCTTAGTCGGGTTCTCCTTTTGTTAGCTTATCTAACATTGTTTGGTTAGGTTTTGCTTAGTCATTTCCTTTCCTTTGGGTAGGTTCTGCTTAGTCGGTTCCTTATCTTTGGTTTACCTTCTTAGTCAGGTTTTCCTTCTGTTAGCTTAGTTAACATTGTTTGGTTTGGTTCTGCTTAGTCGGTTCCATATCTTTGGTTTACCTGCCTAGTCGAGTTTTCCTTCTGTTAGCTTAGCTAACATCCTTGGTTGGGCAAGTGCGTCCTTCCTTATTTTGGTTCGCTTCGATTTGTGTTACTTGTGAGAGTCCTCCTTTGTGTTTTGGTCTCTCGTATTCTGGTTTTCCTTGTTTGGGTTCACTTCGATTGGTTTTCCTTGTGGGAGTCCTCCTTGGATTTTGGTCTCTCATATTCCGGTTCTCTTTGTTTGGATTTTATTCCATTGGCGTTCATTGTGAGAGACCTCTTTGGGTTTTGGTCTCTCTTATTCCTGTTTTCCTTTTGTGGGTTCACTTCAATTTGGGTTCCTTGTGAGAGTCCTCCTTCGATTTTGGTCTCTCTTATTCTGGTTCTTTTTGTTTAGATTCGCTTCGACTGTCATTCCTTGTAAGAGTCCTCCTTGGGTTTTGGTCTCTCTCTTATGCTGATTCTCTTTGTTTTGGTTTACTTCAATTGAAGTTCCTTGTGAGAGTCCTCTTTGGGTTTTGGTATCTCTTATTCCAATTTTCTTTGTTTTGGTTTGCTTCAATTGGTGTTCCTTGTGAGAGTCCTCCTCGGGTTTGGTTTCTCTTATTATATGTCCAATATCCTTACAAGACATGTACTGTTGATATCCTTGTTAGAGTCTGATGTGGTAGGTCTCTCTCATATAGGTGTCTAATGATATGTATTCCCCAAGTTTACTTGGCCTCCCGTATGTCTAAACCTGACCTGATGTACGCTTCTAAACTTTTCCCCTTTGATAGTCTTTTTTACAAAAACCACCAAAAATAGAAAAATACAAAAAATCCAAATATCTAACTTTGGTTTGTTCTTCAGAGTGAAAATTTCATGGTTCTTTTGAGTATTCAATCCCCTTCTACCTTGATTGCTCGAAAGGCTAGCGCCAATCTCGCTCTTTAGTTTAAGTTGGTTGAATAGGGGCATCTATTGTACCCCAAAATTTTCCTCTGCATTTTAACCTTAATTGTCTTATACTTCATCATCATAGGCATACATACATGTCATAGGGTTTATACTCATGGAATCAAGGCATTTCTCTCCGAGAAAGAGCTATAAAAGAAAATTGTTCTGGTAAGAAGCACTATGAAACAAAACTCGAGGTTTCCTGAATTTAAATGCACACCGCACTTGTTTTAAGCTATTCAATCAACAATTAATCAAGACATCATTATATCAAGCTCTCATGTGTTTTAGCACGCTTTTAACTGCAGAGAAAGTCAAGCGTTTTGGTTTATTTGAGACAGTTCAAGCCGAAAATCAGCATTTTACGGTTTGAGGTCAAAAATTGTAAGTTCTGACCAGAAAATGGTTTAAGAATGGTTCTTCAGGAATTATAACTGTTTTTTATCTTCTCTGATTCATCTGTTCAGGTCAAAGGCTAATTTTGTAAGGAAAATCTTCAAAAGTGCAAATACCTAAAATCATGTTATATGATGGATTTGCTGGTCAATTGTTTATTCAGATGTTCAAAAATTTGTAACTTCTAAGCGAAAAATCATCTTTGAGTGGTTCTTGGAGCATTTAAACCGGCTTATTATTTTCTTCAATTTTTATGTTCGGGTGGGGAGCCAATTTTGTGAAGATCTCTGAAGTTGCAAAAATATGGTGAAAAACGCATGCTGAAGCAGATTTCTGGTCAATTGTCGAGCAATACTGCAAAAATCATAACTTTCTAAATTTTTATCGTATCGAGACTATACTCTTGGCACAATGTCACAAAAAATGTTAGCTACAAGTTTGCTTCAGGGTCCGAGTTTGGATTATGCTAAGATAACTTTAGTTTATCGCTTGTTTCTAAAGTCGTACACCGAAATAAGCTGAAAAATCTACATAACTCAAATTAGAGGGTTTTATGACTCAAGTTTCTCGCCATTTCAAAATTCATAACTTTCTCGATTTTTATTGTGTCTGGGTGATACTTTCGGCACCACGTCAAAAATTTTGTCATCAATGTTTTTTTTTCAAGTTGCGTGTCAGAATTATGCACTAAATGTGATGGGCTTATGAGTTGTTCTCGCACCGTACACCGAAATAAGCTGAAAATTCTGCATTATTCACAAAAAATAAGGTTATTTTCAATTTTTTACCATTTTCTAAACACAGTCTTAGCTCACTTCTATAAATTGTTTCAATTCAATTTCATAATGACTTTTGCTCATTATAAAAAAAACTCACTCCAAAAATCACTATTCTCTCTTCTCTTTCAAGAACAAGAAGCAAAAATCACAAGTTCACTCTCTTTCCTCCCTCAAGATTTTCGGACAGCCCCCTCCTCTACCGTGCGAACCGTCCTCCTCTATTGTAGCCTCCCTTCCGGTCGACTTCACCTCCTCCCGTCTGTGCCGATTCTGAGTGGAACCTCTACGTCTTTGCGCGATCCTTTTGCACCTATCTCCTTCCGGCGAGTCTCCGATGATCTTCTCCTTGCTCCGATTCAATTTCTACGATTCAATTTTTGGTAAATATCTTGATTCAATTTCTTTACATTGATGTTAATTGTTTGAATTAAATTGAATTATGTGAATCTTGCATGATTTAATTGTTGAATTAACTTGATTTGTATTGTTTATCATAAATTGGATCTTGATTTTGTAAAAATAAGTGATTGTGTGAATTGAGCTAAAATTGATTTTTGAGATTTAATTGATTCTTGAAGCTTGATGATGAATAAATGTGGAATCAATTTATTTAATTATTTTTTATTGTTGAGAATTACACGTCGAAATTAATTATTCAATTGTGTTGTGATTTACGCGTCGTAGTTTGTTTCCGATTCGATACTTGTTGAAATTTGTTTAAATTCATGAATCGGAATCAAACATCAAAGTTTTTATTTGTTTTTGACGCGTAATTAATTTTGATTTCGATACTTGGAAGTGTTTGTACCAGTGTTGATTTCTTTGATATAACTTATTTGTAAATTCCAATTAATTTCTAATGTATCGATGTTTAGCTTTTGTACCTTGAAACATTGCTTTCGTGCCAATTTTTAGCAAGTATCGATACACATGTCATGGTTGTTCGGAGTTCAAAAATGTGTTATAAATTGAGTTGTAGTAGTTGTTCGATGCATAAGTGGCTCTGTGTTGATAATTGCTTGATACCAGTATCAATTTTGTTCGATTTTAACTCAACTTTTTGGGCATTTCATGAAGCGGTACATGCTGTCTAGAAAATGGTTTTTGCATTTAAATTGTGATTTAATTCATACTTGAGTTTGTTAGCATATTTGGTTGATACCGGCATCAAATTCGGGTTTTTTTAAGCCGACTTTTTGAGCATTTTGTAAGGTACAATGTTGCTTCCCGGAGATGGCAAGTGTGTGTATTTGGTGATTTAATTCCAACCTAATGCGTGTTTGAGCTTGTTAGGGTTTTTTTTTACATTGGTTTCGAGTTTGATTGATTTAATTCCGACTTTTTGCACACTTGCATGTGTTAATATGTTGCTGCCCATAAATTCATTTTAATGTTACAATGCATGTTTGCATCTTATATCTTCATGATTCGATCTTGATTTAAGTTGTGATTTGAATACTTGATTTCGTTTATGCCTCCTTGTTATTTATAACTCTTTTTTTGACTTGTGCAAGGCATTTCAAGAGAGCTTTCAATCATTTAATTAATTCTTGGTTATTCGATTGAAAAGCACTTTATTCCACTTTCTTTGTGGATTCGAGTTCACTTCCTACGTGCTTGATTCTCATTCTATGAGATATATACATTGCTTGTGTTTTTGACTGGATGTGTATTTTTGTGTAAGTTTATTGTGGTCATGAGGATATGTTCGATACACATTTCACATGTGATTTATTTTCACATTATCGAAGCATTGGCGCCTATTCTGAGCAACCAATTTCTAATTATTTTGTTTATTGTTGCTAGCTCGCAAGAAGACCGTCGGGTTTCTTTTTCTTTTGCTATAAACTTATTGTTCATTTGGTATTCTTTCTGATTCTTTTTATATTTCGCATTGTCTTTTCGATTTCTTTGCCATAAGAAGTAGGAATAGAGATGCATGACTGGGAGTCCCTACTTTAGGTTGGAAATTCTGTTTAAAGTCCTCAAAGGAGGAAATATTTGTGCTTGTTTAAAGACCTCAAAAGGAGGAAATGTTTGTCTTTGTTTGTGTGCAAAAGTCTTCGACAAAGGAAAATCCCACTCCCCTCCCATTTCCCTTTTACTTTGTACTTGCTATCGAGTCAATTAGTGGAGCAAAGAGCTTACAATCGCCCCACACTTTCTAGTCCGTGTAGTTCTTAGATCACATTGTACGTTGACGCTTTGAACCATGTTTATTCTTGTCCATTGAGTCAAATTAAGTGGAAAAGGGTTCTTAACTGTTGCACCCCAAAATTTTCCCTCTTCATTTTACTTTTAGTGGCTTATGTTTCATCATATGCATTTCATACATTGTGATGGGATCAAGGTTATTTTGTTTCTTAAGCTCTCTTCAAGCAACAGAGTTTAATTGTATAGTCAATCAGTCCAAGATGGATCTTATATCCTCTTTCTACTATTGGTTCAGGCTACCAAGGCTTCTTGGTCCTTAAGAATTCTCAAAGTGTTCACTATTTCATTAGATGATTAAAGTGTACCAGAGGTTGGAGGTTGATCATCTATCTCATATCTTTTTCAATGGGAGGTAGGGATTTTGAGTTTTTCATGATTGAACTTGTTAATCTAGCATCCAACTGAGGTTTGGTATATTTCATGTCAAGATGTTCATCTATTCGAAGTTTCAAGTTCGTTTTTAAGGGATCCCCCATTATTGCTTACCATGCAAGTTGGTTTGGAATTTGAGTTTAGATTTCATTGAGAATTGGAGTATGGTACATTCACACAAGAAATCATTGGATTAAAGTTCTTAGATCATGCAAGGTTTATGAAACCAAATTCAAAGTCATGAAAGATCTCTTGAGTTTTTCAAGTTACATTCATTAATTAAAACTCAAATAAGTTTACTAGCTAACATTTGAATCAAGATCACTTCAAAAATGCATTTGGCACAAGGTAAACTCCAAGTGTTGGCAAGAATTAAAGAGAGTATGAAATTTGATTTCATTACTTTCGAAAGTTTTGATTTGCACAAGCCACAAGTTTCTCAAATTTTCATTGATATTCCAGTTTACAAGTACAAGTTTAAATACACTTATCTCTAATTTCACTACCAATTACAAGTTTTCAATTCTCAAAGTGAAAATTACAAGTTTGAATTACAATGTCCTTCTAATTTGTACAAGTTTATTCTAAACTACATGGAGGTTGTCTTAAACTTCAAAGTTCCTTGAGTGCTTCAAGTCTCTTCCACCTCTTTCATGCTCTTCAAAAACTTGCTCCCTCGTCACCATCATTATTTCATAAAACAAAAGAAAATGAAATTGGTTAGAAAAAAGAATGATGCATGGAAACTTTAAAAGAAAGCTTTCACACAAAGAGGTTTTCAATCTCATCATTAGAGTTTGTGATAGGAATCAGATTATAGGGTGGATTTTGAATCACGTTCACAAGGCCTCATACTTTTAGTTTGCCACAATAATTAGAATTTATATTTAATCATAGGCCTAGGTCTATTGCAAATCATAAACAAGTTGGTTCACAAAAAGATCAAACATAAAAAAAAAGAGATTCAAAACTCAGAAAGTAACAAAGCCAAAATCGCAAAAAATCCCAGCCCAATAAACACAATTGTACCCAACTCAGAAACTCATCACAATATGGCATCACATAACTTCGTAAAAAATCACAAGCTCCAGCGCAAGCATCACAGTTTTCAAATCAGTAAAATGCTCATCATGATTACAAAGCAGTACATAAATCGTAAATCCAGTCCCATAGCTTCAGATCAAATGATCTGTCAGTATAAAAAGAAATAAAAGCGGATATAGTTCAAGATAGATGCCCTGATATAATGTCGAAACCAGTTCACTAAAACATCATAAAAAATACTATTATGCATCAGTTCAATAATAAAATTGCGGAGAGAATAAAATCATAAAAGTATCAAAATCCCCTTCTACTGCTACATCAGTTATAGAGAAAATTTAGGAGAATAATATCAATTCCAGCTCATGCTATAACAAAAAATATTTGGAAATAAAATTAGAGGCAAAAGTTCAATTACAACTCAGTAAAGCTTTCAAATCATGTTTCATTTCTAATCGATCCTCACCCTCCAATCCTTGTAACAAACATCAGCATTCAAAGGCTAAGATTGTCTCAATCTCTAACTAACTTTCACAGCTCTAACGATTATAAAACATAAAGTTCATACTGTTCACGATTCATTCTCCAATTTCTAGAAGAAACACAGAAAAATATCCATAAAAATTCTCTCTGCTCTCTCAATTTCACGATTCATTTTCATCTTCACTCTCAAATTACAACCTTCATCTCCAATCATATTGAAAGAAAACCAAAAAGCTTTTAAATAGTCAAAGTCATTCGCAGAAACACAGAGAGCAAGTTTTTGTAACCCAAAATTATCCCTCCCATTTTTTTTCAAACATTCTTATAAGGTTCTCAAATGCTCAAGGTTGTTCAAGGGTTGACCAGTCAAAACCTCCTCCTAAGCAAGGGGTCTACAACTAGGGTTTTGTCTTTTCCAAAGAATTTTGGGTTGAAAAGGTCTCAAGTGGTTTCCATGGTCCTCCATAGGTCTTCAACAATGTTCGTGTTAAGTGTCAAGCCTTACATCACAAGTTTGCTCAGTCAATAGCTCAGATGATTGAAAATCAACTATATTGGGTAAAAAGTCAACTATGGTTAACATACAGTCAAACTTCAATATTTTTTGTTAACATCAACATTTTGAAGTGATATTCATAATTTAATCAAGTTTTGATCGTGATTCATCAATAGAAGCCCTCAATTCGTCAAAAGTCAAAAGTTGTCAAATTAGGGTTTCCTTAGGAGAAGTCAACTAAACTTTGACTTACCATGAATTTCACATGCTTCATCAACTTTTCCCCAACAAAATCCCATTTTGAAGGAAATTAAATTCTCTACAACTTTGTAACTGTATGCTCAAGTCCAAAAAATGCTTCATTTGAAAGATATGAACCCATACATTATAGGTCATTTCAAAAGTCAACAAAAAGACACTTTTTTGTCAAGGCAATTTACATCAAGATAAATCTCCAAATGCAAAAATGATCAAAATAGAAGTTTAATAGAACATCTTGGCTTTCCAAAAAGTCTAATATCACCTTAAAGAGATGAAAATTGAGAGAGTTATGACTAGTGCAAGTTGGGAAATTTTGAGAAAATGTATGAACTGCAAATTGACCAAACTTGAAATTTTGAACTAGTAGGCCTAACTTTTGATGTTCAAACATGTTCACAATGTGTTAGAGGACCTCTAAATCCATGCACATATTTTTCATGATTTTTATTTCTTTTATTTGAATTTTTATTCATTTAAATGCAATTAAATCAAATGAAATATAAAATCAATTGACCAAGGCATATGAGCTTGTTTTTTTGGATCAGTTCAGGCGCAAGAAAATTTGACTCTTGTCTCATGACTATGAATTCATTGTGTTTTTTCCATATTTGACGATTCTTTCCATTCCTCTATATAAACACACAAAGTCAGAAGCAAAAGACCACACATCTCTGCCCCAAAAAGCTTGCCAAAATTCTAAATTTTTGTAAAATCCCTCATCTTAAAAACTCTCGTTGCAAGCCTCTTCAGTGCAAAAAATCTTGTCATTTAAATTCTAGGAACATTAAAGGCTAAGGTTGGATTGGTTCCTATGGCCCCAAGGGTCTGAATAAGTATAAATTGCATCATCATTTTTTTTTCTTTTTTCGAATCCTTGTTTTATATCATGATTTAGCATACACTAACATTATCAACCAGTTTCTGAGGTATTTTTGATCATGCTTGGATGGGTATCGTGATCCCATGCAGTTAGAATTATAAGACACTATAACTTGTTGAATCGGTTTCATTTTAATTGAAACTCACGATACAAGCACCTTTGACCAAAACTAATTCCAGATTTGGACTCAGGAGGGTTGAATTAGGAGGTACATGATGTTTTGGATTACTAACACTTGATTTTCCAGGTTTTAGCATTTGCAGGCCGCTGGAGAAGACGACTGGAGCTAGGGCTCCGGCGCTTCTCCAACCATTAAAAGCATTTTGTATATTTATTTAGTTTTGATTTTTCTTTTTACATAATTAAATTTTTTCCCTATTTAATCAATTAAATCAATTAAATTTTTTTAATTAAAATCAAATTAACTTAACCTTTTTTATTAAATTAATTAAATTAAATTTTTTTAATTTAATTGGAAAAATTAACTTAGTTTCTTTTAGGTTTTATTCATTAAACTTTTCTTCAATTATAAAAAATATAGGGTTTTTATTTTAGGTTTAATTTAATTCCTTTTTTCAATTTAATAATGATTAAGTTAAATTAATCATCATTATTTTTTATCAAAGACAATTTTTCCACATTTTTCCCTGTTTACAATCTTCGCGCTTTTCTTATTTTCGCATTAATTTTTCATAATTATGTAACTGATAAAGGTTGTAATAGCTTAAACTAGGGTTTATTGTTTCTTCCCCCCATTTTGTGGTCTGTATCCCCTTTCCCCTAAGCTTTGTAATAGCATTGAAAATTTATTTTCTGTCTTTATCGCTTTCCTTATAAACTCTGCAAGATGTATGCTAATAAGCATGTATGGTAAGATTTAAAATCAACTGCTACATAACCCTAATCAAGACAAATTAACTGAAAACAAATCACTTTTCATACATTCACCTCTAGGGTAACCTCACTTGTTGCCTTCAGATAAAACAGTCATGTCCCTCGAACGTGGGACGCTTTAGCAAAGACCCTCGGTTAAAAGATCATAGTCCCTCGATAACCCTTCAATGCTGCCTAGATAAACGATCTTAGTCTCTTATGCTAAATTTCTAAAGTGCCATACGAGTTGCCTTTATGATTATACGATGACTCGTGCTTGTACCTCAAACATCCAACGATAGGGCTTCCTACTAACCAATGGTAGGATAGCACTATTTAAAGGAAGAGGAAAAGAACAAAAGAATTTTGAGTAGGTAGATAGTTCTTAGTCACTTGCTCTTGAACATTTTAAAACATTTTTCACACAATACAATTCTCTTCTGAAATATTTTCAAAACAAACAATTTGTTTGCATTCTCAACGATACGAGAATCATTACAAAGTTTGCTGCACTTAGGCATTTTTCAAAATATTTTCAAAATAGACAAACACAAAGCATTTTCAAAAAGTGAGCTAGGGATTAAGAGTCCATAGATAACTACGGATGAAAATGGTTCTAACACCTTTCCCTTTGATAACCTACCCCCTCTAACTAAGAAAAGTTCTCAAAGGAATTTCATGTTCTTTTCACCCTTTCTTTTATTGAATAAAAGAAAAGTCGGTGGCGATTCTTGCTATCCGCAACATTTGCGATAAAACGTAAAACCAAAAGTCAATTATCCCACTATATTAAAGAAATGGCGACTCTGCTGGGGAAATCTAAAAGTGGGGTTACCTTAGAGTTTGATCATATTTAGAAATTCTTTACTTTCTTGATTTGTATGCTTTACATTTTGGGGTTTTGCTCGGGTTTTTGTAAAGATCCTATACCTAAATTTGGGGGTATTTTTGGTAATTAGCAATAGATCGTGAAAAATGTATAGTGTATACCGATACGGTTGAAGCGATGGCTATGTTAGTGTGTCACAATGGTCGGTGTAAGTGTCCCTTGAGTTAAATCAAGGAGAATGTTGGGCTGTCGTGTGGTATCATAAAGCACTAACTGATCGTAGAACCTTAGTTGACACAACTTAGCCATTAGAAAGTAGTGAGATACCCGGCTTTGGTGTAGACTAAAGTTAGTTGATACTCGATGCTACACTCATTAAGATCAGACTCTCAGGATATTTCAGTCGCAAATCAGATGCTTATGCTGAAACAATGCCCAGGAGAAAGATCAACGATATTGAAGCTCCTAGAACCCGGTTACTTCTTTTAGGAAAAGTTGAGCCAACTAAAACTTCAAGAGGGTACTTACCTAAAAACTCCATGCAAGCTTAAACCAAAGGCCTTATGTGTTTTGTTTGTGTATGATTAATTATTCGAACATGACACCATAACATCATGACATCATGACATCATACCATATCATTTTCACTAACCATTTCAAGGGCCAAGTGATTTATCTTTATTCTTTGTTTTAGTCTATGTCCCCCGCTCACAGAAACACTATCTGAATCAAATTTGTAAGGGTGCCTTCTTCTACAAGGTTATGTCTTTTGGGTTGAAGATCGTCGGCGCAACTTATCAGCATGCCATGGTAGCTTTATTCCATGACATGATTCATCATGAGATATAGGTTTACATCGATCACATGATAGCAAGATCACAGACTGAAGAAGAGCACCTTGATCATTTATGTAAGCTATTTGAAAGACTGAGGAAGTATACGCTAAGATTAAACCCGAACAAGTGCACCTTTGGGGAGAGATCCGACAAACTCCTGGGCTTCGTCGTCTGTGGTAAAGGTATTGAAGTTAATCCTTCCAAAGTCAAAGCCATTCAAGAAATATCGACTCCTCATACCGAGAAGGAAGTCAGAGGTTTCTTAGGAGGACTGAATTACATTGCCCAATTCATTTCTCATTTGACTGCTACCAGTGAACCAATCTTCAAGCTGCTGAAGAAAGATCAAGTAGTAAAATGGAACAATGACTGTCAAATAGCCTTTGATAAAATCAAGGAGTACCTACAATAATCGTCGATTCTGATTCCACAAGTTTAACGAAGGACTCTAATCATGTACCTAACAATACTAGAGAACTCAATAGGGAGTGTAATGGGGCAGCATGACGAGTCTGGTCGGAAAGAGCATGCAATATACTTCCTTAGAAAAAATCTTACCGACTCTGAAACAAGATATTCACTGCTCGAGAAAACTTGCTGCAATTTGGCATGGGTTGCTTACCGACAAAGATAGTATATGTTGACTCATACTACTCTGTTAATTTCTAATATGGATCCTATCAAGTATATATTCGAGAAACCAACTCTCTCCGGAAGAATAGCCCGATGGAAAATGGTCTTGACAGAATATGACATTCAGTACACCACTTAAAAGGAAATAAAGGGAAGTGTACTGGAAGATCATTTGGCACATCAAGCTGTAGACGACTATCAATCCATGAATTTCGAATTCCCGGGCGGGAACATTATTCTATTCACAAATTATGAAGAACCTGGACTGTGTGAAGGACCTGAGGCAGGATCCTGATGGACTATGGTTTTCGATGGAGCTTCCAAAGAACTTGGAAATGGAATTGGTGCTCTAATTATCTCTCCTCAGGGTTTCCAAACACCCTTCACTTCCAGATTATGCTTCGACTGTACCAACAACATGACTCAATACGAAGCGTGCATTATGGGTATTAAAGCTGCTATTGACCTAAGAATCAAATTCTTGTATGTATATGGGGACTCAGCCCTGGTGATCAGTCAGATCAAGGGAGAATGGGATACGAAGCACCTGAATATCATTCCTTATAAAGAGCATGTATTAATATTGATCATGTACTTCGAAGAAATCACTTTTAAGCACATCTTCGTGAGAAGAGAATCAACTGGAGGATTCGTTGGCTACAATTTCATCTACGTTCAAGATCAGATGGGATAACGAGGTTCCCAAAATCACCATTGAAAGATTAGACGAACCAACACACTATTACGAAGTTGATAACGATGGAGTAGAAGAGAAATTGTGGTTCTATGAATTGAAGAGGTATCTTGAAGCTCAAGTGTACCCTGAAGGCGCATCTATCAATAACAAGAAATTCCTACAAAGGTTATCAGGTTAACTCTTCTTGAGAAATGGAATCTTGTACAAGCACAATCATGATTCGACTCTACTTCATTGTGCGAACAAGAAAGAAGTAGAGAAAATTATGGAGGATATGCATGAAGGCATCTTAGGCACTCATTCCAATGGGCATACTATGGATAAGAAGATTTTTAGAGCGGGTTACTACTGGTCAACCATGAAAACTGATTTCCATCACCGCTCCAGAACTTGTCACAAGTTCCAAATCTATGTTGACAAAGTACACGTGCCTCTAGTACCTCTGAATGTCTTGACTTCTCCTTGGCCATTTGCGATGTGGGGCATTGATATGATTGGATAGATTAAGCCTACCGCTTCTAAAGGACATTGCTTGATCCTCGTCACCATTAGTTACTTCACAAAGTGGGTTAAAGCAGCCTCATTCGCCTCTGTTACCAAGAACGTTGTGGCATAGTTCATTAGACTTAACCATATCTGTCAGTATGGAATCTCCAAAAGAATTATCACAGACAACGGTACTAATCTAAATAACACTATGATCACTAAACTATGCATGTAGTTCAAGATCAAGCACCACCACTCTTCTCGGTATCGACCGATGATGAATGGCGCAGTGGAAGCCGCCAATAAGAACATTAAAAAGATTATGCAAAAGATGGTTGTGACCTATAAAGACTGGTACGAGATGTTACTGTTTGCTCTCCACTTGTATCGCACTTCAGGTTGAACATCAACTGGGGTAACCCCATTCTGTCTAGTTTATAGTATGGAAGTCGTTATACCCGTCGAAGTTCAGATTCCTTCTCTGGGAATTGTGAAGGATGCAGAATTAGACGAAGACGAGTGGATTTAGACTAGGTTATATCAGTTAAATCTAATTGACTAGAAAAGTATTGCGGATGTCTGTCACGGTCACATGTATCAGAAGTGTATGATTAAAGCGTTCAACAAAAAGATCAAACATTAGGTATATCAGGCTGGTGACTTGATAATAAAGCGCATCATTCTACCGCAAGGTGATCCCAGGGGAAAATGGACTCCCACCTACGAAGGGTCATTTGTGAATAAGAAAATATTTTTTGGTGGTGCTATGATATTAACCACCATAGACGGTGAATATTTTCCATATTCTGTGAACGCGAACATAGTTAAAAGATACTACGCATAAAAACAACCAGTTAGGTTGACCAGCCTAGGAAAAAATAAGGGCATCCCATAGAACCAAAAGGGTTCGGGCAAAAATTAGGGATAAGAATATAAAATTATTGTACACCTGGCAATTCGAAAACTTGAAAAGGCGGCTTGGGAAAAAAGGGGTATCCTGGTGGACTAAAAACCTGAAAGGGAGGTCCAGGCGAAAGTTAGGGATTAAAGCGTATGACTATGTCCCATTGGATCACTCACAACAAGCCTTGTTACCAACATCAGGTTCAAATGGTACAAATCAATTCAATCAACTTCTTCTGACAGCAAGGGATGAGATGATCGAAGACATAGGGGCAATAGTAGAGTTGAAAAACGACGAGATTATTTTCACATAGCTATATGTTTTCACTTTGTAATCTTTCTTCATTTTCGCGACGATTTCCTCTTACTTGGATTTCTGTCTCTTTGTATAAAATCTCCAGTTTATAGGCAAACTATCAATACAAATTCCATTTCAAAATTCAAATGTTTTGTTTTTTCTGTTTTGTTTGCAAAAACATCCAATAACTAAATTGAATGAACATATGCATGTGAATATGATTACTGTTACAAATATATGCATAAAAACAAGAATAATCATTTTCTCAAGACTCTAGGAGTTAGGATAATGTTCAAGTCGCCCATAAATCCTAACAGGATTATCCCCACAGTGTCATATTCGCAAGCTCATTTCCAACAAAGATACAATCCCCGCAAGGCTGAAATAACTTAATTCGTCAACAGATTTCTCTAGCAGATGAGGGAATATGAGATTTTCCCCGACAACATCGTTATCCAACAGAGTCCCAATCCTTGACAAAGATTACAACGTCATCACCGTTCATAGGAATTATCTTCTCTAGCCGAGATTATTCCTCTGAAACTATAAAATTCCCTGCAAAATTCTTTTCTCCAGCAGAGCTTATTTCCTCAGCAGGAGTATTCCTCAGCAAAGTGTTTCTCCAATAGTTTTAGGGTTTATTTCCCCAACAGGATTTATTTCCCCAATCAGGTTTATTTCCCCAACATAAAACACTCACCTCAGTTTGAGCCTATTTCTCTGACTAGTACAAATCATCGACAAAATCCCTTTCTCCAGCAAAAGGTAGTCCATGTTGCTATCCCCATAAAGTTGCTACAGAATATGAAATCGGACCATATATCATTTAAACTTACCATCTCCATACGAGAAAGCATCCGTATCAGAAACTCGGTTAGACAATGCCTCGAAAGGTTATCCGTCTCTGTTATCCCCGATCAGGGTATATAAGAATTAAATTCTCTAGTAGAGCGATGAATGACCAATGATTTTGAACTCATCTCCTCAAGCAAAAATAAACGTTCCCCAGTGAAGTTTCCTCAAACAGAGAGTAGGAGTCCCCAGCAGCAAAAATCTAGACGAGATTGAAGATTATACATATTCTTAATCCCCAACACCATTCATGGATTTAATTTCCTCAGCTAGATGTTATACGGAGCTACACTTCAACGACAGTTCACATTCATCCATCATTTACAAACATCATAGAATATGCATACGTAACACATATGGCATAATCTCATTTACTTTGAGAACATCATTACACAATGCATTTCATACATCATGATATTGCATACAACTAACTCTTTATCCTTTTAGGTAAAGTCTACCAACAGAAGAACATCATCGACAATTTTCAGATAGGTTGAAGATTAACTCCCAAAACAGGAAGGAGAAACAATCTTTCTTTCTTTATGGACAGATAAAGATCAATTCTTGAAACAGGATGGGGAGACTATCTTTATAACCAATGGTATGAACTCCTGAAACAGGATGGGTTTACCAATAAAGTGGTTGTAGATCAATTCCTGAAACAGGACGGGGCACTATCTACATAAACAGATTGAAGATTAACTCCCGAAATAGGACGGGGAAACTATCTTTCTTTCTTTATGGTCAGATAAAGATCAATTCCCGTAACAGGACAGGGCGACTATATTTATCACCAGTGGTATGAATTCCAGAAACAGGAAGGGTTTATCAACAAACGGACTGTAGATCAATTCCCGAAATAGGACGGGGTGACTATCTACATGATGAAAACTTCCCTTCAGGATATTCATTCTGAAAATCTCTTTCCTTCAGAAATTGATTCTGAGAAGTAGCTCCTTCAGACAGAATCGAATACGTTCATCCTGAAAAGCATTCCTCAGATGCAGTCAAGCGTAGAATCCTTCTGATAATTCTATCGACATTCACTCTGGATGGCTTCTATAATCCCATCTCCGAAGACTCTTCGTAACCTCTCCAAATGGCATATTTAGGCCCATTACTAGTATAATCAACCAACAACGTTACTTCTTGCACAAGCGAGTTCAAATTTCTCGGCACTAAAGTGTTCAATCCTCTTCTACATTTAAGTTGCGAATGACGAACATGCCAATCTAACTCTTCAGGTTTAAGAAGACTGAACATGGGTAGCTGTTGTACCCCAAAATTTTCCCTCCCATTTTTCTTCAAACATTCTTCTAAGGTTCTCAGATGCTCAAGGTTGCTCAAGGGTTGACCAGTCAAAACCTCCTCCTAAGCAAGGGGTCTACAACTAGGGTTTTATGTTTTTCAAAGAAGTTTGGGATGTAAAGGTCTCAAGTGGTTTCCATGGTCCTGCATAGGTCTTCAACAATGTTCATGTCATGTGTCAAGTCTTGCCTCACAATTTTGCTCAATCAATAGCTCAGATGATTAAAAATCAACTGTATTGAGTAAAAAATCAACTATGGTAACCATACAGTCAAACTTCAAGATTTTTGGTCAACATCAACATTTTGAAGTGATACTCATCATTTGATCAAGGATTGATCATGATTCCTCAAGAGAAGCCCTGAAATTGTCAAAAGTCAAAAGTTTCCAAATTAGGGTTTCCATAGGAGAAGTCAACTGAACTTTGACCAAGCATAACTTTCACATGCTTCATCTGAAAGATATGAGCCCATACATTATAGGTCATTTCAAAAGTCAACAAAAAGACACTTTTTGTCAAGGCAACTTCCATTAAGATAAAATCTCCAAATGCAAAAATGATCAATAGAGAAATTGAAGAGGACATCTTGAGCTTTCCAAAAAGTCAAATATCACCTTCAAAAGATGAAAATTAAGAGAGTTGTGACCAATGCAAGTTGGGAAATTTTGAGGAAATGCATGAAGTGCAAAGTGAGGAAACTTGAAATTTCAAACTAGTAGGCCCAACTTTTGATGTTCAAACATGTTCAAAATGTGTTAGAGGACCTCTAAATCAATGCATGTATTTTTCATGATATTTATTTCTTTTATTTGAATTTTTATTCATTTAAATGCAATTAAATCAAATTAAATATAAAATCAATTGACCAAGGCATATGTGCTTGTTATTTTGGATCAGTTCAGGCCTAAGAACATTTGACCACCTTGCCAAAATCGTGTGAAGCTCAAAAGAGCAAGAAAATTATCAAAAATGGAAGATTTTTAGTGCGTTTTATTCTTGTCTCATGATTATGAATGCATTGTCTTTTTTTCTTCCATATTTGATGATTCTTTTCATTCCTCTATATAAACACACAAAGTCAGAAGCGAAAAACCATGCATCTTTTCCCCAAAAAGCTTGCAAAAATTCTAAATTTTTGCAAAATCCCAAAGCTGTCAAAACTCTCGTTGCAAGCCTCTTTAGTGCAAAAATCCCCTTCCTTTCACTTCCAGGAACATTGAAGAGTAAGGATGGATTTGTTCCTATGGCCATAAGGGTCTGAATCAGTATGCATTGCATCACCATTTTTTTATTCTTATTTTTATTTTTCGAATCCTTGTTTTATATCATGATTTAGCATGCACTAACATTATTAACCAGTTTCTGAGGTATTTTTTAACAGGCTTGGATGGGTATCATGATCCCATGTAGATAGAATTATAAGACCTTATAGCTTGCTCTGATCGATTTCATTTTATTTTAAACTCACGATACAAGCACCTTTGACCAAAAATAATTCCAAATTTGGATTCAGGAGGGTTGAATTAGGGGGGACATGATGTTTTGGATTACTAACACTTGATTTTCGCAGGTTTTAGCATTTGCAGGTCGTTGGAGAAGACGACTAGAGCTAGGGTTCCAGCGCTACTCCGGCCATTAATATCATTTTATATATTTATTTGGATTTGATTTTTCGTCTTACATAATTAACTTTTTCCTTAATTAATCAATTTAATATTTTTAATTAAAATCAAATTAATTTAACCTTTTTTATTAAATTAATTAAATTAATTAAATTAACTTTTTTTAATTTAATTGGAAAAATTAACTTAGTTTCTTTTAGGTTTTATTCATTAAACTTTTCTTCAATTAAAAATAATTTAGGGTTTTTATTTAAGGTTTAATTTAATTCCTTTTTATCAATTTAAAAACAATTAGGTTATATTAATCATCATCATTTTTTATCAAGACAATTTTTCCAAAATTTTCCCCATTTACAATCTTCGCGCCTTTCTTATTTTTGCGTTAATTTTTCATAGTCATGTAACTAATAATGGTTGTAATAACTTAAACTAGGGTTGACTGTTTATTCCCCCCATTTTGTGGTCTGTATCCCCTTTCCCCAAAGTTTTGTAATAGCGTAGGAAATTTATTTTCTGTCTTTATCGCTTTCCTTGTAAACTCTGCTAGATGTATGCTAATAAGCATGTATGGCGAGATTTAAAATCAAACCGCTAGATAACCCTAATCAAGATAAATTAACTGAAAACAAATCACTTTTCACACAAGAACCTCTAGGGTAACCACACTTGTTGTCTTCGGATAAAACAATCATGTCCCTTGAACGTGGGACGCTTTAGCAAAGACCCTCGGTTAAAAGATCATAGTCCCTCGATGAACCTTCGATGCTGCCTCGATAAACGATCTTAGTCCCTTAAGATAAATTTCTAAAGTACCCTACGAGTTGCCTTTATGACTGTACAATGACCCACACTTGTCCCTCAAACATCCAACGATAGGACTTCCTACTAACCAATGGTAGGATAACACTATCTAAAGGAAGAGGAAAAGAAAAAAAAACTTTTGAGTAGGTAGATAGTTCTTAATCGCTTGCTCGCGAATATTTTAAAACATTTTTCATACAATACACTTCTCTTCTAAAATAGCTTCAAAAACAAACACTTTGTATGCATTCTCAACGATACAGGAATCATTACAAAGTTTTCCTCACTTAGGCATTTTTCAAAATATTTTCAAAACACACAAACACAAAGCATTTTCAAAAAGTGAGCTAGCGGTTAAGAGACTGTAGATAACTAGGATGAAAAAGGTGATAACAAATTCCCTTTTCATAACCTACCCCCCCCCCCCCCCCCCCCCCCCCCCCCCCGAACTCATAAAAATTCTGAAAGGCCTTTCTGGTTCTTTTCACCCTTTCCTTTATTAGATAAAAGAAAAGTCGGTGGCGACTCTTGATATCCGCAATATTTGTGATAAAATACAGGACAAAAAGTCAGTTCTCCCATCGTATTACAGAACCGGCAGCTCTGCTGGGGAAATCTAAAAGTGGGGTTACCTTAGAGTTAGATCATATTTAAAAATGCTTTACTTTCTTGATTTGTATGCTTTACATTTCGGGGTTTTGCTCGGGTTTTTGTAAAGATCCTATACCCAGATTTTGGGGGCATTTTAGGTAAGTAGCAATAGATCGTGAAAACTATACAACGTATACCGATATGGTTGAAGCGATGGCTACATTAGTGTGACACATTGGTTGGTGTCGGTGTCCCTTGAGTTATGTCAAGGAGAATGTTGGGTTGTCGCATGGTGTCATAAAGCACAAACTGATCGTAGAACCTTAGTTGACACAACTTAGCCATTAGAAAGTAGTGAGATATTCGGCTTTGCTGCAAACTGAAGTTGGTTGATACTCGATGAGACTTGTCACCGCCATTGTGGCTGTTTTCTAATTCCATGCAGGTGCTCCACCATTTTCCACCATGAGTCCTCTCCAAAACACCATGGGATCTTTCATCAATCATCATCAAGTGTCTAGATCTATGTGCCTACGGTGTACCTTCACTCAAGCCAAACACAAGATCACACGGACCTCATTTGTTCCCATGCATCTTGCCTTGACACTTATCTTGTGCCTGCATGATCTCGGCCCTCAGACCATCATCTGATGTTCCATACGCGGGCCCTCATGCTACACCCCCTGGAGCGCTCCACATAGGATAACATGGACCTTTAGCCAGCCTCTGGGACTTTGTCATTGGGCCTGGATAAATCTCTTTTCAACACCCCCTTGTTTGCTAGTTTCAGGCCCATTTCCTATTTTCTTTTATATTTGTTTGCATTGTTTTGGTTTATTTTTGATTTCTATCAAATAAAAAATAATGATACAAAAAAATATATATTTGTTTTAAATAATTAATTAAGTTGGAAAATAATATTTAATAGAATTGATTATTTTGTTAATTAATTCTATTAAATGAGATAATTCAATCTAATTAGTTATTTAATATTTCGATTGGTTCAAATTGTTTATTGTTTATACTTTTAATCATGTTGTCGATTTAATACATCCTCATTCATAAAATTGTACCCCCATTCCCATATGGCTTGTAATAATTTATAATTTATTTCTTTGTACGTTTTAATTTTTTCTCAAGTATGCATATATCATCCAATTAAAACACATGGCCTCCTCTTGGTCCACATACCAAGCTGTTCATAAAGGGTTTCATAGTTGAGTTTGGGCATGGCTATTCTCACGAGATTAATCAAGTTTTACTCTTGGTTAATCATAACCCGAATCAATCACTTTGGTCCATACACCAAGTGTTCCATGTACAAAAGGGTCTCATGGTTGAGGGTAGGAGCACCTACTCTCACGAGATTAATCAAGTACACCCTTTGGTTAATCATAACCTGATTCAAATCCCCTACACCCAAAACTCCATTTATCTTATGGATAATTGTGCTATGATCTTGCGATCGATTGTTGACACAACCTAGGTGCCTAATCATTGGTGGATTGAGGAAATTCAAGGAGGTGTTAAGTAGATCTTTATTATCTCGTGCACATGGAAGAGGCAACAGAACTTCTCCGTTAGGTATCATCATAACTCTTTCATTTGTCATCTATATTTGATACATGCTTCTTTATGTCTTGTTATCTCTTTGTGTGATGTTTTATCATCCATTCTGCCTTCTTTATTAGACTCTCCTCTGGTATGCTCACCATAGGATCTTCAATTCACTCTTTTCTAAGTTTGAATTGAATAAACCTTAGACTTGTATCCATGTATGCCAACATTAGGTAGATGTTCATGATAAACCGGAAATATATCGAATATTTGGGTCAATTTATAAGAATTTTATCCGCATTTTAATTAAATAAATTCCTCTTTATTCGTATTATGCTGGTATTTTCTATATTTTCAGGAATTTGATGTTTGCAAGGCATGTGCGAAGAAAGTCAAGAAAAGTCGAGCTAATCGTATTTAAAATCCGCACAATGAAAGAGAAATTATGCAATTGAGGGGTGTGTGGCAAAACTGGGTGCATTACAAGTAAAAGCCTTAGAAGACCAAAAGAAGAAATACACGTTGGGCCCAATCCACCCAAGGTCCAAGGGGTGTAACAACTATTGCACGTTTCCAAACCCTAGTGTAACGACCGTTACACCATGCCAAGCAAGCCTCTAATCAAAAGTAGGGGTTGTAACAACCGTTACACCTTACCAAGCCAGCCTCTCCTCAAAAGTAGGGGGTGCAACGACCGTTACACCTTGCATCTAGTCCTTCCTCAAAAGAAGGAGTGTAACAACCGTTACACTGAGTGTTTCAATCCGTAGCGCTCGCTATGGAGGAAAATACGGAGGAGAAAATATCTCAACTCCCTGCGCGTCTCCAAGCCTATAAATAGGACCTCAAATTCCCATTTCTAAAAACTTTTTCTTTTCTTTGTTTTTACTATTACTCTGCCGAATATTTTCTGCATTATTTTCTTTACGATCTTTGGGAGACATCTGAGATCAGCCAAATATTCTGGCATAATATTTTCAGGTTTAATTTAAGTACTTTATTTATTTATGCCAGGATTATCTGAAATGTTTAGTTTATTTGAATTGTTAGATGGTAATTATTTATGTTGTGATGTTATTGAATTGTTTAATATGCTAGGCTAAATTTATTTATTGGTATGTAAGGTCATATAGCCAATGGGGTTTAGCAACGCCAATTGATCAATTCCTTTTAAAAAATAATAATTTTTTCGTTTCAATTACTAGTTCTAAATATTAACTGTTTTGTTACTAGAGTAAAATACAAATAGAAGTTAGGATCAATAAAACGAGAGTTTGAGATAATAACTGGACAGTGGTAATTGTGCATCAACTTAAAATACAGCGAGATTGCTTTTAAGTTGATTAGGTTTTGTTTGTTTCCAAAAACTATTTTTAAACTCTAATTGAAACAGCGAGAGCACTCACTTAGGTTTGATCGTAGGATCTGAATCAATAAACACGAGAGTGTAAGAAGAGGGTTTTCAAACAAATACTTCCTACTGATAACTGTTTTGCTAATTCGAGTTAGGTCAATGAGTTACTAAATCCCCGAAGTCCGACCATTACATACAAATATTCTCCCTTGAATCTAAACTAGATTATAATCAGTTGGGTTCCCTAAACCCCCTATTAATTACATTATTAGCCTTAGATTTATGTAGTAACCTAAGATATCAGTAGTTCGACATTTAGGATAAAAAATGCATGATAACTTTAGGGTTATTTTGCTAGTCTCCCCTTATAATTTTCTTTCTTCTTTTACATCTCATTAAAACTAAAACTTCTTTTTCTTTCAAACTTCAAAATACTTAAAAATTACTGATGAGAATCATACCTTTGATGAGTATGGAGAATGATAAGAGGGTTTGTTCTCGATCTTATTGTTCTTCCATTCTATGCCTTGGTGTGGTTCAAGTCTACAAGACTCCTTTCATGAATAAGTGGAGAAATGACTAATATCTCTATCTTGAGATCAATTAGATATTACCTGCAACAAAAACACCAACCAAAGCAAACTCTTTTTCGCCTTGGGCCCTTTCTTTCAAAACTTTTCAAAAGAACATGTTAATTCACTTATGTGTTGACACGTAAGTATCCAAAGGTCGAGTTGTAGCGGAATACAAAATTAATATTGTTCATTAAAAACACAAAACAAACATAAACTTTTAAGCCGAACTACGATGCTCTGATTCCTTAAAAGGGATACATAGGCATCTGGTCACGGGGCCCAGCCGAGCGACCTTTGTAATATTTCCTCCTTTTCCCTGTGTTTTCTCTTTTTGCATTCATTCTCCCTCTGCATTTTTCTTTTTAACTCTTAAGCTTTAGACATAGTTTTTATACACTGTAAAATTAGAACAAACATAAGTGGATCCTTTGGAGTACCACATTCATGTGGGGTGCTAATACCTTCCTCTCATGTAACTGACTTCCTTACCCAATCTCTATGGTTGGAAGACTGTGATTTCACCCCTTTAGGTTTACTCGATGTTTAACTTTCCCTTTCGGCGGGATAAAAGACGTTCAGTGGCGACTTCATTGAGTTTTATCTTTGATGATTTTTCTAATTGTTTTAGTAACCAACCCCCATATTTTGTCATTTGTTTCAATGATGTTAGCTTGCGTTTCTTTAAACATTGACGCTTTGAGTTATTACTCGTAATCAGTGTTTGAGAAAATCAAGTGGAAAGAACTTCTTACTTCCACTTTGAAATCCATTGGATTAATTATTTTTTTCTAGCTCACACTTGATTTTTGTTTCGGTTTTGGTTCGACTTTGTTCGATTTCACTTGTGTTTGTGCTTTTCTTTAGCTCTTTGCATGTTCCCTTAGGATTTCTTGTTTCATTTTCGATTCAAGTTGGACAATAGGTTATGATCTTTGCATGTTCCCTTAGGATTGCTTGTTTCATTTTTGATTTAATTTGGACATTAGGTTGTGATCTTTGTATGTTCCTCTAAGATTTCTTATTTCATTTTCGATTCAATTTGGACATTAGGTTGTAGCCTATGCATGATAATGTAGGTAGAGATTTTCCTTTGTTACCTAGACCTTAGGACCATCATTGTATGATAACATTAGGGGTAGAGATAGATAGTTTCCCTTAGAATTTTTTTACATTCCCTTTTTGCATTCTTAAAACTAAAAATCTCTTTTTCTTTGTTCAAACTTCAAAATACTCTAACATTAGTAAACCCTTTTGGAGGTAAAAAAGAACAAACCAATGCAAACCTTTTTGTCTTTGGACTTTTTTTCTTTTAAAACCATTTCAAAAAGGATATGCTTCGATAGCATCATTCACAAAAAACTTGCAATCAACAAAAACATTTGAGGTGAACTACAAGTGCCTTGATCCCCATTGCACGAGAGATAGTACGTAGGCCCAAAGGTTCGCAACTGAGAGAGACACAACTAATAAAACCTTTTCTTTTTTGTACATAATAATGTGAATCCATCCATTTCCTTTATAGGATAGCTTTAGATTTAAACACACCCTTTAGATTAGACAACAAGAGTGGATCCCGTGGAGTACCATGTACGTGAGGGGTGCTAATACCTTCCCCTTGTGTAATCGACTTCCTTACCCAATATTTTGGTAGCAAGACCTTGATTTCTCCCTCTTCAGGTTTTCTTTGATGTTTTCCTTTCCCTTCCCTTGGGATAAATAAATGTCTGATGGCGACTTCATTGTTTGTTTAATAGATTTATTTTATCGAGTTTCTTTAGCTGGCGACTTCACTAGGGATGTCTTAGTGAGTCAGTCCTAGCTCTTGTTTTATTTTCTTTGGGTGTTTATTTCCTTTAGCTTTATGGCTTGTACATATGTATATATGTTTATCTGTGTATATGTTCATATGTATATATGTGTGCATTGGTGTAAAGGTGTTACATGAGGTAAAAGACCCATTACTTAGGCCAATGTTTATATAGGTTAGAACGAGTACTCATGTCAAATCCTGTGGTCCTTTGACACGTATGAGGAGGCATGAGATACCACACTCAGACAAGGTTCTCTTGACAATGCCTTTGTCTTGCACCCTTTGTGCAGAGACGAGGTGTTAGTGTAATACGGTGGAAGAAAAGACTTTTTGGTTTAATTCAAATATGCGGCTAGCTAGAGTTGCCACCGACTTTTCTTTTATCCAACATTTAGGAAAGGTGAAAAGAACAGGAAATACCTTTGATAGATTTTGATTTTGGTGGTAAGTTATGAAAAAGGAAGGTGTTAGAACCCTTTTCATACGTAGTTATCTACGACCTCTTAATTTCTTAGCTCACTTTTGAAAATATTTCTTTGTGTGTGTGATTTGTTTGAAAATATTTTGAAATTGCCAATGTAACACTGACTTTGTAATGATTCTTGTATCAGTCCTCAAGAATGTATACAAAGTGTTTTGAAAATATTTGTTGTTTTGAAAGTGTGATGTGAGAAATGTTTATTTTTAGAAAATATTTGTGAGCAAGCGATTAAAATTTCCTTAACCAATCAAGGTTGTTCTTATTCTTTTCCTTAACCTTTAGAGATAGTACTATCAATACCATTAGTTGGTAGGTAGCCCTATCTACTAGATATGAAGGGACAGGCGAAGGGTCATCGAATGGTCATTGAAGGCAACATGTAGAGATACTTTAGAAATTGTATCGGAGGGAATAAATCATTTTTCATAGGCAACATCAAAGGGTCATCCAGGGACTATCATCTTTATTCGAGGGTCTTTTGCTAAGGTATCCCTATTTTTGAGGGACATGACCATTTATTCAAAGGCAGCAAAGAGAGGTTACCCTAGAGGTGTGAGTGTGAAAAGTGTGTTCAGTTCATTTATATTTATCTTAAAATTAGGGTTTTCTATTGATATATTTTAGTCTTGCCATACAAACCCTAATTACTAGCAAGTGAATAAAATATAAGAGAAAAAGGTAAAGTGCGAAAATTTAAACCTAAGCTATTACGTGCTATGAGAAGTTACATAATAGGAAAAAAGGGAAAATATAAAGCTACACTATTACAATCGATATTCGCAACCTGTAAACTTGATCTACAAAAGTTAAATAAAGGAGGAAAAAGAAATAAGAAAATAGAAAAAGAAGTTTGAATGTTTTTTGGTTTTTTTGCGAAAACAATTTAAGTTGATAATTAATCAAAACCTAAAATTCTAATTAATTTTAATATTAAAAAATAGAAGGTTAATTAATTAATTAAATGTTAATTAAAAAAATAAAAACCTAATTTGTGAGTATTAAGAAAGTTTATGTTAATGGTTGATTAAAAAAACTTAACCAAAAATAGGGTTAGGGAAAGAAAAATCAATGAAAAGGTTAAAATTTAAAAAAAAGGTAAAATTGCTTGTGGTGCATGTTGAACCCACGCCCTCTAGTCTTCTTCTCCCCCTTGCTTTCCACTGAGCCAAGTGCTCGTTGGTGTTAGGAAATAGGCGCTGCATAACATGTTGAAAACATGTATGAATTGGAAAATAACAAAAAAAGATGGAAAAGGCAGGGATCGAATCCACGCCCTTAGAGACCAAAGCCTTAGCACAAAAATTCCTGCCACTAGGGTGGCTGTTTCATCCAGTATCATAATTGAAACCATTAAATATAATATAAAACAAATGGATAGATTGGAGAGGCGCCTGAGCCCTAGCTTCGATCGTCTTCTCCGGTGAGCTTCTTTTTGAACCTGCAAAATAAAGCACGTTAGTGATCAAATTGAACTCTACCCCTCTAAATTGACACTTGTGAATTCAATGGTGGCCTTAGTTTTGGGTGAATCGTCCCGCATAATGAGATACAAAGGAAAATAAAGCAAATCGATTCTAACATGGTTATCCATTATCCCAAGATTCTGGGACTCATGCAAGGGGTTTAAACCAGCTCAAATTTGCCCAAATTGGATTTCATGCATTTCCTGAAAATTGCCCAACCTGCACAAATCATATCTCACTCAATTTTTGTCATATGAAGGTGGTCTTTGACTTTTTGGAAAGCTCAAGACGTCCCCTAAAATCTTAATGCTGGTCATTTTTCCATTTGAAGAGTTTATCTTGATGTAAATTGCTTTGACAAAAGTGTCTTTTTGTTGACTTTTAAAATGACCTATAATGTTTTGACCCATATTTCTCAAATGAAGCATTTTTGGCCTTGAGCTTAAAGAGACAAAGTTGTAGAGAATTGAATATCCTTCAATATGAGCTTTGTTTGAGCAAAATATGATAAAGTATGTGAAAGTTATGCTTGGTCAAAGTTCAGTTGACTTTTCCTTAAGAAAACCCTAACTTAGCAACTTTTGATTTTTGATGAATCTTGAGTCTTCTTGATGAATCATGATCAACCCTTGATCAAATGATGAATGCGACTTCTAAATCTTGATGTTGACCAAAAATCTTGAGTTTTGACTGTATGTTGCTCAGTCAATGGCTTAGATGATTGAAAATCAACTGTATCTAGGAAGTATACTAGAATGAGTCTGTGTTAAACTGTAACTAACATGTGTGCTAGGGAATGTCAGAATGAATCTTATGTCTCGATTGTATCTGAATGTTATTCTAGAATGATTCTACATCTTGACTGTATCTATAAGAGGATTATAATGAGTATTCGCTCGACTGCATC
The DNA here is from genome assembly GCA_948472305.1 of Vicia faba. Classification (NCBI taxonomy): domain Eukaryota; kingdom Viridiplantae; phylum Streptophyta; class Magnoliopsida; order Fabales; family Fabaceae; genus Vicia; species Vicia faba. The sequence continues at coordinate 539,329,498 of OX451741.1, forward strand.
TGAGATCTGTATTAGAATGACTCTCCGCTTGACTGTATTTAAAAGAGGGTCAAAATGAGTCTTTTCTCGACTGTATCTGAAATATGCATTAGAATGAGTCTACACCTGAATGTATCTAAATTATGTTCCAAAATTAATGTTAGAATGGATCTGTATCTTGATCGTATCAGAACTGTATCTGGAAGATGTAATGGAATAAGTATCATAATAGATTTATGTCTTGATCATATCTGAGTTGTATCTAGAATATGTATTGGAATGAGTCTACGCCTGACTGTATCTAAAGGAGTATTAGAATTAATAGTTGACTGATTGTATATGAAGGGGTATCAGAATGAATCATTGAATGATTATATCTGAAGGATGAAAAACTGTTGACAATATTTATCTGTTTGTGAACTGACATAAAAAGAAACAAAGTTAGTTTTTATGCAATGTCATCATGTATGTAATGCATTGCGTACTGATGCTCTAAAAATAAATGAGAATTTTATGTGCGTTTCGATATGCATATGCTATGATGTATGACGAAGTGATGTATGGATGCAATATATTGTTGAAGCGTATCAGAAGCTCCTCGTAACAATGTCTAGTGGGGGAAAATAAATCCCATAATGTTGTTAGGGATGAAGAAAGTGATTCTTTAATTTTTGCTGGGAATAATTTTGCTGGGGATTCCCGCTTTCTGTTTGAAGATACTCTATTGGGGATCTTCGACTTCTTCTTGAGGATAGAGGCATTCAAGGAGAGTCGGTAATTGGATGTTCTTTTGAAAGATTTGATTCTTTTGTATCTTGACTAGGTACAAAAGAGATGGATATTGCTCCAGTGTGCTATCTGTTAAGGTTACAGATACTGTAGCAACTCTTCTGGGGATAGAAACTTTGATTAAACCTTGCTGGAAAAGAGATTTTTTGTTATGGATTTTTGATGTTGGAGTAATAAACACTGTTGGGGAATTAAATTCCTATAAACTGTGTCGAGGAAACAAACTCTAATGGGGATTGGGATTTTATAGGCTGCACTGAGGAAGTCACCTCTGTATGCTGGGGAAATTATCAAACTTCCTTATCCGCTAGGGGGCCTATTAGGGAAGATGATCATGTCGAGCTATCCATCAGGGACATAGAGATGAACCGCTAGAAGATGCCCCAATCTCTGTCTGATGACATATTAGATTTTCTTGGGAATATATCTCTGTTGGAGATGAGCTTGTAAAGATAACTCTATAGAGATAATTATGTGGAGATTGCTCTGTGGAGATTTGTGGATGACTTGAACATTATCCCAACTCCTAGAGTCTTTAGTAAATGCTAATCTTGTTTTTATGCATATATTTTGTTAACAGTAATCATGTTCAAATGCATATGTTCATTCAATGTAATCATTGGACGTTTTTGCAAACAAAATACAAAAAATAAAACAATTTTGAATTTTGAACTCTAATTGCATTTATTCTAAAAGTTTGCCTATAAGCAGACAGTTTTATACAAAGAGACATACATCTTAGTAAGAGGAAATCATTGTAAAACAAAAAGGGGTACAAAGAAAAACAGTTATGTGGAAATGGTCCCATCGAGTTTCAACTCTGCTATTGCTCCTATGTCTTCAAGTATGTCATCCCTAGTTGTCGGAAGAAGTTGATTGAATTGTTTTGTACCGTTTGAACTTGACGCTAGTAATGAAGTTGGATGTAAGTAGATGGGTGATCCCACAGGACATAGTCATACGCTTTAATCCCTAACTTTTTCCTAGACCGCCCTTTCGGGTTTTCAGTCTATTGGGATATCCTTTTTTACCCAAGCCGCCTTTTTAGGTTTTCGACTTACCGGATGAACAATTTATATATATATATATATATATATCCCTAATTTTTCCCCGAACCCTTTTGGTTCACCGAGATGCCCTTACTTTTGCCTTGGTGTGATCGGTGGATCTGGAACTGACTGTTTAACGCTGGTTCGGGAAATTTCGCGGAAGCAAGAGTCGCCACTGTCTTTTATTTTCTCCAAATGGAAAGGACAAAAGCACAGGAAAATTCCTTATAGAGATTGCTCTCGGTTCGGGAGGTAGGTTATAGAAAGGGAAGGTGTTAGCACCCTTTCTATCCATGGTTATCCATGGGCTCTTAGATACTTGCTCATTGTGTTTTCAAAAATGGTTTGTTTGCTTTTCAATTGTGGGTTTTTTAAAAAGTTTCTTTGAAAATTCCAGTTCGACTCTTGTATCGGTCCTCAAGAGTGTTTGAAAAATTGCTTTCGAAAGCTTTTTGAAAAATGTCGGTGTGAAAAGTATTTTTTGAATTTGTTTTGAAATTAGAGCAAGTATTTAGAGTCGTCTACCTACCCTAAGGAATTCGTCTGTGTAAATGTCCTTTAAGGTAGTGCCATCCCACCATTGAGAGGTAGGTAACACCACCGTTGGAGGTGTTCGGGTCAATTCGAGGTTCGGGACATGGTGATCACAGAGCAATGGGAAGACACCTTAGAAGCTACCCTCATGCCAGGTTCCCGGATCATGAGGTCTTACTAAGACATCCCCTACTCGACGATCACCTTTCGAAGGGCAAGGCAACAGTGAGGCGTACCCTAGGGGTGGTGTGTGATTTGTGTGTCGTTTTCATTTATTTCATCTTGTCATGTTATTAGTGATCTACACGTTTGTTTTTATTTAAGGCCATTCATTCTTGCATGCATTTGTTAACAGTTAAAAATTGCGAGAAAGATAAAATTCTAAACTATTACAAAGGCGCGGGTCCACATCGCCAAAATTATAATCCAGGACCCGATTTGACGGAAAGTAAAGAAATAAAGTAAAGTAAAAGTGTGAGAAATATATTACACGGCTTTGGGAGAGGTACATAAATATTAAAAGAAAAAGAAATAAATACGCGAATTAAAACTTTAAATTGAAACGAGGGCGTTGGACCCTTTTTAATTAAATTAAATTAAACGATTATTAAATTAATAAAATTAAAATAAAAAGAAATTGTTTTTGGTATTTTTGTATTTTTTATGATTTTAATGAAAAAAGAATTAAATGAAATTAAAAGATTAACCCTAATTCTAATTGTTTTAGTTTATTAAGAAAGTATTAAATTTTAACCTAATATTAATCTAATTATTTACATGCAATTTTAATTTATAAAAATAATAGGAAATATTTAATTATTATGAAAGAAAAGAAAAAAGGATAAAAAAATATTACAAACCCTAGTTCTACCAATTTTAAATTAATTAAGAAAATATTAAGATTTACTCCTAAATTAAAACTAATTAATTAATAAAGGTTTTATTTACAAAAAATATAACATTAAATAAAAATATTAATTTTTGTCTCTTTTCTGATTTTTTATTGTTTTTTATGAAAAAATTATTAAGTTAATTAACTAATTAAAAATAATAATTGAAATAAGTAAAATAAAGAAAAGAATGAAATTCAAACCTAGGGAGGGGTCTGCCCCCAAATAGGAGGTTTTGGTTTAGCAATTTGGGCCCAATGGCCTTTGGCCTGGCTGACTTTTCCACTAGCGTGCCCAGGCGTTGACTAGAGTTTACCATGTTCTTCAGATCCTGGCCCTTGATTGAGTGCAATGGTACGTGTGGACGGCTTGATTGAGAAGCGTATGGTGGTCCATAGCATTGACACTGCATAGCATTATTAATGGAAAAACAATATTGAAGGGATGGGGGACCTGGGATTCGAACCCAGGTCCCAGGGGTTACCAGCGTGTACGCCTGCCAACTGCTCCACTTTATCTTTTTGTATATTACATAAACAAGAAATGTTATAAAATAAAACAAAAGTTAGTATTGGTTTCCGCGCGAAATTTTGAACCAACCAATTACTGATGGCCACGCACCCTTCTTCTTCCTTGGCTTGTTTTTTCCTGAAACACAAAAAGAACTGGCAACGGTTTTGAACCGTTCCAGAAAGTCACTTTTGCAAAAATAACGAATAGCTCAGGGCAGCTCATAAATTGAGCGCGAGGGTCGCTTCCAAATCGTCCAAGCCTGCTCGTTTCAATGGTCCAGGTCTCGAGTGCTAATTTTTCCTTAAATGGAAAACCCCAATTCATAGCTTGGGAAACCCTAATATCCAACAATGGTGAAATCGCGTATGGGTGATAAAAATACAATTAAGTTACACAGTTAGCATCAGAATGACATAATGAGCATAAATCCAATACTAGAATTCACAAATAATGCATGAATGATGTTTCAAAAAAACTGAAAAAAGCTTGAACCGGCCATGGTCGTGCTACCTATTCCTTGTGTTAGGGGCGATGATTTTGATCTGTATGTGTTCCTTGAACTCTCAGCAAGCCAATGGAATAAGTATTGTGGCTTGAATCACCTTAGAAATTGGTTTTCAGTATTGGACTTTTAAGCAAAAATTCAAGTTTTGTTCTTTTGATATGGCGCAGCTTCTAGTCCTTTTGCACGAGGGTTTGCTTGTGTATGTATAGGTGAATGATTTAGGTTAAGTTTTCTTGTCCAAGGAATCAAGGAATTGATGTATGGATATTGATTTTTATGGCAAAATATTTTCCAATCTTTTCATGCACATTTGCTCTCAATCATATCCAATCACCTTCAATTCTTCCCTAATCTGATTTGCACGAAATCTTGGAGATGTTTTATGCACAAAAAGATTTGAAACATTAGGTTTAACATTTTTCATGTATTTTAATTAATTTAAATGAATTATTAATAATAAAAATCCAAATAAATAAATAAAAAATGAAGAAAAACTTCCCTTTGGGCCAAATGGTCGTGCACATGCCTTGGATAATGAATTGTGGAAGAAAAAGAGGCCCATTAGCAATTTTAGGTCATTTGAATCAATGTTGACTTTTCAAAATATCCAAACATTTCCCAACTTCCACAAGGCATAATTTGCTCAATTTTTAAGCTTTGATCATGTTCTTGGACATTTTGGAAAGGTCTTTGAGTCCTCTAACCAATGCCTTTGGTCCCATGTCATTTTGATTTACCAATCTCAAGTTATGGCCTTTGACTTAAAGTCCCTTTTTGTTGACTTTTGAAAATGACCTATAATATTGAAATTGATAACTTTTTGTGAGAGCATTTCTTGGACTTGAAGTGTGAAGAGGAGTTGTAGGAAATGTCATTCTCTTCAAAATGAGCTTTGGATGGAATTTTTCTGATAATCCATGTGAAAGTTATGCCCTGGTCAATTTACAGTTGACTTTTTCAACTGTCCAAATATGGAAACTTTTGCATCTTGATGATTTTTGAGCCAAGCTTTGAGAATCATGATCAAGCATTGATCAAATGATGTTTATGGCTTCAAAATGAGATGTTGACCAAAAATTTGGACTTTTGACTGTCAAATGACCATTTTGCCCCTACAGTTGATTGTAGTGCAATTAGGGTTTTTGACTGTGCAATTTTGTGCTGAAAGTCTTGAAACTTGGTATGAGGATGCTTGACCATATTTATAGGCATGTGGGACTTGATTGGACCCTTGGAAACTTTATTTTCTTGATCAGAACCAAAACCCTAATTTTGACTGTTTTGGAGGCCCTTGCACTGTGCAACCCTTAGGGAATTTTGAAGCTTGACTTGGCAATTTCTTGAAGAATATGGGAGGGCAAATTTTGGGGTACAACAGTTGCCCCTGTTCAATCTTCTTAGACCTGAGGATGCAGATTGGCTGACGTGCCTTTCGTAATCCGAAGGTGGAAGATGATTGAACACTAGAGTGCCCAGAAATTTGCTCTCACATAGTAGTATGATGGTGGGAATGGGCTTATAGATGCCATTTAGAGATTGATGGATAGGATGATGGGCTTATAGATGCCATGCTAAGAGATGATGGAAGGTGGATGGGCTTATAGATGCCATCTGGATGTTGATCGTGTAAGAGATCCCTTAGCGAGAACCTGCGTACCTGAAAAAGAAAAATGATTACCTGACCCGTTACAGGAGTTGTCTTCAAATTATTTGTATAGATGTGTCCTGACTGGTTACAGGAGCTGGGTCTGGAGCTTCAAACAGTGATGAATGAACCAGGGATGGTTACTACCTCAACAGGAATGGTGAGAGAACCTTGGGTGACTTTAACTTCAATAGCAATCGTTGAGAAAATCTTGGGATGATTACTACCTCCACAGGATCGGGGAGAGAACCAATAGGTGACTACAACCTCAACAGCAATCATTGAGAGAGTCTTGGATGGAATTATCATCTCCGCAGTATCAGGGAGAGAACCATAGGCGATTACAACCTCAATAGCAATCATTGAGAAAACCTTGGATGGAATTATCATCTCCGCAGTATCAGGGAGAGAACCATAGGCGATTACAATCTCAATAGCAATCATTGAGAAAACCTTGGATGGAATTATCATCTCCGCAGTATCGGGGAGAGAACCATAGGCGATTACAACCTCAATAGCAATCATTGAGAAAACCTTGGATGGAATTATCATCTCCGCAGTATTAGGGAGAGAACCATAGGCGATTACAACCTCAATAGCAATCATTGAGAAAACCTTGGATGGAATTATCATCTCCGCAGTATCGGGGAGAGAACCAATAGGCGATTACAATCTCAATAGCAATCATTGAGAGAATCTTGGTGGGAATTACCATCTCCGCAGTATTGGGGAGAGAACCATAGGCGATTACAACCTCAATAGCAATCATTGAGAAAACCTTGGATGGAATTATCATCTCCGCAGTATCGGGGAGAGAACCATAGGCGATTACAACCTCAATAGCAATCATTGGGAAAACCTTGGATAACTTCTACTGAGTCTTCATCAGAAAAATCTGTTTGGGGTCGATTTAACTAGACTAGAGAAGGCCTTGGACTGGATAAGAAATAGAGAATCTTAGGGTCGATTAACTGAACCGGTCTAGGTCTTGGAATGTCTTCAACTGGGTCTTTATCAGAAAAATATGTTTGGGGTCGATTTAACTGGACCAGAGAAGGCCTTTGACTGGATAAGAAATCTTTGGAGTCGATTTAACTGAACCGGTCTAGGTCTTGAAATATGATTGAGAATTTAACTGAATCTTTCCTGAAAGGTAAAGGTCAGTCATATGCAATGCATGATATGGACCAAGCAATGATGTTCTCAACATAAATGAGATTTGTAAGATATGATGCGTCTATGCATGCTATAATGATGTATGGAAGTGCGATGTTTATGAATGTATTTTTCGTCTAAGAAAGTAAATCCTTGACGGGTGCCGGGAAGTCACTCCTGGGCTGATGTTGGAGAATAGATTTTGCTTCCGCTGGGGATGATAATTGCAAGAATACCGGTAGGAGAAGATGACTCCGTTGGGGAATAAACTTGGCGAATGGAATAACTCTGCGGGGAGGAAAGTACTCTAACGATCTTGCTGGGAAGCAATACTCTGTGGGGAGAGAGATACTTTGCTGAAATGTTGATGGTAACTTGCTGGGGATACCCTTTGTTGTGTTGGAAGTGTTAATAGACTTCGCTGGGGAATAAGAAGAACTGTGTCGACGACGCTCTTTCCGGGGCTTTTGGCTGAGGATAACCCAGTTATATCCTGGTAAGGAAATAACTCTTTGAATAAAGCCGGGAGACGCGTTTGTGCCCTGCGAGGATAAGCTTCCCGAATCTACTGGGGATAAGCTTTCTGCTTGAGGAGATGGATTCCATCTTTTCCTGGAGAAACTCTCCTGGGGAAGTCTTGAACCGTATCGGGAAGATGACCCCACTGAATGTTTTGATATACCGTCGGGGAACAATCTTTAGACCAAGACTGCCGGGGATGCTTGTATATGCTGCTGGGGAAGGTTGAGATCTGCGGGAGGATACCCAACTTCCTTAAGTTTGATAGTAGCTTCGCTTGAGGAGAGTGTAATGACTTGCTGGCTCACTCTCTGGGGAATTAAGGTGTCTGGTTATGTTCTTCGGCTGAACCTATCTTGATACCTTGGAGGATAGAACAATTAGATTGCTTAGACAACTCTTTTATTGCCCCTGTTTCTAATGTTACCTGTAATTAATCCTTTGTTTCGTATGAAAATATTTGTGAGTTAGCAAATTATTGTCAATGCATATATCACAAATTGAACCTTGGACGTTCTTCGCAAGACAAAACAGAAAAGGAAAAACAATTGGCACTTTTTAACTGAAAAGTATATTTGTATTGATTTTTGAATTGCCCGTAAATAGGCGTTTTTATGTACAAGAGGCTGACGTCCTAGTAAGAGAACGCCGCCGAACAAAAGAGTTTATACAAATTTTGTACAAGAGAAAATAAAACAGCTGTGTGAAATGAATGATCCCACTGGGTTTCAACTCTGCTATTGCCTTTATATCTCCGAGCGTCTCATCACTTGATGACCTTGGTCGAAGATGAAGCTGACTGATCGATGCCGTCTGAACTTGATGTAGATACCAGATTCTGGATGCAACGTGATCCAATGAGACATAGTATTACGCTTTATCCCTAACTTTGTCCTGGACCGCCCTTTCGGGTTTTGAGTCCACCGGGATACCCATTTTTGCCCAAGCCGCCTTTTCAGGTTTTCGACTTGCCGGGTGTACAGATTTTTTTTCATTTCATCCCTTCATTTTTCCCGAACCCTTTTGGTTCGCCGGGAAGCCCTAATTTTTGCCTAGGCATGTCAGCCTAGCGGGTCTTTTTTCATGCATAGTATCTTTTTACTATGTCTGCATTAGCGGGGTGAAGAAGGTCGTCACCATCCATGTTGGTTAGGATCATGGCTCCTCCTGAGAACACATGTTTAACCAAAAATGGCCCTTCGTACGTAGGGGTCAATTTTCCCCTTGGATCACTCTGAGGAAGGATGATTCGCTTGATTACCAAATCCCCAACTTGATATTCCTGTGGTCTGACCTTTTTGTTAAATGCCCTGATCATCCGTTTCTGATACGTCTGACCATGACAGATAGCAGCAAGTCTCTTTTCATCAATGAGGTTTAACTGATCAAGTCGTGTCTGGATCCAATCATCTTCGTTCAGATTTGCATCCTTCATTATCCGGAGAGAGGGTATTTGCACTTCGATCGGTAAGACTGCCTCCATACCATAAACCAAAGAGAAAGGAGTTGCCCCGGTTGACGTCCTAGCTGAGGTACGATACCCATGTAGAGCGAACGGTAACATCTCGTGCCAATCTTTATAAGTCACTGTCATCTTCTGCACGATTTTCTTAATGTTCTTATTTGCTGCTTCTACAGCCCCATTCATCTTCGGTCTGTAAGGAGAAGAGTTATGGTGCTGTATTTTGAACTGCTCGCAGAGCTCAGTGATCATCTTGTTATTGAGATTGGTACCGTTGTCTGTAATGATCCTCTCTGGGACGTCGTACCGACAGATCAGGTTATGCCGAATGAACCATGCCACAACAGTCTTGGTTACCGTAGCATAGGATGCTGCTTCGACCCACTTTGTAAAATAATCAATTGCCACTAGGATGAAGCGATGCCCATTAGATGCCGTAGGTTTAATCTCACCGATCATGTCTATGCCCCACATTGCAAACGGCCAAGGCGCAGTCAGAACATTCAAAGGAACTGGAGGAACATGCACCTTGTCTGCATAAATCTGGCACTTATGGCATGTCCTGGAATGTTGGTTGCAGTCAGCTTCCATTGTGGATCAGTAATACCCTTCCCGAAGGATCTTCTTTGCCATTGTATGTCCACTGGAATGTGTACCAAAGGTCCCTTCATGTAGCTCTTCCATGATCCTTTCTGCTTCAGTCTTATCCACACAACGCAGTAAGGTGGAATCATGGTTCCGCTTGTACAAGATGCCGTTGCTAAGGAAGAACTTTGCTGCGAACCTTCTCAGGAACTTCTTATCATTGACAGAGGCACCCTCAGGGTATTCCTGAGCTTCCAGATATCTCTTCACCTCATGGTACCAAGGCTTCTCAGTCACCAATTCAGTCTCGAGATCGCAACAGTATGCCGGTTCGTCCAATTTCCAGATGATGATCCGGGGAGCCTCATTATCCCATTTAACTTTGAACATAGAAGACATTGTAGCTAACACGTCCGCCAGCTGATTCTCTTCTCTTGGAAAGTGTTCAAAGGTTATCTTCGTGAAGTGGGGGATCAAGGTTAACACACATTCTCTGTAAGGAATAAGTTTCGGATGTTTCGTATCCCACTCTCCTTTGATCTGATTGATCACAAGAGCGGAATCTCCGAAGACACTCAGAAACTTGATCCTTAAGTCGATTGCAGCTTGAAGACCCATGATGCACGCCTCATACTCTGCCATGTTGTTGGTACAGTTGAAACATAGCCGGGCAGTGAGCGGAGTATGAGTACCTTGAGGGGATATGATTATAGCGCCGATACCGTTACCCAAAGCATTGGAGGCTCCGTCAAAGTGCATAGACCATCGGGATCCTTCTTCAGGTCCTTCATCCGGTCCAGGTACTTCACAATCAGTCACTATCATGATGCTCTCATCCGGAAACTCGAAGTTCATTGACTGATAGTCATCTACGGCCTGATGTGCCAAGTGGTCTGCTAATACACTTCCCTTGATGGCTTTCTGGGTCGTGTACTGAATGTCGTATTTCGTCAAGATCATTTGCCATCTTGCTATTCTCCCAGACAGAGCAGGCTTTTCAAATATGTACTTTATCGGATCCATCTTTGAGATCAACAAGGTAGTGTGAGTCAGCATATACTGTCTCAGCCGGCGAGCAGCCCATACCAAAGCGCATCAAGTTTTCTCGAGCAGTGAGTATCGGGTCTCACAGTCGGTAAACTTTTTGCTAAGGTAATAAATGGCATGCTCTTTTCGGCCAGACTCGTCATGCTGCCCCAGCACACACCCCATTGAGTTGTCAAGTACTGTCAGGTATAATATCAGAGGTCTCCCTTCAACCGGTGGCATAAGGATAGGTGGTTCTTGGAGATACTCCTTGATTTTGTCAAAAGCAGCCTGACATTCATCATTCCAACGTACTACCTGATCTTTCTTCAGCAGCTTGAAGATTGGTTCACAGGTAGCAGTCAGGTGTGAGATGAAGCGAGCAATGTAATTCAGGCGTCCTAAAAAGCCTCTGACCTCTTTCTCTGTCTTAGGAACTGGCATCTCTTGAATAGCTTTAACCTTGGCACGGTCCACTTGAATACCCTTATCACTTATAACGAAGCCTAGCAACTTCCCAGATCTTACCCCGAAGGTGCACTTGTTCGGGTTTAACCTCAGCTTGTATAGTTTCAACCGGTCAAACAATTTCTGCAAATGATCTAGGTGCTCTTCCTCAGTCTGGGACCTTGCGATCATGTCGTCAACATACACTTCTATCTCATGATGGATCATGTCATGAAATAAAGCAACCATGGCACGTTGGTAGGTTGCCCCAGCGTTCTTTAGTCCAAAAGGCATGACCTTGTAACAGAAGGTGCCCCACTGAGTAATAAATGTAGTCTTTTCCATGTCTTCAGGTGCCATCTTGATCTGATTGTAACCCGAAAAGCCATCCATGAAAGAGAACACTTTGTGCTGAGCTGTATTATCAACAAGGACATCAATGTGAGGTAGGGGGAAGTCATCCTTGGGACTGGCCCTGTTCAGATCCCTGTAGTCGACACACATTCTGACCTTTCCATCCTTCTTTGGTACCGGCACCACATTAGAAACCCACTGAGGGTAAGAAGTCACTGCAAGGAACCCAGCATCAAACTGTTTCATAACCTCGGCTTTGATCTTCTCAGACATCTCTGGACGCATCCGGCGGACCTTTTGCTTAACTGGAGGGCAGTCTTCCTTAGTAGGCAAATGATGGACCACAATATCGGTATCCAACCCGGGCATGTCTTCGTAGGACCAGGCAAAGATCTCCATATAATCATGTAGCATCTTAGTCAACCGTTGCTTCACGCTGAGCTCTAGGTTGGCACCAATCTTTACCTCTTTCCTGTCTGCCTCAGTACCCAAGTTTATTATCTCCACTGGCTCTTCGTGGGGTTGAATTGCCCTCTCTTCCTGGAGTAACAGTCTTGCAAGCTCGCCAGGCACTTCGCAATCATCTTCACCTTCGTCTTCGGCTAAGTTGATCGGATTTTCGAAGTCATAATTGGCAGTAGCAAAGTCATTATCAGTGAGATCCAGAGTGGATTGAAACCTGTATGAGTGAGTGTGTGTAAATACAGCTGTTTTTGAAATATATAAAGGAAAGAAAGACAGAAAAGGAGCATAAGATTTGAAATGCGAGAAAACGTCCAAGATTTTCATTTATGATATATGAAATGACAATTTATATGCCCTCACAAATGAGACCACGGTGCCTCGGGTAAGACGCCGGGCCATAGAGTTTATTTATTGTTTATTACAAATAGCAAAACAAAGAAGTTTATTACTGCGTAACAAAAGTAACAGGAGTATGGTCTTTGACAATCCAATTGGTCAATCCGCCTTCGGTCGTCGGGTAGATCCAGCTATTGAATTCTGCTTCATCCACTTCATTGTCCTCCCCAACAGCATTCACTCCTGGATTTGTGATGAGCACAGGAGGTCTTCTGGTCTTCGCCTTCCGCATAGCCTTCTGACCCTCTGCAGTAAAACCCAGTCCAAATTTGTCAGTTTTCTGTGTAAAGTCGGGAAGCCTGCCCCAGTTAGCACAGTCACCTTTTTGAACCACAGCCCGGGCATCCTTCAGGGAAGCCATCTTCAAAGGAACATTCTCTTCGACCGCTGTTTCTGCTGCTGCTGAAATTGGAAGCACCTCCTCGAAATGCTGAAAGGGGGTTTCAATAAACTCCCCATCCATCTCAATGTATCTGAAAGAATTCAAGTGGCTCACCATGTACTCCTCCTCTCCTTGCACAGTGACGATCTTCCCTCTGACGGGGTATTTCAGCTTCTGGTGCAAGGTAGAGGTTACTGCCCCAGCTTTATGGATCCAAGGTCGACCCAGTAGACAAGAGTACGATGGACGGATATCCATCACATAAAATGTAGAGTCAAACACCTGAGAACCCACACGAATAGGAATGTCAACCTCTCCATGAACCATCCTTTTTGAACCGTCAAAGGCCCTGACGATGATATTGCTGGGTTTTAATTCCTGGCCTTCACAATCTAAACGGTCTAAAGCCTTCTTGGGTAGCACATTCAAGGAAGAACCAGTATCCACCAATACATGTGCCAGAGTAGTGCCCCTGCATTCGATAGAGACATGCAGGGCATCATTGTGGTCTCTTCCCTTCGCAGTCAGGTCAGCATCTGAGAAACCCAAGCCATTGTCCGCTGTCAGATTTGCTACGCAATCAGTGAACTGGACTGCAGATGTTTCCTGTGGCACATGGGTCGTCTTGAGAAATGAGATTAAGGCCTTAGCATGGGCCTCTGAACATAGGATCAAGGAGAGCATGGAGATTTTGGAGGGCGTATGCCCCAGCTGCTCGACGACATTGAAGTCGCTCTTCTTTATTATTTTTAAGATTTCCTCCATCTCTTGTTGGGAGGCCTCAGCATTTATAGGTATTGGTGCCTTCATTCGGGTAGGCTCATCTTCAATTCCCTTGCCCCGAGCATTGGATGACTCAGCAGCAGGGGAAACAACTTGATCAGCAACAGGAACAGGTACACTTGTAGGTGTTATAAGGAGGGGTCTTCGAGTAGAGGGCGGTGCAATGTCAGGCGAGAAGAGCCTGCCATTGTGGGTAACCTTGGCTGGACCAGTGATATCGCAGATGCTGGCGCCAGTGTTGAATTCTTGTTTGATCCCATTCACATATACATCTGCCCCATAGTGCCAGGGGACAGCTTTATCAGATACGTAGGGGAGAGGCCTCGGAACAGTAATAACCACAGGTGCAACAGTCATGATTTGAACAGGCTTCTTCGGGAGAGCCTTGATTGGATTATTGAAGATGGTAACCACAGACACTTCTTCTACCGGAACCAACTGAACAGCAGACTTCTTGAACAGAATCTCCTTACTGTCCATCAGGCTTTGGATGCCTAACTTCAGTAAGGGGCAACCAGATAGGGAAGCAGCACAGAACAGGCAACCCTCACTGCAACCCGGAAATAAACCGGCCAGCAGTAGGTTCTTCTTGACAGTCATTAAGGGAGTGGCTAGATAATCCACAGAAACAGCGTACACTTCTTCATCAACAGCATTTACCCCATGCTGAGGCATAGGAGCAGTCACCACATTTGGCCTCTCAGGCGCTTTGAACTGTATCTCTTTCGCGTCAATAAGGTCTTGCACCTTATTCCTTAATGCCCAACAGTCATCAGTGGAATGCCCCGGGCTATCAGAATGGTACGCACAACGGGCATTTGGGTTGTACTTGGGGGAAGCAGTGTTCACACCTTTGGGTGCCTCTCTAACAGTCACTAGATTGGTGGATAGAAACTGTGGCAAGATCTACGATAAGGTCATGCTCAAACGGGTAAACTCTCTCCGGGGTCTTTTAGCCCTTTGAGGATTGGTTGGCCGAGGAGCGGCAGCAGGCTTGGCAATCATTACCGCACTGACAGATTGGTGGCGCTCAGATTTCTCTGGTCTCCGGGAGCCATATACAGCACTAGCCTCCTTTTTGAAGGGTTTCTTCTCAGAACTAGACGATGCACCCTTCAGAATCTTACCAGACATCAACCCAGCCTCAATTCTCTCTCCAGTCAGAATCAGATCAGTGAACCCTGCAGACAAATTCCCGATAAGATGGTTGAAAAATGGCCCAGATAGGGTCCCCAAGAACATGTCTACCAACTCCCGATCAGTCAACGGAGGCTGCACCCTGCCAGCCAGATCCCTCCACTTCTGAGCGTACTCCTTAAAACCTTCGCTTGAACCTAACGACATACCCTGGAGTTGGGTACGTGTAGGGGCAAGGTCGGCATTATACTGATACTGCTTATAGAAAGCAGTAGCCAACTCCTCCCAGTTACGAACCTTGGTCCGATCCAGCTGATAGAACCATTCGAGATGAGTCCCTGAAAGACTCTCCTGGAAGAAGTGGATCCACAAATTCTTATCCACAGAGTACGGTTGAATCTTCCGAACATTGGACCTGAGGTGTAGCTTGGGACAAGACGCCCCGTCATATTTGGTGAAATATGGTGCTTTGAATTTACGAGGAATGATCACACCAGTAGACAAACCCAAATCTCCGAAATCCAGCCCAGGTACCTGTTGTATCTCCATAGCATTCAACCTGTCTTCCAACTGCTTGTACCTGTCTTCTGCAGGAGGATACTGCTCTTCATCAAAATCAGTCTCGTTGTCAGAGACTACCGGACTAGGACCTTTTTCCGCTTGAGGGGTGCCCTTGCCAACGGAAGAACCAGCCTCTTCATTTTGCAGAGTATTTCCAAACCTTCGGCCCGAGTTGAACAGAACAGTTCTTCTCTTCTTTTTCTTTTCCTTCTTTAGGAGCAGAGCCTTCAGCTCCTCTTGGCCCTGAGCCAAACCCATGATTAGTTCCTGAAATTGCACATTCTGCGCCTGAAGAGCTTTGATGGACATCTCAGTTGATGACGAGTCAGGATTCATGATGCTGAAATAAACAGCGAAGAACTGTAAGCAACCTGAAAAGAGGAAAACCTGCTATGCACATGATGAATGATATGTGTTTATGCAATGCATTCAAGGGTTCGAAAGTTCAAATTTGTTGTAGACAAAAGGAACACACGTTATCATTAAGGAAATAATTGTTTAGTACATCAAAGCCTCATGGGCAAAATAATACAAAAGCAAATCAATCCCAAAATACACTGCGCATCCTCTTTGGAGCTATGTAAGTGTTGAGATTCCTCTCCTCATGCAACAGGCGGGTGAGCTCCAAGACCTTCTTTTCACTAGCATGTAGACTGGTCTCAAGAGAATTTCGTTCTTCCTTAAGCTGGATCCAGCTCTTCTACATCTCTTCCCAGGATGTGGGCATATCAGGGTGCTGAATAGTGCAGGACACTTCTCCTTCCAAGACTGGCTCTTTGATCACAGG
The DNA here is from genome assembly GCA_948472305.1 of Vicia faba. NCBI lineage: Eukaryota > Viridiplantae > Streptophyta > Magnoliopsida > Fabales > Fabaceae > Vicia > Vicia faba. Next base: position 539,345,461 of record OX451741.1, read on the forward strand.
GAGCATATGGGGATAAGGCATCACTAACTTCTGGGAGCGGGCTCGTACCCACTTGAGATAAGGTTCCAACGGGATGGAATTCCTGTGCACCAGTGTCTTGTTTTCTATCCTACTGGGCATCCTCCAAGCTCTGATAAATCTCTGGCGAAGTCCTTGTGTATCGTTGTCGAAGTCAAAAACTATGTCAGGAATTAACATGTCATGAGGACCATCCCTCCGAGCATAACCAAACTGTCTCCAAGCCAGGCATGGGTTGTAAGTAATACCTCCTCTGATTCCAAGCAAAGGAAAATTAGGGTACTCCCCGCAACGATCAATGATAGTGACATCTTCTCTAGACCGAGGGCACCAATGTATATCTGCATGTGTAAGAGTCATCAACCGTTGTGACCATCTCAAACCCCGCTCGTTCTTCAAAACTGATTGTGGAATGTGCGAAATAAACCACCTTCCCAGGAGAGGAGTGCAACACATAAGGACACCTCTTTTTCTCATGGTTCGAGTGTAACATGAGTGGAGAATGTCCCCCAGCAACGTAGGTATAGGATTCCTGGACATGAAGATCTGGACAGCACTGATATCTATAAGCTGATCTGGGTTAGGAAACAACACCAAACCATAGACAAGGAGGGCCACAACTTCTTCAAAAGCTTGTAAGTCAAGGGAGTTCCAACATTCATGGGCCTTTTCAAACAGAAACCTGGCTAAGAACCCTTTGATACCACTTCTAACTTCCCAATGTCCCTTGAGGTCAGATGACTGTAGGTGCAAGGCTTTAGCAATCTCTTCAAGCTTGGGATCCTTTTCCGTACCGTTGTAGGGTAGTTGATCAAGGATAGGGATCTTCAGGAGCCGGGAGAACTCCTCCAATGTAGGTACCAGCTGATAATCCAAGAAGGTGAAACAGTGATGCAGAGGGTCAAAGAATTGGAACAGGACCTTGATCATATCTTCCTCAATGTTGGTATTGACCAAGCTGATGAGACTTCCATGTCTTTCACTGAATGAAGAGCTCTCGGTAATCCTAGATATAAGTTCCTTAAGCTGAGGAGGGACCCTTACAAGGCTGACTTGAATTGTCTTTCTGCGAACAGTTTCCATGTCCTACAAAACAAGAACAAATATGAAAATTCGAACCCCTGAAATGGTTAGTCAATGCATATGATGCTGGATGATGTCATGATGCTATGATTAAACACACCACAGATATTTACAAAGACAAACATGTAAGGCATACAAGGCACACAAGACAAGCCCTTAGAGTTTAAGGCCAACATGGGGTCTGGGTAGTACCCTCTTGAAGTTGGTGGGCTCAACCTGTCCTATTAGAAGTAACCGGGTTCTAAGGGTCCCAATATCATTGGATTGCTTTCATTGTTCATCGTTTCGATTTAGCCACTGAACTGGCGACCGAAATATTCCAGGAAAGCAACCCTTAATTGAGTGTAGTATCGAGTATCAACCAACCTCGGACTGCACCAAAGTCAGTTATCTCACTACCCTAAAGAGGCCAAGATAGTTCAATTAAGGTTCCTAAGGTCTGTTGATGCTTCACGACACCACGCGGAGGCCCCGTACTCTCCTTGACTGAACTCAAGGGTTACCGGTACACACCAAAGTGCCACATCAACGTAGCAGACTGTTTCAACCATGTCAGTATACCCCGCACAGTTCCCCCACAGCCTTGTTGCTACATTCTAAGAAGGTATCCCCAGATCCGGGTTAGGATCTATATAACTCCCAAGCAACCCACAATTTAAAGCACACAAGGAAAGCAATTGAAAACAGTGATCTTAGTCCTAAGGTACACCTCACTTTATAAGAATATCCCCAGCAGAGTCGCCAGTTCTGTGATCGGTGGATCTGGAACTGACTGTTTAACGCTGGTTCGCGAAATGTCGCGGAAGCAAGAGTCGCCACCATCTTTTATTTTCTCCAAATGGAAAGGACAAAAGCACAGAAAAATTCCTTATAGATATTGCTCTCGGTTCGGGAGGTAGGTTATAGAAAGGGAAGGTGTTAGCACCCTTTCTATCCATGGTTATCCATGGGCTCTTAGATACTTGCTCATTGTGTTTTCAAAAATGGTTTGTTTGCTTTTCAATTGTGGGTTTTTTAAAAAGTTTCTTTGAAAATTCCAGTTCGACTCTTGTATCGGTCCTCAAGAGTGTTTGAAAAATTGCTTTCGAAAGCTTTTTGAAAAATGTCGGTGTGAAAAGTATTTTTTGAATTTGTTTTGAAATTAGAGCAAGTATTTAGAGTCGTCTACCTACCCTAAGGATTTCGTCTGTGTAAATGTCCTTTAAGGTAGTGCCATCCCACCATTGAGAGGTAGGTAGCACCACCGTTGGAGGTGTTCGGGCAATTTGAGGTTCGGGACATGGTGATCACCAGAGCAATGGGAAGACACCTTAGAAGCTACCCTCATGCCAGGTTCCCGGATCATGAGGACTTACTAAGACATCCCCTACTCGACGATCACCTTTCGAAGGGCAAGGGAACAGTGAGGCGTACCCTAGGGGTGGTGTGTGATTTGTGTGTCGTTTTCATTTATTTCATCTTGTCATGTTATTGGTGATCTACACGTTTGTTTTTATTTAAGGCCATTCATTCTTGCATGCATTTGTTAACAGTTAAAAATTGCGAGAAAGATAAAATTCTAAACTATTACAAAGGCGCGGGTCCACATCGCCAAAATTAAAATCCAGGACCCGATTTGACGGAAATTAAAGAAATGAAGTAAAGTAAAAGTGCGAGAAATATATTACACAGCTTTGGGAGAGGTACATAAATATTAAAAGAAAAAGAAATAAATACGCGAATTAAAACTTTAAATTGAAACGAGGGCGTTGGACCCTTTTTAATTAAATTAAATTAAACGATTATTAAATTAATAAAATTAAAATAAAAAGAAATTGTTTTTGGTATTTTTGTATTTTTTATGATTTTAATGAAAAAAGAATTAAATGAAATTAAAAGATTAACCCTAATTCTAATTGTTTTAGTTTATTAAGAAAGTATTAAATTTTAACCTAATATTAACCTAATTATTTACATGCAATTTTAATTTATAAAAATAATAGGAAATATTTAATTATTATGAAAGAAAAGAAAAAAGGATAAAAAAATATTACAAACCCTAGTTCTACCAATTTTAAATTAATTAAGAAAATATTAAGATTTACTCCTAAATTAAAACTAATTAATTAATAAAGGTTTTATTTACAAAAAATATAACATTAAATAAAAATATTAATTTTTGTCTCTTTTCTGATTTTTTATTGTTTTTTATGTTTTTTATGAAAAAATTATTAAGTTAATTAACTAATTAAAAATAATAATTGAAATAAGTAAAATAAAGAAAAGAATGAAATTCAAACCTAGGGAGGGGTCTGCCCCCAAATAGGAGGTTTTGGTTTAGCAATTTGGGCCCAATGGCCTTTGGCCTGGCTGACTTTTCCACTAGCGTGCCCAGGCGTTGACTAGAGTTTACCATGTTCTTCAGATCCTGGCCCTTGATTGAGTGCAATGGTACGCGTGGACGGCTTGATTGAGAAGCATATGGTGGTCCATAGCGTTGACACTGCATAGCATTATTAATGGAAAAACAATATTGAAGGGATGGGGGACCTGGGATTCGAACCAAGGTCTCAGGGGTTACCAGCGTGTATGCCTGCCAACTGCTCCACTTTATCTTTTTGTATATTACATAAACAAGAAATATTATAAAATAAAACAAAAGTTAGTATTGTTTTCCGCGCGAAATTTTGAACCAACCAATTACTGATGGCCACGCACCCTTCTTCTTCCTTGGCTTGTTTTTTCCTGAAACACAAAAAGAACTGGCAACGGTTTTGAACCGTTCCAGAAAGTCACTTTTGCAAAAATAACGAATAGCTCAGGGCAGCTCATAAATTGAGCGCGAGGGTCGCTTCCAAATAGTCCAAGCCTGCTCGTTTCAATGGTCCAGGTCTCGAGTGCTAATTTTTCCTTAAATGGAAAACCCCAATTCACAGCTTGGGAAACCCTAATATCCAACAATGGTGAAATCGCGTATGGGTGATAAAAATACAATTAAGTTACACAGTTAGCATCAGAATGACATAATGAGCATAAATCCAATACTAGAATTCACAAATAATGCATGAATGATGTTTCAAAAAAATTGAAAAAAGCTTGAACCGGCCATGGTCGTGCTACCTATTCCTTGTGTTAGGGGCGATGATTTTGATCTGTATGTGTTCCTTGAACTCTCAGCAAGCCAATGGAATAAGTATTGTGGCTTGAATCACCTTAGAAATTGGTTTTCAGTATTGGACTTTTAAGCAAAAATTCAAGTTTTGTTCTTTTGATATGGCGCAGCTTCTAGTCCTTTTGCACGAGGGTTTGCTTGTGTATGTATAGGTGAATGATTTAGGTTAAGTTTTCTTGTCCAAGGAATCAAGGAATTGATGTATGGATATTGATTTTTATGGCAAAATATTTTCCAATCTTTTCATGCACATTTGCTCTCAATCATATCCAATCACCTTCAATTCTTCCCTAATCTGATTTGCACGAAATCTTGGAGATGTTTTATGCACAAAAAGATTTGAAACATTAGGTTTAACATTTTTCATGTATTTTAATTAATTTAAATGAATTATTAATAATAAAAATCCAAATAAATAAATAAAAAATGAAGAAAAACTTCCCTTTGGGCCAAATGGTCGTGCAAACGCCTTGGATAATGAATTGTGGAAGAAAAAGAGGCCCATTAGCAATTTTAGGTCATTTGAATCAATGTTGACTTTTCAAAATATCCAAAAATTTCCCAACTTCCATAAGGCATAATTTGCTCAATTTTTAAGCTTTGCTCATGTTCTTGGACATTTTGGAAAGGTCTTTGAGTCCTCTAACCAATGTCTTTGGTCCCATGTCATTTTGATTTACCAATCTCAAGTTATGGCCTTTGACTTAAAGTCCCTTTTTGTTGACTTTTGAAAATGACCTATAATGTTGAAATTGATAACTTTTTGTGAGAGCATTTATTGGACTTGAAGTGTGAAGAGGAGTTGTAGGAAATGTCATTCTCTTTAAAATGAACTTTGGATGGAATTTTTCTGATAATCCATGTGAAAGTTATGCCCTGGTCAATTTACAGTTGACTTTTTCAACTGTCCAAATATGGAAACTTTTGCATCTTGATGATTTTTGAGCCAAGCTTTGAGAATCATGATCAAGCATTGATCAAATGATTTTTATGGCTTCAAAATGAGATTTTGACCAAAAATTTGGACTTTTGACTGTCAAATGACCATTTTGCTCCTACAGTTGACTGGAGTGCAATTAGGGTTTTTGACTGTGCAATTTTGTGCTGAAAGTCTTGAAACTTGGTATGAGGATGCTTGACCATATTTATAGGCATGTGGGACTTGATTGGACCCTTGGAAACTTTATTTTCTTGATCAGAACCAAAACCCTAATTTTGACTGTTTAGGAGGCCCTTGCACTGTGCAACCCTTAGGGAATTTTGAAGCTTGACTTGGCAATTTCTTGAAGAATATGGGAGGGCAAATTTTGGGGTACAACACTTGGCCTGTCAACCTAGTGTTTACTGTGGAAAATGGTAAACAACCACTGGTCCTCTCAGAGTCCTAAACTGAGGGTTGCTTGCAAGATCAACCAGTTGATCTCAAGACACGTGCTAAGAGCTTTACTATCACACCTATTATGTCAAAATATTAGTAAAGGGAGATGATTTTCTTTTAACTGGGGGAACAAGTGTAATGGTTTTCAAAACTATGATTTGATCCACTGACTGGTGACTTGTGACCGACAAAAGATATTCATACGAAAGCGAGTCTTACTAGACTATTTGACAGGTGATTCGTGACCAACAAATAATGTTGAATTGTTTATGTGAAATAGAAGATAACGTATAGATCTTGCTCAATAGTAAATAGAAAGCAGATAAAGTACTCAAAAGATATAATTGAAAGATAAAGGATCTGCATTAAAATAAAAATGGTGATTCATGTACATCAAGCACTCTTCACTCTTGATTTCCTAATGCTCGGAATGACAGAGTTTGACAAGTGATTTGAGCGTACAAGTGAACACACTATAAACTATACTAAATCTTCTTATTTATAATGTTTACAATGTAACTACCTAGATAAAATCTACGGCTAATATTAACATCTTGAGGTAACTACTTCACTAGATGTTGCCACCTATTTGGCGCTCAAACACATCCTGGATTGCTGGTAACTTCTCATGATTTTGAAGTTCCACCTATTTGGAACATAAATACATCGTGGATTGTTGGTAACCTCCCATGATTCCTCTAAACCTCTTGAACGTAAAACGCTACTGTCTTGCTTCGACATTTTCTTTCTGGAAAAGAATAACCATACTTCCTCTAAGTCCAAGAAACCCTTTTTGTCGACTAAAACCATTTTTGACCAAATCCTTGTCTTTCACCATTTGGTCGACTAAACCAATTTTGACATCTTGACATATGTTCTTTTATTTCTTTCTAGTCGATGTAGTTCAATTTCGACAGTTTCAGTGTGAATCCTTTTAAGAATTAACTCTAACTTAATAAAACCAACTTTTCAAACATTGGCTCCCGTTTCCCAGAGGACCCTTACTTTGGAGGATGACTCTTAGCTTATGAGAATATCTTCATTTACTATACGTACCTAAATACCTTAATATTTTCCAAGGCAACAAATGCCCCCCAGAGATGCCATTTTCAAATTTCGACTAATATGAGATAATGGCATCTTTTAAGCGTCAGTTTCACCATTCGACCAAATCGTTTCCATTTCTCTAAAAGTGAATATTATTGTTCTGTCTTTTCCATGATGTCATGTAATCATGGTAGCGTATCACGCTTTTAAGTTTCGAGACGTGTGATATTAATTTTTTCCATCATTGCACTTTTAGTGGGAAACATAGCCCATTAACTCACGTTGATCTTGCAGCACGCGTCCCACAAACTGATGTGATTTGAACTTGGGAAATCACAAAAGATTTTTCCCATTATTTCTTCCTTCTCCAGGGTCTATAAAAACCCTTATTTATCATTTTTTTTTCTATTTTTCTTCAATTCTTCAACCCTTGCTTTTAGAAAAAACACAGAAACTACACACTTCATCGTTGTTCTTCATCTTCATCCTCCTTCAAACCTTTTACAATGGCGAATGTTAAAAATCAAACTTCCTCTCCAGCAATCGCTCTTCAACTGCGCCTTGTTGACGAAAAAGCTTACGTGCTGGAACCTCTATTTGTTGAGGAGAAAGCCAAAATATTGCAATCTCAAGTACTTATCCCTTTCTTTCTTGAAGAGAATCCCCTAGCCTTTTTAGGGCCACTTCCTGCGGATGCACCCTCCGAAATCTATGTAAATGATAAGGAGGCATTTTTTCCTACTAGTACTACTACCAGACCCATCATTTCTTCTCCAAACCCTATATCGCTTAAATATATTGATAGGAACTTTAGAACCGCTCCACCTCTGCATTGCCCTAAATTTCATGCTTGGATGGCACATTTAGAAACCGCTAAAGGAGACCAACAGAAAAGGATGGGTATTTATACCCTGCTAGAACTTTCTCGATGTGGTCAACCTTATTCTAGTGGCATGCTCCTAGCTTCCATACATTTCTGGGAGGGATCGACCAACACCTTTCATACTAAATATGGTATGATCACTCCAACCTTGTTCGACGTTGTTGCCATCACAGGGCTAAAACCACCTGGCACAATTTTCAACTATAGAGGTGATGGACCTGTTCCACTAAGCTTCAATATGGGTGAAGCTGGAAAACCAACATATAATAATTTCATCGACCATCATGCTCAAACCTCTATTCCTGTAACTGATGAAGAGCATGTGGCGTTTCTAACCTTATGGATGTCTCACTTTGTTTTTTTCCAGGTCGATGCAGGTGGCCAAACAATTTTCTTATCTGGCTACCCAATTGCATATGGGTGAGAATATTACTTTAGGCTGGCTGATTTTGGCCTCTCTTTATGCAGCTTTGACTGATGTTGCTAACCAAATAAAGCATTTTGACCCTAATAATCCAAAGAAAAAGAAAGTCTTAGTCCATGGTCCTTTTAGGCTCTTACAGCTATGGTTGAATGCCACCTTCTCTGAGGATATTAAGCCCTTTAGAAATAGAAAGGTAGCATGCCCTCCATCTCAAAGCCATATCGTTTAGCAACGCCTTCTCCCTCTGACTCCTATCGACAAGGGCTCCCCAAATCATGAAGTCTTCAGACTGCTGTTTACCATTATGTTGACAAGAGTCGATTTCACACCCTCTATGGCCCCATTTTATGATAGACAAGATGGCCCAGTGTGGTTTACTAGGGCTTTTCCAGCTGCAAGAGAAGAGGACAAGAAAAATTCCTTAATCCTCTGGAGGCGTTACTTAACTCCTCAATTCCTGTCTACTGTGATTGTCGGTGTGAACTCGGGTTTGATCGCTTATCAGCCTAACTTGGTGCCTCTACAATTTGGACACTGTCAACTTGTTCCCAAGTCTTTGTTCAATTCTCACGAGCTGCTGGTAGACATCATAACTGACCAACCCTTCGAAATGATAAAGGATGATATAAGGAATATATGGACACGAAGACCCACACTCACTCTCAATCCTTTCCAACCGTTTTTCTACTGCACCAAATAATTTGAAACTTGGTGGCAGTCATATTTTTTTACATTCATTGGTGATTCTAATGCCAAGCTGGCTGAACTAACTACAGCTTTCTCAAATTTGCAGGAAAAAGCGACCAAGTGTAATATTACTCATGTTAAACAAATTCTAGCTTTCCAAAATTACTTCCGAATTGTGTATCGACCTAATAATCTTTGTCGGACCATCTATGAGGCTACTGGAAAATTAAAGGAGAAGGTAACTGATAGAATCTCGATACTAAAAATCCCTAATTATGCGAAAGATAAATATATTTACGCTCTTCATTTTGGAAACATCAAATTTCCTCCTTTACCATCCAGCCCTTTGGCCTTGGCCTTTGACCCACCTATTCCTGATTGGTGGTATTGCTCTATACCGGATATGCAAAATTCCTATAAGACAAAGGTCGGCATAGTGGTACTAACGAAGTATTACCTACCTAACTATTTAGGGCATCTTCATTATGATCTCCAATATGTTAGAGTAGTTTCTACTACACAAATCGGTAACGATTTATGGAAAGCTTACCCCCCTGCTTATTTTACTTTGGTTACTTATATGGTTGTTTTACACTTGTCTTACAGCTATACCAATAGATCAGACGAGTGTCCTTCTTGTCCGCAAACAAAAACCTTCGACGCATCAGGTTTAAACTTCAACCTTTTTCCAGCTATCATTCTTGATTTGGCATATCTGACTTAGCTTAATTTTTGTAGATCATTCCTGACCACACACCCTCCGATGATGAACCAATTTCTTCTTCGTTGAAGAAGGCTTCTGTGGTGGATGTATTTATATACTTCTTATTTCTATGTCATTTATGACCTAAACTTGTATTAATATTTTCCTTGTTTGCCAGAGTAAAAAACACTCAGCGGATTTGGCTGCTCCCTCTGAAAAATCCAAAAGGTCCAAGAAGGGCAAAGAGCATACTTCTAAGAGGGCTAAGGTATATTCTGTCGATTCAAAACTTCCATTATCGACTAACACAATTTCTTCGACTTATATCTTTTTCTGATACTTAGCGATCATCTGATGTTCAACCCTCTCAACACTCCCATAAATCCAAAAGCCATAAGAGGAAAAAATATTCCTCTACTGAAGGCGAGGTGGTGAAAAAGAAGAAGAATACAAAGGTACTTGTATCCCAGGGTGCTGAAGCAAAGGTTGGCTTGAAACTTGTTAATGAAATAGAGGAGCCAGCTGATGTCGAAATTCCTCTTGTTACAAGAAGGAGATGTAACATGGTCTTGGTCGAAAATCCTGAAGCCACCTTGGATTTAGGTGTTGACAACATTGTGGTCGACACAACCCTTGTTACTCCGACTCGTGCTCCTAGGGTTGATGAAGTTCAAAACTCAATGAGAGACACTACTGATGTTTCAGCTAAGGATGATTCGTCGATCTTAATCTGTCGACACAAGTACTAGCTGGTTGTTTTCTATTCTCTTTCATTTTTTTGTTTGTTGAATTTGTTTTGGCTAATACCTTTTCTTACTTTCCTTAGGTTAATATCTCCAGTCAACAACAACGTGTACCTAACTATACCCCTTTGTCAGAAGCTTCTTCCCATCACCATCATGAGAATCTTGACATTGCTGATGGTGAGTTTATCGACCTAACTACTCCGGCTACTCTTAGTGACTCTGACTCAGTCACTAGTCCTTCCAAACATAAGGGTTATAGTTTGACTAGTTCTAATTCTAGCCTTTTAGATTCCCTACAGGGTTCAGAAGCAAATAAAAATGTCACCACCTCCCGAATTCTGCCCCCTCCTGAAAGCACACAAGGCGTGCCTCTCGTTTCTTCTGGGAAAGCAAAGGTCGACTCACCCATTAAACAAAAACACATGGGAGTCAATCCTTCTGGTCTAGAATCAATTGCTAGGTTTTGTCGCTTTGTGAGTTGTCACACTCTTTCTTCTGACTCCAGCGTACCTCAAGCACATAATTACAAGATGAGTCCTGAAGCAGTTAAAGCCAAAAATCTGATGACTAAAATTCAGACTCATGCTTTGAATCCTGACCTGTCTCATCTGCTCCATTCTGATCCAACTCTTGGCCCATAACTCTCAGACGCTCTTACTCAAATGAAAGAGCTCAATATGTATGAATCAACCAGGTTGATGATAACGGAATTTGAGAAATTTTTCATTCCTCTATGCCAAAATGTTGAAAGTATTCAGGAAAATGAGGAAGCGGTTGAGTCGAAGAAATCCTTCGTGAAAGAGAATTTGGATATGGTGGTGCAAGTTACTGAAGAAATTAATGATTTGTTAGAAATGGTTGAAAAGAAGAAACATGAACTGGTTCCCAAATGAAACATAGCTGCTAAAATACGTGACCAATTTTTTTCTCTCAACAAGGAATTAGAATTGATTTCCAAGCAAGAGGAAGAGATTAATAATGTCATTAATCCAACCCAAGCAAAAGCTGAGCAAATGGTTGTGGACGTTGTGGCTATAAGTGACGCGATTTCTTCTGTCAAAACAGAGCTTGAAACACATAAGACTCAGGCAGAAGGTTTTGAATATTAGGCCACAAACCTTCATGGTGAACTGTTGTCATTCCAAGCCAAATTTAAGAATTTTTAATCATTGTACCAACAATATTGTAATTTCTTTATGGCTTTAAGACAAATTTTTAACGAAACCTTTCTTTGTTTGTTTTATATGTATCTTCCATGTTTTATGTGTGTTTTGAATTTGCTGGTCTCAACAAAATTTTACCAGCTTGATGGTTCGACGGATACTTATTCTGTCGAGATTTTGATTTCTTGAATAATGGGCTTATACTTTTTAAAGTACTTTCCATTTACCCTTAAGATCTATAGATCTGGGGCTAACTCCTCAAGCTCATAGGCATTATTTGAAAAAACTTGTATCACCTTAAAAGGTCCTTCCCAATTTGGGGACCATTTCCCTAAGACTCTATCATTTTTGTCCATAGGTAATATCACTTTCCATACTAGATCATCGACAACAAATACTTTATCCTTTACTTTTTTATTATAAGCTCTGGCAACTCTTTCTTTTTGTCTTATTAACAAATCAATGGCCAATATCCTTTCTTCATCTATGTCGACAAGCTCGTCTGCCATCATATTCCAGTAATCCTTATATGGTATTTCATGTTGTCTTTGGATTCTTATCGATTAAACATGTATCTCCACTGAAAACATTACATCATGCCCATATGCAAGTCGAAATGGAGTAGTTCATGTTGCTTCCTTAGGGGAAGTTCTACATGCCCATAAGGCGTGATCCAGTGTCTTATGCCAAATCTTTGGCTTCTTTCCTACATGCTTCTTAATTAGGCTAATTATCACTTTATTGGCAGCTTCGACTTGGCCATTTACTTGAGCATAATAAGGAGTAGAAGTTAACAATTTAATTCCAACTTCTTGCGTAAATTCTTGCATTTTTCATGCAGTAAACACTGATCCTTGGTTTGTTGTAATTGTTTATGGAATTCCAAACTGACAGATGATGTGATTTTGCATAAAATCAATAACAACTTCTTGGTCGACATTAGTTAAAGCTACTGCCTCGAGCCATTTTGTAAATTAATCAATACCGACTAAAATATATCTTTGTTGTTTTAATGATGCTGGTTTTATTTCTCCAAACACATCTAAAGCCCATCCGCTGAATAGCCAGGGTTTTATAACTGCATGTAATTCACTTGCGGGGACATGTTGTATGCCCCCATGCATTTGGCATTCTCGACAACCTTTAGCAAATTCAATGAAATCTTTTAGCATTGAAGGCCAATAGATGCCTAAACGCACCAAAAGCCATTTCATTTTTTGTCCTGCTTGATGTGCACCACATGCTCCACTATGCACAGTTGACACTGCCACATATGCCTCACTTTCTCCTATGCATTTTAACAAAACTCCTTCAGCAATTTTCTTAAATAATTCATTCTCTATCAAAACATAATTGAGAGCATGATACTTGATCTAAATATCTGTCGACCTCGTGGAGATGCACAGATAACCAGCCAATGGCTTTCGCCAGTCATTCTCTTGTCCATTGTCAATGGTTAAAATTTGAAAATTTTCGGCCTCTATAGCCCCTAAATTTACAATCGATAAATTTGATGGGGATAACAAAGTTGCTCGAATTTTATCTCTTACTTGGGTAAGTTCTTCATTTTGATCTCTCTTGTATCCTGAGGCTTCTTGTGCTAGGTCATTATCCTTTTCGTTCTCTCTTAGAGGTATGTTTCGAATACTTACTTGCTCAAATTGTTTTAAAAATCTGATGGTAATCACAAAATACATGATTAAATTTTCTTTAACACATTTGTACTCCTTTGATACTTGTTTAATCACTAATTAAGAGTCCCCCATAATTTCGACATTCCTTTCCCCCAAATCTAGCAGTAGTTCAAGTCCTGATATTAAAGACTCGTATTCTGCTTCATTATTTGTGCACATACCATCGATTTTATACTTGAACTCTAATGGAATTACACTGGGAGAAATTATAATTCCTCCTATTCCAACTCCATTCTTATGGCTAGAACCATCAAAGTATAATTTCCAAGGCACTAAATCTACATAATTTTGAGGTATACCAACCATTGAATGGTCGACCAAAAAATATGACCCTACTTGTCCTTTCATTGCTTTTAAGGGCATGTAAGTCAGAGAATACTCTGTTAATGCGAAAGCCCATTTACCAATTCGACTATGTAAAATTGGTTTGGATAACATGTTCTTAATAATATTGAAATGAGAAGATAAATACACATCAATAGGCTTTATATATTGCTTTAGTTTAATACAAGAGAAACACAAGCAAATGCATAGTTTTTCTATATCACTATACCTACTCTCAGGATTATTTAGCATTCGACTAAGATAATACACAGGTCTCTCGACACCTTTTTTGTCCTTTTGGACTAACATACTACCTATAGTCGCATCTGAGGCTGCAATATATAACCTCATAGGCCTATGTCTAACAGGAGGTGCCAATATTGGAGGCTTTACTAAGTAGTCTTTGATTTTGTCGAGAGCCTCTTGATGCTCCTCTTGCCAAACAAAATCTTCATTTTTTAGTCGAAGTAGTGGTGAAAATACTTTGATTTTTCCACTTAAGTTGGATATGAACCTCCTTAGGAAATTTATCTTGCCCAACAAAGAGTGAAGTTCATTTTTGGTCGACGGTGGTTTGATGTCCATGATGGCTTTGGTCTTACTTTGATTTACTTCTATGCCTTTTTTATGCACCACAAAGCCAAGAAAATCACATGCTTGCACACAAAAAGCACATTTTAATGGATTAATTTCTAATCCATGTTTTCTCATCCTTTCGAAAGACTTTCTGAGGTGTTGCAGATGAGTTGGTTTACTGTTCGACTTTATTACAATATCATCAATGTAAACTTACATGAAATCTTCAATAAAATCATGGAACATAGAATTCATTACCCTCTGATATGTCGCTCCGACATTTTTTAAACCGAATGGCATGACAACCCATTCATAGGTTCCCAGTGCCCTAGGGCAGCGAAATGTTGTCTTTGACACATCTTCGTCTGCAATAAAAATTTGGTTATAACTAGAATAACCATCAAGCATACTTAGATATTCAAAACCAGCAGCCGATTCGACCAACATTTCTGCCACATGCATAGCATACTCATCTTTTGGGGTGGCATCATTTAAATCATTAAAATCTATGCATACCCTTAATTATCCATTTTTCTTAATTACTGGCACTATGTTTGCCAACCAGTCGAGATACCTTACAATTCTTATGAATCTACTTTTGAGGATTCTTTCTAACTCCTCTTTGATTTTTGACATAATGGCTGGAGCGAAACGTTTGGGAGTCTGCTTTACTGGTTTCTTTCCAAATTTTATTGGTAATTTTAGTTCTACCAAGTCCCTGTTTAAACCTGGCATTTCATTATAGTCCCAAGCAAAACAATCTTTAAATTCTTTTAATAAAGATATTACCTCAGATTTCAACTTTGGGTCGATGTTGGCGCTGAAATAAGATGGTCTTTTATCCCCATTTTTTTCAAGATCTATTTCTTCTAAAGGGTCTTGTGGATGCATCTCTTCTGGTGCCATTGGATCCTTTTTGAAGCATAAGGATTATTCGTCATATATGCAGTCCAGCCGCTACTTATCGAAGTTTTCTTCGACCGTCTCTATTATATCTGGTGGCTTTGGCTCAATAGCCAAAGTAGATCCTTCAACTAGAACTTGTGTTTTATTGGCTTCGACAACCATACTTTCTTCAGCTTCTAGTGTCGAATTTATTTTACTTTTGGCAATATATGCCGAAATCCTATTTTGAGCATCTAGCTCAGACATCATCACTGATGTATCCCCAGCCTATTGGTCGGTTGGTACAGTATAGATCCTGAAGAGGTTCCAGATCCCACATAAAACCATGGGTTACATGTAACTTCAATGAAACAAATGCTTCATCAAGGTTAGCATATACATCTTCATCAGGTTGACATGGGGAAATGTTAGCTAATTTCCTATTGAACTGCTTATTTCCGACATTATTCACGTCTGCCATAAAATACCCTTGATCAACTTCAATATTCTCGACTATGCCATCTTCCCTCCAGATGACCAAACATTGGTGCATAGAGGATGACACAACCCCTACTCTGTGTAGCCATTCTCTCCCTACTAAGAGTTTGTAACTCGGCTTACCTTGAATCACCATGAAAATAGTCAGCCTAGTAACTGAGTCGATAGTAATGTCCACTTGGATCACACCCATGGTGTTTCTAGTTCTTCCTTCTTAGTATGATAAGACCATGTTATGAGATCTAACATCGGTGTCATATTACCGATTTTCTGCAAAAGGGGGTGTGGCATAATATTCACTGTAACACCACAGTCTACCAACACCTTGTTGATAGCCACCCCTTCGACCTTGGCCCTTATTAAAAGAGGCTTCAAATGGCTCCTCATGGCCATATCTAGTCTTTCAAAGAAAGCATATTGGTTCTCAATGTAACCATTGTTGATGACAAAGTAACACGTTGGCTTGTGTAAATCCATCTCCTCAGCATCTATGTCTGCTGAATCTACTACTTCAGTCAAGCAATCATATTCTGCTGGCAGAATTGATACTACATTGACTAAGATATTCAAACTCTCTTCAGATTCAGAATCAAAATTGTCAGTGGCTTCTTCAAAACATTTGGCAGCTGGTCGATTAACGAATTATTTGATTCGTTCTTTCACAGAGGAGTCGACTTTCACCTTGTAGTGCCTCTGATTGCCAGCTTTGCTTGCAGCAATCTGGCTAGCAGTTGCTTGCCTCTCAGCCTGCTTTCGATGCTGGAAGCGTCTCCATTGGGTTCAAGTCATGGGATTCTTCCCCATGTATTTTTCAGAAATGTGGCTTTTCATCTTTGACTTGAAATCATATCGTTAGTCAATAGCTGACTTCCCTTTGTTTGGTTCCCCATCAATTGGTGCTCCCTTTCTCCCTTAGGGTTTAATCCAGGTACCGTTAGATTCTTTTGCTGAGGGAATATAACTCCTTGGTTTAGCATGAGAGTTTCCCATAGATCTCTTTGGGTCCCTTGTTGTAGGGAACCTTTGATTGTATGGCTTGCCTCTGTTCTTTTCTAACTGTAGCTTCTGGAAATTTTCAGCAACTATTTTGTCAGTCAAAGCGCCACATCTTGGATACAAGCAAGCTTGTGAACCTTTATTCTTACAGAGGTAAAGGAAGTCTAGCAAGTATTCCTCAGGCCTTGGGTACACATCTGCTAGGCCGACATCAGGACTTTCTCAAGTTCCCTCTTCGACCATATTATCTTCAGGGAATTCAGTAATCTCTACCATGTTGATGTCAACTCGGTCGAGAAACAAAGCTTCCTCTTGCCTAAGAGGATCAATATCAATCTTCATCTTTCTTGCAGCAAATTTCATCCTACCCTCTTGCAGCGAGTTTTGCACGAGATCCCTGAAAAGGTAACATTGAGAGGTTGTATGACCAAGATAATTATGAAATTTACAAAAACCTCTTTTCTGTCGTTGTTCTAATGGTGGTAATTTAGCACCCGGGGGTACTAAAATTTGACCATCTTTAACTAGTAAGTCAAAAATTTCTTCACACTTAGTGACATCAAACGTATAAGTTTTTTATGGAAATTTTGGATTATTTTCGACCGTATTCTTTCCTTTAGTAGGAAATAATAATTTACACTCATAGGTTGGTCCTGGCTTCATTTCAGCCAAGTCGACCTCTGCCTCTGTTGGTGAGGTATAGTCGGCCTCACAAATGGGATCCGTGTCATCATAATCTATGAAGGCTATGTTTGCTTTTCTAGTCTTAGCCTTAGTATGTCTGACCTTTTCTAGTCGTAAACACTCTAGATGTCAAACTCTATTAGCTAACTGTGACATACTTTTCACGAAGGTTGGATATATTTTCTTCCTAATGGAATAATCTAAACCTTCAGCAGCCATTTAAACAAGCTCATGTTATGGAACTTGAGTAAAGCATCTTGCTTTTAATGACCTAAATCTGTTTAGGTAATCATCAATGGTTTCAACAAACCTTCTTTTAATGTTTGATAATTCGACCAAACTAATTTTCGAATGACCCTCATAAAATTTCTCATGGAAACGTTTCTCCAACTCCGTCCATGAGTCAATCAAATTTGAGGGTAAAGTGGTAAACCACGTGAAAGCTGCCCTAGTAAGGGAAGAAGGAAAGTGATTTACCCTTAAGTTTTCATTATTCTACATATCCCCAGATTCAGTTAAACATCTAGCAATATGTTCCACTGTTGACTCTCCAGATTCTCCCCCAAATTTCATATACTTAGGGATTTTCCATCCTCTACGGTTTTCAGTCTGTAAAATATATTCAGACAAAGGGAAGGAATATGTTGGCCTCTGAAGTGCGGTATTGATACCATTTCTATCCATAATTCTTTTGATAATGGTAGTTAAATTATTTTCTATGGCTAAATCCTCTTGTCGAATTTGATCAACAATTTGATCAGCCTCTTGATGTCGATGTACTAATACCCTAGGTCGATCGACAATCAAATTCCTTGGAGGCACTAGAATTTTCCCCCTGATGGACAGTTTCGTCCTGTATTACCCCCATGTCTATCTGACCAGGGAATCTAGTCGAACAGGTGGTGCCTGTCGAAGAGGCGCTGAAGGAGCACCTAAAAAATTACACAAACGTGTTAATTGGGAAATTAACTAACGATTTATTTCAGCGGACTGCCTATTAGTCTCAACCGACTCTTGTACTATAGGATTGAATACATTACCCATCTGGTTAGGTAACATATTAACCAACTCGTGGTTGCTATCACCCATTTGTTTCCTTAATACTGCTACTGAATTATTAGTAAGAGGCGGTACTATAGGTTGAGAAGGAGCTACCCTATTTTAGTTTCCTCTATTATTTCGTCCTGGCGCAGATCCTTGTAAAAGAGAGTTCAAATTTTGAACATTATCTGACACCACTATTGTATTTGATGTTGACTGGTATCCTGGCATCATGGAATACGTAATTCTATAAGCCGGATCTACATTACCAAAATGAGCCATATTAGGTATGATAGTCGTAGTCATTACTAGTCTTGGGCTTCTCGGTGGAGCCTGAGTCATTTGTACGGAAACTGTAGCAGTCGACCCTACTGGAGGAAAAGGTGCTACTTGAGAAACTACTAGATTGGTAGTGATTAAATTTCATGGCGGTATTTCGTCTACATTTGGATTATCAGGAATTGTCATTCTTGATATCTGCTTCCTAGATAATGGTTTATTATACTCTTTGGTTAACTTCCCATTTATAAGTTGTATCCACTTATAAATACTTAAGACAAATTCTTAGCACTGGGTCCCATAAAGTGTGCCAATTTGTTTACTGTGGAAAATGGTAAACAACTGCTGGTCCTCCCAGATTCCTAAACTGAGGGTAGCTTGCAAGATCAACCAGTTGGTCTCAAGACATGTGCTAAGAGCTTTACTATCACACCTATTCCGTCGAAATATTAGTCAAGGGATATGGTTTTATTTTGACTGGGGGAACAGGTGTAATGGTTTTCCACACTAAGATTTGATCGACTGACTGGTGACTCGTGACCGACAGAAGATATTCATAAGAAAGCGATACTTACAAGACTAACTGACAGGTGACTTGTGACCAACAAATAGTGTCAAATTGTTTATGTGAAATAGAAGATAACTTATATATCTTGCTCGATAGTAAATAAAAAGCAGATAAAGTACTCAAAAGACACAATTGAAAGATAAAGGATTTGCATTAAAATAAAAATGGTGATTCACGTACATCAAGCACTTTTCACTCTTGATCTCCTAACGCTTGAAATGACAGAGTTTTCCAAGTGATTTGAGATTACAAGTGAACACACCACAAACTATACTTAATCTGCTTATTTATAGTGTTTACAATGTAACAACCTAGATAAAATCTACGGATAATATTAACATCTTGAGGTAAATTCTTCACTAGATGTTGCCACCTATTTGGCGTTCGAACACATCGTGGATTTCTGGTAACCGCCCATGATTCCTCTAAACCTCTTGAACGTAAACCACTACTGCCTTGCTTCGACACTTTCTTTCTGGCAAAAAATAACCATACTTCCTCTAAGTCCAAGAAACCCTTTTTTGTCGACTAAAACCATTTCCGACCAAATCCTTGTCTTTCACCCTTTGGTCTACTAAACCAATTTTGATCTCTTGACATATGTTCTTTTATTTCTTTCTAGTCGACGTAGTTCAGTTTCGACAGTTTCAGTGTGACTCCTTTTAAGCATTAACTCTAACTTAATAAAATCAGCTTTTCAAACATTGGCTCCCGTTTCCCAAAGAACCTTACATTGGAGGATGACTCTTAGCTTATGAGAATATCTTCATTTACTACACGTACTTGAATACCTTAAGATTTTCCAAGGTACCACCTAGAGGGTCTCTTGTATGCGTAGTATTTTTTGACTATGTCTGTGTTCATAGGGTGTGTAAAATCTTCACCGTCCATAGTAGTAAGTATCATAACACCACCAGAAAATATCTTTTGGATCACAAATGGCGCTTCGTATGTGGGAGTCCATTTTCCCCTGGGATCTCCTTGTGGTAGGATAATGCGCTTTATTACCAAATCAGCAACCTGGTACACCTGATGTCTGACTTTCCTATTAAAGGCTTTGATCATGTATTTCTGATACATATGACCATGACAAACAACCGCAAGCCTTTTTCATAGACCAAATGTATTTGGTCCAGTCGAGTCTGAGTCCATTCGTCTTTATCTAAACCTGCATCTTTCATAATCCTTAGGGAAAGAATATAAACTTCAATAGATAAGACAACCTCCATGTCGTAAACTAGAGAGAACGGGTTTCTCTAATATGTATTTTATTGGATCCATCTTAGAGATCAACAAATTAGTATGAATCAACATATATTGTCTTAGTCGGTGAGCAACCCATTCCAAAAGGCAGCAAGTTTTCTCGAGCAGTGAGTATCTGGTTTCACCGTCGGTAAACTTTTTGCTAAGGTAGTATATTGCATGCTCTTTTCGATAAGACTCGTCATGTTGCCCCAATATGCACCCCATTGAGTCCTCTAATACTGTCAAGTATATGATTAAAGGTTTTCCTTCAACCGGTCACATCAAAATTGGAGGTTACTTGATGTACTCCTTGATTCTATTGAAGTTTATCTAAAAATTGTCATTCCACTTCACTACTTGATCTTTATTCAACAACTTGAAGATTTGCTCACAAGTAGCAGTCAAATGGGAAATAAACTTGGCAATGTAGTTCAATCATCCCAGGAAACCTCTGACTTCCTTCTCAGTACGGGGAGCTGGAATTTCTTGAATGGCCTTAACCTTGGTGTAGCGGTAGAAATGTTTAAGACTAAGCCATTGGATTGACTAGACTTATACAGATCCAAAATAAAAATTGCCACCACGCTTTATTGTTTCCAAAGGAATGGGAAAAGAGCGAGTAACCTAAAAAAGAGGGGAACAATTCAAGGTAAGGGGGTTAGTTATGCAAAGGGAAAGTATTAGAACCTTAAACATCTACGGTACTCTGCAGGAACCTCTTTGTAAAATCTGTATATTTTGGCTATAAAATGTTGTATAAAAATGGATGGTAGAGGTGAGAAAAAAAACATATTTTTATGGTTTTTGCACCCGCCGCGGTTGCGAACCTTTAGTGCCTACGTACCACCTTTTCATGCAATAGGGGATCAGGGTACACGTAGTTCCTCTTTTAAAGATTTTAAAATACAAATGTGTTGGTTAATTTTATGAGATAAGACATTGTTGTCATTGTCCGTGTGGAAAACATACTTACTTCCCACGATCATGATAAAGGAGAATTTGCATCATCTCAAAGTGGAGGATATGGCTTGGATTTTAAAAATCATGAATGCCTCACTTAACACCAAAGTGAAAAATATCTCACTTCACTACATATCATAGAAGTATAGTTGTTTGCATCACTACAAGGATTGACAAGAGTCGAATCTTTTGAGAAAAGTTTAAGATGAAAGCCAAGATGGAAAAATGGTTTGAATGAGATTGATTGATTTTTAATCTTCTCAGAAAAAATGTCAAGGTATTATTAAGTTGATTTAAGTTTATTTATGAAAGATGTTTTGAAAATGCATGGACCTAAGTCCAAGTTTATTATGAAAGTGGTTCAAGTTTTAAAAATAATAAGAAGAGTTTTTCAAAAAGGGGGAGAAGATTTTTGAAATTAAAGAAGATGGGAGGAGAAGAAGGGACTATCCTAAAGCATAAGGTAAAAGCTAGGGATAAGAACCATCTAACCAACAAGAAGCCAATACTTGACATTATGAGTCAAGATAGAATTCTCATTCTTTGGATTGAAACCAAGGAAGCAAATATACTATACCTCTTGTGAGAACCAAACTTCAAATGTATTAAGTCTTCACAAAAATTGGGCAGAGTAATAGCTGTATACGGGTGAATTCCAGATTACAAACAAAGTATGTAATCACAATAATTTGCATAAAAAACAAACAAACAATCCAATGTCTTGAGGTAAACCTCAAGAACTCCAGACAAAATATCAATTAAGGTTACAAGGTCTCCAATATAGGCCAAGGTTTCTATTCCTAGGTTCATGTGTGTGATACGGTAGTAGAACTGACTTGGGATTTTGCGTTTGTGTTCGCAAATGTTTCGGTTTAGCAAGAGTCGCCACCGACTTTTTATTTTATCCTAAGGAAAGGTCAAAAAGCACATGAAAGACCTTTGAGATGTTTTCTTGGGTTTGGGGAGTAGATTATAGAAAGGGAAGGTATTAGCACCCTTTCTATCCATGGTTATCCATGGGCTCTTAGTTACTTGTTTAGATCACTTGCTTTGCTTTTCAATTATTTGAAATGGTTCTCTTCATTTGTTTGAAATGGTGCTTTGTGTATGGTTTTGAAAGATGTTTTGAAAAGAGGCCATCGTTGTTGCAACCATTGTAATGATTCTTCTTTGAATGTATACAAAGGTGTTTTTGTCTTTTGAAAAGTTTCCAATGTTTGAAAGTAGGGTTTTGAAATTGTGTTGTGAAATGTGATTTGAAGATAACAAGGATGTTTTTGCAAGCTTTGATCAAGTAACTAAGAGTTGTCTACCCTATTTTACTCAAAGATCTTTCTTATGTTTTTAACCCTTTTAACAGTGTTGTTTCACCATTGTATTTGGTGAACAACCTTGTGTTAGGATGTTAAACGGGACAGGCGCGGGTCATCGTATAGACCATGATAGCAATTGTGTCAAGTATTTTTGGCAATTTTCTTGAGGGACTTGATCATTTTTGTTTAGGAAACCAAGATAGCACCATCCAGGGACTATGATCTTTTGTTTTTGTTTTTGTTTTTGTTTTTCCAAAGTACCCAACATGCATACCATGGCCCATTTTTTAAGGCAACAAGTGGATTGAAACCCTAGGGGTGCAAGTGTGCATTGTGTTTATTTTTCATGCATTTTTGTCTTTGATTAGGTCAAGCTATTTGTTGGTTTTGATTTTGCATACAAACCCTAAGTCTAATCATGGCATAATTGAAAGCATTTAAAGGTGCGAGAATTTAAATTCTACACTATTACAAACATGATACAGGGAGGGGGGGGGGGTACAAATTTGAATAGGGAATATTTTGCAAGAAATATAAAACCCTAATTACTATTACATCCAAGTTGAATATCAAATGCAATCGAAATTTAAATGTACAATATTTAAACAAAGTTACCAAATATTTAAATAAATGTACTATGCAAAAAGGTTTTTATTTGTTCATGTATGCAAAAAGTATTTTTAATATACAAAGTATAAAGAAATAAATAAAAGATTGATTTTATTTGTTTCTAGGGCAAAAACCCTAATTTCTTAAGAAAATAAATAAATGGTATTATTTATGTACAAAAATATATCAATATATACAAAAAATGAAATATATTCAAAAAAAGTTTTTTTTAGTATAAAATGTCAATAAAAATAAAAATTTATTATTTTTGTGTTTGTTTATTCTATGCTTTTAATAAAATAAAGTATATATGTATATATATATATATATATATATATTAAATATATTAAGTGTGTATAAAAATAAAATAAATTATTTACAAAAATGCATGTATTTCAAGAAAATATTTTCAAATGTGTATAAAAATAATAAATGAAAATAATCATATTTTTTACATTATTCTTAGGTTTAAACAAAATAATATAAAGTATTTAATCATTTTAATATTGGAAATAATTAGAATAAATACCAAATAAATATAAAAATTTATGAAAATATTTTTTTAAGTATTTTTTATGTTAGAAAATAAAATATCAAAATCAGAAATGAAATAAAAATACAAAGAAATGGGCCTTGGGGTGTGAACTGAAAATGCAAGTGTTAGAAGCAAAAATAACCAGGCCCAGCCCATCAGCTTCATCTTCTTCCTCCATACTTTAAAAAAACGCACGTTTTCCACACAAACTTGTATCTCTTGATTCAGTGCTTTTTTGACAAAACTCAAAACATAAAACTTATAGAGCATCAAACAACGCATCTAACCATATAAAAAACTTAAGCTAACTCTCAAAGACCAGAGAGAATTTCTCTGTCCCTAATTTCTAACCTAGTTTTTTCAGAAAGTTCATGGATGAAATTCTCCTAGCACGATTAATATAAATGAAAACTAAGCACATGTATGGTTTCAGGGATACGAATACAACATCTTTCATTCACAAACCTAAGTCTAACTATTCCTAAATAGAGAGATAGAAGTTCATGAAATACCTGTTTCAGTTGAGTTCGAGCTGGACAATGCGGCAACTTCCAATGGTGCCTGAGGTTCTTTTGAGCTTGCCTGATGTCCACTGAACCTTTCCCAATACTTAGTTTGTTTTGAAGTGGCCTGAATCGTGCTACATAACTCAATCTGCAAAGCTTCCAAACAAAAATGGCAATGTGTGTTAATGGAGTTACAACAACTTGTGAATGGTCTGGATAGCTCAGGTATGTTGATTGGAATGTGTGTGAAGTAGTTTTGGACAAAACGCACGAGGGAATTTGATGGTGGCTTGTGATTTGCAGAACTGACCCTGTTTTGCAAGAAAAAATGGTTTTGGAGTATGAGGATGCTTTAGGGGTGAAAGGCTCGTGCTTCTGACTTGCAAGAGTGTATGAAACTTGTTTGACAACTTTGCTTGAGTTGGTTTTTTCAGATATGTGAGATGTTGGCTTTTTGCATAATGCCTTGGTTATGAAGCAAAATGAGAAGTGATAAAGAGCAGGCCTGTACAAGCTAGATCTAACCCTGCACACATTGTGTAAGATTGGCCCCCAATTTATGGTTTTGGTTTGCAGCATAAGATCTTGTTCAAGGCTCTAGGATGCTGTTTTGACATAAAGCAAAATTCAAGCGAAAATGGCAATATTGCTTTTTTCTATTTAAGGATTAATCTAGTGTATAGTCCTCTAATGTCTAAAACAAAACCTTAGACCAATGGATTTGCATTTAATTATTGAGTACAAATTGTTTTAGAGGCCTGTAATTGTGAACTAAGCTAGCTTGGTCAGATTTGACAAGTGGTATGAACATGTATTGGCCATGGTTGCAAAGTGAGATTTTGCCAACTTCAAGCATTCGATTCTCCCTAACCACAAAGGTGTTTGAGGAGTTCTTGGATAATTTGGAAAGCTTGCAACATGTACTATAATCCATATTTGAAAAGAAACTTAAGACTCAAAGTGGAACTATGTGAAAAATGTCTAAGAAGATGGGTCAAAATCCTGCCTAAACTAGGGCAAAATTTCTCTAAGTTAAAAGTTTTAGGTACCCTTGTTACAAAAATCATAACTTGAGATCCAAGCTTCTTTTGAGAAAACTTTATGAATAAATGTTATAGACTTTGTGATGGACTACAACTTTCATGTTATAAGTTTTGTTTTAATCCATTTGCATCTTGGTGAAAAAATCGGACAAAGTTAGGAAAAAATAAGAAAATTTTATAACTTAGAAAATTTCTAAGTTATGAAATTTTTCCACTTTAAAACCCTAATTTGCAATTTTGGGTTTCTTGATGAACAAGTTTCATAATTTGACATGCTTTGATGAAAAATGACCCTTGGCACTTGATTTTGACCAAAAAGTCAAAGTTTGACTTTTCAGTGTACAGTCAAATTTTAATCAGTTGACTGAAAAATTCATCTGTCAATCTTATGCATTTGAGATCTTTTGAACTTGTTGAATGGTTCAAGATGATATCATTGAGTCCTTGAGTCCATGGTTCATCCTGATTTGCCATTGGCTAGGTCAAACAGTCAAAAATTGCCTTTGTACAGTCAAAAACCTTAAAATGACCATTTTGCCCTTTTGGTGATCTGATCAAATTTCTTGTGGAATTGTGATTCAAACTTGATCAAATGGTTCATATGGTTTCATAATGTTGATGTGGGTCAAAATTCATGAGGTTTGACTGTCAATTGGTCACAGTTGACTTTTTCCCCAATACAGTTGATTTTTAGGTCAATTGTCCAATTGACTGTGCAAAAATTTGATTCAAGGCTTGAAACTTGGTATGGACAAACTTATTAATCCAAAATGAAATATGGAAATCATTTTGGGCATTGTAGGTCAAAACATCCCTGTGCAAACTCAAACCCTAATTTAGGTCAACAGTGCAAGGAGGTGTCTTGAGCAGAGCAAACCCTAGCTTGATCTTGAATTCCAAGAGTCTTGTGGTGAGAAATGTTGATGAAATGAGAGGGAAAATTTTGGGGTACAACAGTTGCCCCTGTTCAATCTTCTTGAACCTGAAGAGTTAGATTGGTAAGTTTTCCTTTCGCGACTCGAAGGTAAAAGAGGATTGGACACTAAAGTGCCCGTAAATTTGCAATCGTCAAAACATAGATGAGGGAATGGGCTTAAAGATGCCATTTGGAGATGGTAGAATCTTGCTAGAGATGGGCTTAAAGATGCCATCCAAGAACGTTTGTTGAATTGCAATGTGGTAGGTCAGAAGAATGAGCATTAAAATGGTATCCGTGTCTGGAATGCATTTGAACTGTATCTGGAGACTGAGTCTGTATGAGCAAAAGAATGGCGTCCGTGTCTGGAGCGTATTTGAGCTGTAACTGTATTTGGACTTTGAATGAATATCAGAATGACAGCCGTGTCTGGAGTGTATCTGTATTCTGAATGGGTAACAGAGAAACATCTGTATATGGGGCAATTGTGTGCTAGGGATAAGTTCTGAATGAGTGGCAGAATGGCAACCGTGTCTGGAGCGTATTTGGACTGTATTTGAAGTTGAAATCTGTATGAGTAGAAGAATGACTTCTGTGTCTGGAGTGTATCTGGAACTGTAACTGGGATCTAAATAAGTGACAGAATGACTTCCGTGGCGACTGCACTGGGGAGAATCAAACTGCTGGTGTAAAGGCTAGAATGGCATCCGTGTTTGGAGCGTATCTGAATTTGAAGTTGATAGTTGAATTTGAATGAGAGATAGAATGGCTGCCGTGTCTGGAGCATATCTAGTCTGTATCGGATTGCTGAAGTCTGAATGAGTAGTAGAATGACCGCCGTCTCTGGGGTGTATCTGTACTGTATTTTGACTTGAAATTGTGAATGAGTAATAGAATGACCGCCGTGTCTGGGGTGTATCCATACTGTATCAGGAAATTTTTTGATGATAGCCTTTTAATCTTATCCTGAAAAAAGGTAAAATGTTAGCTAAAACACAAAGTTATGTTGCATGATATGTATGATGCAATGAACTGTGTTTCATCAATGTTTATGATATATGGATGTAATGGTTATGCATGTAAGCTGAGTAGTTGTCTTGCTGAGGAAAATAAATCCTTGATAACTGGAGACAATGAAATCCTTGACTACCGCCGGGGAAAGTGAATCTTTGACCAATGCAGAGGATTCAAAAATCTTTGATTGCTGAACATGAGAAATCCTTGCTGACTGCTTGGGGATTAAAGAATATCTGATTGTTTGAGAAATGAGAAATTCTGGGACCAATGTTGGGGATTGAAAATCCTTAGTGACTTGTGCGGATTTACAAGGGTTCTGGAAACTTCTGCGGGGAATGAGAATCCTTCATGTCTTTCCTGGGACATAAGGAAAATCTCTATTGGGGAGTTAAAACCTGGGAGGCTTCTGCTTGGAAAAATGAGACCGAGAATCTTCGATCTGCTGGGAGATAACTCTGTGGGGAGAATGTTTACTCGACCGATGAAATCAAGAGCTTTGGGTTGTATGCCGAACTATTGGGGAAACATCCTAGTTGGGGGATAAGCCAAGAAGTTAACTGTTATCTGCTTGATTTTCAGATTTTTTAAGATAGCTTGCTGGGGAAATTGGGGGAAGTTGGGCAGTTCCCACCGGGGGTTGATAGTTGGAAACTTGACTTCGCTGGGGAAGAAGGTTTAGAATACACTGGCTCCGCTGGGGATCTTATAGTTTAACTCCGCTGGGGAATAATACTCCAAATTTTTAGCTTTGTTGAGGATCTGAATGATGTATTGTAGGGGATTTCTTCTAAAATGGCACAAAGATAACTTCCTACACTTTCAACCTATCAGTAATTATCCTTTCTCAATTTCGTTTTATTTATAAGCAGTGATTATATTCAAATGCATATGCCTATTTAACAAAACATTGGACGTTTTCAAATAAAACATAAGTGTAAAAAGGCAAATAAAGGTAAACAAATTTCTGCACTTTGAAGTATCTTTGTATTAACTTTTGGAAGTATCTTTGTACAAAGGAGACAAACATCCTAGTAAGAGAATGTTATCGTAAAAATTGAGAAAATTTTTATACAAAAGGAAGATGGTTATGTGTAATAATTCCATGGGATTCCCATTCTGCTATAGCCTTCACAACTCTGAATATCTCGTCCATTCGCTGCTTCGTCCGCCGATGACTGGATTGATCAGTAGTTTGGAGCTTTGTCGGTGAAGAGATTGTTCTTAAAGTGAGCTGACGAGACATAGTCACACGCTTTAATTCCCTAATTTTTTCCTGGACCGCCCTTTCGGGTTTTCGATCCACCGGGAAACCCTTTTTTGCCCAAGTCGCCCTTTCGGGTTTTCAACTTGCCGGGTGTACAATTTTTTTTTGTTTTATCCCTAATTTTTGCCTGAACCGTCCTTTCGGGTTTTCGATTCACCGGGATGCCCATTTTTGCCCAAGTCGCCCTTTCGGGTTTTCAACTTGTCGGGTCGTTTTATGCGTAGTATCTTTTGACTATGTCTGTGTTCGCAGGGTGAGGTAAATCGTTGCCGTCCATGGTGGTCATAATCATTGCCCCACCAGAAAAGATGCTCTTGATCACAAATGGTCCTTCGTAAGTAGGAGTCCACTTGCCCCTGGGATCACTTTGCGGTAAGATGATCCGCTTGATAACAAGATCTTCGACTTGATATACTTGATGCCTGACTTTCTTGTTGAAGGCCTTGATCATCCGTTTTTGATACGTCTGACCATGAAAAACATCAGTAAGTCATTTCTCGTCGATCAAGTTAAGCTGATCAAGTTGGGTTTAAATCCAATCGTCTTCACTCAAACCAGCATCCTTCATAATCCTCAAGGAAGGAATCTGAACTTCCATGGGTAGAACAGCTTCCATGCCATACACCAAAGAAAATGGGGTTGCCCCTGTTGAAGTACGTGCCGTGGTACGATATCCATGCAGAGAAAATGGTAACATCTCATGCCAGTCCTTGTAGGTGACTGTCATCTTTTGAATGATCTTCTTGATATTTTTGTTCGCGTCTTCAACAGCACCGTTCATCTTCGGCTGATAGGGAGATTAATTGTGATGATAAATCTTGAACTGTTCGCATAGAGCGGTGATCATGGTGTTGTTCAAATTTGTACCGTTGTCTGTGATGATCCTGTCAGGGATACCATACCGGCATATGAGGTTCTACTTGATGAAGCGGGCAACCACATTCTTTGTAACTGAGGCATAGGAAGCTGCCTCGACCCACTTGGTAAAATAGTCAATAGCCACCAGGATGAAGTTATGTCCATTGGATGCCGTAGGCTTGATCTCTCCAATCATGTCAATGCCCCACATTGTGAATGGCCAAGGAGCCGTCAGAACATTGAGAGGAACAAGAGGAATATGTACCTTGTCAGTGTAGACTTGGCATTTGTGGCAGGTACGGGAATGTTGATGACAATCAGCTTCCATGGTAGACCAGTAGTAGCCTGCCCTTAGAATCTTCTTAGCCATCGTATGTCCGCTCAAGTGGGTGCCAAATGTGCCACTATTTATTTCGGTCATGATCAACTCTGCTTCAACGTTGTCCACACAACGAAGTAGAACACAATCATGGCTACACTTATAAAGGATGCCATTGCTTAGGAAGAACTTGGCAGCAAATCTCCTTAAGAAATTTTTATCATTGACTGAAGCTCCTTCAGGATATTCTCTAGTCTGGAGATGCCTTTTGATTTCATGAAACCAAGGTGGTTCCACTACGTCTTTGTTATTAATCTCATGACAGTGCGCAGGTTCGTCCATTCGGTCGATGGTGATTTGGGGAGCCTCGTTATCCCAATTGAGTTTAAACATGGAAGACATTGTAGCCAGAGCATCGGCTAACTGATTTTTATCTCGCGGGAAGTGTTCAAAAGTAATCTGCTCGAAATGAGGCAACAACGTCAAGACATGTTCTTTGTATGGGATAAGATTAGGATGTTTAGTGTCCCACTCTCCTTTGACTTGACTGATAACCAAATCCGAGTCCCCAAATACGACCAAAGATTTGATTCCCAAGTCTATAGCAGCCTTGAGACCAAAGATGCAAGCTTCATATTCAGCCATGTTGTTGGTACAGCTGAAGCAAAGTCGGACAATGAATGGTGTATGGCAGCCTTCCGGAGAAGTAAGTACGACACCGATATCATTGCCAAGTGCATTTTAAGCACCATCAAAGTACAGGGTCCATCGGGATCCTTGTTCAGGTCCGTCATACGGTCTGTTACCTTCAATGTTGTCCAATGTCATGATGTCCTCGTCAGGGAAGTCGAATCTCATAGATTGGTAATTTTCGACAGCTTGATGAGCTAGATGGTCAGCTAGTACACTCCCCTTTATAGCTTTTTGGGTAGTATACTGGATATCATACTCAGTCGGAATCATCTTCCATCTAGCGATTCTTCCAAATAAAGCAGGCTTCTCGAAGATATACTTGATCGAATCCATCTTGGAAATCGGCAAAGTGGTATGAGTCAACATATACTGCCTTAGCCGGCGAGCAGCCCATACCAAAGCGCAACAAGTTTTCTCGAGCAGTGAGTAGCGATTCTCACAGTCGGTAAACTTTTTGCTAAGGTAATAAATGTCATGCTCTTTTCGGCCATACTCGTCATGTTGGCCCAACACGCACCCCATTGAGTTATCCAAAACAGTCAGATACATGATTAACGGCCTTCCTTCGATGGGTGGTATCAAAATAGGAGGTTCTAGTAAATACTCCTTGATCTTATCAAAAGCAACTTGACACTCTTTGTTCCATTCAACTACCTGATCCTTCTTCAGCAGTTTGAAAATTGGCTCACAGGTAGATGTCAGGTGAGAGATGAACCTCGCGATATAGTTTAAGCGTCCCAAGAATCCTCTAACCTCCTTTTCAGTGCGGGGGGCAGGCATTTCTTGTATAGCCTTTACTTTAGCTGGATCAACCTCAATGCCTTTGTTGCTGACAATAAATCCCAAAAGTTTACCAGACCTAACTCCAAAAGTGCACTTGCTTGGGTTCAGTCTGAGCTTATACTCCTTCAACCTGGAAAATAGCTTTTGCAAATGATCCAGGTGTTCTTCCTTTGTCTGTGATTGAGCTATCATGTCGTCTACGTAAACTTCGATCTCATGATGTATCATATCATGAAACAAAGCTACCATGGCGCGTTGATAGGTTGCCCCTGAATTCTTCAGTCCGAATGGCATCACTTTGTAGCAGAAGGTACCCCATTGCATGACAAAAGTAGTTTTCTCCATGTCCTCGGGGGCCATTTTGATCTAGTTGTATCC
Organism: Vicia faba; assembly: GCA_948472305.1. Lineage (NCBI taxonomy): Eukaryota > Viridiplantae > Streptophyta > Magnoliopsida > Fabales > Fabaceae > Vicia > Vicia faba. Next base: position 539,376,728 of record OX451741.1, read on the forward strand.
CGAGAATCCATCCATGAAGGAAAAAACCTTGTGCTGAGCTGTGTTGTCAACCAAGATGTCGATGTGTGGCAGGGGAAAATCGTCTTTAGGGCTTGCCCTGTTTAAATATCGATAGTCCACACACATTCTGACTTTGCCGTCCTTCTTAGGCACGTGCACAATGTTAGCAACCCATTATGGATAGGAAGTAACAGCCAGAAAGCCAGCATTGAATTGCTTCATTACCTCTGCTTTGATCTTCTCAGACATGTCGGGCCTCATTCGGCGAACCTTTTGCTTGATCGGTGGATAGTCTTCTCTTGTAGGGAGACGGTGAACCACGATATTTGTGTCCAATCCTGGCATGTCTTCATAAGACCAGGCGAAGATTTCAACATACTCGTTTAACAACTGCACTAAGCGCTCTTTGACACTTGGTTCTAGGTCGGCACCCACTTTTACTTCTTTCTTGTCTTCCTCTGTCCCCAAGTTGATGGTTTCTAGCAACTCTTAATGAGGCAGAATAGCCCTCTCTTCTTGTTGTAGAAGTCTGGCTAACTCTCTCGACACTTCACAGTCTTTGTCAACTTCGTACTCAGCATGATTGACCAAATCTTCAGAGTTATCGAACGCTAAAGCAGAATAGTCACCCATGGAATCCGGAGTGGATGGGTACCTGCATTTGTGAGTGTGGGTGTTTGTAAGGGATAGCCATCCTTAAACAAAATAAAATGCAAAAGGAAAGAAAATGAACACAACAGTTTAGATGAAGACGTCCAATGATTCATTAAAACATGGCATATGATAATGAAGAAAATCAAGCCCTTACAAATGGACCTACATGCCCCGGGCAAGGCATGAGGTGAAAATAGTGTGCGAATTGTTTAGTTATTACAGACCAAAAATAGGAAATTGTTTAAAGATAAAATTACTGGTTGATAAAGGTGATGGGAATAAAATCTTTTGCTTCCCAGTTGCTTAAACCCCCTTCGACGGTTGGAAAGATCCAATCCGTGAAGTTGTCCTCTTCATCTTCATCTTCTACAACATTAATTCCATGGTGAGAGATTTTGACGGGTGGTCCTCCAGCCTTGGAGCGACGCATAGCCTTCTGTCCTGCAGCAGTAAACCCTAACCCAAACTTGTCCGACTTATGGGGAAAGTCAGGCAATTTCCCCCACACTGTACTCTTTCCATCTTTGACTCCAGCCTCTGCGTCCTTGAGAGATGCCATCCTAGATACATGCTTGGGAACGATAGGCACCTCAACCATTGTCTTCGCAATTGCTACCTCAGGAGAAACTTCCTCAAAATGTTGGAAAGGAGTTTCGATGAACTCGCCATCCAATTCCACATAGCGGAAGGAATTGAGGTGACTTATCATGTACTCTTCCTCTCCGTGCACCGTTATAATCTTACCCTTAACAGGGTATTTCAGCATTTGGTGCAAAGAGGAGGTAACTGCCCCAGCATAATGGATCCACGGCCTTCCTAATAAGCACGAATATGAGGGACGGATGTCCATCACATAAAAGGTGGAGTTGAAAACTTCTGTGCCCACTTTGATAGGAATGTCGACCTCTTCGTGAACCATTCTTTTGGACCCATCAAAACCCCTAACAACGATGTTACTAGGTTTGAGGGTCAATCCTTCGCAGTCCAAACGGTCCAACGCTTTCTTCGGCAGCACATTCAAGGAAGAACCAATATCAACTAAGACATGGGCGAGGGTGGTTCCCCTGCATTCAACTGAGACATGTAGCGCGTCATTGTGTTTCCTTCCTTTGGGAGTCAGATCAGCATCGGAAAAGCCAAGGCCATTATCAGCAGTAAGACTGGCCACACACTCCTGAAACTGGTCAGCCGAAGTTTCTTGGGGCACGTGTGCCACTTTCAAAAATTTGATCAGGGCCTTAGTGTGGGCCTCAGAGCAGAGTAGAAGAGCCAACATTGAAATTTTAGAAGGGGTCTGCCCTAGCTGTTCCACGACGTCGTAGTCACTCTTTCTGATTATTTTCAAGATTTCATCCATATCTTTCTGGGTGGTTTCGGGGATAACCACAACATGAGCCTTCGTCCTGACAGGCGCTTCTAGTATCCCCGTACCCTTATTGGTAGCATCGACATATGGTCTTACTTCAGGAGTATCCGGTCTTGCACAGATGGCCTAACAGGCACAGAATCTTTCGAGGGTCGGAAGACTGCTCGAGGGGGAGTAATCTCCGGAGAAAAAATCCGTCCGCTGCGGGCTATCTTGCTTGTTCCCACAATGTTCCCTATATCAGGGTTTTCTTCTTCAGAATTCTCTTGGACTGCTTCAATCTGTTTGATACCATGATAGAAGATTTCTCCTCCATAGCTCCATGGTATCGTCTTGCTAGATTGATACGGGACAGGTCCCGACATGGTGATTTTTAATGGTACAAATTTAGGGTCGGGCGTAATCCTGACAGGCCTTTTGCAAGCCTTGGGAGGATTGTCGGAAATGGTTATAATTGCAATATCATTGGTTGAAGTAGAAAAAGTAGCAGGAGTAACAGGAGTGAAGGTATCAACAGGGTTTTTTTGGAAGAGTATCTCTTGGGTATCCATCAGGCGTTGGATGCCTGATTTCAACATTAGGCAGTCAGCTCGTATGTTCAAACAAAAGTAACAGTCCTTCCCGCAGCCTGGGAATGTCCCAGCTCTCATCAAATTCTCTTTAATCACTAGTAAGGGAGTCAAAAGGTCAGCAACATCGGTAACATGAAGGTCTTCCATAACGGCATGAACATTATGGCTGGGCTTGGGCATCGGAGCAGATATCACATTGGGCTTCTCAGGAGCATCAAATTCTACTTCCTTGGCATCAATCAGGTCCTGGATTTTGTTCTTAAGCGTCCAACAATTATTGGTATCGTTCCCAACACTGTCAGAGTGGTAAGCACACTTGGCATTGGAGTGGTAGTATGGAGAGGAGGTATTAGGGTTCTTTGGCGCTTCCTTCAAACTGGTAAGATTCAGTTTTAACAAATGAGGGAGTACTTGAGCTGGCGTCATTTTGATTTGGGTGAACTGCCGTTGTGGCCTTTCTACCCGTTGTTGATTAGGTCTTGACTGATTGCTGCGAGGTTGATCATTTGAAAAGTTTTGAATTATCACAGCCCCTACAGTTGGTCGGTGCTCGGTTCTTCCCTGACTTTTCTGAGAGTAAACAACAGAGGCTTCCTTCTTAGCTGGGAAGGCTTTCTTAACAGCAGTGGACGCAAAGGTATCTTTCTGAATCTTACCACTTTTAATACCGGCCTCGACCCTTTCGCTGGTCAGAATTAGTTCAGTATATCCCGCGGAGGAACTCCCGATTAAATGATTGAAGAAAGGGCCAGACAGGGTCCCTAGAAACATGTTGAATAGCTCTCTATTCGATAATGGGGGCTGAGCCCTTCCAGCCAGATCACACCACTTCTGGGCATATTCTTTAAATCCTTCATTGGAAGCCATCCCCATACTTTGTAGCTGAGTACGAGTGGGCGCCAAATCAGCATTGTATTGGTATTGACGGTAGAAAGCAGCGGCTAAGTCTTCCCAATTGTGAACCTCTGATCTCTCGAGTTGATAAAACCAGTCCAATTGTGTGCCTGACAAACTGTCTTGGAAAAAGTGTACCCAAAGGTCTTTATCAGATGAGTGGGGTTGGATCTTTCTGACATAGGATCTCAGATGCATCTTTGGGCAGGAAAGACCGTCATACTTAGCGAATGTTGGTACTTTGAACTTGGGAGGAATGACGATCCCATCGGCCAACCCTAGTTCTTCAAAATCTAAACCAGGTACCCTCTGCAACTCCATGGCTGCCAATCTATCCTCAAGATTCTTATATTTATCATCCGACGGGGGATATTGTTGTTCTGAGTAGTCTTCGTCTTCTTCCTCTTCCTCCTCTTCAACTTCAGATTCAGAAGGTCCCGCAACTCCTTTTCCTTTACCAGCCCCTTCATCAGATGTTGAGGGGAACTCGAGAACTTTTATAGCATTGCTTTCAAACCTTCTTCCCAAAGTGGGTACTCCGGGCCTTTTCTTCTTTTTCTCTTTATTCTTTTCCAACAATGCTTTGAGGTCCTCTTGACCCTTTGCTAAGGTCATGAGGAGTTGCTGGAATTGAGAATTTTGTGCTTGGAGATCCTTAACCGTCTGCTCCAAATCCATCTTGCTGAAATAAACAGCAGAAAGATAAGGAAACCTGGTGTGAAGACTTGTTTATGCATATGATGAATGGTATGTTATTCATGTAATGCATTCAAGGATTCAAAAATTCAAATTTGTTGCAAACAAAAAGGAACACACGTCATATTAAGAAGAAATTGTTAGTACATAAGTGCCCCATGGGAAAAATATTACAAAATTCATAATGTAAAAAGACATTGCGCATCCTCTTTGGTGCGATGTAAGTGTTGAGAGTTTCCTCCTCATGAAGTCTGCGGGTAAGCTCCAAAACCTTCTTCTCACTGGCATAGAAGCTGGCTTCAAAAGTATTATGTTCTTCCTTGAGTTGGATCCAACTCTTTTGCATTTATTCCCACGATGTTGGCATGTCAGGATGTAGGAGGGTGTATGGAACCTCTCCTTCCATAATAGGCTCTTTGATCAAGGGGAGAATGTGAGGGTATGGCATCATAAGATTCTGGGTGCGGGTTCGTACCCACTTGAGATAAGACCCAAGGGGGATGGAATTCTTGTGCCCCAGTGTCTTACTATCCACTTTGTTGGGCATCCTCCAAGCTCTGATGAACCTTTGTCGAAGTCCTTGTGCCTCGTTGTCGAAGTCAAAAACTAGGTCAGGAATCAGCATGTCATGAGGGCCATCCCTCCGAGCATATCCAAACTGTCTTAGAGCTAAACAGGGGTTGTAGGTAATGCCTCCCCTAATTCCAAGTAGTGGAACATTAGGGAATTCCCCACAACGATCAATGATGATGACATTTTCTCTGGACCGAAAACACCAATGTACATCAGAATGTGTGAGGGTCATCAATCGTTGTGACCACCTTAAACCCTGCTCATTCTTCAAAACTGATTGTGGAAGGTGAGAAATAAACCACCTTGCTAGGAGAGGAGTACAGCACATGACAACACCTCTTTTCTTCATTGTTTGTGTGTAAAATGAGTGTAGGATGTCCCCAAGCAATGTGTATAGGATTCCTGGATATGAAAATCTTGACAGCATTCACATCTATAAGTTGATAAGGGTTTGGGAACAAGACCAACCCATAGATAAGGAGTGCCACAATCTCTTCAAAGGCTTGTAGATCAAGAGAATTCCAGCAGTCTTGTGCCTTCTCAAACAAAAACTTTGCCAAGAAACACTTGACACCACTCCTGGTTTCCCAATGTCCCTTGATGTCAGATGGTTGCAATTGTAATGCTTGAGCAACGTCTTCAGGCTTTGGTTCTTTTTCCATACCGTTGTAGGGTAGTTGATGAAGAATAGGAATTCTCAGGAGTTAAGAAAATTCCTCCAAAGTGGGTACTAGCTGGTAATCAGGGAATGTGAAACAGTGGTGTAGGGGGTCAAAGAACTGGAAGAGAACTTTCACCATGTCTTCTTCAATGTTGGAGTTGACCAAGTTGAGAAGTCTACCATGTCTTTCACTGAAGAGAGAATTCTCTGGAATCCTGGAAGTAAGTTCCTTAAGTTGAGGAGGGATTCTCACAAGGTTGACTTGAATTATTTTCCTGCGAAGAGATTCCATGACCTACAAAACAAGAACAAAGATGAAGATCCAAACCCTTGAAATGGTTAGTGGATGCATATGATGCTTTATGATATTCATGATGTATGCACAAGCACATGTACAAGCAAGTCACACAAAACCCTAGTTTCAGGCTTGCATGAGGTTTCATAGGTAAATACCCTCTTGAGTTTAGTTGGCTCAAACCTGTCCTATAAATAGTAGCTGGGTTCTAAGGAGCTCAATATCACTGGGTTATTTTCTATGTTCATTGTTTTGGTTTAGCCACTTAACTAGCGACCAAAATATTCCAAGAAAATAACCCTCAATGAGTGTAGTATTGAGTATCTACCAACTTCGGACTGCACCAAAGCCGGTCATCTCACTACCCCTAATAAAAGGCCAAGATGATCAAGTAAGGTTCTAAGAGTTCATTAGTGCTTCATGACATCACTCAGCGGCCCCGTATTCTCTATGATTGACTCAAAGGCTACCGGTACTCACAAATATGTCGCACTACTATAGCTATTTCTTCAACCATGTTGGTATACCCCACACAGTTTCCATAACGTATTGCTATTTACCTATGAATGTTTCCCAAATCCAGGTAGAGTATTTCAAGCCCAAACAAGAGAACCAAATGTAAAACAATCAAAGCAAGCAATATAATCATGCAAAGGGTGATATAATCCCTAAGGTTACTCCACTTTTAAAGTTTTCCCCAGCAGAGTCGCCAGTTTTGTGATACGGTGGGAGAACTGACTTGGGATTTTGCGTTTGTGTTCGCAAATGTTTCGGTTTAGCAAGAGTCGCCACCGACTTTTTATTTTATCCTAAGGAAAGGTCAAAAAGCACAGGAAAGACCTTTGAGATATTTTCTTGGGTTCGGGGAGTAGATTATAGAAAGGGAAGGTATTAGCACCCTTTCTATCCATGGTTATCCATGGGCTCTTAATTACTTGTTTAGATCACTTGCTTTGCTTTTCAATTGTTTGAGATGGTGCTCTTCAATTGTTTGAAATGGTGCTTTGTGTGTGGTTTTGAAAGATGTTTTGAAAAGAGGCCATCGCTGTGGCAACCTTTATAATGATTCTTGTTTGAATGTATACAAATGTGTTTTTGTCTTTTGAAAAGTTTCAAATGTTTGAAAGTAGGGTTTTGAAATTGTGTTGTGAAATGTGTTTTGAAGATAGCAAGGATGTTTTTGCAAACTTTGATCAAGTAACTAAGAGTTGTCTACCCTATTTTACTCAAAGATCTTTCTTATGTTTTTAACCCTTTTAACAGTGTTGTTTCACCATTGTATTTGGTGAACAACCTTGTGTTAGGATGTTAAACGGGACAGGCGCGGGTCATCGTATAGACCATGATAGAAATTGTGTCAAGTATTTTTGGAAATTTTATTGAGGGACTTGATCATTTTTGTTTAGGAAACGAAGATAGCGTCATCGAGGGACTATGATCTTTTGTTTTTGTTTTTTTTTTGTTTTGCCAAAGTACCCAACATGCATACCATGACCCATTTTTGAAGGCAACAAGTGGATTGAAACCCTATGGGTGCAAGTGTGCATTGTGTTTATTTTTCATGCATTTTTTTATTTGATTAGGTCAAGCTATTTGTTGGTTTTGATTTTGCATACAAACCCTAAGTCTAATCATGGCATACTTGAAAGCATTTAAAGGTGCGAGAATTTAAATTCTACACTATTACAACATAATATATAGGGAGGGGGTACAAATTTGAATAGGGGATATTTTGCAAGAAATATAAAACCCTAATTACTATTACATCCAAATTGAATATCAAATGCAATCAAAATTTAAATGTACAATATTTAAATAAAGTTAACAAATATTTAAATAAATGTACTATGCAAAAAGGTTTTTATTTGTTCATGTATGCAAAAAATATTTTTAATGTACAAGGTATAAAGAAATAAATAAAAGATTTATTTTATTTGTTTCTAGGGCAAAAACCCTAATTTCTTAAGAAAATAAATAAATGGTATTATTTATGTACAAAAATATATCAATATATACAAAAAATGAAATATATTCAAAAAAAGTATTTTTTAGTATAAAATGTCAATAAAAATATAAATGTATTACTTTTGTGTTTTTTTATTCTATGCTTTTAATAAAATAAAGTGTGTATATAAAATTCTGGCTGCAGATACTCAATGTCACGTTCAATATTGTGACACCGTATCTGACTTTCTATAAGACAGTAAATACAAAAACAGTAAAGAACACAGTCAATTGTTTACCCAGTTCAGTGTGCAACAACACCTACTCTGGGGGCTACCAAGCCAGGGAGGAAATCCACTATAAGAGATGTTAATTCAGGAATAAACCAACCAGTTTATCTCCTTCACTTAAGACCTACCCAATGCAATTTCAATCTAAGTACAACTTAAACCTGAGTTCCTACTCACTCCCCCTCAATCACAGCAGTGATACATAAAACAATTTGACTAATGAATTGATGAAGACACTCTTCAAAACATACACTTGATTATGCTTCACAGCTTTTTAATCAAGCAACACAAACACTCTTGCTTCATAGCTTTGAGTGATACACAAACCTAACTTGACTTTGCTTCACAGCTTTAGTCAAGAGACATACAAACACTCTTGCTTCAAAGCTTTGAGTGTTACACAACCCTTACAATTAAAAACCTATTCCAAGTCACTTATCACAATGATAATTGCTTGGATTACAATAGTTAAAACTATACAGCTTCTAAATGATCTTCTGTCAAAAAGGGATTACATTCAAAACAGCAGCCCTGTTGAATATATAGCAGCTGCAACTTCAGTTAGGGTTTCCACAAAAAGCTAGGGTTAATTCCGTTTGACCTTAAGACTAGGTCACAGGACTTTATCAACCAGGTTGGGGTTGAGCTAGGTTAACCCAAAGAAAACGCAGGATTCTGTTCTGGAAAGACTGAGTCATTTTCCTGAAAAAACTCAGAATTAACCAAACTGCATACCTGTTAGTTCAGAACAGGATGTCTTAACATCTGTTATGACATCTGAAAACCTGTCTACTGATTTAGGAAAATGTGATCATTTTTCAAAATGCTCAGATACACACTTATAAACATCAGTACCTGTATGACAATATTTTTCTGCAAAGTTACCTAATGAATCAGTACAAACTAAACTAGAATGTTATGACATCAGTCATGACATTCACACATACACTTGGGTTTTACCAAAAATGCAAGCCAATAACTAAACAACTACAAACTCCCCCTTTGGCAAATTTTTGGCTAAAGACCCTAAGCAATCAGAGATAGATAGCAGCAGAAAGAAATGACTGCAGAAAAATAGAATGTCTAATTAAGTAAGTACCAAAATATATCTCCCCCTCTTTAGCCACAAATGGGCCAAAGATACATGTTCATAAAAATTATACAGTCATCCAGAAAAAGTAATAAGAGCAGCAACTAAAAACTGAACACACTTCCAAACTCCACCAGGGTCCAGCATCAACTCCACCAAACAGCAACCAACCTTTAAGCACTGTCATCAGACTCAGAGGAGCTAGTTTCTTCAGTATTGAGATGACCTTCAGCTTCTACACCCTCTTCCCTTCTGTTTCCTTCAGCTTCCTCCTTTTCTAACCTGGCAATTAGGATTTCTAGGGTCTTTTTCCTAGCTTCCAGTTCTTTGCAGGTCTCTTTTAATACAGCTATGACATCAGATGTCTTGGACTGGGTCTTCACAGACGATGTCTCAGCTGATGTTATGACAATATCAGGAGCATGAGATCCCTGAAACAGTTTGTAGTGCAACCCAAGGGCAGGAGCTCTTTTGCAAGCAGTATCTCTTGCCACCAGGATATCAGGGTATTGTGCAAGGATAATTCCACAAAGGAGGGAGGGAAAGGCAATTGGTCCTTTGACAGCATAACTACCAGCATGTTTTAAAGTTTGTTCAAAAATATACCTGCCATAGTCAAAAGCAGTCTTGGTTCCCACAGCATAAATAAATCTCCCCAATCCTGTGGAGATAGTTGATTTATGGTTTGTAGGCACCCAGTTGGCTGCACCAATCTTGTGCAGGATGGCAAATTTCATGCTAAGTTTGATGGCATTCAGCTTTCCTTTCAAGGGCCAGCACTTCACTTTCCTTGATGTGATGGTTTGACAAACTTCATTGTCAGTGACTTCCAGATCAGGACAATCCTCATTTTTTCTTCCAAGAAATTTGTTAATTTCTGATGGAGAGAAGTTAACCCTTCTTCCTCTAACAAAAACACTTTCAAAGTCAGCTGACCTTCCATCAGCACAATCATTAGACAAGTTAACTATGAACTCCTTGACCAGATTTTCATAACACTTGTTAAATTTTATCACTGTCTTCATCAGTCCAGCATTCTTGATCAGGTCCATGATGTCTTTGCACTCCATGGCATCATTGTTGAGTTCTCTTTCTAAAGCTATTCTCTTCAAGCAAACATACTTCCATCTGTTTGCATTGTCAGGGTGGTGGAAAGAGATGTTGTCTGTTGGGACTTCAGGAACTCTAGCAATTTTGCTGGAGGGCAGTTTCCTTCTGATGGGAATTTCTTCAGCATCAATCTCAAACTCTGATTCCTCATCAGAATCAGAATATTCAGGATCTTTTCTCTTCTTTGTAATTGGTTGTCTACCAGCATACATCTGGGCTTTCACCTTCCCTTTGGACTGACCAGTTTTCACAGATTCTACCCCAGCCTTGGATTTCTTAACAGCAGGTTTATCTTTGGACACACATTTTGCATCATTCTGATTACCCTTTCTTTTCATCAATCTCCTAGCTATGCTAGGGTTTACATTGGCAATCAGATCATTATCTGAGTAATCCTCATCCACATCAATGATAGGTGGATCATCAGTCTTTTCTGAAGGGTTCTGAATGTTGTCATTTTGTGTCACAACATTCTCAGAGACATCTACATTCTCAGAGACGTCCACATTTGGGCTTCCTAATTGATTTAAAGGGACAGAAATCCCCGGTACAGGTTGGTTTCCGCTTAGTATACTAGTAACAAGCCTAGCAATAGCTTGATGAACTTGAACTGATCCTTCTCTATTTGGTACAGAAGAAGAAGGATGAGAAGGATTACCAGAGGCTGCAGCTTGAGCTCTTCCTGCATGTCTAGTTCTCAGCTTTTTGACTTTGGCGGGGTCAGTTGCCATCTCTCTGAGAGGAGTGACCTCAAGAACTTCAGATTCTATGCATGTGGTGATTGCTCTAGAGTCTTGGTCAGATGATGAAGATGATGAGGATGATGAAGTCGCCTTGGTTGAAGATGATGTCTGAGACATTTTGATTGACTTAGAGCACCAGTAGCAATTTGAGAGAAAATTTTGATTGAGAGAAGGGAACAGGTTGCAAAGTCGAGAGAGGTAGGAGGCAAAAGAGAGTCTTTTCAACTTCTTAAGTATTTTGAAAGAATTTGGAAAACATATGATTAACCCACTAAAAATAGACTTAACAAAATTAACTCCTTCAACCCTTGTTTTAAGCAAAATTAATTGCTATAATTTCTCATGTTGGCAAATACCCAACCTGCCCCTCAAGTTTTCAAGTTTATTTCCAACAAGAGCCTTGGTAGAAGAATCAGCCAGCTAAAGCTTAATGATACCATGTTCCAGTTTAATTGACTTCTTCTCTACAAAGTCAATGTGCTTGGTCCTGCTATGCTGAATAGGGTTCATGGAAATATTGATTGTATTCAGATTGTCACAATATAATGTCACAACATCTTGTGAGACATTATACTCAGTGAGCATCTGTTTTGTCCAGATATTTTGAGAACAGTTACTCCTAGCTGCAACCATTTCAGCACAGAGTTGGGAAGGCATTCTTTTGACATGAATCATAGTTCTGGTTGATTCTTGAATGATCTTATTTTTCTTTTTGTCCACTCCATTTTGATGGAGAGTTATAGGAGAAGAGACTTCACGACTCATTTCTTCAGGGAAACATAATTTATTAGACTTGTTGTTTCCAACATCCTTGTCATGATTACTTCTGGTTCTGACAACACATCCTTCTTCAAGTTTATTCACCACATCATAGACATGTTTCTTTTTACCAAGCCTTTCAATTTTAAGTTCACCACAAACCCTTCTTTTATCAATCTGTAGTTTTGGAGTCCTTCTGACTGCTTCCATAGAGATAGCTCTTTTCATTCTTCTTAGATGAAGATGACCAAGCTTATGGTGCCACAGTTTCATCTCTTTTTCTTCTTTGGTAATTGGACACATAGTGGAGTTATTAGTGTTCTCAGGCTGCCACAAGTAACAGTTATCTTTGGATCTGATTCCTTTCATTACAACTTCTAGTTTTTCATTAATTACTAGACATTCAGATTTTGAGAAGTTGACCTTGAATCCTAGATCACACAATTGACTGATACTAATGAGATTAGCAGTCAGCCCTTTTACCAGCATTACTTCACTCAGACTTGGAACTTCAGGGCAGTCCAAATTACCAACTCCTTTGATTTCACCTTTAGCACCATTTCCAAAGGTCACATAACTAGTGTTGTGAGGTTTAACATGATTGAGAATGTTCTTTATTCCTGTCATGTGTTTAGAACACCCACTGTCAAAGTACCAGCCTTCCTTTGCAGACACTCTCAGGGAAGTGTGGGCTATCAGGGCAGTAGCCTTTTTCTTCCAGTGAGGAGTATGTGGTACCCTTTTTGACTTAGGTTTAACACCTGAGTTTTGATTAGGGTATCCATGCAATTTGAAGCAGAAGGGCTTTATGTGTCCATACCTCCCACAATGATGACATCTCCATCTTTGGTATTTTTTCTTCATATATTTCTGTTTCTGATGTTGAGAGTTGTGTTGAGACATCTGCTTTGACAATTGTTTAACAGGCCTGATCTTCTTGTCTGCACCAGATTTCTTAGCTTCCACAAATCCTAGTCCAGATTTGTTTCCCACATTTTGTCCAACTTGAAGAATCTCTTCCAATTTATCTGTTCCATTGGTCAGCATCTTGACAGATTTGGTCATTTGGTTCAGTTGTGAGTTCAGCAATTGAACTTCCCTTTCTAGATGACTTATAGTTTCAAGATCTGCCCTTTTTTCAGCCTCCAGCTTTATAATGAGTTTTGATTGTTTCTCATTCTGCACACAGACTTCAGCACTTCTGATACACAATTTCTTGTAGGTATCAGCCAGTTCTTCAAATGTCACTTCTTCATCACTAGTGTCACTTTCAGATGTACAAACACCAGTTAGAGAAGTAACTAGTTTTGCAGATTCTTCTTCAGAATTACTTTCTGAATCACAGTCAGACCAAGTAGCAGTCATTCCTTTCTTTTGTTTCTTAAGAAAGGTTGGACATTCAGCTCGAATATGCCCATATCCTTCACAGCCATGGCATTGAATTCCTCTCCCTTGGTTTCCCTTCTCTTCTGACCTTGGTCTTCTGCTGGAACTATCAATGTCAGAGGGAATGTTATGAACATTAGACCTTGACTTTGGATCTATTCTTTTGATGAGTTTGTTGAACTGTCTTCCAAGCATGGCTATAGCTTCTGAAATATTTTCTTCTTCATCCTCCTTATTTTCAACATCAGTGTTGGATACAAGTGCTATGCTCTTGTTCTTCTTGTCACCATTATCAGTGATCCCCATCTCAAAAGTCTGAAGAGACCCAATAAGTTCATCCACTTTCAACTTGCTGATGTCCTGGGCTTCCTCTATGGCAGTTACCTTCATTGCAAATCTTTTAGACAAGGATCTGAGAATCTTCCTCACCAGTTTTTCTTCTGACATCTTTTCTCCCAGTGCTCCTGAGGTGTTGGCAATCTCCAAGATGTTCATGTGAAACTCATGAATGGTTTCATCTTCCATCATTTTTAGATTCTCAAACTTGGTAGTCAACATCTGAAGCCTTGACATTTTTACTTTGGAAGTGCCCTCATGAGTAGTTTTTAGAGGGTCCCAAACTTCCTTGGCCAGTTCATATTGATGTACTAGTCTGAAAATGTTTCTATCAATTCCATTGAACAAGGCATTTAAAGCTTTGGAATTTCCCAGGGCTAACTCATCTTCTTCTTTACTCCAATCTTCCTCAGGCTTCAGACTGATTGTCCCATCTTTCTCAGTTATGGTGGGATGGTTCCATCCTTTGTCAGCAGCTCTCCAAGCCTTTTTGTCCAGAGATTTTAAGAAGGCAATCATACGAGGTTTCCAGTAGTCATAATTAGTTCCATCCAGAATGGGTGGTCTATTTCCAAAAACTCCTTCTTTGTCCATAGTACCAGAAAATGATATCCCTAAATCTCACCCAGTAATACAGGCAGGGTGCCTGCTCTGATGCCAATTGAAATTCTGGCTGCAGATACTCAATGTCACGCTCAATGTTGTGACACCGTATCTGACTTTCTATAAGACAGTAAATACAAAAACAGTAAAGAACACAGTCAATTGTTTACCCAGTTCAGTGTGCAACAACACCTACTCTGGGGGCTACCAAGCCAGGGAGGAAATCCACTATAAGAGATGTTAATTCAGGAATAAACCAACCAGTTTATCTCCTTCACTTAAGACCTACCCAATGCAATTTCAATCTAAGTACAACTTAAACCTGAGTTCCTACTCACTCCCCCTCAATCACAGCAGTGATACATAAAACAATTTGACTAATGAATTGATGAAGACACTCTTCAAAACATACACTTGATTATGCTTCACAGCTTTTTAATAAAGAAACACAAACACTCTTTCTTCACAGCTTTGAGTGATACACAAACCTAACTTGACTTTGCTTCACAGCTTTAGTCAAGAGACATACAAACACTCTTGCTTCAAAGCTTTGAGTGTTACACAATCCCTACAATTAAAAACCTATTCCAAGTCACTTATCACAATGATAATTGCTTGGATTACAATAGTTAAAACTATACAGCTTCTAAATGATCTTCTGTCAAAAAGGGATTACATTCAAAACAGCAGCCCTGTTGAATATATAGCAGCTGCAACTTCAGTTAGGGTTTCCACAAAAAGCTAGGGTTAATTCCGTTTGACCTTAAGACTAGGTCACAGGACTTTATCAACCAGGTTGGGGTTGAGCTAGGTTAACCCAAAGAAAACGCAGGATTCTGTTCTGGAAAGACTGAGTCATTTTCCTGAAAAAACTCAGAATTAACCAAACTGCATACCTGTTAGTTCAGAACAGGATGTCTTAACATCTGTTATGACATCTGAAAACCTGTCTACTGATTTAGGAAAATGTGATCATTTTGCAAAATGCTCAGATACACACTTATAAACATCAGTACCCGTATGACAATATTTTTCTGCAAAGGTACCTAATGAATCAGTACAAACTAAACTAGAATGTTATGACATCAGTCATGACATTCACACATACACTTGGATTTTACCAAAAATGCAAGCCAATAACTAAACAACTACAATATATATATATATATATATATATATATATATATATATATATATATATATATATATATATATATATATATATATATATATATATATATATATATATATATATATATATATATATATATATATATATATATATATATATATATATATATATATATATATATATATATATATATATATATATATATATATATATATATATATATATATATATATATATATATATATATATATATATATATATATATATATATATATATATATATATATATATATATATATATATATATATATATATATTAAATATATTAAGTGTGTATAAAAATAAAATAAATTATTTACAAAAATGCATGTATTTCAAGAAAATATTTTCAAATGTGTATAAAAATAAACATATTTTTCAAAAAAAAAAAATATATATATATATATATATATATGTATATATATATATATATATATATATATATATATATATATATATATATATATATATATATATATATATATATATATATATATATATATATATATATATATATATATATATATATATATATATATATATATATATATATATATATATATATATATATATATATATATATATATATATATATATATATATATATATATATATATATATATATATATATATATATATATATATATATATATATATATATATATATATATATATATATATATATATATATATATATATATATATATATATATATATATATATATATATATATATTAAGTGTGTATAAAAATAAAATAAATTATTTACAAAAATGCATGTATTTCAAGAAAATATTTTCAAATGTGTATAAAAATAATAAATGAAAATAAACATATTTTTCACATGATTTTTAGGTTTAAAAAAATAATATAAAGTATTTAATCATTTTAATATTGGAAATAATTAGAATAAATATCAAATAAATATAAAAATTTATGAAAATATTTTTTTAAGTATTTTTTATGTTAGAAAATAAAATATCAAAATCAGAAATGAAATAAAAATGCAAAAATGATAAAAATACAAAGAAATGGGCCAGGGGGTGTGAACTGAAAATGCAAGTGTTAGAAGCAAAAATAACCAGGCCCAGCCCATCAGCTTCATCTTCTTCCTCCACACTTTAAAAAAACGCGCGTTTTCCACACAAACTTGTATCTCCTGATTCAGTGCTTTTTTGACGAAACTCAAAACATAAAACTTGTAGAGCATCAAACAACGAATCTAACCCTATAAAAAACTTAAGCTAACTATCAAAGACCAGAGAGAATTTCTCTGGCCCTAATTTCTAACCTAGTTTTTTCAGAAAGTTCATGGATGAAATTCTCCTAGCACGATTAATATAAATGAAAACTAAGCACATGTATGGTTTCAGGGCTATGAATACAACATCTTTCATTCACAAACCTAAGTCTAACTATTCCTAAATAGAGAGATAGAAGTTCATGAAATACCTGTTTCAGTTGAGTTCGAGCTGGACAATGCAGCAACTTCCAATGGTGCCTGAGGTTCTTTTGAGCTTGCCTGATGTCCACTAAACCTTTCCCAATGCTTAGTTTGTTTTGAAGTGGCCTGAATCGTGCAACAGAACTCCACCTGCAAAGCTTCCAAACAAAAATGGCAATGTGTGTTAATGGAGTTACACCAACTTGTGAATGGTCTGGATAGCTCAGGTATGTTGATTGGAATGTGTTTGAAGTAGTTTTGGACAAAACGCACGAGAGAATTTGATGGTGGCTTGTGATTTGTAGAACTGGCCCTGTTTTGCAAGAAAAAATGGTTTTGGAGTATGTGGATGCTTTAAGGGTGAAAGGCTTGTGCTTCTGACTTGCAAGAGTGTATGAAACTTGTTTGACAACTTTGCTTGAGTTGGTTTTTTCAGATATGTGAGATGTTGGCTTTTTGCATAATGTCTTGGTTATGAAGCAAAATGAGAAGTGACAAAGAGCAGCCCTGTACAAGCTAGCTCTAACCCTGCACACATTGTGTAAGCTTGGCCCCCAGTTTGTGGATTTGGTTTGCAGCATAAGATCTTGTTCAAGGCTCTAGGATGCTGTTTTGAGATAAAGCAAAATTCAAGCAAAAATGGCAATGTTGCTTTTTCTATTTAAGGATTACTCTAGTGTATAATCCTCTAATGTACAAAACAAAACCTTAGACCAATTTATTTGCATTTAATTATTGAGTACAAATTGGTTTAGAGGCCTGTAATTGTGAACTAAGCTAGCTTGGTCATATTTGACAAGTGGTATGAACATGTATTGGCCATGGTTGCAAAGTGAGTTTTTGCCAACTTCAAGCATTCTATTCTCCCTAACAACAAAGGTGTTTGAGGAGTTCTTGGATAATTTGGAAAGCTTGCAACATGTACTATAATCCATATTTGAAATGCAACTTAATACTCCAAGTGGAACTATGTGAAAAATGGCCAAGAAGATGGGTCAAAATCCTGCCTAAACTAGGGCAAAATTTATCTAAGTTAAAAGTTTTAGGTACCCTTATTCCAAAAATCATAACTTGAGATCCAAGCTTCGTTTGAGAAAACTTTGTGAATAAAAGTTATAGACTTTGTGATGGGTTACAACTTTAATGTTATAAGTTTTGTTTGAATCCATTTTCATCTTGGTGAAAAAATGGGACAAAGCTAGGAAAAAATAAGAAAATTTTATAACAGAGAAAATTTTTAAGTTATGAAAATTTTCCATTTTAAAACCCTAAACAGCAATTTTGGGTTTCTTGATGAACAAGTTTCATAATTTGACATGCTTTGATGAAAAATGACCCTTGGCACTTGATTTTGACCAAAAAGTCAAAGTTTGACTTTTCAGTGTACAATCAAATTTTAATCAGTTGATTGAAAAATTCATCTGTCAATCCTATGCATTTGAGATATTTTGAACTTGTTGAATGTGTCAAGATGATGGAATTGAGTCTTTGAGTCCATGGTTGAGCCTGATTTGCCATTGGCTAGGTCAAACAGTCAAAAATTTCCTTTGTACAATCAAAAACCTAAAAATGAACATTTTGCCCTTTTGGTGATCTGATCAAATTTCTTGTGGAATTGTGATTCAAACTTGATAAAATGGTTCATATGGGTTCATAATGTTGATGTGGGTCAAAATTCATGAGGTTTGACTGTCAATTGGTCACATTTGACTTTTTCCCCAATACAGCTGATTTCTAGGTCAACTGTCCAATTGACTGGGCAAATATTTGATTCAAGGCTTGAAACTTGGTATGGACAAACTTATGAGTCCAACATGAAACATGGAAATCATTTTGGGCATTGTAGGTCAAAACATCCATGTGCAAACTCAAACCCTAATTTAGGTCAACAGTGCAAGGAGGTGTCTGTAGAACAAAGTTTGAATCTACTACCCTAAGTTTAAGTTTTGATGATAACAAAATGCAAAGATATATTAATTGTATGATTCATGTAAGACATATATGCTACCTAAAAATTACATTCTGTTTTACAAAAAATCTGATGTGTATCAGCAAGAAAATATCATCATCAGCATCAGATGATGAAATATCAACATCAGCATCAGAGGATGTTATATCAGATGCCAGAATCAGAAGATCAACATGTGCTTACGCTGAAGCTTGATGAACAGATCTGCGCGTAACAATCTGAACTCTGATCAAGACAACAACAATTCATCAGCACCTAAGCATCGTCAGAATAAGCCAAAACCAGAACACGCTTAAGTGGCAACGGTACTGTGCATTCAAGATGCTTTATTATCAATGGTATTATTCCAGACAAAGATCTTCTCATTATGGAAAGAATGTTATTGGCATTGAAACTGAATTAACTGACTCCAACGTACCATTTTCCAAGCTATATAAACAAGTCAGTGAAGATTGAATTGGCTAATGCTCTACAACTCTCTACACGCCTAAAGCTATTCATCATCTTCCTCACTCTCAGTTTGCTAAAGCTCTCAAATTCTTTACTCAATTATTTTAGCACTCTAGTTCTCATAAGCTTAACGTGTGTAGTATCACAGTTGTGATAAACAGTTTTTGTAGAAAACATTCAACACACTTAGATTTCATTTATCTGTAAGAAAGTATTTCCTTGAGAAACCGGTTTGTGGTTTGACTCAAGAAGGCTTTAGCAGTTGTTAAAGCAGTTGTAATATTTAGTGGAATATAGTGGATTAAGACCTCGTTGGAGAGAGGCAAAATCACCTTGACGGGTGGACTGGTGTAGTTTGAGATCAAACGAACCAGGATAAAAATACAGTGTTGACTGCAATTGATTTCAAGTTTTTACAATTCAACCCCCCTTCTTGTGTTTTTCACTTCTTCAATTGGCATCAGAGCGCCTGGTTCTGAGCTAAAACACTTAACCGTGTCAGTACAAGATCCAGCGTCAGAAAAACACAATGGCAGGAACTTATCAACACACCAGCAATGACAATAATGAAGATAGAGACAGATTCAGTGGCAAACCTCCAGTCTTTGATGGAGAAAATTTTGATTACTGGAAAGACATAATTGAAAGCTTCTTTCTGGAACATGATGCTGATCTGTGGGACATGGTGACAAATGGATACACGCACCCAGTGAATGCAAGCGGTCAGAAGATTGACAGGAAAGCAATGTCTGATCAACAAAAGCGTGACTTCAAAAATCACCACAAGGCCAGAACCATTCTTCTCAGCGCCATCTCTTACGCTGAATATGAAAAGATCTCTAACAGAGACACAACAAAGAACATGTTTGACTCACTCAAAATGACGCATGAAGGCAACATTCAGGTCAAAGAATCTAAAGCTCTTGCGCTCATTCAAAAGTATGAGGCATTCAAAATGGAAGAAAGTGAATCCATTGAAACAATGTTCTCAAGATTCCAAATTCTGGTGGCTGGTCTCAAGGTTCTGGACAAAGGATACTCTACTGTTGATCATGTCAAGAAGATCATCAGAAGCTTGCAAAAACAGTGGAGGCCAATGGTTACAGCGCTGAAGCTAGCTAAAGATCTCAACAAAATTTCTCTGGAGGAACTTATCAGCTCCCTCAGAAGTCACGAGATAGAGCTGGAAGCTGATGAACCTCAGAAGCAAGGTAAGCCTTTAGCATTAAAATCTAACAAAAAATCTGAGTCTAAAGTTTTGCAGGCAGTTGAAGAAACATCTGATGGATCCTCATCAGAAGAATACGAACTTTCCCTCCTCTCCAGAAGAGTGAACCAACTATGGAAGCAGAGGCAAAGGAAGTTCAGGAATCCCAGAAGATCTGATCAGAATGAGTCCTCTTCCAGATACAGAAGGTTAGTTTCTTCCTCTAGATACAGAAGATCTGAAGGCTCCTCAGGAAGCAGAAAGCCAAACACCAAGGACATCATCTGCTATGAATGCAATGAGCAAGGACACTACAAGAGTCATTGCCCAAAGCTTCAGAGGGAAAAGCCCAAAAAGAAGTTTGGAAGAGAAAAGAAGAAAAGTCTCATGGCTACATGGGATGACTCTGACTCGTCTGAAGCTGACTCAGAATCAGATGATGAGAGAGCAAACATAGCTCTCATGGCCAACATTTCAGAAGACAGTGAAGCTTCTGAATCAGACACTGAAGAAATATTTCCTGACTTTGAAATTAATTTTACTAAGGCTGAACTTGCTGAAACCCTTAACGAAATTTTGGAAAGGTACCAGTAGATTAGAGTTAAATTCAGAAACCTGAAAAGGAATCTTGAATCTGACTCTGATAAGACTGAGAGTCTTAAATTGGAAAATTCTGAGCTGAAAAATAAAATTCCGAAGTTAGAAAATGTTTTACAAAACTCTAAGAAGGAAACAATTTCTGAAACTCCCAGCAGCGCTGATGAGATCATCAAGGAGTATGATCATAGCTTTCAGAAGTTCCTTGCTAAAAGCATAGATAGAAGCAAAATGGCTTCAATGATCTATGGAGTTAGCAGAAACGACAGAAAGGGAATAGGATACCAAGGTAAGGTTCCTACACCAAAGAATTCCATGGATTTAACTATTAAACACACTCCTCTGAACTCACATTTTGTGTATGGTCACACACATGATATTAAATATACTAGCAGTAAGTATTCTGTGAAACCAAAATTCAACCAGAGTTTTGGTAAACCTAACTGTTGTACCCCAAAATTTTCCCTCCCATATTCTTCAAGATTTGCTAAGAGTATGCTTCAAAGTCTCCCAAAGGTTGCACAGTTCAATTGCCTCCTAACAGTCAAAATTAGGGTTTTGGTTCTGTCAAAGAAATTGAAGTTTTCAAGGGTACAATCAAGTCCCACATGCCTACAAACATGGTCAAGCATCCATATGCTAAGTTTCAAGACTCACAGCACAAAATTGCACAGTCAAAAACCCTAATTGCTCAACAGTCAACTATAGGGGTAAAATGGTCATTTGACAGTCAAAAGTCAAAAATTTTGGTCAACATCTTATTTTGAAGCCACAAACATAATTTGATCAATTCTTGATCATGATTTTCAAGGCATGGCTCAAAAAGTCCCAAGATGCAAAAGTTTCCATATTTGGACAGTTGAAAAAGTCAACTGTAACTTGACCAAGGCATAACTTCCACATGGTTTATCAGAAAAATTCCATCCAAAGCTCATTTTGAAGAGAATGATCTTTCCTACAACTCATCTTCACACTTCAAGTCCAAGAAATGCTCTCACAAAAAGTTATCAATCTCAACATTATAGGTCATTCTCAAAAGTCAACAAAAAGGCACTTTAAGTCAAAGACCATAACTTGCGATTGGTAAACCAAAATTACATGGGACCAAAAGCATTGGTTAGAGGACTTCAAGACCTTTCCAAAATATCCAAGAACATGATCAAAGCTTAAAAATTGAGCAAGATATGCCTTGTGGAAGTTGGGAAATTTTTGGGAATTTTGAAAAGTCAACTTTGCTTCAAATACCTCAAAATTGCTAATGGGCCTCAATTTCTTCCAAGAATCATCATCCAAAAGCTATGCACGACCCATTGACCCAAAGGGGAGTTATTTTCTTATTTTTTATTAATTATTTGAATTTTTAATGTTATTAATTCATTTAATTAAAATTAAATATGAAAAAAATACTCAAGCATGTATTTAAATCTTTTTATGCAGCTAATAGGTCTATCATAAACTCAAGATTTTGTGCATCACTAAAAAGGCAAGAATCTTCATTTGATTGGCATGAGGAAGGTATGAAAAGATTGAAAAATCATGGAATATCACAAAAATTCAAAGGCATTAAAAACTTGGATGTTGGGCTTGTTTTGCTGACCTAAAACATTCACATACATATACATATTGCAACCCTAATGCATAGAAGAGGCTAGCTGCGCTCAGAGTCAAGAATCAAACTTTGTATTTTTCCAAAAAAATTGAAATCTGCTTTCATAGTTTCAGTGCGTTTCAGGACAAAAGAACGATCCCACAAGCTTGCCAAGACTTCCAGGAAGCTATCCCAATCAAAACCACAGCCTCTAACCTCAAGAATCGGTAGAATGAAGCCGCCCTGTTCTTGATATTTTGCATATTCGTATTTACCTTTTCATGCCATACTAATGCATTCTAATGATTGTTTTGCACTAACATGAACTCAATAAAGCTAATGGTGCCATTGAATTGGATTAATAGTGCTTGTATAGAAAGATGCCATTGATGTTTTCTAGGTTTTCAGAGGTGTGAATTTGGGGCTTTCCTCTTCTGGAAAAATCAGACAACAAGACCTATGCCATTAGAATCAGGACTTCCTGACGATTCAAAGCCATGCCTCGCGCTCAATTTATGATGAACCAGACCCTATTCGCTATTATTCGTGGCTTCAATTTGTGGGGGTTTAAAACCCCCGCTATCTAATGCGTTTTGTTACAGGAAAACGAAGAAGAAGATTAGGTGTCCTCACGTGATAGGGCCATTCATAATTCTGGCGCGTCTTTTGTTGTGTACCACTAATCATTTGTTTTACGTTATATTGTTTATTTTTCATTATATATTCCAAACGCGCTGAATGGTGTAGTGGTTGAAAGCAATAGTGGTGAACGTTGGGACCTGGGTTCGATTCCCAGGTCCCCCTATATATTTCATGCTTTTTCAATTAACATGCTTCTGTGCAGCGTACCATCCAAGGACTATCATGCAACCTCGCTTCTCAACTTGCCACATGGCTTCAAAAACCAATCTAATGGCCAGATCACGCAGATCACCATACCCACTAGTCAACCATGCACACGTGAACGCTGAAAGTCAAACAGGCCAAGCTTCTATTGGGCCAAATTACTGCAGATCATACCTCCAAAATTGGGTCAACACCCCCCATGTTTGCCTTTCTTTCTCTATTTTTCTTCTTTTCTTTTATTTATTTTAATTATATTATTTGTTTCATTTAATTCCACAAATTAATTTTTATAACATAAAAATACAAAAAAAAATAGAAAGTCAAAAAATAAATATGTTTATTATTTAATTTAATGTTTTATTTTGTAAATAAATTTAATAATTAACTTAGTTTTAATTTTAGGTTTAATTTTAATGCTTTTTTATAATAAACTAAAAAATATAGAGATTAGGGTCTTAATACTTTTATTCTTTTTCTTTTCTTTTTACCACTATTAAGTATTAATTATTTTTGTAAATAAATATGCCATGTAAATAATTAATGTAAATTAGGTCAAACTTGAATTTATTTTTTTTAATAATTAAAAATGCTTAGAATTAGGGTTTTAATTCCATTTAATTTTCTCTAATTTCATAAATACAAAAAAACACAAAAAATAATTTCTTTTTTCTTTAATTTAACTAATTTAATAATTTCAACTTAATTTCCTCAAAGGGTCCAACGCCCTCGCACCTTCGAATATAATTTTCTCTTCGCGCGTTTATTTTATTTTTCTTTGTGAAATTTATGTACTTGCCCCAAAGCCTTGTAATAGATTAATTAGATATTTACTTTCCGCATTTTATTTCAAATCGGGTCTTGGTTTAATTTGGCGATGTAGACCCGCGCCTTTGTAATAGCGTAGGACTTTTATCTTCCCGCACCTTTTAACTGTTAATAACTTGTATGAAAGAATGAATGCCAAAAATAAAAACAAAGCGTAGATCACCAATGCATGACAAGATAAACATAATTGAAAATGACACACGATTCACACACCACCCCTAGGGTACGTCTCACTGTTGCCTTGCCCCTCGAAACGTGGTCGTCGAGTAGAGGACGTTTTAGTAAGTCCTCATGTCCATGAACATGGCATGGGGGTAGCTTCTAAGGTGTCTTCCTATTGCTCTGGTGACCACACTCTCCATAACAAACGAATTGACCCGAACACCTCCAACGGTGGTGCTACCTACCTCTCAATGGTGGGATGGCACTACCTTAAGGACACTTACACAGACTAATTCCTTAGGGTAGGTAGACGACTCGTAGATACTTGCTCTAATTCAAAACAAATCAAAAACTTCTTTTCACACCGACACTTTGCAAAAAGCTTTCAAAAACAACTTTTCAAACACTCTTGAGGACTGATACAAGAGTCGAACTAAAATTTTAAACGAAACTTTTTCAAACCCACTCACCTTGAAAAGCAAACAAACATTTTGAAAACACAATGAGCAAGTATCTAAGAGCCCATGGATAACCATGGATAGAAAGGGTGCTAACACCTTCCCTTTCTATAAATCTACCTCTCGAACCGAGAACTAATCTCAATACGGAATTTTTCTGTGCTTTTGTCCTTTCCATATTGGAGAAAATAAAAGACGGTGGCGACTCTTGCTTCCGCGACATTTAGCGAAACCAGCTTTAAACAGTCAGTTCCAGATCCACCGATCACAGAACTGGCGACTCTGCTGGGGAATACTTATAAAGTGAGGTGTACCTTAGGATAGTTCATAACTGTGTTTTCATTTGTTTTGACTTGTTTGCTTTAAAATTGTGGGTTGCATGGGAGTTACGTAGATCCTAACCCGGATCTGGGGATACCCTGTTTAGGTAGCATAAGCTGTGAGGGACATGTCCGGCGTAGACCGACATGGGTGAAGCAGTGGCTACGTTGGTGTGGCGCCTTGGTCTGTACCGATATCCCTTGTGTCGCAACGAGGAGAATATGGATCTTCTGAGGAGTCATTAAGCACCAACAAACCTTAGAACCTTAAATGACACAACTTGGCCATTAGAACAGTAGCAGTATGCTACGCCCATTGAGGCTAAACTCTCGTGATGGTTCTGGCTGCAAGAAAAGATTGCGATGCTGGAGTTATGACCGATTGAGGGTAGTCAATGATATTGGGATCCTCTAAGAACCCGGTTACTTTTGATAGGACAGGTATGAACCAACAAACTGAAAGAGGGTAATACCTAGACCTCATGCTGGCCTAAACTTTAAGGGCTTGTCTTGTGTGACTTGTGTGCCTTACCATGTTTGCCTTTGTAAATATTTGTGGTGTGCTTTATCATAACATCATAACATCATGAGCATTGCATGCATCCTGCATAAGGACTGACCATTTCAAAGACAAGAGGGTTTCACCTTTGCTCTGTTTTGTAGGACATCATGATGCCTATGCGAAGGAATACTATCCAGTTCAACTTTGTTCACCCACCTGAGTTGCTTGAGGAGTTGGTTAGAAGAATTCCAAACACCACTTCTTTCATCCAGGGGCATGGTTCTCTTCTCAGTTTAGTCACTGCAAAGCGGGATCAACAGTTGATGAGTGTCCTGACCCAGTTCTATGACCCTCTGTACCAGTGCTTCACCTTTCAAGACTTCCAGCTGGTCCCTACCCTGGAAGAGTTCTCTGATTTGCTTGGCATCCCTATCTTAGATCAGACTCCCTTTACTGGTTGGGAAAAGACCCTCAGGCTTGAAGAGGTTGCTGCAGCTCTTCCCTTGACCCATCAAGAAGTAATGGACAACTGGGTGACTAGAAGCGGAGTTAAGGGTTTCCTGGCCAAGTTTCTGGTTGGTAAAGCTAACAGTTTCTGGAATGACTTGGACTTTAGGGCATATGAAGACATCTTGGATCTCTTAATCTATGGGCTAGTCTTGTTTCCTAATCCTGACAACTTCATCAACGTCACTGCCATAAGGATCTTTATGTCTCAGAACCCTGTGCCCAGTCTCTTGGGTGACATCTTGCAACAACTTTATGCTCGTACTACCCGAAGACGAGGAACTCTATGGTGTTGTATCCCTTTGTTGGTGAGGTGGTTTATTTCGCACCTCCCTAAGTTCGTGCTGAAGAACCAAGAAGGAAGAGGTTGGGCTCATAGGTTAATGTCTCTCACTGACAAGGACATCATTTGGACTTTCAGAGGTTTGGATGAGATAGCTGTTATTGATCGTTGCGGAGAATACCCTAATGTTCCTTTGATTGGTACCCAAGGAGGAATCTCTTACAATCCATGTCTAGCGCTCCGTCAGTTTGGAAGAGCCAGAAGAGCAGGGCCTTATGAGATGTTGGTGCCTCACATCAGTTTTGAGTTTCAGGTGGATAGTGACGAGCTGCGTCGTGAGTTCATCAAGGCTTGGGACAGAGTTCATAAAGCTGACCCACAAGAGTTGGGGCCAAAGACTTCTCTACCTATGGTAGCCTACTACAAATGGGTCCGCATCCGTGCTCAGAAGTTAGGTATGCCATACGAATCTGTCAGACCCGTCATTCTTGAGTATCCTGACAAAGATGGGGCTCCTCCAACTGTCCTCCCTCCTCAGATACCTACTGATTATGAGACATTAAAGAGGTCTTGGTCGCGACTGCGAGAAGAACGGGATTCGTATCGGGAAAAATTCAATGAGCAGGAATTAAAGATCCAGAAGCTGACAAAGCAGTTGGAGAATGAGCGAGCTCTGAATAACTACATCCGTACTGAGAAGAAGAGACCCTGGGATCAATGATGAGCTTTGGATGTTCTTTCACAGTTTTATTTCCCTTTTCAGTATTTCCATTTTATGTAACGCCTAAGGGCAACCTGTTGAATAATTTAAATTTCAAAGTTGAATCTAATGAATTGTGTTCCTTTTTGTTTACAAAGTTGATTCTCGATTGTCTTTGAAAACATAAATCATACGCATTCCATTCATCATGTGCATAGCAGGTATTCTTCTTTTCAGGTTGCTTACTGTTCTTCGCTGTTTATTTCAGCATCATGAACCCTGACTCATCATCAACCGAGATGTCTATCAAGGCCCTTCAAGCGCAGAACGCGCAATTTCAGGAGCTGATCATGGGTTTGGCTCAAGGCCAAGAAGAGCTAAAGGCTTTACTCCTGAAGAAGGAGAAGAAGAAAAAGAGAACTGTTCTTTTCAACACGGGTCGAAGGTTTGGCAACACTCTGCAGAATGAGGAAGCTGGTTCTTCTGTAGGCAAGAGCAGTCCCCAAGGGGGAAAAGGTCCAAGTCCGGTAGTCTCTGACAATGAGACTGACTTCAATGAGGAACAGTATCCTCCGGCTGAAGACATATACAAGCAGTTGGAAGACAGACTGAATGCAATGGAGATCCAACAAGTGCCTGGGTTGGATTTCGGAGATTTGGGCTTATCTACTGGTGTGATCATTCCTCACAAGTTTAAGGAACCATCTTTCACCAAGTATGACGGGGCGTCTTGTCCCAAGCTACACCTCAGATCTTATGTGCGGAAGATTCAGCCGTACACTATGGATAAGAATTTGTGGATCCACTTCTTCCAGGAGAGTCTTTCAGGGACTCATCTCGAATGGTTCTATCAGCTGGATGGGACCAAAGTTCATAACTGGGAGGAGTTGGCTACTGCTTTTTATAAGCAGTATCAATATAATGCCGACCTTGCTCCTACACGTACCCAAATCCAGGGTATGTCGTTAGGATCAAGCGAAGGTTTCAAAGAGTATGCATAGAAGTGGAGGGATCTGGCTGGCAGGGTGCAGCCTCCGTTAACTGACCGTGAGTTGGTAGATATGTTCTTGGGGACCCTATCCGGGCCATTCTTTAATCATCTTATTGGAAACTCATCTGCGGGGTTCACTGATCTTATCCTGACTGGGGAGAGGATAGAGGCTGGAATGAAGTCCGGTAAAATTCAGAAGGGTGCATCTTCAAGTTCTGAGAAGAAACCCTTTAAGAAGGAGGCCAGTGCTGTATATGGGCCTAGAAGGCAAGAGAAACCAGAGCGCCGCCAGTCTATCAACACGGTGGTTATTGCTAAACCTGCTGCCGCTCCTCGGCAAACCAATCCACAAAGGGCTGAAAGACCCAGAAGAGAGTTTACCCGTCTAAGTATGACCCTATTGCAAATCTTGCCGCAGTTGCTATCCACCAATTTGGTGACTATTAGAGAGGCCCCGAAGGTTGTGAATACTGCCTCTCCCAAGTACAATCCAAATGCCCGCTGTGCTTATCACTCCGATAGCCCGGGGCATTCCACTGATGACTGTTGGGCCTTGAGGAATAAGGTGCAAGACCTTATTGATGCAAAGGAGATACAATTTGTGACGCCTGAGAGGCCAAATGTGGTGACTGCTCCTATGCCCCAGCATGGAGTGAATGCCATTGATGAAGATGTGTATGCCGTTTCTGTGAATGATGTAGCTACTCCTCTGATGACTGTTAAGAGTAACCTACTGCTGGCCGGTTTATTTCCGGGTTGTAGTGAAGGTTTCCTTTTCTGTGCTGTTTCCCTTTCTGGTTGTCCTTTGCTGAAGTTGGGCATCCAAAGCCTGATGGACAGCAAAGAGATTCTGTTCAAGAAGACCGCTGTTCCGTTTGTTCCTGTGGAAGATGTATCTGTTGTTACAATTTTCAATAATCCAATCAAAGCTCCCCCGAGGAAGCCAGTTAAAATCATGACTGTCGCACCCATTGTGATTACTGTTCCGGGGCCTCTCCCCTATGAATCTGATAAGGCTGTCCCATGGCACTATGGGGAAGATGTATATGTACATGGTATAAAGCAAGAGTTCAACACTGGTACCAGCATCAGCAATATCACTGGTCCAGCCAAAGTTACCCGCAGTGGCAGGCTCTTCTCGCCTGACATTGCACCACCAGCTATTCGAAGACCTCTCGTTATAACACCTGCAAGTGCACCTGCTTCCACTTCTGATCAAGTTGTTTCCCCTGCTGCCGAGTCATCTAATGCTCGGGGCAAAGGGATTGAAGATGAGCCTACCCGGATGGAGGCACCAAAATCTGTAAATCCTGAGGCCTCCCAACAAGAGATGGAGGAAATTCTGAAGATAATCAAGAAGAGTGATTTTAATGTTGTTGAACAGCTGGGGCATACCCCCTCCAAGATCTCTATGCTCTCCTTGCTGCTGTGCTCAGAGGCCCATGCTAAGGCCTTGATTTCATTTCTAAAGACGGCCCATGTGCCACAGGAGACATCTGCAGTCCAATTTACTGATTGCGTAGCCAATTTGACAGCCGACAATGGTTTGGGTTTCTCAGATGCTGACCTTACTGCTAAAGGAAAGAACCACAATGACGCCCTGCATGTCTCTATAGAATGCAGGGGCACTACTCTTGCGCACGTGTTGGTGGACACCAATTCTTCCCTGAATGTGCTACCCAAAAAGGCCTTAGACCGGTTGGATTGTGAGGGCCTGGAGTTGAAACCTAGCAACATCATTGTCAGAGCCTTTGACGGTTTTAAGAGGATGGTTCATGGAGAGGTAGACATTCCTATTCGTGTGGTTTCTCAAGTATTCGACTCGAATTTCTATGTGATGGATATCCGTCCATCTTATTCCTGTTTACTGGGTCGACCTTGGATTCACAAAGCTGGGGCAGTGACTTCTACCCTACACCAGAAGCTCAAGTACCCTGTCAGAGGGAAGATTGTCACTATGCAGGGAGAGGAGGAGTATATGGTTAGTCACTTGAATTCCTTCCGATATATTGAGATGGACGGGGAGTTTATTGAAACCCCCTTTCAACATTTTGAAGAGGTACCTTCGACATTGGCAGTGGCAGAAACAGTGGTTGAAGAGGACTTTCCATTGAAGATGGCTTCCTTGAAGGACGCCCGGGCTGTAATCAAGAAAGGTGAATGTGCTAACTGGGGTAGGCTCCCTGATTTTACACCTAAAACTGACAAGTTTGGACTGGGTTTCACTGCAGAGGCTCAGAAGGCTGTGCGCAAAGCTAGAACCAGAAGACCTCCTGTGCTCATCACCAATCCAGGAGTGAATTCCATTGGGGATGAAGATAAAGTAGAAGAGTCAGAGTTCGATAGCTGGATTTACCCGACGACTGATGGTGGATTGACCAATTGGACTGCTAAAGATCATACTCCTGTTACTTTTGTTACGCAGTAATAAACTCCTTTGTTTTTGTTATTTGTAATAAACAATGAATTAAAACTCTATGGCCCGGTGTCTTACCCGGGGCACCGTGGCTTCATTTGTGAGGGCATATTAATTGTCATTTCATATATCATGAATAAAGACCTTGGACGTTTTCTCGCATTTCAAATCTTATGCTCCTTTTCTTTCTTTCTTTTCTTTATATATTGCAAAACAGCTGTATTTACACACACTCACTCATACAGGTTTCAATCCACTCTGGATCTCACTGGTAACGACTCTGCTACTACCAGTTATGACTTCGAAAATCCGATCAACTTAGCCGAAGACAAAGGTGAAGATGATTGCGAAGTGCCTGGCGAGCTTGCAAGACTGTTACTCCAGGAAGAGAGGGCAATTCAACCACATGAAGAGCCGGTGGAAACAATAAATCTGGGTACTGAGGCAAATAGGAAGGAAGTCAAGATTGGTGCCAACCTAGAGCTCAGCGTGAAGCAACGGTTGACTCAGATGTTACGTGACTACATGGAAATCTTTGCCTGGTCCTACGAAGACATGCCCGGGTTGGATACCGACATTGTGGTCCATCATTTGCCTACCAAGGAAGACTTCCCTCCGGTTAAGCAAAAGGTCCGCCGTATGCGTCCAGAGATGTCCGAAAAGATCAAAGCTGAGGTTATGAAGCAGTTTGATGCCGGGTTTCTTGCAATGACTTCTTACCCTCAGTGGGTTGCCAACGTGGTGCCAATACCGAAGAAGGATGGTAAGGTCAGAATGTGTGTCGACTACAGGGATCTGAACAGGGCCAGTCCCAAAGATGACTTCCCCCTACTTCACATTGATGTCCTGGTTGACAATACTGCTCAGCATAAGGTGTTTTCCTTCATGGATGGTTTTTTAGGGTATAATCAGATCAAGATGGCTCCTGAAGACATGGAAAAAACTACCTTTGTCACTCAGTGGGGCACCTTCTACTATAAGGTCATGCCATTCGGGTTGAAAAATGCTGGGGCAACCTACCAACGTGCCATGGTTGCTTTATTTCATGACATGATCCATCATGAGATAGAAGTGTATGTTGACGACATGATTGCAAGATCCCAAACTGAGGAAGAACACCTGGATCATCTGCAGAAATTGTTTGACCGTCTGAAACTGTACAAGCTGAGGTTGAACCCGAACAAGTGCACCTTCGGGGTAAGATCTGGAAAGTTGCTAGGCTTCGTTGTAAGTGATAAGGGTATTCAAGTGGACCCTGCCAAGGTTAAAGCCATTCAAGAGATGCCAGTTCCTAAGACAGAGAAAGAGGTCAGAGGATTTTTAGGACGCCTGAATTACATTGCTCGATTCATCTCGCATCTAACTGCTACTTGTGAACCAATCTTCAAGCTACTGAAGAAAGATCAGGTAGTACGTTGGAATGATGAATGTCAGACCGCTTTTGACAGAATCAAAGAGTATCTCCAAGAACCACCCATTCTTATGCCACCGGTTGAAGGGAGACCTCTGATACTATACCTAACAGTGCTTGACAACTCAATGGGGTGTGTGCTGGGGCAGCATGACGAGTCTGGCCGAAAAGAGCATGCCATTTATTACCTTAGAAAAAAGTTTACCGACTGTGAGACCCGATACTCACTGCTCGAGAAAACTTACTGTGCTTTGGTATGGGCTGCTCGCCGGCTGAGACAGTATATGCTGACTCACACTACTTTGTTAATCTCAAAGATGGATCCTATAAAGTACATATTTGAAAAGCCTGCTCTGTCTGGGAGAATAGCAAGATGGCAAATGATCTTGACAGAATACGACATCCAGTACACGACCCAGAAAGCTATCAAAGGAAGTGTATTGGCAGACCACTTGGCACATCAGGCAGTAGACGACTATCAGTCAATGAACTTCGAGTTTCCAGACGAGAATATCATGATAGTGACTGATTGTGAAGTACCTGGACCGGATGAAGGACCTGAGGAAGGATCCCGATGGTCTATGCACTTTGACGGAGCTTCCAATGCTTTGGGTAACGGTATCGGCGCTGTGATAATATCCCCCCAAGGCACTCATACTCCACTCACAGCCCGACTATGTTTCAACTGCACCAACAACATGGCGGAGTATGAGGCGTGCATCATGGGTCTCCAAGCTGCGATCGACCTAAGGATCAAGTATCTGAGTGTCTTCGGAGATTCCGCTCTCGTGATCAATCAGATCAAAGGAGAGTGGGATATGAAACATCCAAATCTTATTCCTTACAGAGAATGTGTATTGACATTGATCCCCCACTTTACAGAGATAACCTTTGAACATTTTCTGAGAGAGGAGAATCAGCTGGCGGACGCGTTAGCTACGATGTCTTCCATGTTCAAAGTCAAGTGGGACAATGAGGCTCCCCGGATCATTATCTGGAAACTGGACGAACCGGTATACTATTGTGATCTTGAGACTGAATTGGTGACCGAGAAGCCTTGGTACCATGAGGTGAAGAGATATTTGGAAGCTCAGGAATACCCTGAAGGTGCATCTGTCAACGATAGGAAGTTCCTGAGAAGGTTCGCAGCGAAGTTCTTCCTTAGCAACGGCATTATGTATAAGCGAAACCATGATTCGACCTTACTGCGTTGTGTGGATAAGACTGAAGCAGAAAGGATCATGGAAGAGCTACATGAAGGGACCTTCGGAACACATTCCAATGGACACACTATGGCAAAGAAGATCCTTCGGGCAGGGTATTTCTGGTCCACAATGGAAGCTGACTGCTACCAACATTCTCGGACATGTCACAAATGCCAGATTTATGCAGACAAGGTGCATGTTCCTCCAGTTCCTCTGAATGTCTTGACAGCACCTTGGCCGTTTGCAATGTGGGGCATAGATATGATCGGTGAGATTAAACCTACAGCATCCAATGGGCACCGCTTCATCCTGGTGGCAATCGATTACTTCACAAAGTGGGTTGAAGCAGCTTCCTACGCCACAGTAACCAAGAACGTGGTGGCACGGTTCATTCGGCACAATCTGATCTGTCGATACGGCATCCCAGAAAGAATCATTACTGATAACGGTACCAATCTCAATAATAAGATGATCACTGAGCTCTGCGAGCAATTTAAAATACAGCACCACAACTCTTCTCCCTACCGGCCGAAGATGAATGGGGCTGTAGAAGCAGCAAATAAAAATATCAAGAAAATTATGCAGAAGATGACAATGACTTATAAAGATTGGCACGAGATGTTACCGTTCGCTCTTCATGGGTACCGTACCTCAGCAAGGACGTCAACCGGGGCAACTCCTTTCTCCTTGGTCTACGGCATGGAGGTAGTCTTACCAATCGAAGTACAAATACCCTCTCTCCGGATAATGAAGGATGCAGATCTGAACAAAGATGATTGGATCCAGACACGACTTGATCAGCTAAACCTTATTGATGAAAAAAGACTTGTTGCTATCTGTCATGGTCAGACGTATCAGAAACGGATGATCAGGGCATTTAACAAAAAGGTCAGACCACAAGAATATCAAGTTAGGGATCTGGTAATCAAACGCATCATCCTTCCTCAGAGTGATCCAAGGGGCAAATGGACCCCTACGTACGAAGGGCCATTTGTGGTTAAACATGTGTTCTCAGGAGGAGCCATGATTCTAACCAACATAGATGGTGACGACCTTCCTCACCCCGCCAATGTAGACATAGTAAAAAGATACCACGCATGATAAAAGACCCGCTAGGTTGACATACCTAGGCAAAATTAGGGCTTCCCGGCGAACCAAAAGGGTTCGGGCAAAATGAAGGGATGAAATGAAAAAAATCTGTACACCCGGCAAGTCGAAAACCTGAAAATGCGGCTTGGGCAAAAATGGGTATCCCGGTGGACTGAAAACCCGAAAGGGCGGTCCAGGAAAAAGTTAGGGATAAAGCGTAATATTATGTCTCATTGGATCACTTCGCATCCAGAATCCGGTATCAACATCAAGTTCAGACGGCATTGATCAATCAGCTTCATCTTCAACTAGGTCATCAAGTGATGAGACGCTCGAAGATATAAAGGCGATAGCAGAGTTGGAACCCAGTGGGATTATTCTTTTCACACAGCTGTTTTATATTCCTTTGTACAAATTTGTATTAAACTCTTTTGTTCGGCGGCGTTCTCTTACTAGGACGTCAGCCTCTTGTACATAAACGCCTATTTACAGGCAATTCAAAATCAATATAAATTCACTTTTCAGCTACAAATTGCCTTTTGCTTTTTCCTTTTTTATTTTGTTTTGCGAAGAACTTCCAAGGTTCAATTTGTGATATATGCATTTGACACTAATTGCTAACTCATAAATATTTGCATACGAAACAAAGGATTAATTATAGGTAACATTAGAAACAGGGGCAATAATGAGTGGTCTAAGCGATCTAATTGTTCCGTCCACCAAGGCACCAAGGTGAGTTCGGCTGAAGAACATAACCAGTACATCTTAATTCCCCAGAGAGTGAGTCAGCAAGTCAATACACTCTCCCCAAGCAAAACTATACAATCAGCCTTAAGGAAGTTGGGTATCCCCAGCAAATCTCAACATTCCTCAGCACAATATACGAACATTCCTAACAAGCATCCCCAACAGTCTTGATCTAAGATTGTTCCCCGGCGGTCAATCAAACATTCAATGGAGTCACTTCCCCAATATAGTTCAAAATATCCCCAGGAGAATCCAATCAAGATTTCCCCAGGAAAGGTTGAATCATCTCCCCACAGTAAGCTTATCCCCAGTAGATTCTGGAGGCTTATCCCTTGCAGAGCACGAACGCGTCCCCCGGCTTTATTCAAAAGTTATTTCCCTACCAGGATATAACTGGGTTATCCTCAGCCAAAATCCACGGAAAGATCGTCCCCGACGAAGTCTTCCTATCCCCGACAGAGTCTATTAACACTTCCAACACAACAATGGTATCCCCAGCGAAGTTACGATCAACATTCCAGCAAAGTACCTCTCTCTCCACAGAGTATTGCTCCCCAGCAAGATCGCTAGAGTAATTTTCTCCCCGCAGAGTGTTCTATTCGCCAAGTTTATCCCCCAACGAAGTTATCTTCTCCTACCGGTATTCTTGCAACTATCATCCCCAGCGGAGACAACAAAGCACTATTCTCCAACATCAGCCCAGGATATGACTTCCCGGCATCCGTCAAGGATTTAATTTCCTAGGACGAAAACATACATTCATAAACATCGCATTTTCATACATTATAGCATGCATATACGCATCATATCTTACAATCTCATTTATGTTGAGAACATCATTGCTTGATCCATATCATGCATTGCATATGACTGACCTTTACCTTTCAGGAAAGATCCAGTTAAGTTCTCATCCATGTCCTAGACCTTCTCTGGTTCAGTCAGATCGACCCTAAGATCTCCCTGATTCTTATCCAGTTGAAGATATTCCAAGACCTTGCCCGGTTCAGTTAAGTCGACCCTAATATTTTCCTGATTCTTATCTAGTCAAAGGCCTTCTCTGGTTCAGTCAGATCGACCCTAAGATCTCCCTGATTCTTATCCAGTTGAAGATTCCAAGACCTTGTCCGGTTCAGTTAAATCGACCCTAAGATTTTCCTGATTCTTATCCAGTCAAAGGCCTTCTCTGGTTCAGTCAGATCGACCCTAAGATCTCCCTGATTCTTATCCAGTTGAAGATATTCCAAGACCTTGTCTGTTTCAGTTAAATCGACCCTAAGATTTTCCTGATTCTTATCCAGTCAAAGGCCTTCTCTGGTTCAGTCAGATCGACCCTAAGATCTCCCTGATTCT
Source organism: Vicia faba (assembly GCA_948472305.1). Lineage (NCBI taxonomy): Eukaryota > Viridiplantae > Streptophyta > Magnoliopsida > Fabales > Fabaceae > Vicia > Vicia faba. The sequence goes on from OX451741.1 coordinate 539,412,937, forward strand.
TATCCCAGTAGAAGACATCCAAGATTCTCTCAACGTTCCTGTTGAGGTAGTAATCGCCCAAGATTCTCTCAGCGTTCCTGTTGAGGTAGTAATCGCCCAAGATTCTCTCAGTGTTCCTATTGAGGTAGTAATCGCCCCAAGATTCTCTCAGGGTTCCTGTTGAGGTAGTAATCGTCCAAGGTTCTCTCACCGTCCCGTTGAGGTAGTAACCATCCCTGATCCATTCATCACATTTTGAAGCTCCGGATTCAATTCCTGTAACCAGTCAGGGCACATCTACAAAGAGTCTGAAGACCAGCTCCTGTAACAGGCCAGGTAATCATTTTCTTTTTTCAGGTATGCAAGTTCTCGCTAAGGAATCTCTTACGCGATCAACACCCAGATGGCATGTATAAGCCCATCCACCTATCCATCATCTCTTAACATGGCATCTGTAAGCCCATTCCCATCATCACACTACTATGTGAGCGCAAATTTCTGGGCACTCTAGTGTTCAATCATCTTCCACCTTCGGATTACGAAAGGCACGTCAGCCAATCTACATCCTCAGGTCTAAGAAGATTGAACAGGGGCAACTGTTGTACCCCAAAATTTGCCCTCCCATATTCTTCAAGATTTGCTAAGAGTATGCTTCAAAGTCTCCCAAAGGTTGCACAGTTCAATTGCCTCCTAACAGTCAAAATTAGGGTTTTGGTTCTGTCAAAGAAATTTAAGTTTTCAAGGGTCCAATCAAGTGCCACATGCCTACAAACATGGTCAAGCATCCATATGCTAAGTTTCAAGACTCACAGCACAAAATTGCACAGTCAAAAACCCTAATTGCTCAGCAGTCAACTGTAGGGGTAAAATGGTCATTTGACAGTTAAAAGTCAAATTTTTTGGTCAACATCTTATTTTGTAGCCACAAACATCATTTGATCAATTCTTGATCATTATTTTCAAGGCATGGCTCAAAAAGTCCCAAGATGCACAAGTTTCCATATTTGGACAGTTGAAAAAGTCAACTGTAACTTGACCAAGGCATAACTTCCACATGGTTTATCATAAAAATTCCATCCAAAGCTCATTTTGAATAGAATGAACTTTCCTACAACTCATCTTCACACTTCAAGCCCAAGAAATGCTCTCACAAAAAGTTATCAATCTCAACATTATAGGTCATTCTCAAAAGTCAACAAAAAGGCACTTTAAGTCAAAGACCATAACTTGAGATTGGTAAACCAAAATGACATGGGACCAAAGTAATTGGTTATAGGACTTCAAGACCTTTCCAAAATGTCCAAGAACATGATAAAAGCTTAAAAATTGAGCAAGATATGCCTTGTGGAAGTTGGGAAATTTTTGGGAATTTTGAAAAGTCAACTTTGCTTCAAATACCTCAAAATTGCTAATGGGCCTCAATTTCTTCCAAGAATCATCATCCAAAAGCTATGCACGACCCATTGAACCAAAGGGGAGTTATTTTCTTATTTTTTATTAATTATTTGAATTTTTAATGTTATTAATTCATTTAATTAAAATTAAATATGAAAAAAATACTCAAGCATGTATTTTAAATCTTTTTATGCAGCTAATAGGTCTATCATAAACTCAAGATTTCGTGCATCACTAAAAAGGCAAGAATCTTCATTTGATTGGCATGAGGAAGGTATGAAAAGATTGAAAAATCATGGAAGATCACAAAAATTCAAAGGCATTAAAAACTTGGAGGTTGGGCTTGTTTTGTTGACCTAAAACATTCACATACATATACATATTGCAACCCTAATGCACAGAAGAGGCTAGCTGCGCTCAGAGTCAAGAATCAAACTTTGTATTTTTCCAAAAAAATTGAAATCTGCTTTCATAGTTTCAGTGCGTTTCAGGACAAAAGAACGATCCCACAAGCTTGCCAAGACTGCCAGGAAGCTATCCCAATCAAAACCACAACCTCTAACCTCAAGAATCGATAGAATGAAGCCGCCTTGTTCTTGATATTTTTCATATTCGTATTTACCTTTTCATGCCATATTAATGCATTCTAATGATTGTTTTGCACTAACATGAACTCAATAAAGCTAATGGTGCCATTGAATTGGATTAATAGTGCTTGTATAGAAAGATGCCATTGATGTTTTCTAGGTTTTCAGAGGTGCGAATTTGGGGCTTTCCTCTTCTGGAAAAATCAGACAACAAGACCTATGCCATTAGAATCAGGACTTCCTGACGATTCAAAGTCATGCCTCGCGCTCAATTTATGATGAACTAGGCCCTATTCGCTATTATTCGTGGCTTCAATTTGTGGGGGTTTAAAACCCCCGCTATCTAATGCGTTTTGTTACAGGAAAACGAAGAAGAAGATTAGGTGTCCTCACGTGATAGGGCCATTCATAATTCTGGCGCGTCTTTTGTTGTGTACCACTAATCATTTGTTTTACGTTATATTGTTTATTTTGCATTATATATTCCAAACGCGCTGAATGGTGTAGTGGTTGAAAGCAATAGTGGTGAACGTTGGGACCTGGGTTCGATTCCCAGGTCCCCCTATATATTTCATGCTTTTTCAATTAACATGCTTCTGTGCAGCGTACCATCCAAGGACTATCATGCAACCTCGCTTCTCAACTTGCCACATGGCTTCAGAAACGAATCTAATGGCCAGATCACGCGGATCACCATACCCACTAGTCAACCATGCACACGTGAACGCTGAAAGTCAAACAGGCCAAGCTTCTATTGGGCCAAATTACTGCAGATCATACCTCCAAAATTGGGTCAACACCCCCCATGTTTGCCTTTCTTTCTCTATTTTTCTTCTTTTCTTTTATTTATTTTAATTATATTATTTGTTTCATTTAATTCCACAAATTAATTTTTATAACATAAAAATACAAAAAAAAAATCAGAAAGTCAAAAAATAAATATGTTTATTATTTAATTTAATGTTTTATTTTGTAAATAAATTTAATAATTAACTTAGTTTTAATTTTAGGTTTCATTTTTATGCTTTTTTATAATAAACTAAAAAATATAGAGATTAGGGTCTTAATACACTTATTCTTTTTCTTTTCTTTTTACCATTATTAAGTATTAATTATTTTTGTAAATAAATATGCCATGTAAATAATTAATGTAAATTAGGTCAAACTTGAATTTATTTTTTTTAATAATTAAAAATGCTTAGAATTAGGGTTTTAATTCCATTTAATTTTCTCTAATTTCATAAATACAAAAAAACACAAAAAATAATTTCTTTTTTCTTTAATTTAACTAATTTAATAATTTCAACTTAATTTCCTCAAAGGGTCCAACGCCCTCGCACCTTCGAATATAATTTTCTCTTCGCGTGTTTATTTTATTTTTCTTTGTGAAATTTATGTACTTGCCCCAAAGCCTTGTAATAGATTAATTAGATATTTACTTTCCGCATTTTATTTCAAATCGGGTCTTGGTTTAATTTGGCGATGTAGACCCGCGCCTTTGTAATAGCGTAGGACTTTTATCTTCCCGCACCTTTTAACTGTTAATAACTTGCATGAAAGAATGAATGCCAAAAATAAAAACAAAGCGTAGATCACCAATGCATGACAAGATAAACATAATTGAAAATGACACACGATTCACACACCACCCCTAGGGTACGTCTCACTGTTGCCTTGCCCCTCGAAACGTGGTCGTCGAGTAGAGGACGTTTTAGTAAGTCCTCATGTCCATGAACATGGCATGGGGGTAGCTTCTAAGGTGTCTTCCTATTGCTCTGGTGACCACACTGTCCCTAACAAACGAATTGACCCGAACACCTCCAACGGTGGTGCTACCTACCTCTCAATGGTGGTATGGCACTACCTTAAGGACACTTACACGGGCTAATTCCTTAGGGTAGGTAGACGACTCGTAGATACTTGCTCTAATTCAAAACAAATCAAAAACTTCTTTTCACACCGACACTTTGCAAAAAGCTTTCAAAAACAACTTTTCAAACACTCTTAAGGACTGATACAAGAGCCGAACTGAAATTTTAAACGAAACTTTTTCAAACCCACTCACCTTGAAAAGCAAACAAACATTTTGAAAACACAATGAGCAAGTATCTAAGAGCCCATGGATAACCATGGATAGAAAGGGTGCTAACACCTTCCCTTTCTATAAATCTACCTCCCGAACCGAGAACTAATCTCAATAAGGAATTTTTCTGTGCTTTTGTCCTTTCCATATTGGAGAAAATAAAAGACGGTGGCGACTCTTGCTTCCGCGACATTTCGCGAAACCAGTTTTAAACAGTCAGTTCCAGATCCACCGATCACACTAACAAATCAGGACCCAAGAAAATCTGGGTACCTAAGGATAAAATAATACATGTTGCAGATATCTTTAGCAGCAAATCAGAAACACCAGTCACGGTACCTGGACTCTGGCTGCTCGTGACACATGACGGGAAGAAGGCATATGTTCCAAAGCCTGGAACTTAAGCCTGGAGGCCACGTTGGCTTTGGAGGCAATCAGAGGGGAAAGATCATTGGCTGGAACTGTAGGTAATGGAAATCTTCCCTCTATAAATAATGTTCTGCTAGTAGATGGATTAATGCATAATCTGTTATCCATAAGTCAATTAAGTGATAACGGTTATGATATAATCTTTAATTAAAAACCATGTAAAGCTGTTAGTCAGAAAGATGGGATTATCCTATTTAATGGAAAGAGGAAAAACAACATTTATAAAATCAAACTTTCTGAACTGAAAAGTCAGAATGTAAAGTGTCTTCTGTCTGTTAACAACAAGCAATGGATCTGGCACAGAAGATTGGGGCATGTTAGTATGAGAAGAATATCTCAGATTAACAAACTCAATCTGGTCAGAGGACTTCCTAATCTGAAGTTCAATTCAGATGCTCTGTATGAAGCATGTCAGAAAGGTAAGTTTGCAAAACCTTCTTTCAAATCTAAAAATGTTGTTTCTACCTCTAAGCCATTAGAACTTCTGCACATTGACTTATTTGGACAAGTTAAAACTGCTTCAGTCAGTGGCAAGAAGTATGGGCTAGTAATCGTAGATGACTATAGCAGATGGACATGGGTAAAGTTATTAAGACACAAGGACGAGTCACACTCTGTGTTTGTTACCTTCTGTAACCAAGTTCAGAATGAAAAGGATCTTAGAATCGTTAAAGTCAGAAGTGATCATGGTGGAGAGTTTGAAAACAAAGATTTTGAGTCATTCTTTAATGACAAAGGCATTATGCATGATTTCTCTTGTCCTAGAACTCCCCAACAAAATGGAGTTGTAGAACGAAAGAACAGAACATTGCAAGAAATGGCCAGAACCATGATCAATGAGACAAACGTTGCTAAGATCTTCTGGGCAGAGGCAATAAGCACAACGTGCTACATTCAGAATAGAATCTCAATAAGACCTATTCTGGAAAAGACTCCATATGAATTGTGGAAGAACAGAAAGCCCAACATTTCATATTTTCATCCATTTGGATGTACTTGTTTTATGTTAAATACAAAAAATTATTTGAACAATTTTGACTCTAAAGCACAGAAGTGTATTATGTTAGGATACTCTGAACGCTCAAGAGGGTACAAAGTATACAATACAGAAACACAAATTGTGGAAGAATCAATCAGTGTTCATTTTGATGATAAGCTTGACTCTGAAAAGTCAAAGCAGAATGAAGTTTTTGCAGGTATAGAAGTTGGATTTACAGGTTCTGAAGACAAGTCATCAGAAGCTCTCAACAAAGACACTCCTTCAACATCTGAAATGAGCACTTCAAGCAATCCAACAAAAGCTGCTGATCAACCTCAGAAAAGACTACCCAGAAGCAGCTTGGATCATCCAGAAGAAACTATCTTAGGAAGAAAGGAAGATCCAATCAGAATAAGAGCCAGCTTCAGAAACTCTGAAGAATCCCTCATGGGACTTGTGTCTCTGATTGAACCTTCTTCTATTGATGAAGCACTTCTGGACAACGACTGGATTCTAGTAATGCAAGAAGAGCTGAATCAATTCACCAGAAATGACGTATGGGATCTCGTTCCCAGACCAAAAGGATTCAACGTCATTGGAACAAGATGGGTGTTCAGAAATAAGCTGGACGAACAAGGTGAAGTTATCAGAAACAAAGCATGACTGGTAGCACAAGGTTATAGTCAGCAAGAGGGGATAGACTATACAGAAACCTTTTCTCCAGTCGCCAGGTTAGAATCTATCAGACTTTTAATTTTGTTTGCTGTTAATAAAGGCATCACTCTGTATCAGATGGATGTCAAGAGTGCATTCTTAAATGGTTATATAGAAGAAGAGGTTTATGTGCACCAACCCCCTGGTTTTGAAAGTACAAAAAATCCAGAATATGTTTTCAAACTAAAAAAGTCACTATATGGTCTGAAACAAGCTCCCAGAGCTTGGTATGAAAGACTAAGTAACTTTCTGTTAGAAAAAGAATTCACCAGAGGGAAGGTGGACACTACCTTATTCTGTAAGTCAGTTAAGAATGACATCTTAGTTTTCCAAATTTATGTTGATGATATTTGAGATGAGCCTCATGGGAGAAATGAAATTCTTTCTGGGAATTCAGATCAATCAAAATCCTGAGGGAACTTACATTCATCAGAGCAAATATGTCAGAGAACTTCTGAAGAAATTTGACCTCTCAGAATGTAAGTCATCAAAGATTCCAATGCATCCCACGTGCATTCTGGAAAGAGAAGAGGTAAGCAAAAAGGTAGAACAAAAGGTCTACAGAGGTATGATTGGTTCTCTCCTTTATCAGACGGCTTCAAGGCCTGATATCTTATTCAGCGTATGTATTTGTGCTAGATTCCAATCAGATCCTAGAGAATCTCACTTAACAGCTGTTAAGCGAATTTTCAAGTATCTGAAAGGTACTACTAATCTGGATTTATTTTATAGAAAATCTAGTGATTACAGCTTAGTAGGCTACTACGATGCTGAATTTGCTGGAGACAAAGTAGAGCGTAAAAGTACTTTTGGAAGCTGCCAGTTTCTGGGAGAAAATCTGATCTCTTGGTCCAGCAAAAGTCAATCCACAATTGCGCTATCAACAGCAGAAGCTGAGTACATAGCAGCAGCTGGATGCAGCACACAAATGCTCTGGATGAAAAGTCAGCTTGAAGACTTCCAGATTTTTGAGAGTAACATCCCTATACTCTGTGACAATACTTCTGCCATTTGCTTAAGTAAAAATCCTATTTTGCATTCTAGGGCTAAGCATATAGAAATAAAACACCATTTCATTAGGGACTATATTCAGAAAGGAATTTTGAACTTAAAATTTATTGATACAGACCATCAATGGGCTGCTATCTTCACTAAAACTCTTTCTGAAGATAGGTTCAATTTCATTCTGAAACATCTCAGCATGAAGCTCTGCCCAGAGTGAAAATGTTTTAATTTTATATATTAACCTTCAGAATGTGTTTTCTTTTTTTCTGTGAACTTCTGATCAATCTCCTTTCAGAAAGATAGACATGCAGATTGCATCAGATTCTATTCTTAAAGATCTGAGCGTTTCAGCTCAAGGATAGACGTGATGCTCACTAAATCAAACAAGTGTCATCCAATCATCAGCAAATCTCTGAAGCAGAATACGCGTGCACACTTCTGAGAAGGCAAAACGCTGATTGGATGCATTGAGACACATGTCTAGTAACCGTTTCAAATATCTTTCTCAAATCCCCCAAAATCAGCAAGCATTAAATGCGTGTAATCATGAGTTAAACTGTAATCATGAATTAATTCTCTTTCTTAAAACCGTTTACATTTCCAAAACACATTTTGAAATATATTTAAGCACATTAACATCATTCATTAAACTTTTAGCGTTTCTTATAATCATCCAAATATTTTCTCTGCATTCTTACTTGTGTGTTCATCTTTTTCAAAAGAAACCCTTTTTCAAGCTTTTCTAAAAGAAACCCTAAGTGTGAACATGGCAACCTCTAGCAATGTTTCTGCAGGTTCTCAGAAGGAGGCTTCATCTGAACAATACCAAATTCCCTTCAGAACGCTCCTTACACCAGTGAAGAACTTGGAAGTTCTGTCTGAACTGATTGTTGATTTCACCAGTCTGAAAGAAAATGGATTCGATTTGACAGAAGAAGTTAGGGCGCAAGGATAGGAGAGATACTTTGATAGGTTGGTGGGTCCAACGTTCCCAGTATTGGTCAAAGAATTCTGGATTCATGCGTCTTCATCAACACATCAAGTTACTTCCTATATAATGGGAAAGAAGATTGTGATCACTGAGGATCACATTGCAAGATTGATTGGATACACAGGTGGTGGTATCCGCTGTATCGACATGGCAGAAAGATGCTCAGATGCTGCTGTCATTGCAAGAGAGATTTTCACCATGGGGTTCCCAGCAGCAAAATCAGAGACTTGAAGGATCAACACAGAATATGGGCGAAGATTATTCTGGGGTGCTTCAATCACAGGAAGCCCACAAGCTCTCCTGATTATATAAACATAGATCAGCAGTTTCTGATCTATTTTATTAATCAGAACGTAAAGATTAACTTGGCTCATCTTCTGTTTAATCACCTCAGGACCAGCGTCAAGGAGACAAGAGAAGAAGAAAGGACAAAAAGGGATTGGATACCCTTTGGTAGGTTAATATCAGATATTCTAACTGAGAATAGGCTGATTGAACACCTTACAGAAGCACAGGAATTAAGCTCTATTGAACCTACTGTTGGCAAGCCTCTGAATGCCAAGAATCTGAAGAAAATGAAACTGATAGAGAATATCAGAAAGGAGCCCAGCGTCACTCCTCTTACTGACATCACCAGCAGAAGAGTCCCTCTGGACGACTTCCCAATATTCTCTGAGATTAACTCTAAACCAGTCATTGTTCTCAGATACTTGGATGCTTGCAAGGCTGATGGCACAGATCCCACTCTGAACATTAAAGATCTGCACCAGCAAAATCTAGAAGTTACTGTGAAGAAGACGAAGAAAAGAAAGGCTACTTCAGAAGGACCATCCCAGCAGACCCGTAAGAAGAGAGGTAATCTATCTGCTGTTAATGTTTTAAATTCTTCTGCTATTCCAACATCAATCCCAGCCCCAACTTCATATGAACTCCCAATCCCCATACCAACCATTGATGAAACCGAACCAGAGGCTGACCCTTATGAGTCACTAACTCTCAGGAGATCCCGCACCAAAAATCCAAAACCCACAACATCAATAGAATCAGAACTTGATAAAGTTCTCTCTGAAATTGATCAACATTCTTCCGCTCCCCTCTTAGAAAATCCAAACACTCAACCAGAAACTCCCCATTCACCACAACCAGCAACTACACTATCTCCAATACCAGAACAACCAGAAATTCCACCTCCCTCTCCACAACCAGAACTTCATCCACCTTCACCTCAACCATCATCTCCACAACCTGAGTTTCAACACTCTGAAACTCCATCACTTGAACATCAAACTCCTGAACCTCTTTCACCTCAATCCTATGAACCTCAACCCTTGGCAATTCAACTTCCATGTGGTACAACTGTAAACATACCCCAGCTGCCATCCTCACCAGAAACTACCCCTCCAAATACTCTAAACAGTCCAATTATCATTTCTGAGTCTCCCACTCCATCTCCCAAAAAAAATACAGAAGACCACAGCAGGACCTTCATTGATTTAACAATCCTTGACCGTCTTGCTGATCTTAAAAATAAAATAGCCATTCCCAAACCCAAACAGCTAGATGTTGGCTCTAGCATTTTGAATTTTGAAACAGGCTTGCAGAATTGGATTGCTTCTCTAAAGCAGGTTTGTCCTGAAATGATTGATCCTGCTGCCTCAGACCAACTCTGGACACAATTCAGAATGTGGGTACGTGCTGAAGCCCTCAAGCTGCAAGACATCAACTATGAACAGGCCCAACAGAACTTCAGCAAGCTGCTGAAGGAAGCTGAAAGTCAGCTGCTGAAGGAGGAAGTGCTACTTCTGGATAGTGAGCCATGGTCTGAAAAGCGTCCAGCCTCAAAAGTTCAGCCAGCAGAAGATCAGACAATTCAAGCTGAAGAGGTTAGTCAAGCAGAAGACGTTGCAGAAAGCTCTCAGAAGCATCCTGTTTCTGATGTCTCTCAAGCTGCTTTGGACAGACAGACTCTTGAAGAGCTGAAGCAGAATGATATTCGTCTGCAGCAAAGAATGGATGATAATGATCAGAGGATGAAGGAAAGGATGGATGTGCAAGATGGCAAGATTGATACAGTTGTCAGCATGGTGCATCAGCAGAAGGAAACTGCCGATCAGATAAAGAACATGCTAGAAGCTCTGTTCACACGCTTTCCACCCCAACCTTAGTTTTTTCATTTCATGATGTTTTCATTTTTTTCTTTCCATGTTTTCTGTACTCTCTTCTAAGCTTTGAATTAAATATAACAGTTTTTCTGCTCTGATCATTTTAGCTTATATTACTTATACTTTTTGATTGCTGACAAAAAGGGGGAGAAAAAGAATGATATTTTTCAATAACGGATTACTGAGACAAAAAGTCTCAAACATTCTAACACTCTGATATACTTGAATGTTTTCTGTTTCGCATAAGCCTACAGGTACAAGAAGTTAATCATCTCTGATACACTGAAGCTCTGATGTTCTGATGTCCAAAAGAAAGTCAATAAAGATTTGATCCTGAAGAACTCTTGGAATTAAAAAGGGAAGTAATAAATTCAGGGGGAGTATCTCCGATCTAAACTCTGATATCTCTTTATCCCTTATCCTCTAATCTTTGATAACTTCCTATTTAATTCTGATACAATTTATTATTTGGTTATCTCTGATACTTTTCATGTTAATTTTCAATTAAAAAAATCTAGTTTTTGTCATCATCAAAAAGGGGGAGATTGTTAGAACAAAGTTTGAATCTACTACCCTAAGTTTAAGTTTTGATGATAACAAAATGCAAAGATATATTAATTGTATGATTCATGTAAGACATATATGCTACCTAAAAATTACATTCTGTTTTACAGAAACTCTGATGTGTATTAGCAAGAAAATATCATCATCAGCATCAGAAGATGAAATATCAACATCAGCATCAAAGGATGTTATATCAGATACCAGAATCAGAAGATCAACATGTGCTTACGCTGAAGCTTGATGAACAGATCTGCGCATAACAATCTGAACTCTGATCAAGACAACAACAATTCATCAGCACCTAAGCAGCGTCAGAATAAGCCAAAGCCAGAACACGCTTAAGTGGCAACGGTACTGTGCATTCAAGATGCTTTATTATCAACGACATTATTCTAGACAAAGATCTTCTCATTATGGAAAGAATGTTATTGGCATTGAAACAGAATTAACTGACTCCAACGTACCATTTTCCAAGCTATATAAACAAGTCAGTGAAGATTGAATTGGCTAATGCTCTACAACTCTCTACACACCTAAAGCTATTCATCATCTTCCTCACTCTCAGTTTGCTAAAGCTCTCAAATTCTTTACTCAATTATTTTAGCACTCTACTTCTCATAAGCTTAACGTGTGTAGTATCACAGTTGTGATAAATAGTTTTTGTAGAAAACATTCAACACACTTAGATTTCATTTATCTGTAAGAAAGTATTTCCTTGAGAAACCGGTTTGTGGTTTGACTCAAGAAGGCTTTAGCAGTTGTTAAAGCAGTTGTAATAGTCAGTGGAATATAGTGGATTAAGACCTCGTTGGAGAGAGGCGAAATCACCTTGACGGGTGGACTGGAGTAGTTTGAGATCAAAAGAACCAGGATAAAAATACTGTGTTGACTGCAATTGATTTCAAGTTTTTACAATTCAACCCCCCTTCTTGTGTTTTTCACTTCTTCAGTGTCTTGTGCAGAGCAAACCCTAGCTTGATCTTGAATTCCAAGAGTCTTGTGCTGAGAAATGTTGATGAAATGAGAGGGAAAATTTTGGGGTACAACAATGTGTATTATTAGGTGTCTTAGGAGAGAAAAGAAAAGGCTCAAGTGAGCAAAATAAAAATGACATGAAATGTAATGCTTAAAGTAAATGGTACATAAAGCATAAAAAATAAAAGGGCGCAAAGTAAAAACAATTTAATAATTAGTGGTTAGTTGGATGACCATCTTTAAACTTGCATTTGGAACTCATTAGAGGATTGGTAGAACCGAATCCTCCACACAACAAGTTGCATTTGCTTTTTGTCAAGTATATCATCCATTTGGAATCCTCACAAGTACCATTTAATGATGAACGATGTGTAAGTCATTCGCATTGACAAAAAGTGTTGTAGATCCATTAGAGGATTGGTAGAACCAAAGCCTCCACACAATGAATCTCAAGGTTATTGGATCAAAGGGATCAAATTAACATACTTGGGCTTACAAACATAGGTTTGGGCCACGAATGATCATTTATTCGAATCGGGGAAAATTTAGCGCTATGTTAAGCAATCGTAAGTGGACTTATATAGAAGTCGCACCTATTTTGAGGCCGATCAATATCAATCTATACACCATTTGTTTTGAGACATGATATAGTGATCATGCTCCAATAACACTTAGTGCATTAAGAAAGGGACAAGATGAAGAGGGGTGGGAAAGAATATACAAACCATATTTGAACTAATTTTAAATCAAACTATTATTAAAATCATTCATCCATTTTTAGGGAGTTAGACTCAACACTATGGATCCAATGATGTTAATAAAGTTCATGATCAAAATTCAACCCAAGTTCAGGCAGAAAATAATCACAAAATAATATTGCATTTAATATATACATTACAAAAGGTTTTAAAAATGTTTTAAAATGGAAATAAGAAAGAAAATTATCAACTATATTCAAATCAATCAAGAAAAATTAAGTAAGCCCATATAAAAATCAGAAAAGGACTCAAATATTTTTATAAAAATTTAGGCAATTTTTAAAAGTCAGAAACTATTTTAAAACTAATTAAATTTTTTCAAACAAATAGAAAATAGATCTAAAATAGTAAACATCAATATAAAATTACATAAAACTTTCAAAAAGTCAGAAATATGCAAAATGATATTTATGAATTTTTTTAGAATTAAGAAATGTTAGAAAGTATTTTTAAGGTAATTAAAACAAAGCAAACAATGCAAAAATATAAAAAATATTAATTGTCAAAATAAAAATAAGAAAAAATATTCATGAGATCAGAAATAATTCAAAATATTTTTGTGAATTTTTTCATAATTTTTGGATAAAACATAAAAGAGTTATGAATTTTTGAAAATTAAATCAATTAAAATGTAAAATCAGAAAATAAAATAAAACCAAAAAGATATGAGCCATCAGATCATAGTCAAAACACGTTAGTAAGCTAATCCAATGGACCAGACGCGCTGTGCTTGATATGGACCTTAGTAAGATGCGCATGGAATCAGAAAAAAGCAACCAATGAAATTAAAACGTTTGGCACGCTACCATTGGCTAAGAAGAGACATGTCATCATCTTCAACCTCTAGCCACCCTGCAATGGAGATTTTGTGAGATCTTTCAAACGGTAAAATTAGGATCCCAAACCAGTATCATTGGATTCGTCTCTTTAAGACGATCCTCTCTTCAAGACGATCCTAACACCACCATCGCGCCAAATTTATATAAAGTATACAAAGAGATATGAATCAAAAACCCGGAAAATAGTGAGCACCTTCAATTTGAGATTTCTCTCTCAATTCTCAATGGATTTAAAAATTGTAAGAAGCACTAGAATAAGGAGAAGGAGTAGAACAAGTTCGTGCTTTATTTGGATCCAAATGGTGGATAATTCTACGTTTTTGAAGTACAAGAAAGAAGCTCTGAAATTGGACTTCTGTAACTTGGATTATAGCTCGTTTTGTTTGGTTTAAGTGCTGGAGAGTTTGTATGATGCTTAAGGAAGATGAATGTGCAAAGAATTTTGGAAGAAAAGGTTGGAATCTCAGAAACTGATTTCAAAAATTTGAAGTTCGTGTGAGGTTTTGACAAAGTGTTTTTGGCTCTCAAAGCTCGAGGAAATGAATGGGATGACCCTCTATTTATAGGGAATCAAATGGAATGTTCAAGTGTGTGAAATGATGAAGTTTGAAGGGAAATCGTGTGAACCTAATGCACGAGCAAAGTGTGATATGATTTCCATCAAAACTCATCCAATCCTTGTGTTTTAAGGATCTAATCCACTTTGGAAATTTGGTTAAACATGTTTAGATTATAAACGCGTGCTAATTTGATGCTTAGAGGCCAAAACATGAATTTCAAATTCTGACTTATGAAGAAACTTCAGTTCCAAGTTACCAAGTTCAATCCAATGGCATTCTCAGCTCAAGGGGTCTTAAGGTATGATTATTGATGCTTTATAAAAATGAGGTTACAAGCTTTGCAATAGAAAAAGAATGAAATCAAATGGATGCTTGAGCTGAAAGTTCCATTGAGTCAAAGTTGGGAAAAAAAAGGTTGACTTTCCATTCTTAGAAATATTTCAAATTTTTCTTCAAATGTGACCTATAATGTTTTGCATCCAAACATGGCCTTCCACTAGGAATTTGATCTTGACCAAAAAATATGGCATGAAATAGAGCTCTTGAATGACATTTTGAAACTTGAAACATTCAAAATATCCAAAAAAATGAGAGAGTTATGAATTGTTGAAGTTGGCAAAAAATCATGAAATGACCTATAATCTTTTGTATCCTTAGGGCATCTTCCATCCATTTTCTCAGTTTTCACAAAAAAGAAAGCATAAATTTCACATCCTCAAGATAAATGTGGAAAAATATTGGGATCAAGGTGTTAAGAATTGACCAAGTTATGATCATTTGAAGTCACATATGGGGGAAATGGGGGTTCATCCGGAGGACTTGTAATCTTTCTTCATCATCAAGTTTCTTCCATATGAAAACTCCTTGAAACTTTTGAAGTGATTTGTTGATAACCCTTTGAAGATAAGGATGTCTTTGGAATCACTCAAAAATACCAAAAGATGAGCAAGATATGCTCCTTTGAAGTTCAAAATCCTAGCTCCTAGATCAAGAAAATGCTTTGAGGAACTTTGACAATTTTGAACAAACTTCTTGTATCAACATAATTGCTTTGTAAATAGAAGTTGTTGAGGATGAAAATGAGAACAAGACTTTGTCAAACCATGACAACTTTTTCAATCAATCCTTTTTCACTTTTGAATCAATCTTGATATCTTGGGAATGTAGTGAACCAAAATAAACCTTGCCATTCCATCCCTTCCAAAACAACTTCAATGGTGAGGTTTGGACTTCTCAAGCTTTATTTCCTAGGGCATGGAAATAAACTCATGAACCCATGGAGAAACTTGCTAAATCTCATTGCCTTCACCTACATTAGTAACAATCAAGACAAACCAACATTGCATTTTATTAATTAAAAGGAAAATCAAGACAAAATATTCATGATCGCAAAAGAAAATAAGTCAAGGTGCTTGGTGATTCCTCAAAGAGCAACGATAAAGGTAGGGAGGAGAACCAAGAACCCTAATGTGATCTTGTTGTGATTGAATCAATATGGTATGATGAAGGGATCTTAGAGGGGAAAATTGGGGTACAACAACTTCCCTTATTTAAGTTTCTTCTATCCGGAGATACGAAGGTTAAAAATCTTCGTGTCGACGCGATCAAAGATACTTAAATATAAAAAAAACTCTAATTTTTTCCCTAAGATGCCATGAAATGCTTATGAATATGAGTGCACAGGGACAACTTTAAAGAGACGCCAAAACACCACTAGGGATGTAACAAAATAAAGAAGCAAGAGAGAAACCCGACCAGGAAAATAAATCACCGGTGGATCAAAAGACCCGACTTATGGAGAATGATAAAAAGCCAAAGGATACACCAACTTCTACTGAAGGTGAAGCTATCAACGTTCACTTAAGGTAGAAAGAGGAAAGATATAATAACACCGACATTCATTGACGGTGAGCTACCGACGTTTACTAAGGGTAGCAAAAAGATAACAATCATCGATGTTCACTGTCGAAGACCTACCAACTTTCACTAAAGGTAGAGGGGAAATGTATCATAGCCCCGCCGTTCATTGATGATGAACTACCAATGCTTTCTCAGGGTAGAAAAAAGATGCCAATCACCAACTTTCACTGAAGGTAACCTACCAACTTTCACTGAAGCTAGAAAGAGAAAATATATCATAGCATTGCCGTTCACTGACGATGAACTACCAACCTTCACTGAAGGTAGCAACAAAGATAAAAATCACCCACTTTCACTGAAGGTGACCTACCAACTTTCACTGAAGCTAGAAAGAGAAAATATATCATAGCACCGCTGTTCACTGACGATGAACTACCAACATTCACTGAAGGTAGCAAAAAGATAACCATCACTAACTTTCACTGAAGGTGACCTACCAACTTTACCTAAAGGTATAAAGAGAAAATATATCATATCACCGCCGTTCACTGATGATGAACTACCAATGTTCAGTTAAGGTAGCAAAAATAAAACAATAACCAACTTTCACTGAAGGTGACCTACCAACTTTCACTGAAGGTAGAAAGATAAAATATATCATAGCACCGTTGTTCACTGACGATGAACTACCAACTTTCACTGAAGGTAGCAAAAAGATAACAATAACCAACTTTCACTGAAGGTGGCCTACTGTTGTATCCCTAAATTTCCCCTCATTTTACTCAATACATTCTTCTAGAGATCCTCAATTTGCTCAAGGTTGCCCAAGAGTGGATCAGACAAACTTTCTCCTAAGGCAGTGTACCTCAAATTAGGGTTTCCATTTTTATAAAGATGGGAGAACCAAAAAGGCCTCATATGCTCTACATGGTCTTAATATGTTCTCAAGACCCTACATGTCAAGTTTCATGCCTTGCACAAGGAGTTTGCTCAGTCAACTGCTCAGATGCTTGAGAATCGACTATAATAGGTCAAAAGTCAAATGTGGCCCACATACAGTCAAACTTCAAGATTTTTCGTCAACATCAACATTTTGAAGTTATATCCATCATTTTATCAAGGGTTGATAATGATTCCTCAAGGAATGCCCTAAATTCATCAAAATCCAAAAGTTGCTAAATTAGGGTTTCTCAGTAAAAGTCAACCCAACTTTAACCAAGCATAACTTCGACATGCTTCATCAGAAATTTTCCATCCAAAGCTCATTTTGAAGATGATGCAATTACCCAAATCTCATATTCATCCCACAAGTTAAAAATATGCATTCATAAAAAGATAGGAATTTCTACATTATGGGTCCTTTTGAAAAGTCAACAAAAACACCTTTTGGGTCAAAGCTTCCTACATGAACATGGAAGACTCAATTGAGATGAGACCAAAAGGGTTGTTAGGGGTCATCCTAAGCTTTCTAAAAAGTACAATAACACCTCTCTAGGGTTAAAATTGGAAGAGATATGCCTTGTCAAAGTTGACCCTTTTTGCGAAATTGCCAAAAGTCAAATGTGCTCAAAAATGCATTTTTTGCTAAATGGGCCTAACTTTTTATGCTTGCGCCTCAATTATAATATGGTCCACGACACAAATATTCACCCACCCATTATTTGCTTCATTTTCAATTTATTTTGATTTTTTATTAATTAAAAAGTGAATTAAATCAAATGATTGATGAATAATAGCAAAGATATTATCAAGGACAAAACGAACCAAGCATAATTGGTACAAGAAAGGGAAGATTTGGCTCAAAATAGCAAGTTTACATAAGCTTGAAAATCAAATCAAATCTCTTATAATTGCAAAGATTCAATCTAAATTTGTAACCCTAATTGATTCCTAGATATATAATGGACAAGAACAAAGCATGGCATAAGGGTTAGCATGCGTGAACAAGGAGAACAAAACTTCAAAATTTGACAAAAAGTTGTGACTCGGTTTCAAGCTTAGAGGCCAATTCAATCCCTTTTAGCATCACCAAACGATTCCTAGACCTTCCCAGAAGCTATCCCAATCGATTGCACGCCTCTACACATCCAAAATCGCCCCCTAGCAATCTCATGATTTGCTCATATTTTCAAAATAGATTACCATAATTCTTGCATCATTAGCATGTTTAACTTATATATTTGTGATCCTTATCATGTTTGCAAACTAACTGAATACCTTAATTGCGTTTTTGAAGCCTATACATGCATTTTCCATTGTTAGGGTTTGTATGTGCAGATTAGGGGTTTTGTCCACAGGTTAAATTGGCTAACAAAAGGGGTACCATGATGTTCACAAGATCAAGACGAGTTGATCTATATATTTAGATGGCATTTATCTTGCGTGTTGTGGATTTTTAAGTTTCACAGGTTTGTAGCTACAGACCTTTGTCTGTAGGTAAAGGTACCAGAGCCTAAGACGACGGAGAGAGGAAGAAGAAGGTTAGGTGTTAGCCAGCCATTCGGCCATTCGAACCAGCGTGCGTTTTTTTTTGTTTTCTCCCACTAACCACTTTATTTCATAAATTATATTGTGTTTGCATTATACTTACATCAAAAGCGCGCGGCTCAGATGGCAATGAAGCATTGCTAGTGAGTATAAGGAAATGGGTTCGATCCCAGGTCCCAATAAAATTTTCTTTATTTCACTTTCTTGTAACAAATCCAACGTATCATCCTTCCTGGTGACTACCATGCACACTTGCGTCCAACCATTTGATCAAGCGCACCATCAGATCTAACCCTCCATCCATGAGGGACTATGGTGCACGTTCAAGTCAACGCTACACAAGATCTAATATTGACTGGGCTTGGAGTGTTTTTGGGCTTAGAAATTCAGAATGACACCCCCAGAATTGTTAAGAACACAGGCCCATATGCTTTTTTCTTTATTTATTTCTTTTACTTTAATTATTTTGTTTAATTATTTTTCACCAAATTAATTACTTTTTTTAATCATAAAATCAACAAATCACAAAATACCAAAAATACCAAAAATACACAAAATCTTATTTTCTTTGTAAAATATTTTATTTTCTTGAAATTATTTAATTTAGCTAGATTAGGTTCACTTCAATTTCTTTTTCATAATTAAAATGATTAGATTTAGGGTTTTAGTCGTACATAATTTAATCAATTCTTTTCTCAAAAATACAACCCAAATTATTTCTCAATTAGATTTTAGGGTTTTCAATTTCTTCTCGTATTTAATTCGCAGCGCATTTAATCATTTCTTTTCCATTATTATTGTAACTGCCAATGGTTTGTAATAGTTAAATTAGGGTTTTATTTACTTCTTTAACCCCCGATTCTTTGGTTATGTAATTAATCCCCATACTGGAAGCCTTGCAATAGCTAGGTTTATTTTCTCGCACTTTTTAATTCCTACAAATATTTAACTGTCTAGATGTAAGCTAATAGGATTGTATGGCAAGAATATCTGAAATTTAAACGGTATATCACCTAATGTGTAAAGATTAAATAACTGAAACAATTCATATGCACATATCAACTCCTATGGTTTACCTCACTTCGGTTTCCTTCAGTAAACAATCATTAAGCATAGGAGATTTTAGTGGTTGCCCTCCAGTCTTAAGAGATCAAATGTTGCCTCGGAAATGTTGCCTCGGAAATGTTGCCTCAGAAAGATCTTAAGACTCTAGGGTTATTACTAAAGTTTCCTAACTATTGCTTTAGTGATTGTATTTGTCCCTTTCGAATGTCCCTTACAACATCAACGATGGTGCTACCTACTCCCTAATAGTAGGATAGCACTGTCTAAAGGAAATGAGAACAAACAATCTTTTTTCGAGTAGGTAGAATCTTAAGTACTTTCTCAATGGAAACTTTTCACACAAACACCTTTCAAAACAAATTTTCAAAACAAACTTCGTCACATGCTTAAGGACAGATACAAGGATTATCATGAAGTAAAAACATTTTCAAGACAAACACACACAAGCAATTTGAAAAATGAGAAAATACCTAAGAGCCCATGGAAAACCATGGATAGAAAGGATGCTAACACCTTCCCTTTCTATAATCTACCCCCCGTACTCAGAATATCTCGAAAAAAGGTTTTTTCTGTTCTTTTCCCTTTTCCATGATTGAATAAAATAAAAGTTGATGGCGACTCTTGCTTACCGCGACATTTTGCAAACAAAAAACACAAAATGCAAACTAGTAAAAACAGTCGGTTCTGCCGCCGTATCACAGAACTGGCGACTCTACTGGGGACTTATAAGTGGGGTATACCTTAGGATCTAGGTCATTAAATTGCTTCTCTTGATTGTCTTGATTGCTTTACTTTTGAGGGTTTGTTTGGGGTTACTATAGATCCTACACCCGGATCTAGGGGCACTCATTAGGTAAACAACAATAGATCGTGGAGATTGTACAACGTAGACCGATATGGTTTAAGTGATGGCTTTGTTGGTGTGGCACTTTGGTTGGTACCGATATCCTTCGCGTGGTGTCGTGAAGCACCAACGGACCTTAGAACCTTAGTTGAGAAAACTTGGCCATTAGAAAGTAGTGAGATAGCCGACCTCGGTGTATAGCTGAGGATTGGTTGATACTCGATGCTACACTCATTGAGATCAGACTTTCGGGATATTTCGGCCGCAATAAAAGATTGATTGAGCTGAAACAATGCCCGATAAAGGATTGTCAGTGATATTGAGATCCTCTAGAACCCAGTTACGTTTTAAGACAGGTTTGAAACCAACTAAACTTCAAGAGGGTACTACCTTTAACCTCATGTAAGCCTTAAACCTAAGGACTTTGTGTGATTTGACTGTGTTTTCTATACCTGTGTTTGCTATACCTGTGGTTTTGTCATGACATCATGCAGCATAACATGGCATCCATTATTATTGCACTAACCATTTCAATGACCAAGGGAATTTATCTTGGTTCTGTTTTGCAGATCATGGCTTCCAGTCGTAGAAACACTATCCGAATCAGCTTTGTGAAGATACCTTCCCAACTCAAGGAGCTTGCATCAAGGGTTTCTGAAACTTCTGCGTTCACTAAGAGACATGGTCAACTTCTCAAATTGGTTACTTCAAACTTTAATGAAAAGATGATGAGTGTACTTTTTCAGTTCTTCGATCCCAAGCACCATTGCTTCACCTTTCCATACTATCAGTTGGTGCCTACCTTGGAAGAATTCTCTCAGCTATTGGATATACCCATTCTTGAACAGGTACCCTTCACGGGTCTAGAAGTTCCTAAGCCAGAAGTCATTGCCTCAGCTTTGGATCTGAAACGGGCCGACGTGGTGTCCAATTGGGAAACCAAAAGCGGAGTCAAGGGTTTTCTAGCCAAGTTTCTGATAGACAAGGCCCGACTATTTTGGGATGATATGGATTTTCAGGATTTTGAGGAGGTCTTGGCTCTTCTAATCTATGGGTTAGTTCTATTCCCTAATTCGAACTCATTCATAGATGTGAATGCTATCAAGATATTCCTCTCCCGCAACCCTGTGCCAACATTGCTCGGAGATATTTTGCACACTCTCCATACTCGTACCATGAAGAGAAGAGGGATTATTATGTGTTGCATGTTGTTGCTGTCAAGGTGGTTTATTTCTCACCTCCCTAAGTCCATACTGAAGAATAAAGAAGGTTTGGGTTGGTCGCAAAGGATAATGTCACTCGCTCATACGGATATTCTTTGGTGTTCTCGAGCTATGGAAAACACTACTATTATTGACCAACGCGGGGAGTACCCTAATGTCCCATTACTTGGTATCAGAGGGAGTATAACCTATAATCCTTGTTTAGCTCTACGACAATTTGGTCACGCTCGAAGGGATGGTCCCCATGAGTTACTTATTAAGGGCATTGTATTCAACTATGAGGATGATGTTAAAGAGTATCGTCGGAGGTTCATACGAGCTTAGGGCATGGTAAAAAGGTCTGGAACCAAGGCTTTAGGGCCAAAAACTTCCATTTCTATGGAACCTTACCTCCAATGGGTACGAGCTTGTGCCCAGAAGCTTATGATGCCCTATGTGGCCGTTTTACCAGTGATTGTGGAACCCACTACGGAGGAAGGCATTCCTTACACGATTCTCTATCCTTACATGCCCACTAATCTTGGAGAATTACAGAGGTCTTAGATTCAGTTGATGAAGGAGCGTGATACTTATAGAGATCAGTTCCATGCCCAAGAGAGGAAACTTTTAGAGCTCACAAAGTAACTCCACGAGGAAAAAGGACTGAATGACTATCTTGGCACAAAGAGGAAGCATCCATGCGAACTTTGATGTCTTTTATAGTTTTAGATTTATTTTTTAATTGTAACGCCTAAAAGGCATTCGAACTTTGAATTCAGCTAATAAAATATTTGTTTATTTTGGTTTTCAAATTTAAATTTCTCGAAGTCTTTGAAATCATTGCATGCGCATCCCATTATCATACACATCATTACATGTACCATTACAGGTTTTTCATCTTCTTCGCTGTTTATTTCAGCACGAAATGTCTTCCGAGCAAACCATCAAGGACCTTCAGGCACAAAACGCCCAATTCCAACAAATGTTCATAAGTCTGGCAAAAGGGCAGGAGGATCTGAAAGCCCTCATCCTGAAAGAAAAGAAGAAAAAGAAGAAGGTTGCTGGTATTCTGAATATGGGCAGAAGGTTTGGAGAGCGGTTGAAGAAACAAGTCGATCTGACCTCTTCATCTAAGGAAGGGGAGAATCATGAAGAAGAGAAGGACCCCAGCCCTGCAGTTTCTAACAATGATACCAATTACAATGATGAGAAATATCCTCCTACTGAGGATAGATACAAGAAGTTGGAAGATGTACTGAGTGCTATGGAAGTTCAAAGGATACCTGGACTGGATTTCGAAGAATTGAGATTAGTGTCGGGAGTGGTCATCCCGCAGAAGTTCAAAGCTCCAGTTTTTGCTAAGTATGATGGGGTGTTCTGCCCAAAGCTCCATCTCCGTTCTTATGTTAGAAATATCCAACCCCACACCGCTGATAGAAATCTGTGGGTTCATTTCTTTCAAGACAGCCTGTCAGGGACTCAGCTTGAATGGTTCTACCAGCTGGAGGGAGCCAATATCCGAAACTGGGAAGATCTGGCTGCTACTTTCTACAAGAAGTATCAGTATAACGCCGACCTTGCTCCTACTCGTACTCAACTTCAGAGTATGTCCATGGGTGCAAGTGAAGGCTTTAAGTACTATGCGCGAAAATGGAGAGACTTGGCTGGAAAAGTTCAACCCCCGTTGTCTGATAGGGAGTTGGTTGATATGTTTCTGGGGACGCTATCTGGTCCATTTTTCAATCATCTGATCGGCAGCTCGTCAGCTGGTTTCACCGAGCTGATTCTAACTGGAGAAAGAGTAGATGTTGGGATTTGAAGTGGCAAATACAGAAGGATGCCTCTTCAAGTGCAGTAAAGAAACCTTTCGCTGGTAAGAAGGAAGCCAGTGCCATCTATAGCCCGAGGGGCCAAAACAGGGCTAAACATCGTCAGACAGTAAGCATCATAATGATACCTAGGCCTGTAGTTACTCCATAATGCAACAATCAACAAAGCGTGGAAAGACCACAACGACAATTTACCCGCATCGACATGACATTGGCTGAAGTGCTACCTCACCTGCTGAGATCTAACTTGGCAACCTTGAGAAAGTCTCCCAAGAATCCAGATACTACATCTCCCCGATATAATCCGAATTCCCGGTGTGCTTATCATTCCGAGAGTCTTGGCCACGATACAAATGATTGCTGGGCTCTGGGGAATAAAATACAAGACTTGATTGAAGCCAAGGAAATAGATTTTGATGCTCCGGAGAAGCCCATAGTCATAACTGCTCCCATGCCTAAACACGGTCATGGAGTTAATGTTGTTGACACTGATTTTTTTGTTACCTCTGTTGATGAAGTTTCTATTCCTCTCATGACTGTCAAGAAGAATTTCATGTTGGCCGGTTTATTTCCAGGTTGTGGTGAAGGTTGCGACATGTGTTCGCTTCTACCTTCTGGTTGCCATTTTCTGAAGTTAGGTGTTCAGCGCCTAATAGATAGCAAAGAGATTTTGTTTGAGAAGACTATGATTCCTGTTGTTCCAATTGAAGACATTGCCATTATAACCATTTCCGCCAATCCTTCCAAGGTTTCCTCGAGAAGACCTGTTAGGATTACATCTGCTCCAAGAATTGCTTCGCTGATAATCATTGTTCCTGGTCCTGTCTCGTATGTCTCGAACAAAGCTATCCCATGGCATTATGGTGCCAATGTGTACTATCATGGCATCAAACAAGATCAGAAAGATGAAGAGGCTGATCCTGATATTGATAACATTTTCGGAACCAGCAAAATCACCCAAAGTGGAAGGGTCTTCTCTCCCGAGATTTCCCCTAAGACTGTCAACAAGCCAATTTTCATTCAATCTGCTGTTCCTGCTAGTACATCAACTACTGTTCCTGTTCTTACTCCAGTTATTACCCCTGTCGGTGAATCGTCTGATACGCGCGACAAAGAGGTTGTAGGTGAGCCTGCCCGGACGAAGGCGCCTAAGAAAATTGTTGTGGAAGTCTCTAAGCAAGAAGTAGAAGAAGTACTGAAAATCATTAAGAAGAGTGACTACAATGTGGTTGAGCATCTGGGGCAGACCCCATCAAAAATATCCATGTTATCTCTGCTATTGTGTTCCGAAGATCATGCGAAGGCTTTGATTGCATTTCTCAAGACTGCACATGTGTCGCAGGAGACTTCGGCTGATCAGTTCAAAGATTGTGTGGCCAGCCTGACTGCTGATAATGGGTTGGGTTTTTCAGATGCATATTTAACACCGCGGGGAAGGAAGCATAATGATGCTCTGCATGTCTCGATTGAATGCAGGGGCACCATTATGGCTCATATGCTGGTAGATATCGGGTCTTCACTAAATGTTCTGCCGAAGAAGGCGTTGGACCAGTTGGATTATGAGGGTTTGACTCTAAAGCCTAGTAACATTGAGGTAAGGGCTTTTGAGGGATTGAAGAGAATGGTGCACGGGGAGGTGGATATCCCTGTCAAAGTGGGTTCTCAGACATTTGGGTCCACATTCTAGGTGATGGATATCAGTCTGTCGTATTCTTGTTTTCTGGGTCGTCCTTGGATCCACGAGGATGGGGCAGTTACTTCCACACTCCACCAAATGCTGAAATATCCGGTGAAAGGAAAGGTTGTCACAGTGCGGGGTGAAAAGGAGTATATGGTGAGCCACCTCAATTCCTTATGATATGTAGATATTGACGGGGAATTCATAAAAACTCCTTGTCAGAATTTCGAAGAGGTCCCTTAGTCTTGGCATCAACTGAAACTACTACCAACAAACCTCCTTTGAAGACGACTTCTCTCAAGGACGCCAGGGACGTGGTTGAAGAAGATGGGTGTGCCAATTGGGGTCAGCTCCCTGATTTCACTCAGAAAACTGACAAATTTGGTTTGGGCTTTACTCTAGGGGATCAATGGGCTGTTAGACGCGCTCGGGATGGAAGACCTCCCCTACACATCAGCAATCGGGGAATTAATTCCATTAAAGACAGTGAAGAGGACTCATACATCGACAGCTGGATCTACCCAACAGCCAACGGTGGACCGAGTAACTGGGCGGCCAGGGACTTCATACCTGTTTCTTTTATTCCGCAGTAATTGACTTATTTGTTTTAAGATTTGTAATAAACAATTTGAAACTTTACGGCTTGGTGCCTTGCCCGAGGCACCTTGGCTTCGCTTGTGAGGGCTATTATTTGTCATTTCATATATCATTAATAAAGCATTGGAAGTTTCTTGCATATAAATTTTGCGCTCTCTGTTTTTCTTTTATGTTTTTCACTTTATCAAAATAACTATTCTTACACACACTCATGTATCATAATGCAGATCCATATCCACTATGGATCCCATTTATAACAACTCTGCTATTACCAATTATGACTTCAAAAATCCGATGAACCAAGTCGAGGACGAAGGTGAGGATGATTGTGAGCTTGCTGGAGAACTTGCTAGACTATTAAATCAGGAAGAAAGGGCCATACAGCCTCATGAGGAGCCGTTTGAGACAGTGAATTTGGATACCGAGGAATACATAAGAGAGGTAAAAATAGGTGTGAATCTGGAGCTTAGCGTCAAATAGAGGTTGGTACAGATGCTGCACGACTATGTTGAAATCTTTGTCTTGTCCTATGAAGATATGCCTGGTTTGGACACTGATATTGTGGTACATCGCCTGCCGACTAAAGAAGACTGTCATCCGGTTAGGCAGAAGGTTCGTCGTATGCGTCCCGAAATGTCAGAGAAGATCAAGGCAGAGGTCATGAAACAGTTTGATGCAGGATTCTAAGCTGTCACTTCTTATCCACAGTGGGTTGCTAATGTCGTTCCTAAAAAGGACGGAAAGGTACGGATGTGTGTGGATTACAGATATCTGAACAGGGAAATCCCCAAGGATCACTTCCCACTTCCTCACATTTACGTTTTGGTCGACAATACCGCGCAACACAAAACCTTCTCCTTCATGGATGGTTTCTCTTGCTACAACCAGATCAAGATGGCTCCTGAAGACATGGAGAAGACAACCTTCGTTACACAGTGGGGCACCTTCTGCTACAAGGTAATGCCTTTTGATTTGAAGAACGTTGGGGCAACCTATCAGTGCGCCATGGTCGCTTTGTTCCACGATATGATTCACCACGAGATCAAAGTTTATGTTGATGACATGATAGCCAGGTCTCAGACTGAGGAAGAGCACCTTGATCATCTCCAGCAATTGTTTGACAGGTTGAAGACATACAAGTTGAGGTTGAATCCGAACAAGTGTACCTTCGGGGTAAGATCTGGCATGCTTCTGGGATTTGTCGTCAGTGATAAGCGTATTCAGGTAGACCCTATGAAGGTAAAAGCCATACAAGAGATGCTGATTCCCCGTACAGAGAAGGAAGTTAGAGGTTTCTTGGGACGTCTGAATTACATTGCCCGATTCATTTCACATCTGACTGCTACTTGTGAGCCAATCTGCAAGCTTCTGAAGAAAGATCAAGTGGTGAAGTGGAATGATGAATGCCTTATCGCTTTCGAAAGAAACAAGGAATACCTTTAAGAACCACCAATTATGATGCCTCCAGTTGAAGGAAGACCTTTGATATTATACTTGACAGTGCTAGACAATTCAATGGGGTGTGTGCTGGGGCAGCATGACGAGTCTGGTCGAAAAGAGCACGCCATTTATTACCTTAGAAAAAAGTTTACCGACTGTGAGACACGATACTCATTGCTCGAGAAAACTTTTTGCACTTTGGCATGGGCTGGTCGCCGACTGAGACAGTATATGCTGACTTACACTACCTTGTTGATATCAAAGATGGATCCGATCAAGTACATTTTCGAGAAGCCCGCTCTCTCCGGAAGGATAGCAAGGTGGCAGATGATCTTAACCAAGTACGAGATATAATAAACAACCCAAAAAGCAATAAAGGGGAGTGTATTGGCTGATCATTTGGCTCATCAGGCCGTGGACGACTACCAGTCCATGAATTTTGAGTTCCAGGATGAGAATATCATGTTGGTGACTGACTATGAAGAACCTAGACCGAATAAAGGACCTGAGGAGGGATCCCGATGGTCTATGTATTTTGATGGAGCCTCAAATGCACTAGGTAAAGGCATTGGCGCTGTAATCATATCTCCCGAGGGCTGTCATACTATGTTCACCTCTCGATTGTGTTTCAACTGCACCAACAACATGGTGGAGTATGAAGCGTGCATCATGGGTCTTAGGGCTGCCATCGACCTAAGGATCAAGTTCTTGAGTGTATTCGGGGATTCTGCTCTGGTGATAAGTCAGATCAAAGGTGAGAGGGATACGAAGCACCTGAATATCATTCCTTACAAAGAGTATGTACTGACGTTGCTCCAACACTTTGACGAGATAACCTTCGAACATTTCCCACGAGAGGAGAACCAGTTAGCGGACGCGCTAGCTACCATGTCTTCTATGTTCAAGGTTAGGTGGTACAATGAAGCTCCCCATATTACCATTGAGAGGTTGGATGAACCAGCGTACTGTTGTGAAATCGATACCAAAGAAGTGGCAGACAAACCCTGGTTTCACGAAGTCAAAAGGTATCTCGAGGTTCAGGAGTATCCCAAAGGGGCATTTGTCAATGATAAGAAGTTTCTGAGAAGGTCCGCTGCAAAATTATTTCTCAGTAATGGAGTTCTCTATAAACGCAACCATGACTACACACTACTACGGTGTGTAGACAAGAGCGAATGATAGATCTACATGAAGGCACTTTCGGAACCCATTCTAGTGGACATACCATGGTTAAGAAGATTCTACGGGAAAGATACTACTGGTCCACTATGGAAGCCGATTGTTATCAGCACTCTCAAACTTGTGATAAGTGCCAAATCTACGCTAATAAAGTGTATGTGCCTCTGGTCCCCTTAAATGCCCTGACAACTCCTTGGCCCTTTGCGATGTGGGGCATCGACATGATCAACGAGATCAGACCTACTGCGTCTAATGAACATAGTTTCATTCTGGTGGCTATTGATTACTTCACGGAGTGGGTTGAGGCAGCTTCCTTTGCTATAGTGACCAAGAATGTCGTGGCGCGGTTTATCCGACATAACCTGATCTGTCGATATGGTGTGCCAGAGAGGATTATCACTAACAATGGTACGAATCTCAAAAACACAATGATCACCGAGCTATGTAAACAGTTCAAGATACAACATCATAACTCTTCTCCCTACCGGCCGAAGATGAATGGCGTTGTTAAAGCAGCTAACAAGAACATCAAGAAGATTGTACAGAAGATGACGGTGATATATAAAGACTGGCATGAAATGTTACCATTCTCTCTTCATGGGTACCATACCTCAGCACGGACGTTGATAGGGGCAACACCCTACTCTCTGGTTTATGGCATGGAGGAAGTCCTACCCATCGAAGTCCAGATACCCTCTCTCAGGATTATGAAGGATGAGGGTTTGAACAAAGACGACTGGATCCAAACCCGACTTGATCAGCTAAATCTAATCGATGAAAAGATACTTACTGCTATCTTCCATGGTCAGACGTATCAAAAGCGAATGATCAAGGCTTTTAACAAGAAATTCAGACGATAAGAATATCAAGTCGGGGATCTAGTGATCAAACGCATCATACTGCCGCAAGGTGATCCCAGGGGAAAATGGACCCCCACGTACGAAGGGCCATTTGTGGTTAAGAACATTTTCTCTGGAGGAGCTATGATTCTAACCAACATGGATGGTGACGACCTACCTCACCCTGTCAATGTAGACATAGTGAAAAGATACTACGCCTAATGAAAGACCCGCTAGGTTTACTGGCCTAGGAAAAAATAAGGTCTTCCCGGCAAACCAAAAGGGTTCAGGCAAAAATAAGGGATGAAAATAAAAAAAATCTATACACCCGGCAAGTTGAAAACCCGAAAGGGAGGCTTAGGAAAAAAGGGGTATCCCGGTGGACTGAAAACCCGAAAGGGCGGTCCAGGAAAAAGTTAGGGATTGAAGCGTATCACTTTGTCTCATTGGATCATCTTGCTACCAGACTTCGGTATCGATTATCAACTCGAACGACGCCAACCAATCTGATCAACCTTCAGCCAAGTAGCAAAGTGATGAGATGCTTGAAGATATAAAGGCAATAGCAGAGTTGGAACCCAATGGGGTTGTTTCACATAGCTGTTTTTCTTTCATTTAAACAAATTGTATAATTTCTATCTGTTGTACCCCAAAATTTGCCCTCCGATATTCTTCAAGATTTGCCAAGATCAAGCTTCAAAATCTCCCAAGGGTTGCACAGTCCAATGGCCTCCTAACAGTCAAAAATTAGGGTTTTGGTTATGGCAAAGAAATTGAAGTTTTCAAGGGTCCAATCAAGTCCCACATGCTCACATACATTGTCAAGCATCCATATGCCAAGTTTCAAGACTCACAACACCAAATTGCACAGTCAAAAACCCTAATGGCCACACAGTCAACTACAGGGGCAAAATGGTCATTTGACAGTCAAAATTTTTGGTCAACATATTATTTTGAAGCCACAAACATCATTTGATCAATTCTTGATCATGATTCTTAAAGCATGGCTCAAAAAGTCTCAAGATGCAAAAGTTTCTATATTTGGACAGTTGAAAAAGTCAACTGCAAATTGACCAGGGCATAACTTCCACATGGTTTATCAGAAAAATTCCATCCAAAGCTCATTTTGAAGAGAATGACATTTCCTACAACTCATCATCACACTTAAAGTCCAAGAAATTCTCTCACAAAAAGTTATCAATCTCAACATTATAGGTCATTTTCAAAAGTCAACAAAAAGGCACTTTAAGTCAAAGACCATAACTTGAGATTGGTAAATAAAAATGACATGGGACCAAAGGCATTGGTTATAGGACTTCAAGACCTTTCCAAAATGTCCAAGAACATGATCAAAGCTTAAAAATTGAGCAAGATATGCCTTGTGGAAGTTGGGAAATTTTTGGGAATTTTGAAAAGTCAACTTTGCTTCAAATGCCTCAAAAATGCTAATGGGCCTCAATTTCTTCCATGAATCATTATCCAAAAGCTATGCACGACCCATTGACTTTAAAGGGAGTTATTTTCTTATTTTTTATTAATTAATTGAATTTTTAATCTTATTAATTCATTTAATTGAAATTAATTATGAGAAAAATACTAAATCATACTTTTCAAATCTTTTTGTGCATAGAATTCACTCAATATTTCGTGCATCATTCAATAAGGAAAGATTCAATATGATTGGCAAGGATTGGCATGAAGAAGGATTGAAAAAGATTGGAAAAAGATATACAAAATCAAAAATACAAAAGCATTGATTCAAGGACTTTGGGCTTGGTCTTTCTGACCTAATTCCTTCCACATACATATGCAAACATAACCCTAATGCCTAGGACACACAAGCTGCGTTGCAAGGTCAAGAACACATTGCACTTTTTTTCACAAAATATCAAAAACTGTTTTCATACTTAGAAGGCAATTCAAGGCTTAAAAAGTATTCCAAAAGCTTGTTGACACCACCAGGAAACGATTCCAATCGAAACCAAGTCTCCACGCACAAGGAATTGGTAGAACAGATTCGCTTTTCTTTCAAAATCATTCATAATCGTATTCCATTTTCCATGCATTATTTGTGACTTTTAATGTTTGATTTACACTAACATGATGATTCTGAAGCTAATGGCACAATTCAATTGAAGAATGGCCGCCTGTACAAGAAACCACCATGAAAGCTTTTTAGGGTTTCAGAGCTCCATATTTGGGGTTTTACGTATATGGTAAAATTGGACAATAAAACCAGTACCATTGAAATCAAGAGATCCAAATGAATTGATTTCACCCCTCGCGCCATTTTTATAATTGCTTATGAGCTAATCGCTATTATTCCATGGCTGTTTTAGTGGGGGTTTAAAACCCCTGCTATCTATTCGTTATTTTCAGGCAAAACGAAGAAACAAGGAAGAAGATGCTAGTGTGTTGGAACGTGATTGGAAGGTTTAAATAACTGGCGCATTTTTTAATTGTTCAGTATGATGCTTATGTTTCACATATATTATTTCCATTCCATAATAATAACAAATGCATTCAATGGTTCAATTGGAAAATGCGCTGGCTTGCAGGTATTGGGACCTGGGTTCGATTCCCAGGTCCCCCATATTTCTTCATAATTTTGTTTGTAACGTATTCAGGTGTTGCTACTCTCCAGTGGTCCACCAAACGCCCCAATGCCTGTGCCTGCCACATGTCCCCAGGGATCAATCCAAAGGCCATCATATGGACTCCATCATGCACGCTAGTCAACCATGCCATACGCAAACGCTGAAAGCCAAAAAGGGCTTGGGATCAATGGGCCAAAATGCTTCAAGAACACCTCCAAATTGGGCAGAAACCCCCCATTGTTTGTATATTCTTTCTCTCTTTTTTTATTTGTAATTATCTTAATTATTTTCTTTAATTCACCAAATTTAATTTTCATAATACAAAAAAATCAGAAATCACAAAAAATAAAAAAAATATGTTTTGTTTAATATTTAAGTCATTAATATTTTTGTAAATAAATTTTAATAATCAACTTAGGTTAATTTAGGTTTTCAATTTTAATATTTTCTTAATAACTAAAAAAATGTAGAAATTAGGTTTTTTTAGCATTTTTATTTTTTTAATAAAATAATTTCCTCTTATTATTATTATTGTTAATTATTAATTAATTTTGTAAATAAATATGTAATTAAATAATTAGCATAAATTAGGTTAAAACTTTAATTCTTTTCTTTAACAATTAAAAACATGTAGAATTAGGGTTTCTTTTCCTTTTAATTTTCTTTATTTTTATAAATACCAAAAACCATGAAAAATAATTCCTTTTCTTTATTTAATCATTAATTAATTTGTAATTTCAATTTAATTTCTTTAAAGGGTCCAACGCCCTCGCACCTTCGATTATAATTTCTTTTCGCGCGTTTGTTCTTTATTTTCATTTCAAATATTATGTAATTGCCAAAGCTTTGTAATAGTAATTAGAGACTTATTTATTTTCCGCATTTTATTCAAAAACGGGTCTTTGTTAATTTGGCGATGTATAGACCCGCGCCTTGTAATAGCGTAGGACTTTATTTTCCCGCACTTTAATTTCCGCACCTTTTAACTGCTAATCGCATGATAGAATGAATGGCCCAAATAAAATCAAAGCGTAGCTCACCCAATGCATGACCAAGATAAAATATAACTGAAAATGACACACAATTCACACACCACTCTTAGGGTACGCCTCACTGTTGCCTTGCCCCTCGAAACGTGGTCGTCGAGTATAGGACGTTTTAGTAAGTCCTTATGTCCATGAACATGGCATAAGGGTAGCTTCTAAGGTGTCCTACTATTGCTCTGGTGACCACACAGTCCCTAAAAACGAATTGACCCGAACACCTCCAACGGTGGTGCTACCTACCTCTCAATGGTGGGATGGCACTACCTTAAGGACATTTACATAGCCTAATTCCTTAGGGTAGGTAGATGACTCATAGATACTTGCTCTAATTCAAAACAAATCAAAAACTTCTTTTCACACCTACACTTTTCAAAAAGCTTTCAAAAACAACTTTTCAAACACTCTTGAGGACTGATACAAGAGTCGATCTGAAACTTTAAACGAAACTTTTTCAAACCCACTCACATTTTGAAAAGCAAACAAACACTTTTGAAAACACAAATGAGCAAGTATCTAAGAGCCCATGGATAACCATGGATAGAAAGGGTGCTAACACATTCCCTTTCTATAAATCTACCTCCCGAACCGAGAAACTATCTCATAAGGAATTTTTCTGTGCTTTTGTCCTTTCCATATTGGAGAAAATAAAAGATGGTGGCGACTCTTGCTTACCGCGACATTTCGCGAACCAGCGTTAAACAGTCAGTTCCAGATCCACCGATCACACTATCTTTCGGAGGCGTTCTCTTACTAGAGCGTCAGCCTCTTTGTACAAATTGCCTATTACAGGCCAACTTCAAAAAATCAATACAAGTAATTTTCACAAGAAACTTCAATTCGTTTTTCTTTTTCTGTTTTTTTTTGCAAGAACGTCCAATGATTTATTTTTGATATATGCATTTGAAAATGATTGCTGCTCATAAACATTCACATAAGAAACAAAAGACAATTACTCGTAATTTAGGAAACAGAGAAAAACAAGAAGTGCCAAACCCTACAGTGACTCTGCCCATCAGGTATCGGGATAGACTCAGATTGGGAACATAATTATTGGTATATACACTCCCCACAAAGTAAGATTATCCGAAGGCATTGAAATAAAACATAACTATACCCAGCCAAGGTTCATAGTCGCGAGCAGTCAGTAGATTTCATCCCCCAAGCAGAGTTTATTTCTCCAACATAGTTCGTCATCTCCAGCAACGAAATTTCATCATCAGCTAAGTTTATTCCTCCATATCAACGGGTCTACCAACAAAGTATCTCCTCCCCCCTAAGGTTTGTCCCCGCAGAGATATTCTCTAGAATCTCTTCCAGGCAGAATATTTACAAATCTCCAGCAACCGTCAGGGATTTATTTTCCCAGACGCGAGCATACCCCGATAGCATTTCAAGAACATACATCATGAAATACACATGCATACCATATAAAGCATAATCTCATTTATTTTGAGAACATCATCTCACCCTGCATTTCATGCATCGCATATAACTAACCCTGATATCTTTTGCAGGAAAAGATGATTAGCTTCATCTAATCCAGCAGTTATACAGATCACATCTACAGACAACTAATGGAGACTCAGTTCCCGAAACCAAATGGGTCAACTAATCTACGCTATCGCATCGAAGCAACCCTACTATCCAGGTTCCTTATCACATCGCTACTATCAAGGCTTTCATACCGAAGTAACCCTACTATCCAGGTTCCTTCTCACAGCCTTACTATCCAGGCTTTCGCATCGAAGCAACCCTACTATCCAGGTTCCTTCTCACATCCCTACTATCCAGGCTTTCATACCGAAGTAACCTACTATCCAGGTTCCTTCTTACAGCCCTACTATCCAGGCTTTCGCTTCGAAGTAACCCTACTATCTAGGTTCCTTCTCACAACCCTACTATCTAGGCTTTCATATCGAAGTAACCCTATGATCCAGGTTCCTTCTCATAGCCCTACTATCCAGGCTTTCATACCGAAGTAACCCTACTATCCAGGTTCCTTCTCACATCCCTATTATCCAGGCGTTCATATCGAAGTAACCCTACGATCCAGGTTCCTTCTCACAGCCCTACTATCCAGGCTTTCATATCGAAGTAACCCTACGATCCAGGTTCCTTCTCACAACCCTACTATCTAGGCTTTCATATCGAAGTAACCCTACTACCCAGGTTCCTTCTTGCAACCCTACTATCCAAGCTTTCATATCAAAGTAACCCTACTATCCAGGTTCCTTCTCACAGCCCTACTATCCAGGCTTTCTTATCGAAGTAACCCTACGATCCAGGTTCCTTCTCACAACCCTACTATCCAGGATTTCATATCGAAGTAACCCTACGACCCAAGTTCCTTCTCACAGCCCTACTATCTAGGCTTTCATATCAAAGTAACCCTATGATTTAGGTTCCTTCTCACAGCCCTACTATCCAGGATTTCATATTGAAGTAACCCTACGACCCAGGTTCCTTCTCACAGCCTTACTATCCAGGCTTTCATATCGAAGTAACCCTACGATCCAGGTTCCTTCTCACAGCCCAACTATCTAGGCTTTCATATCGAAGTAACCCTACTACCCAGGTTCCTTCTTACAACCCTACTATCCAGGCTTTCATATCGAAGTATCCCTACTATCCAGGTTCCTTCTCACAGCCCTACTATCCAGGATTTCATATCGATGTAACCCTACTATCCAGGTTCCTTCTCACAGCCGTACTATCCAGGCTTTCATATTGAAGTAACCCTACTATCCAGGTTCCTTCTCATAACCTTACTATCCAGGTTCCTCCTCTCTTATCTCCAGACAATAGTCCACAACACTGTAAGACCGGGACCCAATCAAACACGATTGGTTTCGCATTTCCCCAGTGACTCGCGGTGCAGCATATACCCTGACCAGACACGCAGTTTACTTCCACTTCCTCAAGCCAGAGTTAATTCCCCAATAGATTAGCGGACAACTGAAACTCCTAAAATTCTATTTCTCCCAAGACGGATACCAACGTTCCTCAGCAGATTCTTCAACAACGGTAATAGGAACATCCTCTAGATGGCATCTTTAAGCCCATCTCCTTCAATTCTCCGTTGCATCTAGGATGGCATCTTTAAGCCCATCTCTGACAATCTTCTATCATCAACTTCCGAATGGCATCTATTAGCCCATTCCCGATATCTCCAAATCAAGTGCCACTTCATGTGAGTCAAATTCCTGTCCACTCTAGTGTTCAATAATCTCCCACCTTCATATCACGAAAGGCAGACAGCCAATCTACATCCTCAAGTTTAAGAAGATTGAACAGGGGCAGCTGTTGTACCCCAAAATTTGCCCTCTTATTTTACTCAATACATGCTCCTAGAGATCCTCAATTTGCTCAAGGTTGCCCAAGAGTGGATCAGACAAACTTTCTCCTAAGGCAGTGTACCTCAAATTAGGATTTCCATTTTTATCAAGATGGGTGAAACAAAAAGGCCTCATATTCTCTCCATGGTCTTAATATGTTCTCAAGACCCTACATGTCAAGTTTCAAGCCTTGCACAAGGAGTTTGCTCAGTCAACTGCTCAGATGCTTGAGAATCAACTATATTAGGTTAAAAGTCAATTGTGGTCCAAATACAGTTAAACTTCAAGATTTTTGGTCACCATTAACATTTTGAAGTTATATCCATCATTTTATCAAGGGTTAATCATGATTCCTCAAGGAATGCCTCAAATTCATCAAAACCCAAAAGTTGCTAAATTAGGGTTTCTTAGTAAAAGTCAACCCAACTTTGACCAAGCATAACTTCCACATGCTTCATTAGAAATTCTCCATCCAAAGCTCATTTTGAATAGGATGCAATTCCATAAAACTCATCTTCATCCCACAAGTTAAAAATATGCACTAATAAAAAGATATGAATTTATACATTATGGGTCCTTTTGAAAAGTCAACAAAAACACCTTTTGGGTCAAAGTTTCTTACATGAATATGGAAGACTCAATTGAGATGATTCCAAAAGGGTTGCTTAGGGGAAATCCTAATCTTTCTAAAAAGTCAAAGAACACATATCTAGGGTTAAAATTGGAAGAGATATGCCTTGTCAAAGTTGACCCTTTTTGCAAAATTTCCAAAAGTCAAATGTGCTCAAAAATGGATTTTTTGCTAAATGGGCCTAACTTTTTATGCTTGCACCTCATTTTAATGTGGTCCACAACTCAAATATTCACCCACCCATTATTTGCTTCATTTTTCAATTTATTTTGTTTTTTATTAATTAAAAAGTGAATTAAATCAAATAATTGATGAATAATAGCAAAGATATGATTTGATGTGGTTTTTACACAGGTTGGCAATTAAAATATGCTGAATTATCAAGGCCAAAATGAATCAAGCATAATTGGTACAAGAAAGGGAAGATTTGGATCAAAAGAGAAAGTTTACATAAGCTTGAAAATCAAATCAAATCTCTTATAATTGCAAATATTAAATCCAAATTTGTAATCCTAATTCATTCCTAGATATATAATGGACAAGAACAAAGCATGGTATAGGGGTTAGCAGACGAAAACAAGGAGAACAAAACTTCAAAATTTGACAAAAAGTTGTGACTCAGTTTCAATCTTGGAGGCTAATTCGAGCCCTTCTCGCATCACCAAACGATTCCTGGACCATCCCAGAAGCTAACCCAATCGATTCCACGCCTCTACATGTCCAGAATCGCCCCCTAGCACTCTCACGGTTTGCTCATATTTTCAAAATCGATTACCATAATTCTTGCATCATTAGCATGTTTAAATTATATATTTGTGATCCTCATCATGTTTTCAAACTAACTGAATACCTTAATTGCGTTTCTGAAGCCTATACATGCCTTTTCCATTGTTGAGGTTTGTATGTGCAGATTAGGGGTTTTGTCCACAGGTTAAATTGGCCAACAAAAGGGGTACCATGATGTTCACAAGATCAAGACGAGTTTATCTATATATTTAGATGGCATTTATCTTGCGTGTTGTGGATTTTGAGTTTCACAGGTTTGTAGCTACAGACCTTTGTCTATAGGTAAAGGTACCAGACCATAAGACGACGGAGAGAGGAAGAAGAAGGTTAGGTGTCAGCCAACCATTCTCCCATTTGAACCAACGTGCGTTTTTTTCCCCACTAACCACTTTATTTCATATATTATATTGTGTTTGCATTATACTTACAACAAAAGCGCGCAACTCATATGGCAATGAAGCATTTGTAGTGAGTATAAGGACCTGGGTTCGATCCTAGGTCCCAACAAAATTTTCTTTATTTCACTTTCTTGTAATAGATCCAACGCAGCAGCCTTCCTGGTGACCACCATGCACACTTGCGTCCAACCATTTGATCAAGCGCACCATCAGATCTAATGCTCCATCCATGAGGGACTATGGTGCACATTCAAGTCAACGCTACACATGATCTAATATTGACTGGGCTTAGAGTGTTTTTGGGCTTGGAAATTCAGAATGAAACCCCCCAGAATTGCTAAAATACAAGCCCATATTCTTTTTTCTTTATTTATTTCTTTTATTTTAATTATTTTGTTTAATTATTTTTCACCAAATTAATTACATTTTATTTAATCATAAAATCAACAAAACACAAAATACCAAGAAAAGCATTTTTTTAATAAAATATTTATTTTAATTTAATTAGAAATATAGGTTAAGTTAATTTATTTTATAATTAAAATCAAATAGAAACTAGGTTTTAATTTTTAAATTAAACTTCTTTTCTAAAATAAAAAAACCAAAAATACACAAAATCTTGTTTTCTTTGTAAAATATTTTATTTTCATGAAATTTTTTAATTTAGCTAGATTAGGTTAATTTCAATTTCCTTTTCATAATTAAAATGATTAGAATTAGGGTTTTAGTCGTACATAATTTAATCAATTCTTTTCTCAAAAATACAACCCAAATTATTTCTCAATTTGATTTTAGGGTTTTCAATTTCTCCTCGTATTTAATTCGCCGCGCATTTAATTATTTCTTTTCCATTATTATTGTAACTACCAATGGTTTGTAATAGTTAAATTAAGGTTTTGTTTACTACTTTAATCCCCGATTCTTTGGTTATGTAATTAATCCACATCCCTGAAGCCTTGTAATAGCTAGGTTTATTTTCTCGCACTTTTTAATTCCTGCAAATATTCAACTGTCTAGATGTAAGCTAATAGGATTGTATGGCAAGAATATCTGAAATTTAAATGGTAGATCACCTAATGTGTAAAGATTAAATAACTGAAACAATTCATATGCACATATCCACTCCTAGGGTTTACCTCACTTCGGTTCCTTCGATAAACAATCATTAGGCATAAGAGATTTTAGTGGTTTCCCTCCAAACTTAAGAGATCAAATGTTGCCTCGGAAATGTTTCCTCAGAAATGTTGCCTCGGAAAGATCTTAAGACTCTAGGGTTACTACTAAAGTTTCCTAACTATTACTTTAGTGATTGTATTTGTGCCTTTCGAATGTCCCTTACAACTCAACCGACGGTGCTACCTACTCCCTAATAGTAGGTGTTGTACCCCAAAATTTTCCCTCCCATATTCCTCAAGATATGTCAAGAATCATCTCCAAATGGTTCAAGATTGCTCAAGAGTTAGACAATCAAACCATCTCCTAAGGCAGTCAATTCAAAATTAGGGTTTTGGTTCTTTCAAGGAATTTGGGGTTTTCAATGGTTCAATCAAGTCTCATAGGCCTATATACATTCTCAAACACCTACATGCCAAGTTCCAAGACTCACAGTGCCAGTTTGCACAGTCAAAAGCCCCATTTGATCTACAGTCAACTGCAAGGGCAAAATGGTCATTTTACAGACAAAATTCAGAATTCTTGGTCAACATATTATTTTGAGTTCACAATCATCATTTGATCAAGTATTGATTATGATACCACAAGAATAGCTCAAAAAATCATCAAGATGCAAAAGTTACTATTTTTGGACAGTAGAAAAGTCAACTGTACTTTGACCAGGGCATAACTCTTTCATGGTTTATCAGAAAAATCCCATCCAAAGCTCATTTGGAAGAGGATGCAATTTCCTACAATCCATCTTCACACCCCAAGATCAAGAAATGCACTCACAAAAAGTTACAAATTTTTACATTATAGGTCAATTTCAAAAGTCAACAAAAGTACACTTTGAGTAAAAGGCCATAACTTGAGATTGGTAAATCAGAATGACATGGGACCAAAAGCATTGGTTAGAGGACTTCAAGGGATTTCCAAAATGTCAAAGAACATGGTCATATGATCAAAATTGAGCAAGTTATGCATTGGAGAAGTTGGGCAATTTTCATGAATTTGCAAAAGTCAACTTTGCTCAAAACACCTTCTTTTTGCTAATGGGCCTCAAATCTCTTTTTGAAACTTCACCCATGACCTATGCACGACCCACCAAGTTAAATTGGATTTATTTTCTTAAATTTATTGATTAAATGGATTTTTAATACATATTAATTCATTCAATTAATTTAAATTATAAGAAAATCAAAGATTTGATTCTTAAACCTATTTATGAACCAAATGTGATCCAAATATGCTGACCAAGCAATGCCAATTCGTGCACAAGCTAAAAGATACAAAAATATCCAATTTGGGCAACTTGTTCAATCATGAAAAATCAAGAATATTTGATTTATCAATCAAAGATTCAATCTTCAATGCACATGGGTATGGGTCCAAATTTTGACCTAAACTGATTCCCTTATATGCAAGAAAGCCAAGCATAACCTAATACAGGAGAAAAAACTGCAAGAGACGGCCATACTAATTTCAAGAAATTTCAAGAAAACTAAAAACTTGTTCTTGCAATCTAGGCCAATTCAAGGTGCCTTGTCCATCCAAACACATTGCAGGAGGTACCAGGAGTGATTTGCAATCAAATTCAAGCACCAAAGCTCAAGGAATCACGAAATACCATCTCACGGTTTGCACTTCAAATTCAAAATTATATCTCTTAATTCATATGCAT
Source organism: Vicia faba (assembly GCA_948472305.1). NCBI lineage: Eukaryota > Viridiplantae > Streptophyta > Magnoliopsida > Fabales > Fabaceae > Vicia > Vicia faba. The sequence goes on from OX451741.1 coordinate 539,453,606, forward strand.
TTGACATGTTTTTGTGATTGATTTGCATTGCTGGAGATCATACAAAGCTAATGGAATGATTGAATTGAACCATAATGCCCTAAACAAAGAGATGCCATGATTGGATTTCTAGGGTTTTCAAGCTTTCAAATAGGGCTTTCTAAACCAGGAATAATTGGAGTCAATGGGATACATGGTTGAATTCGTGAGACTAAGACGATTCCAACACATACCTCGCGAAATATTTCTTTTTGCTCTGTGTCTATTCTCTATTTTTCGTGCAGGAGGTAGTGGAGGTTAAAAACCCCTGCTATTTGATTCTATTTTATGCAGGACCAAGGTTGAAGATGGTGACGTGTTATCACCTGGTTCGTGTGTTTGAAAAACGCGCGCTTTATTTTTTTGTTTACAGCATATTGTTTGTTTTTGTATATAATATTCTCTACTTATCCATATAACAAAAGCGCGTCACAACTCAGTTGGAAAAGGCGTTGATGCATAGTCCATTGGGACATGGGTTCGAATCCCAGGTCCCCCAAAACCTTGTTATTTTTCTTCCTCAGGTGTTCATGTGCAGTTTTCAAAAGGAAGTCCACCATACGCTTCAAATCTCAATACGCCAAGTGGCTTCAGGCCAAGATCTAAAGGCCAGATTGGAGCATCCACCATACGCCCTGGTCAACGAGCATGCAGAGAATCACAAGGGTCAAACAGGCTGGGCGCTAATGGGCCTGGGAATTCCAAAATACACCACAAAATTGGGCCCAACACCCCCTTCATGAGTTTATTTCTTTTCCTTTCTTTTTTTATTTTTTCTTTCATTTAATTATTTTTATTATTATTATTTTAATTAACCAATTAACAAATTAACCCCTTTTTTATGAAAAATTCAGAAAACATAAAAAATATAATATTTTTATTTATTAAATTTAATTAGTTTATTTTGTAAATAAATATTAACATAATTTGTTTAGTTTTAATTAGGCATAATATTAATATTTTTGCAATAAATAAAAATTGGTGTAGAATTAGGTTTTTTCAGTTTATTTTATTTTGGTTTTTAAACATTCTAAAAAACCAAAAAATACATTTTTTATTTAATTAATTAATTAACTTAGCTTTAAATTCCATTTAGTTCAAAATAACAAAAATATGCTTTCTTTCTTAAAAAAGGGTCAAAACCCTAAAACTCTCCGATTCAATTTTTCTCGCGCGTATTATTTTTGATTCATATTCCATATAATTGTAATTGCTCCGAGGATGTAATAACTTTAACTTAGGACCTTTTTCTCGCTTTTTTTTACTTTTTCGCATTTACTTTTCAAGGGTTTGTTTTTGGCGATGTAAATACCCGACGCCTTGTAATAGGTTAGTTTTATTTTCCGCAACCATTAAACTGCTAGATGTATGCTAATAGGCTATGCATGACAAGATCTACCCTAATTTAAAATCAACCATAGCTCACCATAACATGTACAAAGATAACATAACTGAAAATTGACACATTTGCACATACCACTCTTAGGGTACGCCTCACTTGGTTGCCTCGAACGTGGTCATTGAGTATAGGAAGTTTTAGAGGTCGCCCTCCTGTCTAGAGATCAAAGTTGCCTCGAAACGGTTGCCTCGATAAAAAATGATCTAAGACATTAGGGTTACCGCTAAGGCGTCCTAACATTGCTTTAGTGACCACATGTCCCTTAATCGAATTGACCCGAAAACTCCAACGACGATGCTACCTACTCCTTTATAGTGGGATAGCATTGTCTAAAGGAAATTTACACAGTTTAATTCCTTTTGAGTAGGTAGAGGTTCTTAGGTACTTGCTCTTTCAAAACAAAACAAATTTTTCGCACTTACACTTTTCAAACAAAGTTTTCAACAACACTTCATACACTCTTGAGGACAGAAACAAAAGTTAAATCGAAGTTTTCAAACAAAACTCTTTTCAAAACCCACGAACACAAGAAAAGCAAAACTTTTTGAAAACACTGTGAGCAAGTACCTAAGAGCCCGTGGATAACCACAGATAGAAAGGGTGCCAACACCTTCCCTTTCTATAATCTACATCCCGAACCCGAGAAACATCTTGAAAAGGAATTTTTCTGTGCTTTTGTCCTTTCCTTGTTGGATAAAATAAAATACGGTGGCGACTCTTGTTTACCATGACATTTTGCAAAAATAAACGCAAACGCGAACCAGCATTCCAAAACAGTCAGTTCTATTCCCACCGATCACAAAACTGGCGACTCTGCTGGGGAGACTTATAAGTGAGGTGTACCTTAGGATTATATCACTTGTGTTTTCAATTGTATGCTTTGTATGCTTTAATTTTGTGGGCTTGTATCGGTGTTTTATAGATCCTAACCCAGATCTGGGGGTACCCTTTTTTAGGTAAGTAGCAATAAACTGTGAGGGATCTGTCTGGCATAGACCGACACGGATGAAGCAGTAGCTACATTAGTGTGACACCTTGGTCTGTACCGATATCCCTTGTGTTGGAACAAGGAGAATATGGGTCTTCTGAGGAGTCATTAAGCACCAACTGACCTTAGAACCTTAAATTGACCAACTTGGCCATAGAACAGTAGCAGTATGCTACACTCATTGAGACTAAACTCTCGTGATGGTTCTGGCCGCAAGAAAAGGTTGCCAAACTGGAATTATGACCGATTGAGGGTAGTCAGTGATATTGAGATCCTCTAGAACCCGATTACTATTTTTAGGACAGGTCTTAACCAACTGAAACTGAAAGAGGGTAGTACCTAAACTTCATGCCAGCCTGAAATCTAAGGGCTCTTTTGTGTGACTTGTGTGCCTTTACCATGTTTGCCTTTTGTGAATACTTGTGGTGTGCCTTTACCATGACATCATAACATCACAACATTGCATATATCCTGCATAAGGATTAACCCGTTTCAAAGACAAGAAGGTTTCATCTTTGCTCTGTTTTGTAGGACATCACGATGCCCATGCGTAGGAATACTATCCGGCTCAACTTTGTTCAACCACCTGCTTTGCTTAAAGAGTTGGTTGTCAGGATTCCAGACACTACTCCCTTCATCAAGAGGCATGGTTCTCTTCTCGGTTTAGTCACCTTAAAGTGGGACCAACAAATGATGAGTGTCCTGGTCCAGTTTTATGATCTGCTATACCATTGCTTCACCTTTCAAGACTTCCAGCTGGTCCCTACCCTAGAAGAATTCTCTGAGTTGCTTGGTATCTCTGTTCTGGAGCAGACTCCATTCACTGGTTGGGAAAAGACTCTCAGGCCTGAAGAGATTGCTGCAGCCCTTCACTTAACCAAAGAGGAGGTAATGGCTAACTGGGAGACTAGAAGTGGAGTTAAGGGCTTTTTGGCTAAGTTTCTGGTTGGAAAAGCTAATTGTTTCTGGGATGACTTAGACTTCAATGCGTACGAGGACATTCTGGCTCTCCTAATCTATGGTCTGGTATTGTTTCCAAATCCCGACACCTTTGTTGATGTTAATGCCATAAGGATCTTCATCTCTCGGAACCCTGTACCCACTCTCTTGGGTGATATTCTTCATCAGCTTTATGCTTGTACCGCCCGAAAGCGGGGAACTTTGATGTGTTGTGCTCCTTTATTGTCGAGGTGGTTTATTTCGCACCTCCCTAAGTCCGTACTGAAGAACAAAGAAGGAAGGGGATGGGCTCATAGGATAATGTCTTTTACTAATGATGACATTATTTGGACTCTCATAGGCTTAGATGAGGTGGCCGTCATTGATCGTTGTGGAGAGTATCCTAATGTTCCATTAATCGGAACCCGTGGATGAATATCTTATAACCCATGTTTAGCTCCCTGTCAGTTTGGAAGAGCCAGAAGAGAAGGGCCTCATGAGATGTTGATACCTCATATCATCTTTTATTTTCAGGGAGATAGCAACGAGCTGCGTCGCAGATTCATCAGGGCTTGGGATAGAGTTCACAAATCTGACCCACATGAGTTGGGACCAAAGACTTCCCTACCAATGGAGTCATATTTCAGATGGGTCCGCATCCGTGCCCAGAAGTTAGGTATGCCATACGAAGCTGTCAGGCCTATTATTCTTGAAGTTGCTGGTAAAGACGGGGTTCCTCCAACTATTCTCCATCCTTATACGCCCACTGATGTTGGCACACTGAAGAGGTCTTGGGCGCAACTCCAGGAAGAACGGGATTCTTATCGGGAGAGGTTCAATGAACAAGAACAGAAGATCCAGAAGCTGACTAAACCACTGGAGAACAAGCGGATCCTGAATGATTATATCCGAACTGAGAAGAAGAGGCCATGGGAACATTGATAGACCTATTGATGATTTCTTTTACGGTTTTATTTACTTTTCCGTATTTCCATTCTTGTAACGCCTAAGGGCAATTTGTTGAACAATTTAAATTCCGAAGTTAAATCTAATAAAGTGTGTTTCCTTTCTTGTCTACAAATTTGAATCCTGATTGTCTTTGAAAACATAAATCATACGCATTTCATCTCATGCACTGCATAAACAGGTACCCTTTTTACAGGTCGCTTATCTTCTTCGCTGTTTATTTCAGCAATCATCATGTCTACTGAACCTTCCACTGAGCAAGATATCAAGGCCCTCCAAGCCCAGAATGCCAGGTTTCAAGAGTTGGTTATGAGCCTAGCTAAGGGTCAACAGGACTTGAAGACCCTGATTCTAAGAGAGGAAGAAGAAGAAGAAGAGGACCGTCCTGTTCAACACTGGACGCAGGTTTGGGAATGGACTACATAATGAGGTTGATCTGACCACCTCATCTGTAGGGAAAGACAGTCCACAAGAGATAAAGGTTCCTAGCCCCGTAGTCTCCGACAACGAGACGGATTATGATGAAGTACAGTATCCTCCTGCTGAGGATAGGTACAAACAGTTGGAGGACCGCTTGAGCGCTATGGAGATACAAAACGTGCCCGGGATGGACTTCGGAGACCTAGGTTTATCCTCTGGGGTGGTGATTCCCCATAAGTTTAAGGCACCTGCCTTTGCCAAGTATGACGGAGCTTCCTGTCCAAAGCTGCACCTTCGGTCATATGTAAGGAAGATCCAGCCTTACACCGCTGATAAGAATTTGTGGATCCATTTCTTTCAAGACAGTCTTTCAGGGACTCAGCTTGAGTGGTTCTATCAGCTAGATGGGGCCAGTATCCGTAACTGGGAAGATTTGGCTACTGCGTTCTATAAGCAGTATCAATATAATTCTGACCTCGCTCCTACGCGTACCCAACTCCAGGGTATGTCAATAGGGACGGGTGAAGGATTTAAAGAGTATGCTCAAAAGTGGAGAGACCTTGCCGGAAGGGTGCAGCCACCTTTAACTGATCGTGAACTTGTTGATATGTTTTTGGGGACCCTGTCTGGTACATTCTTTAACCATTTGATTGGAAACCCTTCAACCGGGTTTACAGACCTTATCTTGATTGGTGAGAGGATTGAAGCTGGTATCAAGGCCGGGAAGATACAGAAGGGTGCCTCATCGAGCACCGAGAAAAAACCGTTTAAGAAAGAGTCCAGCGCTGTCTACGATTTAAGAAGACAGAATAGACCGGAACACCGCCAAGCTGTCAACGTGGTTGTTATTTCGAAACCTGCTGGTGCTCCTCAGCATCACAACCAACAAAGGGGCGAGAGACCTCAGAGGAAGTTCACTCGTCTCAGCATGACCTTGTCTCAGATATTGCCGCAGTAATTGACGACCAATCTGGTGACTCTAAAAGAAGCTCTGAAGATTTCAAACACAACATCCCCAAAGTACAATCCTAACGCTCGTTACGCTTATCACTCTGACAGCCCGGGGCATAATACGGATGATTGTTGGGCTTTGAAGAATAAGGTCCAGGACCTAATCGATGCAAAGGAGATTGAGTTCGAGGCTCTCGGGAGGCCTAATGTTGTGACTGCTCCCATGCCCAAACATGGAGTAAATGTTGTAGAGGAAGAATTGTTTGTAGCCTCTGTGGATGACATTGTTACCCCACTGATGACCGTCAAGAGGAACCTGTTGCTAGCCGGTTTATTTTCGGGATGTGGTGAAGGTTGCCATCTGTGTTCTATTTCACCTATTGGTTGCCCATCTTTGAAGTCAGGCATCCAAAACCTGATGGATAATAAGGAAATCCTGTTTGAGAAGATTGATGTTCCTGCCACCCCTACTGAAGAAGTGTCCATTATTACCATTTTCAACAATTCTTCCAAGGCTCCCTCGAGGAAGCCTGTCAGAATTACGCCTGTTCAGAAGATTGCACCCATAATCATCACTGTTCCGGGACCTATTCCCTACACCTCTGACAAAGCTGTCCCTTGGCACTATGGGGCAGATGTTTATGTTCTTGGAGTTAAGCAAGAGTTTGATGCTAATACCGGCATCAGCAACATTACCGGGCCTGCTAAAGTCACCCGCAATGGTAGACTTTTCTCACCTGATATTGTGCCACCAACTGTCCGAAGACCTATTGTCATCACACCTGCAAGTGTGCCTAATGCCATTCCTGATCAAGTTCTTAGTTCTACCCCTGTCGCTGAGTCATCTGACGCTCGGGGAAAAGGGATCGCTGTTGATATGCCTGCCCAGACGGAGGCGCCAAAGATAACCATTGTTGAAGCTTCCAAACAGGAGATGGAAGAGATTCTGAAGATTATTAAGAAAAGTGATTATAATGTAGTTGAGCAACTGGGGCAAACCCCATCCAAGATTTCTATGTTATCACTGTTGTTGTGTTCAGAGGCCCATGTCAAGGCTCTGATTACCTTCCTAAATACGGCCCACGGGACACAAGAGACATCAGCTGATCAGTTTACCGATTGTGTGGCCAATTTAACTGCTGATAATGGTTTGGGTTTCTCCGACGCTGATCTGACTGCTAAAGGGAAGAACCATAACGATGCCCTGCATGTCTCCATTGAATGCAGGGGCACTACTCTTGCGCATGTGCTGGTTGAGACTAGTTCCTTGTTGAACGTCTTGCCCAAGAAAGCTATAGACAGGTTGGATTGCGAAGGGCTGGAGCTAAAGCCAAGTAACATTGTTGTCCGGGCCTTTGATGGGTCTAAAAGGATGGTGCATGGTGAAGTCGATATTCCAATTAGAGTTGGTTCTCAAGTCTTCGATTCTACATTCTACGTGATGGACATTCGACCGTCCTATTCTTGTTTGCTGGGTCGTCCATGGATCCATAAAGCTGGAGTTGTGACCTCCACACTCTATCAGAAGCTGAAGTACCCGGTCAGAGGGAAGATTGTGACAGTACAGGGGGAGGAAGAGTACATGGTCAGCCACCTCAACTCATTCCGGTACATAGAGATGGATAGGGAGTTCATTGAGACCCCATTCCAACACTTTGAAGAGGTTCCTCAGACACTTGCATCAGCTGAGACTGTGGTTGAAGATTCTCCTTTGAAGATGGCTTCCTTAAAGGATGCCCGGGCTGTTATTGAGAAGGGTGAGTATGCAAATTGGGGCCGACTTCCTGATTTCACTCAGAAGACTAACAAGTTTGGTTTGGGTTTCACTGCAGAAGCTCAAAGGGTTGTTCGTAGTACAAGGATTGGAAGACCTCCTGTGTTCATCAGCAACTCGGGAGTAAATGCCATCGAAGATGACGTGGAGGAATATGAATTCGACAGCTGGATCTACCCTACGACCAACGGTGGACCAAACAACTGGACAGCAAAAGACTTCATCCCTATTACTTTTGTTACCCAGTAATGAACTCCTTGTTTTGAATTTGTAACAGACAATATTGTGAAACTTTATGGCCCGGTGTCTTACCCGGGGCACCGTGGCTTCATTTGTGAGGGCTTTTGTGTGCCATTTTCATATATCATTAATAAAAGCATTGGACGTTCTTGCATTTCAAATTTTGTGCTCCTTGCCTTTCTTTATTATATATTGCAAAATAGCTATTTACACACACTCACATATACAGGTCTCAATCCACTCCGGATCTCACTGGTAACGGCTCTGCTACTACTAGTTATGACTTCGAAAATCCGATCAACTTGGCCGAAGACGAAGGTGAAGATGATTGCGAAGTGTCGGGCGAGCTTGCAAGACTGTTACTCCAGGAAGAGAGGGCCATTCAGCCACATGAAGAGCCGGTGGAAATAGTGAATCTGGGTACTGAGACAGACAAAAAGGAAGTCAAGATCGGTGCAAATCTGGAGCTTAGTGTGAAACAATGGTTGATTCAGATGCTGCATGACTACGTGGAAATCTTTGCCTGGTCTTACGAAGATATGCCTGGGTTGGATACTGACATTGTGGTTCATCGCCTGCCTACCAAGGAAGATTGTCCTCTAGTAAAACAGAAGGTTCTCCGTATGCGTCCAGAGATGTCCGAGAAAGTCAAAGCTGAGGTTATGAAACAATTTGACGCCGGTTTTCTAGCAGTAACTTCTTACCCTCAGTGGGTCGCCAATTTGGTTCCAGTGCCGAAGAAAGATGGTAAGGTCAGAATGTGTGTTGACTACAGGGATTTGAATAGGGCAAGCCCTAAGGATGACTTCCCTCTGCCTCACATCGATGTTCTGGTTGACAACACTGCTCAGCATAAGGTATTCTCCTTCATGGACGGTTTCTCCGGTTATAATCAAATAAAGATGGCTCCCGAAGACATGGAGAAGACCACTTTTGTTACTCAGTGGGGTACCTTTTGCTACAAGGTCATTCCTTTTGGGTTCAAAAATGTTGGGGCAACATATCAGCGTGCCATGGTTGCTTTGTTTCATGATATGATCCATCATGAGATTGAAGTATATGTCGATGATATGATTGCAAGGTCCCAAACTGAGGAGGAACACCTTGACCATTTATAGAAGCTATTTGACCAGTTGAAGCTGTACAAACTGAGGTTGAACCCAAACAAGTGCACCTTCGGGGTGAGGTCTGGAAAACTGCTAGGTTTCGTCGTGAGCGACAAAGGTATTCAAGTGGACCCTGCCAAAGTGAAATCCTTACAAGAGATGCCAGCTCCCAAGACAGAGAAAGAGGTCAGAGGCTTTCTAGGACGGTTGAACTACATTTCCCGATTCATCTCGCACCTAACTGCCACTTGTGAACCAATCTTCATGCTACTGAAGAAAGATCAAGTAGTACGTTGGAACGATGAATGTCAGGCCGCTTTCGAAAGAATCAAAGAGTATCTCCAAGAGCCACCCATTCTTATGCCACAGTTTGAAGGGAGACCTCTAATCTTATACTTGATAGTACTTGACAACTCAATGGGATATGTGCTGGGTCAGCATGACGAGTCTGGCCGAAAAGAGCATGCTATTTATTACCTTAGCAAAAAGTTTACCGACTGTGAGACCCGATACTCACTGCTTGAGAAAACTTGTTGTGCTTTGGCATGGGCTGCTCGCCGGCTAAGACAGTATATGCTGACTCACACCACTCTGTTGATTTCAAAGATGGATCCAATCAAGTATATCTTCGAAAAGCCTTCCTTGTCCGGAAGAATAGCAAGATGGCAAATGATCTTAACTGAATATGATATCCAATACACGACCCAGAAAGCAATCAAGGGAAGTGTATTAGCTGATCATTTGGCTCATCAGATTATGGATGACTACCAGTCCATGAACTTTGAATTCCCGAATAAGAATATTATGTTAGTAACTGACTATGAAGAACCTAGACCGGATGAAGGACCTGAAGAAGGATCCCGATGGACAATGGTTTTTGATGGAGCCTCGAACGCACTTGGCAATGGCATTGGTTCTGTAATTATATCTCCTAAAGGCTCACATACTCCACTTACCGCCCGACTATGTTTCAACTGCACCAACAACATGGCGGAGTATGAAGCATGCATCATGGGTCTTCGAGCTGCAATTGACCTAAGGATCAAGTTTCTGAGTGTCTTCGGAGATTTCGCTCTCGTGATTAGTCAGATCAAAGGCGAGTGGGATACGAAACACCCAAATCTTATTCCTTACAAGGAGTATGTATTGACGTTACTTCCCCATTTCGAGGAGATAACCTTTGAACACTTCCCAAGAGAGGAAAATCAGTTGGCGGACGCGCTAGCCACGATGTCTTCTATGTTCAAAGTCAAATGGGACAATGAGGCTCCCCAGATCATTATTTGGAAATTGGATGAACCTGCACATTGCTGTAATCTTGAGACCGAAGAGGTAACAGAAAAGCCTTGGTATCATGAAGTAAAGAGGTACCTTGAAGCTCAAGAATACCCCGAGGGTGCATCTGTTAATGACAAGAAGTTTCTGAGAAGATTCGCGACAAAGTTCTTCATCAGCAATGGCATTCTTTACAAAAGTAACCATGATTCAAACTTACTGCATTGTATGGATAAGATTGAAGCAAAAAGGATCATGGCAGAGCTGCATGAAGGTACTTTCGGGACTCATTCCAGTGGACATACCATGGTAAAGAAAATCCTTCGGGCAGGATATTACTGGTCCACGATGGAAGCCGACTGTTATCAGCATTCTCGAACATGTCACAAGTGCCAGGTCTATGCTGATAAGGTGCACATTCCTCCAGTTCCTTTGAACGTCTTGACAGCACCTTGGCCTTTTGCAATGTGGGGCATTGATATGATCGGCGAGATCAGACCTACGGCATCCAATGGGCATCGGTTTATCCTGGTAGCGATTGATTACTTTACGAAGTGGGTTGAAGCAGCTTCCTTTGCCACCGTAACCAAGAACGTCGTGGCACGGTTCATTCGGCACAACCTGATATGTCGATATGGTGTACCAGAGAGGATCATTACGGATAATGGTACCAATCTTAACAACAAGATGATCACTGAGCTCTGTGAGCAATTCAAGATACAACATCATAATTCTTCTCCCTACCGGCCGAAGATGAATGGGGCTGTAGAAGCAGCTAATAATAACATTAAGAAGATTGTGCAGAAGATGATAGTGACCTACAAAGATTGGCACGAGATGTTACCATTTGCTCTTCATGGGTACCGTACCTCAGCATGGACGTCAACAGGGGAAACACCCTACTCCTTGGTATACGGCATGGAGACAGTCCTGCCCATTGAAGTTCAGATACCCTCTCTACGGATCATGAAGGATGCGGGTTTAAGAGAAGACGACTGGATCCAGACCTGGCTTGATCAACTGAACTTAATCGACGAAAAGAGACTCACTGCTATTTGTCATGGTCAGACGTACCAAAAACGGATGATCAAGGCATTTAACAAGAAAGTCAGACGACAAGAGTATCAAGTCGGGGACCTGGTAATCAAGCGCATTATTCTACCTCAAGGTGATCCCAGGGGCAAATGGACCCCTACATACGAAGGGCCATTTGTGGTTAAGAACATCTTCTCAGGAGGAGCGATGATTCTAACCACCATGGATGGTGACGACCTTCCTCACCTCGTCAATGCAGACATAGTAAAAAGATACTACGCATAATTAAAGACCCGCTAGGTTGACTGGCCTAGGCAAAATTATGGGCTTCCCGGTGAACCAAAAGGGTTCGGGCAAAAATAAGGGATGAAAATAAAAAAAATTTGTACACCCGGCAAGTCGAAAACCTGAAAAGGCGGCTTGGGCAAATATGGGTTTCCCGGTGGACTGAAAACCCGAAAGGGCGGTCCAGGAAAAAGTTAGGGATAAGCGTAACACTATGTCTCATTGGATCACCCTGCATCCAGACTTTGGTATCAACTATCAGGCTCAGACGACACTAGTCAATCAGATTCATCTTCAACTAAGCAGCAAAGGGATGAGATGCTTGAAGATATAAGGGCAATAACAGAGTTGGAACCCAGTGGGATTATTCACATAGCTGTTTTTTTTTTCTTTAACTGTATAAATTCTATTTGCTCGGCGGTGTTCTCTTACTAGGACATCAGCCTCTTGTACAAAAGCGCCTATTTATAGGCAAACTTCAAAATCAATACAAATTCATTTTCAGACAAATGCCAAATTGTTTTTCCTTTATCTGTTTTGTTTTGCAAAGAACGTGCAATGTTCATTTTTGATATATGCATTTGACATTAATTGCTGCTCATAAATATTTGCATGCGAAACAAAGGACTAATTACAGGTGATATCAGAAGTAGGGGCAATAAGAATTGTCTGAGAGGTCTAGTTGCTTTGTCCACCAAGGTACCAAGGTAGGTTCGACTGAAGAATATGACCAAGATACCTTCACTCCCCGAAGAGTAAGACAGTAATGGTAGCTCTCCCCACTGAGACTTGCAACTATGAAGGATTCATGAAATACTCTCCCCCAAGCAGAGTTAGTCTACCGTCAGTCCCGAAAAGGCTCGGTATTCCCAGAAGGTCTTAATATTCCCCAGCGGAGTATAAAGATATTCCCCAGCAAGCATAAGAGCATCCCCGACAGTCTTAATATTCCTCAACGAAATATAAGAATGTTCCCCGGTGGAATATAAGATACCCCCAATGGAGCCATTTCCCCAGTGCAGTCTAAAAAGCTTCCCCGCCAGAGTTGAATCATCTTCCCTAGTAGATTCTGGAAGCTTGTCCTCTGCAGAGTACAGATATATCTCCCCAGCCATATTCAGAGGTTATCCCCACAAGAGTTTAACTGGGTTATCCTCAGCAAGTTGCAACTGAAAGATCATCCCCAACGAAGTTCTTTCTATCCCCAGCGGAATTCATCATCAAAATCCCCAACATAGCTTATCGACGGAATCCCCAGCGGAGTTATCGTTAAAATCTCAGCACAACATCTCTTCCCACAGAGTATTTCCCCTCAGAGTAATCTCTTCATCAAGTTCATTCCCCAACGGAGTTCTTTTCTCCTGCAGGTTTATTCTCACAATCATCTTCGTTCATCATCCCCAGCGGAAATGAAGAACTCAACACTATTCTCCAGCAGCTCCGGGATTTATTTTCCCCAACTAAAAACATCACATCTTCATACATTATGACATGCATACGCATCATACAACACAAATCTCATTTATTTTGAGAACATCATGACATCATGCATCATGAAATTGCATACAGCTAACATTTTGCCCTTTTCAGGAAAAGGTCAATCCAAAGATGGCTACCATCAACCTTTTCAAGTCCTAGTTTAATACCTGTAACAAGCCAGGAAACTTCTGTGGACGACTGATTGTAGATCAATACCTGTAACAAGCCAGGAAAGTGATCTACATGAAGAGATTGAAGATCAATACCTGTAACAAGCCAGGAAGACCATCTTTCTTTCTCCGGTCAGAGATTAATACTTGAAACCAACCAGGACAACTATCTCCTCGACCAATCTTTTCAAGTTCCAGATTTATACCTGTAACAAGCCAAGAAAAGCATCTGTGGACGACTGATTGTAGATCAATACATGTAACAAGCCAGGAAAGTTATCTACATGAAGAGATTGATGTTAATACCTGTAACAAGCTAGGAAAACTATTTTTCTTTCTCAGGTCAGAGATCAATACCTGTAACCAGCCAGGACAACTATCTCATCGGCCAACCTTTTCAAGTTCCAGATTAATACCTGTAACAAGCCAGGAAAATTCTGTGGACGACTGATTGTAGGTTAATACCTGAAACCAGACGGGACAATTATCTACTTGACCATCATGAGGAAACCCTACACCGGTTCCTTCTCTTTCAGATGCAGTTTTACACGGACTCATCACCAGGCAACCCTACGCAGGTTCCTTCTTTCAACTTACAAAGTTACAATTCAACAAACAATCTCCAGATGGCATCCATAAGCCCATCCTCCTACCAACAATCTCCAAATGGCATCTGTAAGCCCATTCCCAACATCACATTGCTGATACTACACCATGCGAGTGCAAATTTTTGGGCACTTTAGTGTTCAATTATCTTCCACCTTCGGATCACGAAAGGCACGCAAGCCAATCTACATCCTCAAGTTTAAGAAGATTGAACAGGGGCAACTGTTATACCCCAAAATTTGCCCTCCCATATTCCTCAAGATATGTCAAGAATCATCTCCAAATGGTTCAAGATTACTCAAGAGTTAGACAGTCAAACCATCTCCTAAGGCAGTCAATTCAAAATTAGGGTTTTGGTTCTTTCAAGGAATTTGGGGTTTTCAATGGTTCAATCAAGTCTCATAGGCCTATATACATTCTCAAACACCTACATGCCAAGTTTCAAGATTCACAGTGCCAGTTTGCACAGTCAAAAGCCCCATTTGATCTACAGTCAACTACAAGGGCAAAATGGTCATTTTGCAGACAAAAGTCAGAATTCTTGGTCAACATCTTATTTTGAGTTCACAATCATCATTTGATCAAGTATTGATCATGATACCACAAGAATAGCTCAAAAAATCATCAAGATGCAAAAGTTACTATTTTTGGACAGTAGAAAAGTCAACTGTACTTTGACCAGGGCATAACTCTTTCATGGTTTATCAGAAAAATCCCATCCAAAGCTCATTTGGAAGAGGATGCAATTTCCTACAATCCATCTTCACACCCCAAGATCAAGAAATGCACTCACAAAAAGTTACAAATTTTTACATTATAGGTCAATTTCAAAAGTCAACAAAAGTACACTTTGAGTAAAAGGCCATAACTTGAGATTGGTAAATCCAAATGACATGGGACCAAAAGCATTGGTTAGAAGACTTCAAAATGTCCAAGAACATGGTCATATGATCAAAATTGAGCAAGTTATGCATTGGAGAAGTTGGGCAATTTTCATGAATTTGCAAAAGTCAACTTTGCTCAAAACACCTTCTTTTTGCTAATGGGCCTCAAATCTCTTTTTGAAACTTCACCCATGACCTATGCACGATCCACCAAGTTAAATTGGATTTTGTTTTCTTAAATTTATTGATTAAATGGATTTTTAATACATATTAATTCATTCAATTAATTTAAATTATAAGAAAATCAAAGATTTGATTCTTAAACCTATTTGTGAACCAAATGTGATCCAAATATGCTGACCAAGCAATGCCAATTCGTGCACAAGCTAAAAGATACAAAAATATCCAATTTGGGCAACTTGTTCAATCATGAAAAATCAAGAATATTTGATTTATCAATCAAAGATTCAATCTTCAATGCACATGGGTATGGGTCCAAATTTTGACCTAAACTGATTCCCTTATATGCAAGCAAGCCAAGCATAACCTAATACACGAGAAAAAACTGCAAGAGACGGCCATACTAATTTCAAGAAAACTAAAAACTTATTCTTGCAATCTAGGCCAATTCAAGGTGCCTTGTCCATCCAAACACATAGCAGGAGGTACCAGGAGTGATTTGTAATCAAATTCAAGCACCAAAGCTCAAAGAATCACGAAATACCATCTCACGGTTTGCACTTCCAATTCAAAACTGTATCTCTTAATTCATATGCATTTGACATGTTTTTGTGATTGATTTGCGTTGCTAGAGATCATACAAAGCTAATGGAATGATTGAATTGAACCATAATGCCCTAAACCGAGAGATGCCGTGATTGAATTTCTAGGGTTTTCAAGCTTTCAAATAAGGCTTTCCAAACCAGGAAAAATTGGAGTCAATGGGATACATGGTTGAATTCATGAGACTAAGACGATTCCAACACATACCTCGCGAAATATTTCTTTTTGCTCTGTGTTTATTCGCTATTTTTCGTGCAGGAGGTAGTGGAAGTTAAAAAACCTCGCTATTTGATTCTATTTTATGCAGAACCAAGGTTGAAGATGGTGACGTGTTATCACCTGGTTCATGTGTTTGAAAAACGCGCGCTTTATTTTTTTGTTTACAGCATATTGTTTGTTTTTGTATATAATATTCTCTACTTATCCATATAACAAAAGCGCGTCACAGCTCAGTTGGTAAAGGCGTTGATGCATAGTCCATTGGGACCTGGGTTCGAATCCCAGGTCCCCCAAAACCTTGTTATTTTTCTTCCTCAGGTGTTCATGTGCAGTTTTCAAAAGGAAGTCCACCATACGCTTCAAATCTCAATACGCCAAGTGGCTTCAGGCCAAGATCTAAAGGCCAGATTGGAGCATCCACCATACGCCCTGGTCAACGAGCATGTAGAGAATCACAAGGGTCAAACAGGTTGGGCGCTAATGGGCATGGGAATTGCAAAATACACCACAAAATTGGGCCCAACACCCCTTCATGAGTTTATTTCTTTTCCTTTCTTTTTTTATTTTTTCTTTCATTTAATTATTTTTATTATTATTATTTTAATTAACCAATTAACAAATTAACCCCTTTTTTATGAAAAATTCAGAAAACATAAAAAATATAATATTTTTATTTATTAAATTTAATTAGTTTATTTTGTAAATAAATATTAACATAATTTGTTTAGTTTTAATTAGGCATAATATTAATATTTTTGCAATAAATAAAAATTGGTGTAGAATTAGGTTTTTTCAGTTTATTTTATTTTGGTTTTTAAACATTCTAAAAAACCAAAAAATACATTTTTTATTTAATTAATTAATTAACTTAGCTTTAAATTCCATTTAGTTCAAAATAACAAAAATATGCTTTCTTTCTTAAAAAAGGGTCAAAACCCTAAAACTCTCCGATTCAATTTTTCTCGCGCGTATTATTTTTGATTCATATTCCATATAATTATAATTGCTCAGAGGATGTAGTAGCTTCAACTTAGGAACTTTTTCTCGCTTTTATTTACTTTTTCGCATTTACTTTTCAAGGGTTTGTTTTTGGCGATGTAAATACCCGACGCCTTGTAATAGCTTAGTTTTATTTTCCGCAACCATTAAACTGCTAGATGTATGCTAATAGGCTATGCATGACAAGATCTACCCTAATTTAAAATCAACCGTAGCTCACCATAACATGTACAAAGATAACATAACTGAAAATTGACACATTTCCACATACCACTCTTAGGGTACGCCTCACTTGGTTGCCTCGAACATGGTCATTGAGTATAGGAAGTTTTAGAGGTCTCCCTCCTGTCTAGAGATCAAAGTTGCCTCGAAACAGTTGCCTCGATAAAAAATGATCTAAGACATTAGGGTTACCGCTAAGGCGTCCTAACATTGCTTTAGTGACCACATGTCCCTTAATCGAATTGACCCGAAAACTCCAACGACGATGCTACCTACTCCTTCATAGTGGGATAGCATTGTCTAAAGGACATTTACACAATTTAATTCCTTTTGAGTAGGTAGAGGTTCTTAGGTACTTGCTCTTTCAAAACAAAACAAATTTTTCGCACTTACACTTTTCAAACAAAGTTTTCAACAACACTTCATACACTCTTGAGGACAGAAACAAGAGTTAAATCGAAGTTTTCAAACAAAACTCTTTTCAAAACCCACGAACACAAGAAAAGCAAAACTTTTTGAAAACACTGTGAGCAAGTACCTAAGAGCCCGTGGATAACCACAGATAGAAAGGGTGCTAACACCTTCCCTTTCTATAATCTACCTCCTGAACCCGAGAAACATCTCGAAAAGGAATTTTTCTGTGCTTTTGTCATTTCCTTGTTGGATAAAATAAAAGACGGTGGCGACTCTTGCTTACCGCGACATTTTGCAAAAACAAACGCAAATGCGAACCAACATTCCAAAACAGTCAGTTCTATTCCCACCGATCACAGTAGGATAGCACTGTCTAAAGGAAATGAGAACAAACAATCTTTTTTCGAGTAGGTAGAATCTTAAGTACTTGCTCAATGAAAACTTTTCACACAAACACCTTTCAAAACAAATTTTCAAAACAAACTTCGTCACATCCTTGAGGACTGATACAAGGATTATCATGAAGTAAAAACATTTTCAAGACAAACACACACAAGCAATTTGAAAAATGAGCAAGTACCTAAGAGCCCATGGAAAACCATGGATAGAAAGGGTGCTAACACCTTCCCTTTCTATAATCTACCCCCCGTATTCAGAATATCTCGAAAAAAGGTTTTTTCTGTTCTTTTCCCTTTTCCATGATTGGATGAAATAAAAGTCGGTGGCGCCTCTTTCTTACGGCAAGATTTTGTGAACAAAAAATGCAAAACGCAAACCAGTAAAAAGAGTCGGTTCTGCCACCGTATCACACCTACCAACTTTCACTAAAGGTTGAAGGAGAAAATATATCATAGCACCGCCGTTCACTGACGATGAACTACCAACCTTCACTGAAGGTAGCAAAATGATGACAATCACCAACTTTCACTGATGGTGACCTACCAAATTTCACTGAAGGTAGAGAGAAAATATCATAACACCGCCTTTCACTGATATTGAACTACCAACGTTCACTGAAGGTAGCAAAAAGATAACAATCACCAACTTTCACTAATGGTGACCTACCAACTTTCACTAAAGGTAGAAAGAGAATATAAGTTTCCCCAAAATTATGGCGTTTCACCTAGAATGTGTCTCAACTTCTTCTTTAACCAAGGCACTCTGCTTGGAAAGGGTAATATATAATGTGTCTCAAATAAAGAGACTACTACTTGCAATGATTTCACAATGAACTGTCTCTGCGATATTGGAAGTCTTTCAATCCACTGGAGTAATTTAACAACGGACTACAAACTATCCACTCATAGAGAAAATAGAAAAAAAGTTATATCGACTTTTACAGGGTACAAGTTGCTCAAATAAAGAGACCTGCTACTTGTTGTTATAGGAAGGATTTCAAAAAAATGATTTTCGGGGAAAATAATATGACTTCCTGGGGAATGAATCATAACTTCTTGGGGAAATTCCAATATATTCCTGCTGAGGAGATAAAGGTATTCTCTTGCAAAATAAATTCACATTCTCAAACCAAAACACGAAGCTTGCGGAAATCTAAAGTAATAATATTGCTGGGTAAAAAAGATTTATTCCAGAAATAAACTGGAGTAAAGCAGTCTACCAAAATACATTCTTTGAAAAATAGACTCAAGAGGGAAACCCAATCTATCCAGACAAAGAATTTTACAGGAAGGCTAAAGCAAAAATCTTCCACGAGGGATAACTCAGTGGGGAAATTGAAAGAATACACGCTTTCTGCTTAAGGTCGACACTCTATTAGAGAGAGGACAACACAACTCTACAAAATAGGGTAATATGTCAACAAAATATTAACGAATATGAATGAGCAATGATTTTCCAATTTTAGCTATGCATAATGTATGTATGAATGTATGAGTGTTATCATGCATATGCTGACAAAACAGATATACAACACTGGGAGTAACCAGGCAAAACCAACTCGGGCACAATCAACACTCGGTTAAATCACATCCAAGATGAACATTCCATAAAAAAAGGCACCAACTGAGGAAACAAAACCTACTGCTTGGATTAACCTTACTGGGGAGAAACCCAATTTAGATGTAAACAAAACATAGCGACCAAACAATACAAATAAAGAGATATAACATCCTCTCCCAGGATTTACCAGGGAATAACACTCAGACTTCAACGCGGAATAAAATATTTTCAAAAGTAACGCTTCTACTGGGGATTTGAAAAATCAATTTCAAGTAGAGAAGATAGATATCAAATCATCAAAACATTCACTAGGGAATTTGTGCTGACTTCATTGGGGAGGTCAATACCACATTCACAAAGGGAAAACCAGTATACGTTCTTCACTGGAGAAACCAGAGGCCCTTGTTTTTTAAGAGTAATTAACTGTACCAACTTCTCTGGGAAGAAAGGACTTCTATTAAACAAAAGAAACCTTCATTGGAGAAATCTTGGATTGAATCTTCATATCATGCAAACTCAGAAAAAAGAAGAAATGAACCAAAACTTGACCGGGAATACTGGAGTCTCAAACCCAATACAGCGAAAACATCTTGAGAAAAACTTCCTTGGGAAAGAAATCTTCTTAAAAAAACTGGAGTTTGTCCACTCCAAAGATCACCACTTTTGGTTTTTCTCTTGCTTCACAAATTTTAAAGTAAAAGCAAATTGTAAATTCCTTTTGAAAATCAATTTTGTTATTTAATCTTTTCGCTTTGAAAGTTATTATCAATAATAAATGGATTATTTGCAAGCTAAATAAAATATGAAGTACAAAGAATTGGGTAAAAGCTCAAATTTCATTAATAGAATGGTAGTCTGCGAATGGCGAGACTTCATGGATGATTACAAAGTTCGGAAAATGGTAATATATAATGGAAAAGATACATTGAGATACAATGACCAATATCCCCTCTAACAACTTTTGAAATCCTGAGCAACAGTTGTTGTTGAAGTATGATGAGGATCCGAGAAGATTGTTGCTTCAACGATCAAGTCTTGTCTGATGCAGTTACTTGCCAAGAAAGTCCCTAACTTTTGCCTAAGCTTCCCTTGCGGGTTTTCAAATTAGCGGGAAATTTTATTCTTTTTATTTCTCTAATTTTTGCCTAGACAGCCCTTTCGGGTATTCGGCCTACCGAGACTCTTTTTTTGCCTAAGCTACCCTTTCAGGTTTTCAACTTAGCGAGCTGTTCTTTTATTTCTTTAGGCGAAGTATTTCTTGACTGCACCAGCATTCACGGGGCATGGAAACTCCTCTCCATCCATAGTTTCAAGAATTAATCCACCACCAGAGAAGGCTTTCTTGACAACATATGGGCATTCAAAATTAGGAGTCCACTTGCCCCTAGAATCAGCGTTAAAAGACATGATCTTCCTGAGTACGAGGTCGCCTTCTCTGAATTCACAAGGTTTGACCTTCTTATCAAACGATTTCTTCATTCTATTATGATATAATCGTCTATGACACAAAGCTGTCATTCTCTTCTCTTCGATCAAATTCAATTGGTCAAACCGGTTCTGGACCCATTCAGCCTCTGACAGCTTGGTTTCCATTATCACATGCAAAGAGGGAATCTCAACCTCAATTGGGAGTACCTCTTCCATTCCATACACAAGGGAGAACATGGTTGTTCCTGTTGAAGTTCTGACAGATGTTCGATATCCATGCAAAGCAAAAGGGAGAATTTCATGCCAATATTTATAAGTAACAACCATTTTCTGGATAATCTTCTTGATATTCTTTTTAGCAGCTTCAACAACCCCAATCATCTTTGGCTTGTACGGAGATGAATTGTGATGGGCAATATTTAATTCTTCATACAGTTCTGTCATCACCTTGTTGTTCAGATTCGAGCCATTATCGGTGATAATTCTGCTCGTAACACCATACTAACATATGAGATTATTCTTAATGAAGCGCGCAACCACCTGCTTGGTGAAGTTAGCATATGAAGTAGCCTCCACCCAGTTAGTGAAGTAATTAATTTCTACCAAGATAAAACGGTGTCCATTCGAAGCTTTGGGTTCTATCATTCCAATCATGTCAATACCCCACATAGAGAAAGACCATGGGGAAGAGATCACATTAAGATGTGTCGGAGGCACATGAACCTTGTCCGCATAACTCTAGCATTTATGACACTTCTTCGCAAATTTGTAACAATCGAATTCCATTGTCAGCCAATAGTAACTTGCCCTTAGCATCTTTTTAGCCATCGAATGTCCATTGGCATGCGTGCCAAATGAGCCTTCATGAACATCATGCATCAACATGTCTACTTTGTGTCTATCCACGCATCTGAGCAAGACCATGTCATAATTTCTCTTGTGCAACACATTTTCACTGAGGAAGAAACTTCCAGCCAATCTTCCCAATGTCTTTCTATCCTTATTCGATGCACAGTTCGGGTATTCCTGAGTTTGGAGAAAATGCTAGATATCATAATACCAAGGTTTCCCATCTGCTACCTCTTCTGTTTTAAATACATGAGCGGCTTATCCAGTCGCCGAACCATAATTCGAGGTATATCATTCCAAGTATTCACCTAATACATAGACCCCAGAGTTGCCAGAGCGTCCGCCATTTGATTTTCATCTTTAGGAATGTGATGGAATTCAACTTTATTAAAGAAGGGTAACAACCTTATAGCATAATCTTTGTAAGGGATTAAGTCGGGGTGACGAGTATCCCATTCTCCTTTAATCTGTTTTATTACCAAAAATGAATCACCATACACATCTAGAATCTTCATTCTGAGATCAATAGCTTCCTCGAGACCCATGATGCAAGCCTCATATTCTGCCATATTATTAGTACAATCAAATGTCAACCTTGCAGGAAAAGGAACGTGAGATCCATGTGGAGTGATAATCACAACACCAATTCCTATACCATAAGAATTCACAGCTCCATCAAATATCACACTCCAATGAGATTCAGGATCAGGACCTTCCTCAGGCAATGGTTCATCATAATCTTTCACTTTTAGAAACATCACATCCTCATCGGGAAAGTTATACTTCAAAGACTGATGATCATCAACTGGTTGGTGAGAAAGATAATGTGCCAACACGCTGCTCTTAATAGCCTTTTTAGTGCGATATTCAATGTCATATTCAAATAACAACATCTGCCAGCGGGAAATTCTCCCAGTAAGAGCAGGCTTTTCAAAAATGTACTTGATTAAATCCATTTTGGAGATCAACCAAGTGGTGTGATTCAACATATACTACCGCAAACGTTTTGCCGCCCAGGCCAGAGCACAACATGTCTTTTCCATCATGGAATACCGCGACTCACAATCAGTAAACTTTTTAATGAGATAATAAATGGCGTACTCTTTCTTCCCCGTTTCATCTTCTTGTCCCAGAATACATCCCATGGAATTATCTAACATTGTCAGATACATAATCAATGGTCTTCCTTCAACATCAAGGATCAAGATAGGAGGTTCAAGTAGATATTCTTTAATACTTTCCAATGCCCTTTGGCAGTCATCCGTCCACACACAACTTGATCTTTCTTTAACAACTTAAAGATCGGTTCACACGTTGCAATCATGTGAGAAATGAATCTGGAAATATAATTCAAACGCTCGAGGAACCCTCTGACTTACTTTTCAGTTCTTGGCGCTGGCATATATTGAATTGCCTTGACTTTATCAGGGTCAACTTCAATTCCTTTCTGGCTAACAATGAAACCCAACAATTTCCCTGATCAAATACCGAAGGTACATTTATTTGGATTCAAGCAGAGACGATACTTCCTCAAACACTGAAACAACTTCACCAAATCTTCTACATGCCCTTCTTCAGTATGAGATTTAGCAATCATATCATCAACATATACCTCAATTTCCTTGTGCATTAGATCATGGAATAGGGTTGTCATAGCCCTCTGGTATGTTGCACCAGCGTTCTTCAACCCGAAGGGCATCACTCTGTAACAAAATGTTCCCTAGGGTGTGATAAACGTTATTTTTTACATGTGCTCTAGAGCCATTCTTATTTGATTATACCTGGAAAATTCGTCCATGAACGAGAATACTTTGAATTTTGTTGTGCTATCCACTAACATATCAATGTGTGGCAATGGAAAATAATCTTTTGGAATAGCTTTATTTAGATCTCTGTAATCTACGCACATGCGAACTTTTCCGTCTTTTTTGGTACTGGGACAATATTGGCAATCCATTGAGGGTACACTAATGTCACTAGAAAACTGGAATTAACCTGCTTTAGAACTTCCTCTTTGATCTTTACTGCCATATACGGGTGAGTTCTTCTCAACTTCTGTTTGATTGACGAACACTCTTGCTTCAACAGCAAACAATGCTCTATAATATTTGTATCTAGACCAGGCATATCTTGATAAGACCAAGCAAAAATATCCACAAACTCTTTCAACAACCCAATCAACCTGCTCTTCACATCAAGACGCAGCAACGCTCCGATCTTGACTTCTTTCGGATCTTCTTCTGAACCCAAATTGATTACTTCCAATGGCTCTTTATATGGCAGAATAGAATTTTCCTCACGCTCAAGCAACCGTGAGACCTCTTCTGGAATCTGATCATAGTCTTCTTCTTCGGCCCCATACACAAAACATTCAAAGTTTGGAGAGGGTGCAGGGTCATTGTATTCAACCGATTTTTTAATTAATCTGCACATATGATTTATGATTGCATTTAGAAACTGACACATATAACAAGTGATCATGCAAATTGATTTTCAGTTATTATTTATTTTGAAAAGTTTTTTTCCTTCTGATTACCACTTTCCAAGAAAAAGTAGAAAATAAAGACATAATTTGGGAAACAAAGACAACTTTTATTATTGATTTTAAAAGTCACCACAAATAGATAAGCCCATATAACATTAATACTTCCACCTTGGGCAAAGTGAATTCTTATCAAAAAGATGAAAAAAAAATTTACTTTGAAACATGTATGAAAGAGGGAACATCAAAAGTTATCTAGTTCTGAACCCTAACTCTGTGCGTCACGTAATTTGGCATTTCCTGCTCTGCTTCATCTTCCACAATGGCGTTAATCCCGGAAATAGATGGATGAAGATAACCCCCACTATAAAAGATGTCTTGATACTTTCCTACAGCAGACTTCGGCTTTAGGCCCTTACCTTTGTCATTCTTCAGAGAGAAACCCAAGCCGGCTATGTTCTTGTTTACAGGTGGATCCATAATTTGTCCCCATACTTCACTATGACCCTTACACAAAATCTGTTGCGCATCCTTGAGCGAAACCATGGATTTCTCATTTCCTCTTATATTATCAATGGATAAGGCTTATAACTGGGTTCCAACAGCAACTTCATCCGCCTCCACAATGCTGAAAGAGGACAAATGAGATATCAATAATACTTGTTCTCCATTTATAATCGCTACTTTTCCTTCACATACAAACTTCAGCTTCTGACGTAAAGTTGAAGTGACAACCCTTGCCTCATGTATCCACGGTCTTCCTAGCAAACAGCTATAAGCGGGTACAATATCCATGACCTGGAAAGTAATCTGAAACAAATTTGGGCCTATATGAATAGGCAAGTCTACTTCACTAATACCATATTTCCCTGATATTTCAATTTCTTAAGCATGCTCCTCGATATAACGTTCAAAGCGAATCCATTATCAATCAACACGTTGGATAATGAATCATTCTTGCAGTTCATTGAGATATGGAGGGCCAAGTTGTGATTCCTTTCTTCATATGGCAATTCGTCATTGCAGAAGCTCAGGTTATTAAATGATGTAATGTTCCCTACTACACTGCTGAATTGGTTTACAGGAATATCATTTTCCACAAAAGCTTGGTCCAGTACCCTCATCAGAGATTTCCTGTGAGCAGAGGAGTTCATCAATAAAGCCAGGATAGATATTTTCGAAGGAGTCTTCCGTAGCTGATCTACAATTCTGTATTCGCTCATCTAGATTATCTTAAAAATATCATCCACTTCTTTCTCTAACATAGCTCCACTAGTTTCACCCGTAATCTTCTTGGGTTCAACATTCTCCAAAACTTTCTTTCCAATACTAACATCTCCTTGAACAACTGGTGCAAATACACGACCGCTGCGGGTCACTCTGCTAGTCTCATCAATATTTCCAGCATCAGGCATTGGCTGGATGGGAACTTCCACACCGTCCTATAAGATTGTAGTGTTATATTTGTAGGCTACAACCTTATCTGACTTGTAGGGGACATGACCCGGCAAACTAATCACCAATGGGGTAACAACTGGCTTGCTATGATACTCGACTTCAAAATGGGCGGTGCATCAAAGCAAGGCACAATAACGTTTACTCCCTCTTCAACATAATCGGTAATTATTGAGTCATCTCTGGAAAACAAATTCTCATTTAAGGAGAAATACTCATCTGCAGAGGCATACTCATCATCTGACTCTTCTTCAGCCAAATAATCCTCAATCATATCAACTTCATGGTAATCATCCCTTTGACATGTAACCTTGATAGTTCCATTATCCAACAACAACTGAACACCTTTCTTCACAATTGAACATCCTCGGGAGTCTCGACAGCAAATTCGGAAAGATCCATACTGATGTTCCACCTGACCAGCCATGTGGTAGAAAGTAGCATGCAATTACACAAGGTCTTCATTCATATACTCCAAATAAAAAATTCCGAACTCTCCAGCACATCTAGGAACCATATTCACCTCCTCTTCATATTCTTCCCTATACCTGATTATGTGGATGAGGCCCTCATCCATCATCTCCTGCAAATCAACCTTTATCTTATTGCAACCCTGTATATCTGTACTGCAGATAGCACAACCGGCATGGTCATGCATATAGTAGAAGAATTCACATAGGTATACATGTATTTTCACCAAATCTTCTCTAGCCAGATGAATATCAAAAATCTGGAAGTCGCCTGGACAACCGGCCACCATATTCACTACATTTTCTCCTCCATGCTTGGGTAGAGGATTGTCTTTCACATTAGGACCCACACCCTTGAAAGATAGAATACTAGACTTCACCAATATCTGCACCTCAGTCTTCAAAGGATAGAAATTCTCAACATTATTCCCTGGTGCTCCCTGATGAAAAGCACATGTTTGGTCTACTTTGTAATACCAAGTCAATGGTGATGGTACTGTGGGAGGTGGTCGGGTCTGAACCAACTTCTTCTGAATCAATGCGGGTAGTAACTCCGTATAACTCATAGGAATAAGGTCCTAACTCTCCCTTCTCTTATTATACACTTGATCCCCCTGCTGGGATGGTATCTAATAAGCAACTGTGGTTGGAGCTACACAAATAACTGGAGTAACTGAGGCGACTTGTTGATGACGCTGATAATTTATTCTAGGAGGATGGACCCTCCTCTATTTCATAACAACATTTGTATCCCCTTCATACTTCTTGGTAAACCCATAAGGTGGCTTCTTCGCACCTCCAGATCCTTCACTCTTTGTTAAACGGCCCTCTCTTACAGCCTCTTCCAACCGGATACCCATGCCTACCATTTTAGTAAAGTCACTTGGCCCACTTGCTACCATCCTTTCATAGTAGAAAGCACCCAGAGTATTCAAGAAAATCTTAGTCATCTCTTTCTCTTCCATGGGAGGAATCACTTGGGAAGCTACCTCACGCCATCTTTGTGCATATTCTTTGAATGATTCCCTGTCTTTCTGAACCATGGCGCTGAGTTGATCACAGTCAGGCGCCATGTCCACGTTGTATTTGTATTGTCTGATAAATGCTTCTCACAAGTCATTGAAAGTATGGATATTGACGCTATCCAAGCTCATATACCACTTCAGCGCAACACCGGTCAAACTATCCTGAAAAAGTGAATCAGCAGACGTTGATCATCAGTATGGGTAGACATTATCCTTAAATACATTACCATATGTGCATGAGGGCATGTGTTGCCCTTGTACTTATCAAACTCCGGGACCTTAAACTTTATAGGCATCTTAACATTCGGGACCAAGCATAACTCATTCACATTCTGCCCGAATAACTCTTTTCCCTTGAGGGCCTTCATCTCCCTATGCATTTTGTCAAACTGCTCTTGAAAATCATCCATTCTATCATAGAGACCCAAGTCTTCACTTGGTGAAGGAAAAGGATGACACATATCATCATTGATAATTGGAACCATATTCACCGAAGGAGGTGCAGCATGAGCAACATGCACCACAGGAGGTACAGGAGTAACAATAGTCTGAACAACTGGAGTATCTTGAGGACCAAGGTTGAAACCTTCAGGTGAAAAATTCTATGGCATTCCCCATGGATAACCTTGAGGCATGCGATTCTGAACAACAGATGGGGTAGTAGACATAGGAACCGTTGGAGCTTCAACAATAGCCCTTATTAGTTGAGGTTGAACACTCGGTGGCTGATTCTGAGCAGCCACCAGAGATTCCATTAGAGCAGTAAGATTGGCCATGTCGGCCTTCAAAGCAGAAACCTCCTCACGCAGCTCGCGATTCTCTTATTCTAAGTTGTCCATCTTTCTTTTAAAATTAGCCCGCGTGTTGTAGTGGTGAGTCATCTTGCTGAATAAAGTAAAGAAGCTTAGTAAGACACCTGGATATGCACAACAAATGCAAGAAATATATGCAATATGATGCATGATATGCAATGCACATGATTTTATTTTTGGTATTTAATATTTCAAGGGATTTAAAGATTTATAGACACATTTCAAATATCAAAGTAATAACACATTTGAAATACTGAAAAAGTTTATTATAATAACTTCAAAATAGGTTACAAGTTTCAACAATCCCAAGTACAAGATGAAAATAAAGTCTAAAACCCTAAAAATTAAAGCTGATGGAGATCACTCTACGCGCTATCGCTTTCCTGTAAGCCTGGAAAATATGAGCCTTCAACCTCTGATTTTCTTCCGCATAATTGGTGGCAACCTCCTTCCAATCACCTGAATCAGCTGACTGAGGCTTAGGAGAAAATAAATCCCCTTGCTTCTCTATGGTCTCTACCGCTCGACTCTCAAGGATCTCAATCAAGTCGTCCCTCTCCTTCAAGTCCGCTCTATAAGAAATCTCTAAAGTTTGACACTTATTCTTCCAAGCATCCTTTTCCTGTTGTATCCTGACCAAAGCAAGATGCAACTCTTCTAGATCATCCAATAAGGGAGGAGTGATTTTCACAAACAAACCGGGCATAGGTGTTTCCAGGGAATACGAAATCTTCAAATGAATAGCTCTCGCTTAAACCCACTGAAGATATGGCTCCAAAGAAACAGCCCCTAGGTCCTAAATATTTCCTACTCTTCTTATGAATGTGACACTTGGCATTCACAATCTCCTCCTTATATTCCTTGTGGTCTCCTTCCTCCTTCAGAAAGAAACTACTCAAATGAATACCATTTGGTTTATCCCTCATCGGATAACCGAGTTGTCGTCGTGCAAGAACATGGTTATAGTTAATTCCTCCCTTTGTACCAAGAAGAGGTACATTGGGGAAACTACCAAAATTATCAACAATCTATATATCCTAGTAAGCTCGATGATACCAATCAATATTCAAGTGAGTAAGTGCCATGATCTTAGGAGCCCAACAGGGTTCCCTCCTGACATCCAAGAAAGCATCTGACTGGGGCATATGAAAGATAAACAACTAGTACAACAGAGGCGTGCAACAAATAATCATCCCTCTATGATTAGAATTCCAAAGATGAATAGAGTAATAAGCATCACCCAATAATGTAGGAACTAGGTTTCCAATCATGAAGATCCTGATAGCATTAACGTTAACAAACTTGTCCACATTAGGAAATAAGAATAACTCGTAAGCAAGTAAAGCAAAGATGGCCTCAAAAGCGATTGTACTCTTCATCCTGGAAAAGTAACGAGCTTTCTCCAATAAGAACTAGGCTGGTAATCCTCTAATCCCTCCTTTAGTAGTCATATGGGCTTCCACCTCAGACTTCCCCAGATGGATCAAAGCAGCAATATCATGTGGTTTTGGCTCACCCTCCAAACCAGTAAAAGGAACACGATCAGTAACGGGTAAATCCAGCAAATAAGAATACTCCTCCAGTGTAGGCATCAACTGATAGTCTGGAAAAGTAAATCAATGATACATCGAATCATAGAACAGGACCAAGGTCGAGAGAATACCCTCCTTCATCCTAAGCTTCATAAGAGGAATGATGGATCCATACTTCTTCCGAAAATCTGCAGAACACTCGATCTCAGGAATTAGACTGATCAACTCATCTATCTTGGGATCCTTGAAACTGTACTTCCCGGTCTTTCTTTTTCCAGAACATATGGTTAAAAAGTACCTGAGATATTCACAAATGGTCAACTTTTAAGTCCCTTGAAATAAAATTTCTTCAAAAGATGCTTATGAGTGCATGGATGCATGATGCAACAATCACACACAAGATCACACATATAGGGTTCATAGGTTCAACGTCACGAGCATGAGGTCGAAGGTACTACCCATAAGGTGTTTGTCTAAAAGTTATCATCTTCCAAACAAGGTTCTAGAGGTTCCTAGAGTCTACCAACTTCCTGATTAACTCAGTAATTAGTAATATTCTTAAGAAAAAATCATCCGAACGTAGTATCGTGTGACAACTATTTCCGGATTACTCCATCATAGCTTCCGCACTACACCTAAAAGCCCAAGATGGGTTTGGTATTCTATGATCCTCAACTTCAGCAGGCTCCCAGGTCGACAGAAGTACGTCTTCCTGATTACTCGATAAATGACACTACAGTCAAAGGGGCCTCCACTCAGTGGGGGATCTCATGCCTCCTTTTTTAGGATTACTCCCTCAAAGTTAACATGACTATACCGCCCGTCCTATCTTAAAGTTTACCCAAGTCCGGGTATAGGACTTATGAGTAATCACCAAGCACCCTGAAAACCAAGAAAATCCAGACAAACATATTTACAACATATACCATATAAACACTGATAACACATATACAAATAAAAACAAAGATATGCTCAACCCACTTAGGGATGGACCAGAAAGAGGTCAATCTTTCCCAGGTGAAGTCTCCATTTTCTGTAGCGGTAGAAATGTTTAAGACTAAGCCATTGGATTCACTAGACTTATACAGATCAAAAATAAAAATCTCCACCACGCTTTATTACTTCCAAAGGAATGGGAAAAGAGCGAGTAACCCAAAAAATATGGGAAAGATTCAAGGTAAGGGGGTTGGTTATGCAAAGGGAAGGTATTAGCACCCTAAACATCTATGATACTCCTCATGAACCTCTTTGTAAAGTATGTATATTTTGGCTATAAAATGTTGTATAAAAATGGATGGTGGAGGTGAGAAAAGAAACATATTTTTATGGTTTTTTGCACCCGCCACGGTTGCGAACCTTTAGTGCTTACGTACCACATTTTCGTGAAATAGGGGATAAGGGTACATGTAGTTCCTCTTTTAAAGATTTTAAAACACAAATGTGTTGTTTAATTTTATGAGATAAGACATCGTTGTCATTCTCCATGTGGAAAACATACTTACTACCCACGATCAAGAAAAGGAGAATTCGCATCATCTCAAAGTGGAGGATATGTGTACCAGTAGAAATGTGCAAGACTAAGCCATTAGATTGACTAGACTTTATACAAATCAAAATAAAAATCGCCACCGCGCTTTATTGTTTCCAAAGGAATGGGAAAAGAGCGAATAACCCAAAAAGAGGGGGAAAGATTCAAGGTAAGGGGTTGGTTATGCAAAGGGAAGGTATTAGCACCCTAATCATCTACGGTACTCCGTAGGAACCTCTTTGAAAAATCTGTATATTTTGGATATAAAAATGTGTTGTATATAAAATGGATGGTGGAGGTGAGAAAAGATATATTTTTATGATTTTTGCACCCGCCGCGGTTGCGAACCTTTAGTGCCTACGTACCACCTTTCGTGCAATAGGGGATCAGGGTACACATAGTTCCTCTTTTAAAAATTTGAAACACAAGTGTGTTGGTTGATTTTATGAGATAAGACATCATTGCAATTGTCCGTGTGAAAAACATACTTACTACCTACAATCATGAGAAAGGAGAATTTGCATCATCTCAAAGTGGAGGATATGGCTTGGATTTTGTAATCAACAATGCCTCACTCAACACCCAAGTGGAAAATATCTCACTTCACTACATATTGTAGAAGTATAGTTGTTTGCATCACTACAAGGATTGACAAGAGTCTAATCTTTTTGAGAAAAGTTTAAAGATAAAAGCCAAAGTGGCAAAATGGTTTGAAATGAGATTGATTGACTTTTAGTCTTCTCACAAAAAAAAGGTCAAGGTATTATTAAATTGATTGAAATTTATTTATGAAAATGTTTCGAAGATGCATGGACCTAAGTCCAAGTTTATTATGAAAATGTTTCAAGTTTCAAAACAAGAAGAGTTTTTTTTTAAAGGAGGGAGAATATTTTTGAAATTAAAGAAGATGGGAGGAGAAGAAGAGGCTATCCTAAAGCATAAGGTAAAAGCTAGGGATAAGAACCATCTAACCAACAAGAAGCCAATACTTGACATTATGAGTCAATATAGAATTCCCATTCTTCGGATTGAAACCAAGCAAGCAAATATACTAGACCTCTTGAGAGAACCAAACTTCAAGTGTTTTTAAGTCCTTGCAAAAATTGGGCAGAGTAACGGCTGTATACGGGTGAATTCCAAATTACAAACAAAGATCGTAATCTCAATAACCTGCACATAAAACAAATAAACAACCCAATGTGTTGAGGTAAACCTCAAGAACTCCAGACAAAATATCAAATAAAGTCACAAAGTCTCCAAGATAGGCCAAGGTCTCTAATTCTAAGTCCAAGAAGTCCATCACTCCATAATGCAAAGGATAGTAACCATGTAGTCCAAGTATCATTAATGATTTTTATGGTTCATGTTGATTATTAGGTGTCTTTAGAAAGAAAGAAAAGCTCAAGTGAGCAAAATAAAAATGACATAAAAGTAAATGCTCAAGTGAGCAAAGATGAAAATAGTATGAAATGTAAAATGCTAAAAGTAAATGGTACATAAAGCATAAAAATAAAAGCGTAAAGTAAAGTTCATTGTTAGTAATTAGTGGTTAGTTGGATGACCATCTTGAAACTTGCATTTCGAACTCATTAGAGGATTGGTAGAACCAAAGCCTCCACACAACAAGTTGCATTTTCTTTTTGTCAAGTATATCATCCATTTTGGAATTCTCACAAGGCAACATGTAATGATAAATGATGTTTAAGTGATCCGCGTTGACCAAAGGTGTTGTAGATCCATTAGAGGATTGGTAGAACCAAAGCCTCCACACAATGAATCTCAAGGTTATTGGATCAAAGAGATAAAATTAACATACTTGAGCTTGCAATCATAAGTTTGGGCCACGAATGATCATTTATTCGAATCGAGACAAAATTTAGTGCTATGTTAAGCAATCGTAAGTGGACTTATGTAGAAGTCACACCTATTTTGAGGCCGGTCAATAGCAATCTATGTACTTCATGTTTGGATAAATGATATAGAGATCACCATCCCTTAACATGTAGCACAATTAAAAAAAGAAAGGGATAAGATGAAGAGGGAGGGAAATGATAAGCTAATTTGGATCACCATTTCAAAATTCTTTCATCTTTAAATTCAACCACTCCTCTAGATGGATTAAAGCACTAAACATATCATTAATCTAAAGCACAAAAAATGAATTAAATAATTCACTCTTAGGTGGATTTGAATTGATGAACATTTATCCAACTTCATCTACATCACAAAGTCCATTGAGTTTAAAGACAAATTGGACATTTAAAATTGCAATCCAAACCAACAATCAAAAGGAGTGAGTAGAAAAAGCATTTTGGATCAAAGCTGCCCCAAAACAAGGCAAAAAATGCATTTTGTCCTAGTGTAAATCAATTTACACTACTATGTAAATCGATTTACACAGTACAGTTTTCAAAAATTTGTGTGAAATTGCTTCTGTGCAATCGATTTACACTTAGTGCAAATCGATTGCACACAGTAACAATAGAAAAAACAACATTTTAAAAGGGCAATTTCTTGTTCAAACTTTCCATCAAACACCTTATGATCATGGATCCACTTGAGCATGAAAATTCCATCAAATTATGAGAAAATAACACCATTGAAATCACAAAAGAATGCTCAAAGAATCAATCCCAAAGATCATCAAGAGATCACATTGTGAAACATGAATTATCCAACTTACCAAAGGTAGATCTAGAGAATTATCAAACAACTTCAAGAATTTGCTTCAATTCAACCACAAGAATCAATTGACCAAGCTTGGATGTAGAGAATTGATGGAGAAAAAGTGTTTGGATGAAGGTTTAGCTCAAAGATTAGTAAGCTTCAATGCAAAGCTTACTAACTTTTTGAAAATGGAGCTTTGAGTGAATTTGGTAGATGGAGAGAATTGAGAGATTTTTTAGCAAGGTGGATTTGGCTATCAAAAGCTTGAAATTTGAATTAAATGAGGGCTCTATTTATATAGTTTTAGGATTGGGATTAGTGGTAATTTGGTAATTGATTCTTGGAGCCAAAATTTGAATTAATGATAATTCTTTCAAAAATTAGAGCCAAAATTTGAATCAATGATAATTCTTTCAAATATTAGAGCCAAAATTTGAATTAATGATAATTCTTTTTTTTTTTTAAATGAAAGATTGGCACTAAAATTTGAATTAATGATACATCTTTCAAAAGTGAAGGAAAATTGGAGCCAAAATTTTGACAAGTTTAAAATGCTGATTTTTTTTCAAATTTCACGTTGTGCAATCGATTGCACTATAGTGCAAATCGATTTGCACAGTGTATTTTTTTCAAAAATGGCGCAAAATGCACTATGTGAAATCGATTGCACTCTAAGAGCAATCGATTGCATAAAAAAATGAAATTTTTTAATTCTTTTTCTTTGCAAATAGAGATTTTAGGAAAATAATACCAGAAATCCTTATTTGTCAGATGCTTCGACTTGGTACCTACAAAACAAAAATATACAAAGACAAAGACAAATATTTTTTTTTGTATTTTGGTTAGAAGTTAGTTAATAACACATATACAAAAAACACAACCAAGGTGCTTGGATATTCCTCAAGAGCAAACATAAAGATAGGAAAAAAAGAGGAAGAACCAACCCTAATGTGATCTTGTTATGATCGAGTTGATATGATATGATAGAGGAATCTTAGGGGCAAAAATTGGGGTACAACAACTGCCCTTATTTAAGTGTCTTCTATCCGGAGATACGAAGGTTACAAATCTTCGTGTCGATGCGATTGAAGATACTTAAATATAAAACAAGCCCTATTTTTGTCTCTAAGATGCCGTACAATGCTTATGATTATGGATGCATATGAACAGAACAAAAGAGACGCAAAGTAACACTGGGGATGCCATAAAAATGAAGAAACAAAGGAGCAACCCCACCAGGAAAATAAATCACTGGTGGACCAAAAGAATAGAACCAGAGAGGAGGATAGCAAGCATCGACGTTCATTACCGATGTCTACCAACGTTCACTGAAGGTAGAGAGAAGAAGATATACCGACTCACAGATGACGGTAAACTACCAAACCAATAGTTGAAGGTAGAAGAGAAAATATATCATGCCATCGCTGTTCACTGACGAGGAACTATCACCGTTCACTAATGATAGCAAAAAGATAAGAAACACTGACGTTCACTGAATGCACTACCAACGTTCACTGATGGTAGATTTTGAAAATATCATACCATCGCCGTTCACTGACGAGGAACTATCACCGTTCATTGATGATATCAAAAAGATAAGAAACACTGACGTTCACTGCCGATGCACTACCAACGTTCACTGAAGGTAGATTTTGAAACTATCATACCACAGCCGTTCACTAACGAGGAACCACCACCGTTCACTGATGAGGAACTATCATCGTTCACTGATGATAGCAAAAAGATAAGAAACAATTACGTTCACTGCCGATGCACTACCAGCGTTCACTGAAGGTAGATTTTGAAAATATCATACCATCGCCGTTCACTGACGAGGAACCACCACCGTTCACTGATGATATCAAAAAGATAAGAAACACTGACGTTCACTGCCGATGCACTGCCAACGTTCACTGAAGGTAGATTTTGAAAATATCATACCATCGTCGTTCACTGACGAGGAACCACCACCGTTCACTGATGATAGCAAAAAGATAAGAAACACTGACGTTCACTGCCGATGCACTACCAATGTTCACTGAAGGTAGATTTTGAAAATATCATATGTTCCCCAAACTTCTGGTGTTTCACCTAGAACGGGTCTCAACTTCTTCCTTAACCAAGAAATTCCGCCTGGAAAGGGTAATATGTAAGTTGTCTCAAATAAAGAGACTTCCACTTGCAAAGATTTCACAACGAGCAATTTCTGTGAATTTGAAAGTCTTGCCATCCACTAGCGTAAACTGACGATGGACTGCAAGCTAACCACTCATAGAGGAAATAGAAAAAAAAAGTTACGTCGACTTGTACAGGGAAGCACGAGTTGCTCAAACAAAGATACCTGTTGCTTGTTATCATGGAGGATTGCAAAAAGAAACGACTTTCTGGGGATAGAAATGTGGCTTCCCGAGGAAAGAGATACGACTTCCTGGGGAAATGAGATATGACTTCCTGGGGAAATGCCACATTATTCCTGCTGAAGAGATAAAGTCTTCTCGTGCAAAATAAATGCAAAAATTAAAGCTCAAAGTCCTCAGAAATCCAGAGTAAATAATATTGTCATGCAACCACGAATCCAATTAGAAACAAACTGGAGCAAGACGGCCAAAGAAGATACATCCTTTGAGAAATAAACTCAAGATGGAAAACCAAATCCAACTAACCAAGGAGCGCTGCAGGAAGGTTTGAACACAATGTCAACAAAAAAATATTTGTAACAATGCGTGATGCATGTATGAATGTATTAGTGATATCGTGTATATGCTGGTAAAAGGATACATAATCAAACAAAACAGCCTCAAGTACTAACAACATTGGTCTAAACTTCAACTAGAAAGATCAATCCAAGAAAGGTAAAAGCAACTGCGGAAACCAAACCTATTGTCTGTCCTAACTTCACTGAGGAGAAACATAATTCGGATGTAGCTAAATCAAACAGATACCGGGATAGAACATCTTTCTTCCGTTTTCATCGGAGAAACCAGTTTTCCAAAAAACAACGTGCCTGCTGAAGATTGCAAAACTAGTCTCAAATAAAGCAGACTGACGCCGAGACAACCAAACCTCATTGAGGAATTCAAACCCACTTCCCTGGAGAAAAAAAACCGAGGATTGAAAACTTTTCATCATGAATACTCATTCCAACAAGAGTTGCCCTGGGATAACCTTCCCGGGGAATAGCACACAAACTTCAATGGGGAAAACAAATGTTTCACAGTCCGTACTCCTACTGGGGATTTCGATACTGATTGTGAATAAGGCAAATGGAAACCAAATTGTCAAAACATTCACTGGGGAAATCAGGCCCACTTTGAAGGAAGAAAAACATACGGACTTCACTAAGGGAGACAATACTTCATCATCGAGACCTCTATCGGGGACTTCATGCTGACTTCATTGGGGAGGTCAAAACCACATCATCGAGGGGAAACCAAGATACGTTCTTCACTGGGGAAACCGGAGATACGTTCTTCACTGGGGAAACCGGAGATACGTTCTTCACTGAGGAAACCGGAGATACGTTCTTCACTGGGGAAACCGGAGATACGTTCTTCACTGGAGGAACCAGAGATACGTGCTCCACTGGGGAAACCGGAGATACGTTCTTCGAGAGTAATTATTGCACCAACTTCTTTGGGGAGAAAGGACTTCTATCAAATAAACGAGGCCTTCACTGGAGAATATTGGATTGAGTCTTCATATCATACAAACCTGTTCCAACAAAAGATGCCCTGGTATAGTCTTCCTAGGAAATCAAGAAGTCAACACTAATTCCAATACTGCAAAAAGAGCGATATCTTAGCACACCGAGGGAATAAAATCTTTCATCATATAAGGGAAAACTTCGCTGGGGAATCTGGGACAGAGGCTTCTGACCATGCGAACCCAAAATTAAAAGCGAACCGAGACTTGGCCAGGGATAATAGGATCATAAACCAAATACTATACCTTGCACCCACTGGTATCATCTTCAACTATCCGAGAAACACACAAAGATTACGCACATACCAACAAGATGACTTGAGAGAACCTTCCTGGGGAACCAAGAAGTTAACACTATAGTAAGAAGTAAAAATTATGGGGATTTTAAATCAAAATCAACACTTGGTGAGAGAAAACCCAAAAACATGACAGTTGTCTCAACACCTCTTAGAAAATATACTGCCCTTGTCTAGCTACTTGGGAAGCACATAACAAAAATAATGTCATAACAAGAGAAAGCACTGCTCTACAAGAGATTCCATATCAATAAAAAGGGAGAAAGAACTCCATCAAATTAGCAAAGGCTTCATAGCTCTTTTTAATCTCCGTTTGATCACCACCTGGCTGGGTAAAGAATCACACTCAGCTGGAGAAGTCTGCAGCAAGACTGGAAAAAATGGGATTATGAACCCAACATCATAATACAACTTGAGGAAGGTTCTCAGCTTGGGGTAGACATAGTAACTATCTTGACAAAATCTGGATATGCCCTTGGAAACCAATCTGGTGTCTCAAGCTTACCATGTTGATCAAGGTAACTTTCGTAACTTGCCCATGGCTGCATGCTTTTAAGATAACCTTTCTGATCAAATGGCTTTCATAGATTTGTCAAATCTTGAAGTAACTGCCCTAGATTGGCTGAATGTTGCATCCTCTTTGCTCCCCAACTCTTCTCGGCAACATGCCTTTTGCTGATACTCAAATGTAATCTTTCATGATATCAAGCAGCTGTTTTACAAGCAGAAAATGTTTATTCTAAGAATGAAAATTCTAATGCAACGATTATGTAAGTCTTGAAGATTTTATTTGAAAAGATGTTGCAAAACCTTGTGAACGAATCACTAGCCAGAATGCGACATGGATTTTTTTTGTATGAAAGATAACAAAAGCAATATGATACCAATCACAATAATTTATCAAAATTAATGGGAGTCAGGAAACACTATCTCATTGAAGTATGCTTTCGAAATAAACCCGGTTTCAATTAGGACTTTTGAGGGTTGTAACGTGGCCTAGTTCACGGTTTTAGAAAAAAGATTTAAGGCTCAAAAATATTTGGTGCCCACCCCCTTCATGGTGTTCTTCAGTCCTAAGTTCAGTTAACTTGACATGAACATTCATCTCTCAAAAGAAGTTTCGAGATGGTTAAGGAATCAAACAAGGTTTTCTTTGGACATGGAAGTCACTCATTTCTGCTGCTTTTGGGTTTCTTGTCACGCGACTCTGTTCTTTTCTAATGATTTCACATTGTAATCCTTTATCGCATTTTAGGATTTCCATTTCTTCCTTGCCTTCTGGACAAATTCCTTTTGACTTTGACTCTGAAGTGCAGCGGGATGCCCTGACTTTTGCCTAAGCGACTTGTTTTTTTCAAGTTCCGACTTAGCGGGGCTTTTTGTATCTTTCTTTTACATCATAATTTTTTTATTCATATTATCTTTTTCTTTTTTTTAACATGTCGCGTGACTTTGAGTCATTTGTGACTTGTCGGAAGAATTGTGACTGCCATATTTCTGGGTAGATGAAAGATAACCATTGTTGTATCGTCATCTACTGATCCCCTGATATGTGAGAGATACCCATTGGGATAACATCTTCTTTTTATGCACACTACTGATATGCGGAGTTTAAACATTGTGGTTTTGAATTCCCTCAACCTCTTGAAGGATAACCATTATTATATCCTTAGATGCGCACTCTTGATGAGTTCTGAATGCTCGATCAGATTAACTGAACACTACCCTGCCCCAGGTTAAAAAATGAGGGTTTTTTTTAATAGAAAAAGAAACTCCTACTTCAAGGCTCAAAGGGGTTAACGAGGGTTTCACTCCCTTATATCTCTAGTGTTTGAGGATTTGAAACAATGCCTGTACATCGTCAACAGGATTTTATCCAAAAGTATACAAGCAGAAAATTTGTGTTTTAATATCATCATCCTCCTCCCAATCTCTGCCTAGGCAAGAGAATGAGTAACAAGTTGGTATCATAAAGAAATTTAAAATTGAAAACAAATACGAGTGAAACGAATGAATTTCTTCAAGACCAACATACTCATTGTATTAAGATTAAACATTCAAATGCAAACAAGTTCTTACATGAAAACAGTGCAATGATAAACAAGAAAAATTACAAATGAGAAAGCAGTAAAAATGATAATAAACTGAGAAGGCTAATCATCCTTAAACTCCAAGGAATTCTTCAATCAAGTTTATTCTTAGGCAAAGATTTGACTTGAACCTCAAGAAAAATATCCTTAAATGACAAGATACCACTTTGGACCAACCTCTGAACTTCAACCTTCAAAGCAAAGCAATCTTCCAAACCGTGCCCAGGAGCATCCTGATGAAAGGCACAAGAAGCATCAGCCTTATATTCTCTTGGCAGTTTTTTTGGGAACAACTGGTCGAGCTCGAGTTTGAACCAGATTCTTCTTCAATAAAGAAGGATACAACTCTGTGTATGTCATTGGAATTGGATCAAAGCTCATTTTCCTCTGATGACATTGCCCTTGATTTCCTTGTTGAGGTGCCCTCTGATATGAAATAGCAGTCAGAGTCTCATTGATGAATGGAGTCACAGAAGCAACTTGTTGATTCCTATTATGAGATCCTCCTCGCCTACCATGAAGTATATCGTAGGAGTCTTGCTTTTTCTTCTTGGAACAATTATCACCATACTTCTTAGCACCATTTGACGAGTCCCCATATTCAGATAAATGACCTTCACAGACAGTTTCCTCTAAATGGACTCCCATGCTTACCATTTCGTTGAAATCAGCGGGAGCACTTGCAACCATCTTCTCATAGTAGAAGGAACTAAGAATTTTCAGGAAGATCTTTGTCATCTCCTTTTCTTAGATGGGAGGAATCACTTGTGCAGCCACTTCGCGCCATCTCTGTGCATACTCTTTGAATGATTCTCTGTCTGTCTGAACCATGGCCCTAAGCTGGTCACGGTCAGGTGCCATGTGCACATTGTACTTGTATTGTTTAATGAATGCTTCTCCCAA
Source organism: Vicia faba (assembly GCA_948472305.1). Lineage (NCBI taxonomy): Eukaryota > Viridiplantae > Streptophyta > Magnoliopsida > Fabales > Fabaceae > Vicia > Vicia faba. Next base: position 539,493,976 of record OX451741.1, read on the forward strand.
ATCATTAAAAGTATGGATGCTGACGCTGTCTAAACTCATGTACCATTTCAACGCAGCACCGGTCAGACTATCCTGGAAAAAATGAATCAGTAGACGCTGATCATCAGTATGGGTAGACATCCTTCTCAAATACATCACCAAATGAGCACGAGGGCAAGTGTTGCCCTTGTACTTCTCAAATTCCGGGACCTTGAACTTAGCAGGCACTTTAACATTCGGGACCAAACACAGCTCATTCACATTCTGCCCGAACAACTCTTTTCCCCTAAGAGCCTTCATCTCTCTTTACATTCTATCAAACTGCTCTTGGAAATCATCCATTCTGTCATAAAGACCCAAGTCTTCACTCGGCGGAGGGAAAGGACGACACACATCTTCATTAACAAACGGAATCGAATTCACCGAGGGAGGTGCAGCAGGAACAATATGCACCACAAGAGGTGCAGGAGTAACAACATTTGGATCCACTGGAGCATCTTGAGGACCCAGATTGAAACCTTCAGGTGCAAAATTCTCTGGCCTTCCCTACGGATAACCCCGAGGCATACGGTTTTGAACAACAGCCGAAGTAGCGGATACAGGAACAGTCAGAACTTCAGCATTTTCCCTTGTTGGTTGAGGTTGAACACTCGGTGGCTGATTCTAAGCAACCACCAGAGCTTCCATCAGAGTAGTCAAGTTGGCCAAGCCAACCTTCAAAGCAGAAACTTCTTCGTGCAGCTCGCGAGTCTCCTGTTCTAAGTTGTCCATCTTCTTTTTGAAATTAGCCCGAGTGTTATAGTGATGAGTCAGCTTGCTGAATGAAGTGAAGAAGCTGGGTAAGGCACCTGGATATGCATAACAAATGAAAAAACATGTGCAATATGATGCATGATATGCAATGTATATAATTATTATTATTTTATCATTTAATATTTCAAGGGATTTAAGATTTACAGACATATTGCAAACATCAAAATAACAACGCATTTGAAATACTGAAAACTTTTATTATAATAACTTCGAAATGGGTTACAAGTTTCAATGATCCCAAGTACAAGATGAAAATACAATCTAAAATCCTGAGAAAAGAAACTGATAGAGATCAATCTGTACGAATGCGCTTCCCTGTGAGCCTGGAAATCTGAGCTCTCAACCTCTGGTTTTCTTCCACATGTCTGATGGCAACCTCCTTCCAATCATCTGAATTAGGAAGTGAACAAACAACACCTGTTTGAGGCTTAGGAGAAAATAAATCTCCTTGCCTCTCCATAGACTCTACTGCTCAACTCTCTAGGATCTCGATCAAATCATCTCTCTCCTTCAGGTCTGCTCTGTAGGAACTCTCTAAAGTCTGGAACTTGTTCTTCCAAGCATCCCTTTCCTGTTGCATCCTAACCAAAGAAAGCTGCAGCTCTTCTAGATCATCTAATAAGGGAGGAGTGGTCTTCACAAACAAATCAGGCATGGGTGTCTCTCGAGTATACGACATCTTCAACTGAACAGCTCTCGATCAGACCCACTGAAGATATGGCTCCAAAGAAACAGCACCCTTAGGTCCCAAATCCTTCCTACTCTTCTTATGAATGTGAAGAAGTGATACACTGGATCATAGAACTGGACCAAGGTCGAGAGAATACCCTCCTTCATCTTCAGCTTCATGAGAGGAATAATGGATCCATACTTCTTCCGAAAGTCTGCAGAACACTCGATCTCGGGAATTAGACTAATCAACTCATCTATCTTAGGATCCTTGAAACTGTATTTCCCGGTCTTTCTCTTTCCAGAATCCATGGTTTAAAAGTACCTGAGATATTCACAAATAGTCAACCTTTAAATCCGTTGAAATATTGTTTTTTCAAAAGATGCTTATGAGTGCATGGATGCATGATGCAACAATCACACACAAGATCACACATATAGGGTTCATAGGTTCAACGTCACGAGCATGAGGCTGAAGGTACTACCCATAAGGTATTGGTCTAAAATGTTATCACCTGCCGAACATGGTTCTAGAGGTTCCCAGAGTCTACATCCTTCCTTCGGATATTACCAACTTCCCGATTAACTCGGTAATTAGTAATATTCTCAAGAAAAACTCATTCGAGCGTAGTATCGCGTGACAACTACTTCCGGATTACTCCGTTATAGCTTATGCACTACACCTAAAAGGCCAAGAGGGGTTAGGTAATCTACGATCCTCAGATTCGGCAGGCTCCCAGGTCGAAAGCAGTACGTCTTCCCGATTACTCGGTAAATGACACTACAGTCAAAGGGGCCTCCACTGAGTGGGGGATCTCATGCCTCCTTTTTTGGGATTACTCCCTCAAAGTTAACATGACTATACCGCCCGTCCTATCTTAAAGTTTGCCCAAGTTCGGGTATAGGACTTATGAGTAATCACCAAGCACCCTATAAACCAGGAAAATCCAGACAAACATATATACAAAATATAACACATGAACAACAATAGCACATATACAGATATAAACAAAGATGGGTTTAACCCACTTAGGGATGGACCAGCAAGAGGTCAATCTGTCCCCAGTGAAGGCACCATTTTTTTCTGTAGCGGTAGAAATGTGCAAGACTAAGGCATTAGATTGACTAGACTTTATACAAATCAAAATAAAAATCGCCACCGCACTTTATTGTTTCCAAAGGAATGGGAAAAGAGCAAATAACCCAAAAAGAGGGGGAAAGATTCAAGGTAAGGGGGTTGGTTATGCAAAGGGAAGGTATTAGCACCCTAAATATCGACGGTACTCCGCAGGAACCTCTTTGAAAAATCTGTATATTTTGGCTATAAAAATGTGTTGTATATAAAATGGATGGTGGAGGTGAGAAAAGAAATATTTTTATGATTTTTGCACCCGCCGCGGTTGCGAACCTTTAGTGCCTACGTACCACCTTTCGTGCAATAGGGGATAAGGGTACATGTAGTTCCTCTTTTAAAAATTTGAAACACAAGTGTGTTGGTTGATTTTATGAGATAAGACATCATCGCAATTGTCCGTGTGAAAAACATACTTACTACCCACAATCATGAGAAAGGAGAATTTGCATCATCCCAAAGTGGAGGATATGGCTTGGATTTTAAAATCAACAATGCCTCACTCAACACCCAAGTGGAAAATATCTCACTTCATCACATATTGTAGAAGTATAGTTGTTTGCATCACTACAAGGATTGACAAGAGTCTAATCTTTTTGAGAAAAGTTTAAAGATAAAAGCCAAAGTGGCAAAATGGTTTGAAATGAGATTGATTGACTTTTAGTCTTCTCACAAAAAAAAGGTCAAGGTATTATTAAATTGATTGAAATTTATTTATGAAAATGTTTCGAAGATGCATGGACCTAAGTCCAAGTTTATTATGAAAATGTTTCAAGTTTCAAAACAAGAAGAGTTTTTTTTTAAAGGAGGGAGAAGATTTTTGAAATTAAAGAAGATGGAAGGAGAAGAAGAGGCTATCCTAACGCATAAGGTAAAAGCTAGGGATAAGAACCATCTAACCAACAAGAAGCCAATACTTGACATTATGAGTCAATATAGAATTCCCATTCTTCGGATTGAAACCAAGCAAGCAAAGATACTAGACGTCTTGAGAGAACCAAACTTCAAGTGTTTTGAAGTCTTCGCAAAAATTGGGCAGAGTAACGGCTGTATACGGGTGAATTCCAAATTACAAACAAAGATCGTAATCTCAATAACCTGCACATAAAATAAACAAACAACCCAATGTCTTGAGGTAAAGCTCAAGAACTCTAGACAAAATATCAAATAAAGTCACAAAGTCTCCAAGATAGGCCAAGGTCTCTAATTCTAAGTCCAAGAAGTCCATCACTCCATAATGCAAAGGATAGTACCCATGTAGTCCAAGTATCATTAATGATTTTTATGGTTCATGTTGATTATTAGGTGTCTTTAAAAAGAAAGAAAAGCTCAAGTGAGCAAAATAAAAATGACATAAAAGTAAATGCTCAAGTGAGCAAAGATAAAAATAGCATGAAATGTAAAATGCTAAAAGTAAATGGTACATAAAGCATAAAAATAAAAGCGTAAAGTAAAGTTAATTGTTAGTAATTAGTGGTTAGTTGGATGACCATCTTGAAACTTGCATTTGGAACTAATTAGAGGATTGGTAGAAACAAAGCCTCCACACAACAAGTTGCATTTTCTTTTTGTCAAGTATATCATCCATTTTGGAATTCTCACAAGGCAACATGTAATGATCAACGATATTTAAGTGATCCGCGTTGACCAAAGGTGTTGTAGATCCATTAGAGGATTGGTAGAACCAAAGCCTCCACACAATGAATCTCAAGGATATTGGATCAAAGAGATCAAATTAACATACTTGGGCTTGCAATCATAAGTTTGGGCCACGAATGATCATTTGTTTGAATCGGGACAAAATTTAGCGCTATGTTAAGCAATCGTAAGTGGACTTATGTAGAAGTCAAACCTATTTTGAGGCCGGTCAATAGCAATCTATGTACTTCATGTTTGGATAAATGATATAGAGATCACCATCCCTTAACATTTAGCACAATTAAAAAAAGAAAGGGATAAGATGAAGAGGGAGGGAAATGATAAGCTAATTTGGATCACCATTTCAAAATTCTTTCATCTTTAAATTCAACCACTCATCTAGATGGATTAAAGCACTAAACATATCTTTAATCCAAAGCACCAAAAATGAATTAAATAATTCACTCTTAGGTAGATTTGAATTGACGAACATTTATCCAACTTCATCTACATCACATAGTCCATTGAGTTTAAAGACAAATTGGACATTTAAAATTGCAATCCAAACCAACAATCAAAAGGAGTGAGTAGAAAAAGCATTTTAGATCAAAGCTGCCCCAAAACAAGGAAAAAAAATGCATTTTGTCCTGGTGTAAATCGATTTACACTACTATGTAAATTGATTTACACAGTACAGTTTTCAAAAATTCACGTGGAATTGCTTCTGTGCAATCGATTTACACTTAGTGCAAATCGATTGCACACAGTAACAATAGCAAAAACAACATTTTAAAAGGGCAATTTCTTGTTCAAACTTTCCATCAAACACCTTATGATCATGGATCCACTTGAGCACGAAAATTCCATCAAATTATGAGAAAATAACACCATTGAAATCACAAAATAATGCTCAAAGAATCAATCCCAAAGATCACCAAGAGATCACATTGTGAAAGATGAATTATCCAACTTACCAAAGGTAGATCTAGAGAATTATCAAACAACTTCAAGAATTTGCTTCAATTCAACCACAAGAATCAATTGACAAAGCTTGGATGTAGAGAATTGATGGAGAAAAAGTGTTTGGATGAAGGTTTAGCTCAAAGATTAGTAAGCTTCATTACAAAGCTTACTAACTTTTTGAAAATGGAGCTTTGAGTGAATTTGGTAGATGGAGAGAATTGAGAGATTTTTTAGCAAGGTGGATTTGGCTATCAAAAGCTTGAAATTTGAATTAAATGAGGGCTCTATTTATATAGTTTTAGGATTGGGATTAGTGGTAATTTGGTAATTGATTCTTGGAGCCAAAATTTGAGTTAATGACAATTCTTTCAAAAATTAGAGCCAAAATTTGAATTAATGATAATTCTTTCAAATATTAGAGCCAACATTTGAATTAATGATAATTCTTTTTTTTTTTTTAATGAAAGAGTGGAACTAAAATTTGAATTAATGATACATCTTTCAAAAGTGAAGGAAAATTGGAGCCAATATTTTGACAAGTTTAAAATGCTGATTTTTTTTTCAAATTTTCACTCTGTGCAATCGTTTGCACTATAGTGCAAATCGATTTGCGCAGTGCATTTTTTTTCAAAAATGGCGCAAAATACACTATGTGCAATCGATTGCACTCTAAGAGCAATCGATTGCATCAAAAAAATGAAAATTTTTAATTCTTTTTCTTTGCAAATAGAGATTTTAGGAAAATAATACCAGAAATCCTTATTTGTCAGATGCTTCGACTTGGTACCTACAAAACAAAAATATACAAAGACAAAGACAAATATTTTTTTTTGTATTTTGGTTAGAAGTTAGTCAACAACACATATAAAAAATACACAACCAAGGTGCTTGGAGATTCCTCAACATCAAACTTAAAGATAGGAAAAAAAGAGGAAGAACCAACCCTAATATGATCTTGTTATGATCGAGTTGATCTGATATGATAGAGGAATCTTAGGGGCAAAAATTGGGGTACAACAATATGGCATGGATTTTAAAAATCAACAATGCCTCACTCAACACTCAAGTGGAAAATATCTCACTTCACTACATATAGTAGAAGTTGTTGTACCCCAATTTCCCCCCCTAAGATCCCTTCATCATACCATGTTCATTCCGTCACAACAAGATCACATTAGGATTCTTGGTTCCCCTCCCTATATTTAACTTTTCTCTTTGAGGAATCACCAAGCACCTTGACTTGTGTTCTTTTGTGATAATGAATTTTCTTGTCTTGATTTCTTCTTTTAATTAATAAAATACAATGTTGGTTTGTCTTGCTTGTTACTCATGTAGGTAAAGGCAATAAGATTCAGCAAGTTGATCCATGGGTTCATGAGTTTATTTCCATGCCCTAGTCAATAAAGCTTGAAAAGTTCAAACCTCACTATTGTATTTGTTTTGGAGGAAATGGCATGGCAAGGTTATTTAGATTCACCACATTTCAAGATTATCAAATTTGGTTCAAAAGTACAAGGGATTGATTGAAGAAGTTTTCATGCTTGGACAAGGCTTTGATCCCATTGGTGAAAAATGCATATTTCTCTCAATTCTCAAGATATGGAAGTGGTTTTGGTGGATATGAGTTATAATTTTCATCCTCAACAACTTTTATTTATAAAACATTTGTATTGGTACAAGAAGTTTGTTAAAAATTTTCAAAGTTCCTCAAGGCATTTTTCTTGATCTAAGAGCTAGGGTTTTGAACTTCAAAGAAGCATATCTTTCTCATATTTTTGTATTTTGGAGTGATTCCAAATACATCCTTCTCCTCAAAGGTTTACCAACAAATAACTTCAAAAGTTCCAAGGAGTTTTCATGTGGAAGAAACTTGATGTAGAAGAGAGATTACAAGTCCTCTAGATGAATCCCCAATTTTCCATGTATGACTTCAAATGTTGATAACTTGGTCAATTTTTATCACCTTGAGCGCATTCTTTTTCCACAATGATCTCGAGGATGTGAAATTTGTGCCTTCTTTTATATGAAAAGTGAGATAATGGATAGAAGTTGCCTGAAGGATACAAAATATTATAGGTCATTTCATGATTTTTTACCAACATCAACAATTCATAACTCTCTGAATTTTTGGATATTTTGAATGGTTCAAGTCCCGATATGTCATTCAAGAGGTCTATTTCATGCTATCTTTTTTGGTCAAGAGCAAAATCCAAGTGGAAGGCCATGTTTGGATGCAAGACATTATAGGTCACTTTTGAAGAAAATTTTGAAATATTTCTTAGCATGGAAAGTCAACCCTTTTTCTTCAACTTTGACCCAACATAACTTTCAGCTCAAGCATCCATTTGATTCCATTATTTTTCCATTGCAAAGCTTGTTACCTCATCTTTCTAAAGCATCAAGAATCGTTCCCTAAGACCTCTTTAGCTGAGAATGCCATTGGATTGAACTTGGTAACTTGGAACTGAAGTATCCCCATAAGTCAGAATTCGAAATCTTTGTTTTGGTTTCTAATCACAAGTTTTCTATGCGTTTTTGCCTCTAAACATGTTTAGTGAAGTTCCAGATATTATTAGGACCAAAATACGCGCATTTTGGATGAGTTTTGATCAAATTAGAAGTCACACTTTTCTTGTTTGCAACTTCACACGATTTACCTCCAAACTTCATCATTTCACACGCTTGGACATTCCATTTGATTCTATATAAATAGAGAGTCATTCCCCATTCATTTCCTCAAGCTTGGATAGCTAGAATCACCTTGCCAAACTTGTTCCATAACTCAAAATACAGCAACTTCGAAATCTATTCTCAAGCCTTTTTCAATCCATTTTTTCCATCAATTACCCTTCCTTGATCTTCCCTGAAGCTAACCATATAATTACATTCAAGAATCGTGCCCTATATTGCTCCATAGAAGTCCAATTTCAGAGCTCTACAACTCAACTTCAATAGGTAGATTCCTTCATCAATTCTTCAAAACTTTGATATCATTGTGATGCTCTCATTTCCCTGGTTCTAGTCGCAACACTTTCCTTTTACTGGAAACACATTTTGACCATGAAATTTAAAATCCCTTTTCAAAACTTTCCTTCCAAATTGCTTGAGCTACAATTTATATAAATTTATCGCGAAGGTGTGGTTGTCTTCGTCTTAAAGAGACGAAGCGATTGACATAGGTCTCGTGCTCTAATTTTAAAGATTGAGCAACCTGGTTTTGGGACTGGCTGGAGGTTGAAGATGACCAACGTGTCATCTTCCAACCAATGAAGGCGCGTCATATGTGTTTTTCAAAAATATGATTTAATTAAAGATCCTATGCATTATTCACTAAAGACCATAACATGCATAACGCGCCAGGTCCACTTGATTTGTTTACTAACGCGTTTTGACATTGATCAGCTGGCCCATATTTTTTTTGGGTTTTATTTCTTTTTTGGCCCATATTGATCAGAAAAAATTATGAAAAATATTTTTGATTATTCTCTTTCTGATTATTATTTTTTCAAAATTTAATTTTGTGTTTTAATATATTTTATAAATTTTCACTTTATTTGATTTGTTTTAAATGTTTAAAAATACTTTTATGCATTTTTAAATTCTGAAAAAAAATATGGAATGATCCAATGATATTGTGACAAAAATTGGTGACCTCACTTATTTTTTATTTATGACTTTGGTATTTTTTTAATCATTTTTGGTGTATTTTACTCATTTTTTTAATTTTAAAAATAGTTTCTGACTTTAAAAAATTACCAAAAAATTTATAAAAATATTTGAGTCCATTTCTGATTTTTCTATGGTCTTAGTTTTTATTTCTTTATTAATTTTAACATAGTTGATATTTTTATCTTTTATTTCTATTTAAAAACATTTTTTAAAACCCTTTTTTGTATATATTAAATGCAATATTATTTTGTGACTATTTTCTGGCTGATCTTGTGTTAAATTTTTGATCATGAACTTTATTAATATCATTGGATCCATGGTTTTGAGTCTAACTCCACAAAAATGGATGAATAATTTTAATAATAGTTTGATTAACTTTAATTAAAAAGTGGTTTGTATATTCTCTCTCACCACTCTTCATCTCATCACTTTCTTATTGCACTAAGTGTTATTGTAGCATGATCTCTATATCATGTCTCAAAACAAATGGTGCATAGATTGCTATTTACCAACCTCAAAATAGGTGCGACTTCTATATAAGTCCACTTACGATTGCTTAACATAGCGCTAAATTTTTTCCTGATTCGAATAAATGATCATTCGTGGCCCAAACTTATGTTTGCAAGCTAAAGTATGTTAATTTAATCTCTTTGATCCAATAACCTTGAGATTCATTGTGTGGAGGCTTTGGTACTACCAATCCTATAATGGATCTACAACAGCTTTGGTCAACGCGGATCACTTAAACATTGTTGATCATTAAATGGTACTTATGAGGATTCCAAATGGATGATATACTTGACAAAAAGCAAATGCAACTTGTTGTGTGGAGGCTTTGATTCTACCAATCCTCTAATGAGTTCCAAATGCAAGTTTCAAGATGATCATCCAACTAACCACTAATCACTAATAATTGACTTTATCATGTATTTTTATTATATGCCCTTTTATTTTTATGCACTATTTACTTTTAGCATTTACATTTCATACCATTATCATCTTTGCTCATTTGAGCATTTACTTTCTTTCCATTTTTATTTTTGCTCACTTGAGCTTTTCTTTTCTTTTCTTAAGATACTTAATAATCAATATAAACCATAAAATCCTTAATGATACTTGGACTATTTGGTTACCATCCTTGGAATTATGGAGCATTGGACTACTTAGACTTAGGATTATAAACCTTGGCCTATGATTGGAGACTTTGTGATCTTATCTGATTGTTTTGACTAGAGCTCTTGAGGTTTACCTTAAGACATTAGATTGTTTGTTTGTTTTGTGTGTAGGTTATTGTGATTACACTCTTTGTTTATAATCTAGAATTCACTCGTATACAGCCGTTACTCTGCCCAATTTTTTGAAGACTTAATACACTAGAAGTTTGGTTATTTCAAGACGTCTAGTATCTTTGCTTGTTTGGTTTCAATCCAAAGAAGTGGAATTCTATCTTATCTCATAATGTCAAGTATTAGCTTCTTGTTGGTTAGATGGTTCCTATCCCTAGCTTTTACCTTATGCTTTAGGATAGTCTCTTCTTCTCCTCCCATATTCTTTAATTTCAAAAATCGTCTCCCTCCTTTTGAAAACTCTTCTTGTTTTTTTTTTGAAACTTGAACCACTTTCATAATAAACTTGGACTTAGGTCCATGCATTTTCAAAAATCATTTATCATGAATAAACTTCAATCAACTTAATAATATTTTGACATCATTTTTTTGTGAGAAGACTAAAAGTCAATCAATCTCATTTCAAATAATTTTTGCCACTTTGGCTTTCTTATTTAAAAACCTTTCTCAAAAGATTAGACTCTTGTTAATCTTTGTAGTGATGCAAACAACTATACTTCTACAATATGTAGTGAAGAGAGATATTTTCCACTTGGGTGTTGAGTGAGGCATTGTTGATTTTTAAAATACAAGCCATATTCTCCACTTTGAGATGATGTAAATTCTCCTTTCTCATGATTATGGGTAGTAGGTACGTTTTCCACACAGACAATGACGATGATGTTTCATCTCATAAAAATTAACCAACACACTTTTCATTTTAAAAACTTTTCCAAGAGGAACTATGTGTACCATGATCCTCTATTGCATGAAAGGTGGTATGTAGGCACTAAAGTTTCACAACTACGGCGGGTGCAAAAATCATAAAAAATATATTTCATTTCTCACCTCCACCATCTATTTCTATACAATATTTTATAGCCAAAATATACAGATATTTTACAAAGAGGTTCCTACGGAGTACCGTAGATGTTTAGGGTGCTAATACCTTCCCTTTATATAACCAACCCCCTTACCTTGAATCTTTCCCCCTCTTTTGGGTTATTCGATCTTTTCTCATTCCTTTGGAAATAATAAAGCGCGATGGAGATTTTTATTGTGATCTGTATAAGTCTAGTCAATCTAATGGCTTAGTCTTAAACATTTCTACCGCTACAGAAAAATGAAGACTTCACCGGGAAAAGATTAACCTCTTGCTGGTCCATCCATAAGTGGGTTGAGCCTATCTTTGTTTATATTTGTGTATATGCTATTGTTGTTTATGTGTTATATGTTGTATATATGTTTGTCTGGATTTTCCTAGTTTCAGGATGATTGGTGATTACTTATAAGTCCTATACCCGGACTTGGGAAAACTTTAAGATAGGACAGGCGGTATAGTCATGTAAACTTTGAAGGAGTGATCCCAAAAAATGAGGCATGAGATCCCCCACTCAGTGGAGGCCCCTTTGACTGTAGTGTCGTTTACCGAGTAATCGGGAAGACATACTGCTTTCGACCTGGGAGCCTGCTGAAGCTGAGGACCGTAGAATACCTAACCTATCTTGGCCTTTTAGGTGTAGTGCGGAAGCTATGACGGAGTAATCGATAAATAGTTGTCATGCGATGCTACACACGGACGAGTTTTTCTTGAGAATATTACTAATTACCGAGTTAATCGTGAAGTTGGTAATATCCGAAGGAAGGATGTAGACTCTGGGAACCTCTAGAACCTTGTTCGGCAGGTGATAACTTTTAGACCAACACCTTATGGGTAGTACCTTTGACCTCATGCTCGTGACGTTAAACATATGAACCCTATATGTGTGATCTTGTGTGTGATTTCTGCATCATGCATCCATGCACTCATAAGCATCTTTTGAAGAAATATTATTTTAAGGGATTTAAAAGTTGACGATTTGTGAATATCTCAGGTACTTTTTAACCATGGATTCTGGAAAAAGAAAGACCGGGAAGTACAATGTCAAAGGTTCCAAGATAGATGAGTTGATCAGTCTAATCTCCGAGATCAAGTGTTCTGCAGATTTCTGGAAGAAGTGTGGATCCATCATTCCTCTCATGAAGCTTAGGATGAAGAGGGTTTCCTCTCGACCTTGGTCAAGTTCTATGATCCGATGTATCATTTCTTTACTTTTCCCGACTATCAGTTGATGCCTACACTAGAGGAATATTCTTATCTGTTGGATTTACCTGTTACTGATAGTGTCCCTTTTACTGGTTTGGAGGATGAGCCAAAACCACTTGATATTTCTGCTTTGATTCATCTGAGAAGTTGTAGGTGGAAGCCCATATATCTACTAAAGGAGGCATTAGAGGATTACCAACCCAGTTCTTATTGGAGAAAGCTCGTTACTTTTCCAGGATGAAGAGTACAGTCGCTTTTGAGGCCATCTTTGCTCTAATTGCTTACGGGTTATTCTTATTTCCTAATGTGGATAAGTTCGTTGACATTAATGCTATCAGGATCTTCATGATTGGAAACCCAGTTCCTACATTGTTGGGTGATTCTTATTACTCTATTCATCTTCGAAATTCTTGTCATGGGGGATGATTATTTGTTGCATGCCTCTGTTGTACTGATGGTTTATCTCTCATATGCCTCAGTATGATTCTTTTTGGGATGTCAAGAACGAACCCCGTTGGGCTCCTAAGATCATGGCACTTACTCACTCGGATATTTATTGGTACCATTGGTCTTACCAGGATATAGAGATTATTGACAGTTGTGGTAGTTTCCCCAATGTACCTCTTCTTGGTACAAAGGGAGGAATTAACTATAACCCTGTTCTTGCACGACAACAGCTTGGTTATCCAATTAGGGATAAACCAGATAGTATTCATTTGAGTATTTTCTTTCTGAAGGAGGGAGAAGACCATAGGGAAGCTAAGCAGCAAACTGCGAAGGTCTGGCGTCACATTCATAAGAAAAGTAGGAAAGACTTGGGACCTATGGGTGTTGTTTCTTTGGAGCAATACCTTCAGTGGGTCCAAACGAGAGCTTTTCAGTTGAAGATTTCGTATTCCCGGGAAACACCTATGCCTGATTTGTTTGTGAAGACCACTCCTTACTTATTGGATGATCTAGAAGAGCTACAACTTTCTTTAGTTAGGATGCAACAGGAACATGACGCTTGGAAGAAAAAGTGCCCAACTTTAGAGATTTCTTATAGAGCATATTTGAAGGAGAAAGATGACTTGATTGAGATTCTTGAGAAACAGGCTGAGAGACCATGGAGAGGCAAGGGGATTTATTTTCTCCTAAGCCTCAGTCAGATGCCATTTACCACTCCCTGATTCAGGTGATTGGAAGGAGGTTGCCACCAGATATGCAGAAGAAAACTAGAGGTTGAAGGCTCAGATTGTTAGGCTCACAAGGAAGCGCCAACGTGTAGAGTGATCTCCATCATCTTTACTTCTCAGGGTTCTAGATTTTATTTCCATATTATACTTGGGATCATTGAAACTTGTAATCCATTTAGGAGTTGTTATAATAATAATTTTCAGTATTCTCAAATGCGCTATTACTTTGATATTTACAGTGTGTCCATAAATTTTAAATCCTTTGAAATATTAAATAATAAATTAAAATCATGTGCATTGCATATCATGCATCATATTGCACATATTTCTTGCATTTGTTATGCATATCCAGGTGTCTTACCAAGCTTGTTTACTTCGTTCAGCAAGGTGACTCATCACTACAACACTCGGGCTAACTTCAAAAATAAGATGGACAACTTAGAACAAGAGAATTGTGAGCTTCGCGAGGAAGTTTTTGCTTTGAAGGCCGACATGGACAATATTACTGCTCTGATGGAATATCTGGTGGCTGCTCAGAATCAGCCACCGAGTGTCCAACCTCAACCAACAAGGGCAACTACTGAACCTCTGACTGTTCCCGTATCTACCACTCCAGCTATTGTTCAGAATCGCATGCCTCAAGGTTATCCATGGGGAATTCCAGAGAATTTTGCACCTGAAGGTTTCAATCTTGGTCCTAAAGATACTCCAATTGTTCAGACTATTGTTACTCTGGCACCTCCTGTGGTGCATGCTGCTCCTGTTACACCTCCTTTGGTGAATATGGTAACATTTATTAACGATGATGTGTGTCATACTTTCCCTCCACCAAGTGAAGACTTGGGTCTTTATGACAGAATGGATGATTTCCAAGAGCATTTTGACAAGATGCAGAGAGAGATGAAGGCCCTCAGGGGAAAGAGTTATTTGGGAATAATGTGAATGAATTATGCTTGGTCCTGAATGTTAAGATACCTGCAAAGTTTAAAGTCCTAGAGTTCGAGAAATACAAGGGCAACATTTGCCCTCGTGCTCATCTAGTGATGTATGTAAGGAGAATGTCTACCCATACTAATGATCAGCGTCTGCTGATTCACTATTTTTAGGATAGTTTGACCAGTGCTGCGCTGAAGTGGTATATGAGTTTGGACAACGTCAACATCCATACTTTAAATAACTTGGGAGAAGCGTTTATCAAAAAATACAAGTACAACATTGAGATGGAGCCTGACCGTGATTAACTCAGAGCCATGGTTCAGAAAGACAGGGAATCATTCAAAGAATATGCACAAAGATGGCATGAGGTAGCTGCCAAAGTGATTCCTCCCATGGAAGAGAAGGAGATGAATAAGATTTTCATGAAAATTCTGGGTGCTTTCTACTAAGAGAGGTTGGTAGCAAGTGCGCCAAGTGACTTTACTGAAATGGTAGGAATGGGTATCTGCTTAGAAGAGGTTGTAAGAGAGGGTTGTTTAACGAAGAGTGGAGGATCTAGAGGTGTGAAGAAGCCATCTTATGGGTTTACCAAGAAGAAGGAAGGAGATGCAAATGATGTTATGCAAGAGAGGAGAGTTAATACTCCTAGAAGGAATTATCATCGTCATCAGCAAGTCGCCTCAGTTACTCCAGTTGTAGGTGAAGCTCTAACTATTGTTGCTTATCAGAGACCATCCCAGCAGGGGAATCAATGTTATAATCAGATAAGGGGGAGTTATGAACCTATTCCCATGAGATATACAGAGTTACTACCGGCATTGACTCAGAAGAAGTTAGTTCATACCCGACCACCTCTCGTTATACCATCACCATTGCCTTGGTATTACAAGGCAGACCAAACACGTGCTTTTCATCAGGGAGCATCAGGGCATAATGTTGAGAATTGTTATCCTTTGAAGACTGAGGTGCAGAAATTGGTGAAGTCTGGTATTCTATCTTTCAAGGATGTGGGCCCTAATGTGAAAGACAATCATCTACCCAAGCATGGAGTAGTAAATTTTATGAATATGGTGGCCAGATGTCCAGGCGAATTCCGGATTTTTGATATTAATCTGGTTAGAGGAGATTTGGTGAAAATGCATGCAGACCTCTGTGAATTTAGCTACTATACACATGACCATTCTAGTTGTGCTATTTGCAGTACATACATACAGGGTTGCGATAAGATAAAGGCTGATTTATAGGAGATGATGGATGAGGGCCTCATCCACATAATCAGGCCTAGGGCAGAGTATGAAGAGGAGGTGAATATGGTTTCTGGATGTCTTGGAGAATTCAGAATTTTTGATGTAGAGTATATGAATGAGGACCTTGTGCAATTACATGCTACTTTCTGCCACTTGGCTAGTCAGGTGGAACACCAATATATATCTTACTGAGTTTACTATCGAGATTCCCGACGATGTTCAATTGTTAAGAAAGGTGTTCAGTTATTGTTGGACAATGGAACTATCAAGGTTATAGGTCAAAGGGCTGATTACCATGAAGTTGATTTGATCGAGGTTTTCTTGACTAAAGAAGAGTCAGATGAAGAGTATGCCTCTGCAGATGAGTACTTCTCCTCCGATGAGGATTTGTTTTCCAGAAATGACTCAATAATGACTGATTATGTTGAAGAAGGGGTAAACGTCATTGTACCTTGTTTTGGGGCACCCGCCCATCTTGAAGTTGAATATTATAGCAAGCCAGTTGTTACCCCATTGGTGATTTGTTTGCCGGGTCCTATCCTCTACAAGTCAGATAAGGTTGTGCCCTACAAATACAATGCTACAATCTTAGAGGATGGAGTGGAAGTTCCTATCCAGCCAATTCCTGATGTGGTAAATATTGCTGAAAATAGTAGGGTGACCCGCAACGATCATGTGTTTATACCAGTTGTTCGAGAAAATGTTAGTGCTGGAAAGAAAATTGCTGAGAACGTTGAACCCAAGAAGGTTACTGGTAAGACTAGTGGGGCTACGTTGGAGAAATAAGTTGATGATATTTTGAAGATAATCAAGATGAGCGACTACAGAACTGTAGATCAGCTACTACAGACACCTTCAAAGATATATATCTTGGCTTTGTTGATGAACTCCTCTACTCACAGAGAATCCTTGATGAGGGTATTGGACCAAGCTTTTGTGGAGAGTGATATGCTTATAGACCAATTTAGCAGCGAAATAGGGAACATTACATCATGTAATAACTTGAGTTTCTACGATGATGAATTACCAGATGAAGGAAGGAATCACATTATGGCCCTCCACATCTCTATGAATTGCAAGAATGATTCACTATCTAATGTGCTGATTGATAATGGATCCGCTTTGAATGTTATACCGAGGAGCACTCTTATGAAGTTGAAATATCAAGGAACGCCTATGCGCCCGAGTGGCATCATTGTGAAAGCATTTGATGGGTCAAGGAAATCTGTTATTGGTGAAGTGGATGTGCCTATTCATATAGGACCACATTTGTTTCTGATAACTTTCCAAGTCATGGACATTGTTCCCGCTTATAGCTGTTTGTTGGGACGACCGTGGATTCATGAGGCAGGGGATGTAACTTCAACTTTACACCAAAAATTGAAGTTTGTACGTGAAGGGAAAGTAGTAATCATAAATGGGGAACATGCATTATTGATATCTCATTTGTCCTCTTTCAGCATTGTGGAGGCGAATGAAGCTTCTGTTGGAACCCAGTTCGAAGCCTTATCCATTGACAACATAAGAGGAAATGAGAATTCCATGGTTTCACTTAAGGATGCGCATCAGGTTTTGTGTAAGGGTCATAGCGAGGTATGGGGATAAATTGTGGATCCACCTGTAAACAGGAACAAAGCCAGTTTTGGGTTCTCTTTAAAGAATGACAAAGGTAAGTGCATGAAGCTGAAGTCTGCTGCAGGCAAGTATCAAGACATCTTCGGTAGCGGGGGTTATGTTCATCCAACTGTTTCCGGGAATAATGCCATTGTAAAAGATGAAGCAGAGCAGAAAATGCCCAATTATGTGAGGCACAAAGTTAGGGTTCAGAATTGGATCACCATTGATGTTCCCTCTTGCATACATGTTTCAAAGTAATTTGATTTGTTAATCTTCTTGAAAAGCTTTCACCCTGCCCAAGGTGGAAGTACTAATGTTGTAAGGCTTATCTATTTGTTGTGATTTTTAAAATCAATAATAAAAGTTGTCTTTGATTCCAAAATTGTGTCTTTATTTTCTACTTTTTCTTGGAAAATGGTAATCAGAAAAAACTCTTCAAAATAAATAATAGCTGAAATTCAATCTACATGAACACTTGTTATATGTATCAGTTTCTAAAAGCAATCATAAGTCACATGTGTAGATTAATTAAAAAACCCGTTGAATACAATGACCCTGCACCCTCTCCCAACATTGAATGTCCCTTGTATGGGGCCGAAGAAGAAGACTATGATGAGATTATAGAAGAGGTCTCATGGTTTCTTGAGCATGAGGAAAATACCATTCATCCATATAAAGAGCCATTGGAAGTGATCAATTTGGGTTTAGAAGAAGATCCGAAAGAAGTCAATATTAGAGCATCGCTGCATCCTGATGTGAAGAGCAGGTTGATTGAGCTGTTGAAAGAGTATGTGGATATTTTTGCTTGGTCTTACCAAGATATGCCTGGTCTAGATACAGATATTATGGAGCACCGTTTACCGTTGAAACCAGAGTGTCCGCCAATTAAACAAAAGTTGAGAAGAACTTACCCAGATATGGAAGTAAAGATCAAAGAGGAGGTTCTAAAGCAGATTAATGCTGGTTTTCTTGTGACGTCAGTGTATCCTCAATGGATTGCCAATATTTTCCTAGTAACGAAAAAAGATGGAAAATTCTGCATGTGCGTAGATTACAGAGATTTAAATAAAGCTAGTCCAAAAGATGATTTTCCATTGCCACACATTGATATGTTAATGGATAGCACATAAAAATTCAATGTTTGCTCGTTCATGGATGGATTTTCCGGTTATAATCAAATAAGAATGACTCCGAAGGACATGGAAAAAACAACGATTATCACACCCTGGGGAACATTATGTTACAGAGTGATGCCCTTTTGGTTGAAGAACGCTGGTGCAACTTACCAGAGGGCTATGAGAACCTTATTCCATGATCTGATGTAGAAGGAAATTGAGGTATATGTTGATGATATGGTTGCTAAATCCCAGACTGAAGAAGGGCATGTAGAAGATTTGTTGAAGTTATTTCGACATTTGAGGAAGTATCGTCTCCGCTTGAATTCAAATAAATGCACCTTCGGTGTTCGATCAAGAAAATTGTTGGATTTCATTGTTAGCCAGAAAGGAATTGAAGTTGACCCTGATAAAGTCAAAACAATTCAAGAGATGCCAGCGCCAAGAACTGAAAAGCAAGTCAGAGGGTTCCTCGGGCATTTGAATTATTTTCCAGATTCATTTCCCACATGACTGCAACATGTGAACCAATCTTTAAGTTGTTAAAGAAAGATCAAGGTTGTGAGTGGATGGATGACTGCCAAAGGGAATTTGAAAGTATTAAAGAGTATGTTCTTGAACCTCCTATCTTCCTCCCTCCTGTCGAAGGAAGACCGTTGATTATGTATTTGACAGTGTTAGATAATTCCATGGGTTATATTCTGGGACAACCGAATGAAACAGGGAAGAAGGAGTTTTCCATTTATTATCTCAGTAAAAAGTTCACTGATTGTGAGTCGCGGTATTCCATGCTGGAAAATACATGTTGTGCTCTAGCCTGGTCAGCGAAACATTTGCGGCAATATATGTTTAATCACACTACTTGGTTGATCTTCAAAATGGATCCAATCAAGTACATTTTTTAAAAGCCTGCTCTTACTGGGAGAATTTCTCGCTGGCAGATGTTGCTATCTGAATATGATATCCAATACCACACTCAAAAAGCTATTAAAAGCAATGTGTTGGCAGATTAACTTGCTCACCAACCAGTGGAGGATCATCAATTTGTGGAGTATGATTTCCCTGATGAAATTGTGATGTTCTTGAAATTAAAAGATTGTGATGAACCATTCCCCGAGGAAGGTCCTGACCCTGAATCTCATTGGAGTATGATATTTGATGGAGCTGTGAATGCTTATGGTAAAGGAATTGGTGTTGTGATTGTCACTCCACATGGATCGCACGTTCCTTTTAATGCAAGGTTGACATTTGATTGCACTAATAACATGGAAGAATATGAGGCTTGCATCATGGGTCTCGAAGAAGCTATTGATCTCAAAATTAAAATTCTAGATGTGTATGGTGATTCAGCTTTGGTAATAAACCAGATTGAAGAAGAATGGGATACTCGTCACCCCAGCTTGATCCCTTAAAAAGATTATGCTAGAAGGTTGTTACCCTTCTTTAATAAAGTTGAATTCCATCATATTCCTAGAGATTAAAATCAAATGGCGGACGCTCTGGCAACTATGACTTCTATGTATCAGGTGAATACTTGGAATGGTATACCTTGAATTATGGTTCGGAGACTGGATAGGCCCGCTCATTTGTTTACAACAGAGGAGGTAGCAAATGAGAAGCCTTGGTATTATGATATCAAGCATTTTCTCCAGACTCAGGAATACCCGATTGGTGCTTCGAAGAAAGATAGAAAGACATTGAGAAGATTGGTAGGCAGTTTCTTCCTCTGTGAAAATGTGTTGTATAAGAGAAATTATGACATGGTCTTGCTCATATGCATGGATAGACACGAAGCAGGCATGTTGATGCATGAGGTGCACGAAGGTTCATTTGGAACTCATGCCAATGGACATTCGATGGCTAAAAGGATGCTAAGGGAAGATTACTATTGGCTGACAATGGAATCTGATTGTTACAAATTTGCAAAGAAGTGTCATAAATGCCAGATTTATGCAGACAAGGACCATGTGCCTCCAACACTTCTCAACGTGATTTCCTCCCTGTGGTCTTTCTCATATGCTAATGTTACGAAGCAAGTGGTTGTGCGCTTCATCAAGAATAATCTTATATGTCGGTATGGTGTGCCGAGAAGAATTATCACCGACAATGGCTCGAATCTGAACAACAAGATGATGGCAAAACTTTGTGAGGAATTCAAGATTATCCATCACAATTCAGCTCCGTACGGCCAAAGATGAATGGGACTGTTGAAGCTGCTAATAAGAATATCAAGAAGATTATCCAGAAAATGGTTGTTACTTATAAGGATTGGCATGAAATGCTCCCTTTTTATTTGCATGGATATCGAACATTTGTCTGCATTTCAACAGGAGCAACCTTGTTCTCCCTTGTGTATGGAATGGAAGTTGTGCTCCCAATTAAGGTTGAGATTCCCTCTTTACGTGTGATAATCGAAACCAAGTTGACAGAGCATTAATGGGTCTAGAACAGGTTTGAGCAATTGAATTTGATTGAGGAGAAGAGGATGACGGATTTGTGTCATGGCCAGTTATATCAGAAAAGTATGAAGAAGGCTTTTGATAAGAAGGTCAAACCTCTTGAATTCAGAGAAGGCGACCTCATGCTCAAGAAGATCATGTCTTTCAACACTGATTATAGGGGCAAGTGGACTACCAATTTTGAAGGCCCGTATGTTGTCAAGAAAGCCTTCTCTGATGGTGTATTAATTATTGAAACTACGGATGGCGAGGAGTTCCCACGTCCCATGAATGCTGATGCAGTCAAGAAATACTTCGCCTAAAGAAATAAAAGAACAAATCACTAAGTTGAAAACTCGAAAGGGAGGCTTAGGCAAAAAAGAGCGTCTCGGTAGGACGAAAACCCGAAAAGGTGGTCTAGGTAAAAATTAGAAACATAAACAAAATAAATTTCTCGCTAAGCTAAAAACCCGCAAGGGAAGCTTAGGCAAAAGTTAGGGACTTTCTTGGCAAGTAACTACATCAGACAAGACTTGATCATTGGGCAACAATCTTCTCGGATTCTCATCACACTTCAATAGAAGTTGCTGCTCAGGATTTCAAAAGTTGTTAGATGGGATAGTGGTCATTGTATCTCAATGTATCTTTTCCATTATATATTACTATTTTCCAAACTTTGTAATCATCCATGGAGTCTCTCCATTCGCAGACTACCATTCTATTAATGAAATTTAAGTTTTTACCCAATTCTTTGTATTTCTTATTTTATTTAGCTTGCAAAGACTCCATTTATTATTGATAATAACTTTCAAAGCAAAAATATTAAATAACAAAATCGATTTTTCAAAAAGAATTTACAATTTGCTTATACTTTAGAATTTGTGATGCGAAAAAAAAACAACGACAACAAAAATGGTGATCCCAGGAATGGACAAACTCCAGTTTGTTTTAAGAAGTTTTTGGTCCCCTCGGTAAGGTTTACTCGAGATGATTCGCCATATTGGGTTAGTGACTCTAGTATCCTCGGTCAAGTTTGGATATATTTCTCCTCTTTTCTGATTTTTCATGATGTGAAGTTTCAATCTGAGATTTCTCCAGTGAAGTTTTCGTTCGATATAATGGACGTTCCTTTTCCAGAGAAGTTGGTACCATAATCACTCTTGAAGAACGCAGGTCCCCAATTTCTCTAGTGAAGAACGTATTGTGGTTTTCCATTTGAGGATGTGGTGTTAACCTCCCCAATGAAGTAGGCTTGAATTCCCCAGTGAATGTTTTGATGATTTGGTGTCCATCCTCTTTACTTGAGACTGGTTTTGAAATTCCCGGTAGAAGTGTTACTTTTGCAAACATTTGTTTCCCCGGTGAAGCTTGAAGAAGGATGTTCTATCCTTGTATCTTTACTTTTCTGTCACTTTGTTTTATTTACTTCTGGATTATGTTTCTCCCCAGTAAAACTAAAGTAGGCAGTAGGTTTTCTTTTCTCAGTTGGCATTTTTTTTTGGAATGATCATCTTGGATGTGGTTTAGCCGGGTGTTGTTTGTGCACGAGTTGGTTTTGCCTGGTTATTCCCAATGTTATATATATGTTTTGTCAACATATGTACGATAACACTCATACATTCATCCATACATCATGCATGGTTAATTTTATCTAATCATTTCTCATTTACATTCTTTAATATTTTTGTTAAAATATTACCCTGTTTTGCTGAGTTATGTTGTCCTCTCTCCAATAGAGTGCCAACCTTAAGCAGAAAGCGTATATTTTTTCAATTTCCTCACTGAGTTATCCCTCGTGGAAGATGTTTGCTTTAGCCTTCCTGTACATCTCTTTGTTTGGATGGATTTGGTTTTTTCCTTTTAATTTTATTTCTCAAAGGATGTACTTTGGTCGACTGTTTCATTCCAGTTTATTTCTGGTTTGAATCTTTGGTTCCATAACAATATTATTTACTTTGGATTTCTGAAAGCTTCGAGTTTTGGTTTGTGCATTTATTTTGCACGAGAAGACTTTATCTCCTCAGCAGGAATATAGTGGCATTTCCCCAGGAAACCATATTTCTCTCCCCAGAAAGTCATTTCTTTTTACAATCCTCCATGACAACAAGTAGTAGGTCTCTTTATATGAGCCACTTGTGCTTCCCTGTAAAAGTCGAAGTAACTTTTTTTCTCTATCTCCTCTATGAGTGGATAATTTGCAGTTCGTTGTCAATTTACGCAAGTGGGTGGCGAGACTTTCAAATTCGTAGAGACAACTCATTGTGAAATCTTTGCAAATGGAAGTCTCTTTATTTAAGACAGTTTATATATTACCCTTTCCAGGCGGAGTGCCTCGTTTAAAGAAGAAGTTGAGACCCGTTCACGGTGAAACACCAGGATTTGGGGGAAACTTGTTATCTTTTTGCTACCTTCAGTGAACGTTGGTAGTTCATCGTTAGTGAACGGAAATGCTATGATATATTTTATTACTACCTTCAGTGAATGTTGGTAGTTCATCATCAGTGAACGATGATGCTATGATATATTTTCTTCCTACCTTCAGTGAAAGTTGGTAGGTCATCGGCAGTGAACGTCGATGATTGTTATCATTTTTCTATCTTCAGTGAATGTTGGTAGTTCATCGTCAGTGAATGGAGATGCTATGATATTTTATTCTCTCTCTGCCTTCAGTGAAAGTTGGTAGATCACCATCAGTGAAAGTTGGTGTTTGTTATCTTTTGGCTACCTTCAGTGAATGTTGGTAGTTCATCGTCAGTGAACAGTGGTGCTATGATATATTCTCTTTCTACCTTCAGTGAAAGTTTGTAGATCATCGGCAGTGAACGTCAATGATTGTTATCATTTTTCTATCTTCAGTGAATGTTGGTAGTTCATCGTCAGTGAACGGCGGTGCTATGATATATTCTTTTTCTACCTTCAGGGAAAGTTGGTAGATCATCGACAGTGAACGTCGATGATTGTTATCTTTTTGCTACCTTCAGTGAATGTTGGTATTTCATCGTTAGTGAACGGCGGTGCTATGATATATTTTCTTCCTACCTTTAGTGAAAGTTGGTAGGTCATCGGTAGTGAACGTTGATGATTGTTATCTTTTTGCTACCTTCAGTTAACGTTGGTAGTTCATCGTCAGTGAACGGCGATGCTATGTTATTTTATTCTCTCTGCCTTCAGTGTAAGTTGTTAGATTACCGTCAAGGAAAGTTGGTTTTTGTTATCTTTTTACTACATTCAATGAACGTTGGTAGTTCATCGTCAGTGAACGACGATGCTATGATCTTTTATCTCTACCTTCAGTGAAAGTTGGTAGATCACCATCAGTGAAAGTTGGTGTTTGTTATCTTTTTGCTACCTTCAGTGAACGTTGGTAGTTCATCTTCAGTGAATAATGGTGATATGATATATTCTCTTTCTACCTTCAGTGAAAGTTGGTAGATCATCGACAGTGAACGTCAATGATTGTTATCATTTTTCTATCTTCAGTGAATGTTGGTAGTTCATCGTCAGTGAATGGCGGTGCTATGATATATTCTCTTTCTACCTTCAGTTAATGTTGGTAGATCATCGGCACTAAACGTCAATGATTGTTATCATTTTTCTACCTTCAGTGAATGTTGGTAGTTCATCGTTAGAGAACGGCGGTGCTATGATATATTCTCTTTCTACCTTCAGGGAAAGTTGGTAGATCATCGGCAGTGAACGTCGATGATTGTTATCTTTTTGCTACCTTCAGTGAACATTGGTAGTTCATCGTCAGTGAACGACGGTGCTATGATATATTTTCTTCCTACCTTCAGTGAAAGTTGGTAGGTCATCGACAGTGAACGTTAATGATTATTATCTTTTTTCTACCTTCAGTGAAAGTTGGTAGTTCATCGTCAGTGAACAGCGATGCTACGATATTTTAATCTCTCTGCCTTCAGTGAAAGTTGGTAGATCACCATTAGTGAAAGTTGGTTTTTTTAATCTTTTTGCTACATTCAGTGAACATTGGTAGTTCATCGCCAGTGAACGGTGGTGCTATGATATTTTCTCTCTACCTTCAGTGAATGTTGGTAGATCACCATCAGTGAAAGTTGGTGTTTGTTATCTTTTTGCTACCTTCAGTGAACGTTGGTAGTTCATCGTCAGTGAACAAAGGTGCTATGATATATATTATCTTCCTACCTTAAGTGAAAGCTGTTAGGTCATCAGAAGTAAACGTCGATTATTCTTCCTCTCTGCCTTCAGTAAAAATTGGTAGCTTTGCCTTCAGTGGAAGTTGGTGTATCCTTTGACTTCTTACCATCCTATAAGTATGGACTTTTGATCGACCAGTGATTTATTTTCCTGGCCGGGTTTCTCTGTTGTTTCTTTATTTCCTTTGCTACATCCCCAATGGTGTTTTCCGCTTCTTTGATTTTATTCATATGCATTCATGCTTATAAGCATTGCATGGAATCTTACGGCCAAAAATAGGGTTTGTTTTATATTTAAGTATCTTCGATCACGTCGACACGAAGATTTATAACCTTCGTATCTTCAGATAGAAGAAACTTAAATATGGGCAGCTGTTGTACCCTGATTTTCCCCCTAAGATCCCTTCATCATACCATGTTGATTCCATCACAACAAGATCACATTAGGATTCTTGGTTCCACTCCCTATATTTAACTTTGATATTTGAGGAATCACCAAGCACCTTGACTTGTGTTCTTTTGTGATCATGAATATTTTTGTCTTAATTTCTAATTTTAATTAATAAAATGCAATGTTGTTTTGTCTTTCTTGTTACTCATGTAGGTAAAGACAATAATATTCAGCAAGTTGATTCCATCACAACAAGATCACATTAGGATTCTTGGTTCCCCTCCCTATATTTAACTTTGCTATTTGAGGAATCACCAAGCACCTTGACCTGTGTTCTTTTGTGAACATGAATATTTTTGTCTTAATTTCTTATTTTAATTAATAAAATGCAATGTTGGTTTGTCTTGCTTGTTACTCATGTAGGTAAAGAAAATAAGATTCAGCAAGTTGCTCCATGGGTTCATGAGTTTATTTCCATGCTGTGATCGGTGGATCTGGAACTGACTGTTTAACGCTGGTTCGCGAAATGTCGCGGAAGCAAGAGTCGCCACCGTCTTTTATTTTCTCCAAATGGAAAGGACAAAAGCACAGGAAAATTCCTTAAAGAGATTGCTCTCGGTTCGGGAGGTAGGTTATAGAAAGGGAAGGTGTTAGCACCCTCTCTATCCATGGTTATCCATGGGCTCTTAGATACTTGCCCACTTGTGTTTTCAAAATGGTTTGTTTGCTTTTCAAAGTGTGAGTGAGTTTGAAAAAGTTTCGTTTAAAATTTCAGTTCGACTCTTGTATCAGTCCTCAAGAGTGTTTGAAAAGTTGTTTTGAAAGCTTTTTGTAAAGTGTCAGTGTGAAAAGAAGTTTTTGATTCGTTTTGAATTAGAGCAAGCATCTAGAGTTGTCTACCTACCCTAAGGAATTCGTCTGTGTAAATGTCCTTTAAAGTAGTGCCATCCCACCATTGAGAGGTAGGTAGCACCACCGTTGGAGGTGTTCGGGTCAATTCGAGGTTCGGGACATGGTGATCACCAGAGCAATGGGAAGACACCTTAGAAGCTACCCTCATGCCAGGTTCCCGGATCATGAGGACTTACTAAGACATCCTCTACTCGACGATCACCTTTCGAGGCAAGGCAACAGTGAGGCGTACCCTAGGGGTGGTGTGTGCGATTTGTGTGTCGTTTTCATTTGCATTTATCTTGTCATGTTATTGGTGTTCTACGCTTGTTTTTATTTTTCCATACATTCTTTCATGCCTTGATTTAATAATTAAAAATATTGCGGGAAAGTAAAAATTCTAAGCTATTACAAAAGGCGCGGGTCCACATCGCCAAAATTAAACCAGGACCCGATTTTGACAGAAAAATAAAGAAAGTAAAAGAAAATAAAGAATTAAAAGTGCAAGAAATTGAAAGGTTACATGGCCTTGGGAGAGGTACATAAATATTTAAACGAAATAAAATAAATATGCGAATTAATAAGAAATTGAGAACGAGGGTGTTGGACCCTTTTGCGAAAATTAAAATTAATGAGGAATTAATTAAAGTTAAAAGAAAGAAATTGTTTTTTTTTGGTATTTTATGATTTAATATGAAAAAAGAAGAATTAATTGAAATAAAAATAAGATGTTAACCCTAATTCTAATTATTTTTTAATTTATTAAGAAAAGAAAATTAAAACCTAATATTAACCCTAGTTAATTTACATGCAAATTTAATTATAAAAAATAAATATTTAATTATTTAATTATTTATGAAAGAAAAGTAAAAAGGATGAAAAATTATTAATTAACCCTATTTCTATGTTTTTTAGATTTTTATTCAAAGTATTAAAATTAACCCTAATTTACACTAAATCTAATTATATGCATTTATTTATGAAAATACTAGAAATAAAAATATTTATTATTTTAATTCCTTTCTGATTTTTATGTGTGTTTTTTACATTTATGAAAATAATTAATTAATTAAACAAATAATAATTAAAATAAAAGTAGAAACAATGCAAAAAAAAATATAAAAAAAAAAAGCAAACCCAGGGGGGTGTCAGTCCCCAATATGGAGGTATAGCCCAAGCAATTCAGGCCCATTTCAATTCCTGGCCTTGTGGACTTTTTTACTCACGTGCAGAGGCGTTGACTGGGATCTACTATGTTCCTCAATTCTTAGCCTTGTGATTGATGAAGCTGAACACGTGGACGCTTGATTAGGAAGATGTATGGTGCGCTCCAATCTTGAAACTGCATATGAACATGGATTGCAAGATAATATGGGAAATAATGCAGACCTGGGGCTCGAACCCAGGTCATGTACGTTATCAACAAATGCACCTGCCACTGGACCAATTCATGCGCTTTGTATATAATGTAATAAACAAATAATATCAAACAAAGCCAAGGCGTTAGTGGGTTAAAGCGCGCAAAATTTAAACTGACCAACCAACATATGCCACGATATCGTCTTCCTCGCTGGTTTTATTTTTTTCTGAAACAAGAACACATTAGCAACGGTTTTCAAGTGTTCTCTTAAGCCGGTTTTGGAAAAAATAGCGACTAGCCCTAGGGGCTCCATAAATTAGGCGCGAGGGTATCCTTATAACCGTCTGAACGCCCTGAGTTGAATGGTGGTGGTCTTGAGGGCCAATTTTTCCTCATTCAAAAACCCCTAATCCAAGGTCCTGTAAACCCTAGAAAACGATAATGGCATATTGGCACAGAATGCATAAAAACGCAATTAAACACATGGGTTAGCTTCAGAATAGCATAAGGAATGTAAATCAACAATTAAAATGCCATGAGAATGCATAGATGTTAAAATACGATCATGGATTTTTTTCTGTACAGGGGCGGTTCATGTTACCAATTCTTTAAGCTTTGATGAATGTTTTTGATTGGGAAACGTTCAGTGAACCTTCAGCAAGCTAGTGAAACAAAAATTATGCTTTGAATCGCCCTAGAATGTGGTTTTTAGTTTTGAGTTTCTTGACAAATTTTTCAAGTTTGTGAATGGTTTCTGCGCAGCTTCAATGATCCAAGGCATTAGGTTTTCGTTCAGGCTTATGTATAGAATAGATTAGGTCAACAAATTTGATCAAAATCTCTTGTATTCATGACTTTTGAGATTTGATTTCCAAGCATTATTTTTCAAATATTTTCCATGTGCTTTTGTTCAAATCATGATCCAATCAATCCAAATCTTTCCATATTGAATCATGCACGAATTATTGAGTAGATTTCATGCAAAAAAAGATTGAAAAAGTTAGGCTAAATATTTTCCATGTATTTAATTTGATTTAAATGAATTATTATAAATAAAAATTCAAATAAATAAATAAAAAATGAAAAAAATACTTCCCTTTGGGCCAAGTGGTCGTGCACATGCCATGGATGATGAATTATGGAATAAAAATGGGCCCATTAGCAATTTTAGGTCTTTTGAATCAATGTTGACTTTTCAAAATATCCAAATATTTCCCAACTTCCACAAGGCATAACTTGCTCAATTTTTAAGCTTATCTCATGTTCTTGGACATTTTGGAAAGGTCTTTGAGTCCTTTAACCAATGTCTTTGGTCCCATGTCATTTTGATTTACCAATCTCAAGTTATGGCCTTTGACTTAAAGTCCCTTTTTGTTGACTTTTGAAAATGACCTATAATGTTGAAATTGATAACTTTTTGTGAGAGCATTTCTTGGACTTGAAGTATGAAGATTAGTTGTAGGAAATGTCTTTCTATTCAAAATGAGCTTTGGATGGAATTTTTCTGATAATCCATGTGAAAGTTATGCCCTGGTCAATTTACAGTTGACTTTTTCAGCTGTCCAAATAAGGAAACTTTTGCATTTTGATGATTTTTGAGCCAAGCTTTTGAGAATCATGATCAAGAATTGATCAAATGATGTTGTGGCTTCAAAATGAGATGTTGACCAAAAATTTGAACTTTTGACTGTCAAATGACCATTTTGCCCCTACAGTTGACTGTAGTGCAATTTAGGGTTTTTGACTGTGCAATTTTGTGCTGAAAGTCTTGAAACTTGATATGAGGATGCTTGACCATATTTGTAGGCATATGGGACTTGATTGGACCTTTGGAACTTTTATTTTCTTGATCAGAACAAAAACCCTAATTTTGACTGCTTAAGAGGCCCTTGAACTGTGCAACCCTTGGGGAGATTTGAAGCTTGACTTTGCAAATCTTTGAAGAATATGGGAGGGCAAATTTTGGGGTACAACAGTTGCCCCTGTTCAATCTTCTTAGACCTGAGGACGCAGATTGGTTGACGTGCCTTTCGTAATCCGAAGGTGGAAGATGATTGAACACTAGAGTGCCCAGAAATTTGCACTCACATAGTAGCAGTGTGGTGATGGGAATGGGCTTATAGATGCCATGCTGAGAGATGCTGGAAGGTGGATGGGCTTATAGATGCCATCTGGATGTTGATCGCATAAGAGATTCCTTAGCGAGAACTTGTGTACTTGCAAAAGAAAAGTGAGTACCTGACATGTTGCAGGAGCTGGTCTTCAGATGCTTTGGATAGATGTGTCCTCACTGGTTACAGGAGCTGGATCTTTGAATTCTTCAGACGTGCCCTGGCGAGATACAGGAGTCGAGTCTGGAATTAGTAAGGTCGGTGAGTTGTCTCTACTGACAGGCTATTTCCATGGACGGGTGGTCTATAACGACGAGTGTCTATCACGACAGGTGTCTATAACGACGAGTGTCAATAACGACGAGTGTCTATCACGACGAGTGTCTATAACGAAGAGTGTCTATCACGACGAGTGTCTATAACGACGAGTGTCTATAACGACGAGTGTCTATAACGACGAGTGTCTACAACGACGAGTATCTATCACGGCGAGTGTCTATAACGACGAGTGTCTATCACGACGAGTGTCTATAACGACGAGTGTCTATCACGACGAGTGTCTATAACGACGAGTGTCTATCACGACGAGTGTCTATCACGACGAGTGTCTATCACGACGAGTGTCTATAACGACGAGTGTCTATAACGACGAGTGTCTATAACGACGAGGGTCTATCACGACGAGTGTCTATGACGACGAGTGTCTATCACGAAGAGTGTCTATAACGACGAGTGTCTATCACGACGAGTGTCTATAACGACGAGTGTCTATCACGACGAGTGTCTATCACGACGAGTGTCTATAACGACGAGTGTCTATCACGACGACTGTCTATAATGACGAGTGTCTATAACGACGAGTGTCTATCACGACGAGTGTCTATAACGACGAGTGTCTATAACGACGAGTGTCTATCACGACGAGTGTCTATCACGACGAGTGTCTATAACGACGAGTGTCTATCACGACGAGTGTCTATAACGACGAGTGTCTATCACGACGAGTGTCTATAACGACGAGTGTCTATCACGACAAGTGTCTATAATGACGAGTTATATCAGAGAAATCTTTAGGCATTGATTTAACTGGATTTGTATTCTTTGACTGGGTTGGTCTCTTTTGACTGGTTTTGTCTTTTCTGACTGTATTTGTCTAATCTGACATGATTTGTCTTTCCTGACTGTATTGATCATTTAACTGTATCCTTCCTGCAAGGTAAAGGTCAGTCATATGTAATGCATGACAGGGATCAAGCAATGATATTCTCAACATAAAATGAGATTTGTAAGGTGTGATGCGTCTATGCATGCTGTAATGATGCATGGAAGTGCGATATTTATGAGTATATTTTTTTTCTTAGGAAAATAAATCCTTGACGGGTGCCGGGAAGTCACTCCTGGGCTGATGTTGGAGAATAGGTTTTGCTTCCGACGGGGATGATGATTGCAAGAATACCGGTAGGAGAAGATGACTCCGTTGGGGAATAAACTTGGCGAATGGAATATTCTGCGGGGAGAAAAATACTCTAGCGACCATGCTGGGGAGCGATACTCTGTGGGGAGAGAGATGCTTTGCTGAGTTGTTGATAATACCTTGCTGGGGATATCTTTGCTGTGTTGGAAGTGTCGATAGACTTCGCTGGGGATAAGAAGACTGTGTCGACGACGATCTTTCCGTGGCTTTCGGCTGAGGATAACCCAGTTATATCCTGTTAAGGGAATAACTCTTTGAATAAGGCCGAGAGACGCGTTCGCCCTTGGTTGCATTCTTCAGCTGAACTTACCTTGGCCCTTCGGTGGACAGAGCAACCAGATCATTTAGACAACTCATTATTGCCCCAGTTTCTGATATTGGAGAGGAAGACCTGTGAAGGTGTTTGATGACTGCCGATTAACAAATCTTCTTCTGGTAGGCAGGTGACGAGATGCTGGGACATAGTCATACGCTTTGATCCCTAACTTTTGCCTGGACCGCCCTTTCGGGTTTTCAGCCCACCGGGATACCCATTTTTGCCCAAGCCGCCTTTTCAGGTTTTCGACTTACCGGGTGTACAATTTTTTTTCATTTTCATCCCTTATTTTTGCCCGAACCCTTTTGGTTCGCCGGGAAGCCCTTACTTTTGCCTAGGTGTGTCAACCTAGCGGGTCTTTGATTTTGCGTAGTATTTTTTTGACTATGTCCACGTTCTCAGAACGTAGGGAGGTGCCCCTGTTGTTGTGTTGTATCGCCATACCAGAAGATCTTCGTTTGATCGTCCAATGCCCCAAGTGATCCAGATGGAGGTTTGCCCCTGGCTCTTTGGCCTTTTGAGAGATTCTCCGAATCTTGACTTAATTGCCCCAGATGATGGACAATAATCACGTCTGCCCCTTGATTGGAAGTACTTCTGTTCATTAGGCATTCGTCATTCGAATTTCTATGTTGTTCAAACAAAAAGTCATATGCAAACAAAGTTATGTTAAAAATGCAAAGCCTATGTCTGTCTTGAAGATTTTGAAAATGCATTCTTTTTTTCATAAAACAAATGAATGTTTGTAAAACGTGATGTCAACTCCTTCTTTATAGTAAGCCTTAAGGAGTCATGATACCTTTCGTCACAGTATGCTTTCGAACTAACCCATGCTTCAGCTAGGACTTTTAAGGGTTATAACGTGGCCTGGTTCACGGTTTAAGAAACAAAGGATAAAGGCTCAAATTATTTGTACCCACCCGTTCTTCGTGATGTTCTTCGATCCTAAACTCAGCTAATCGTGCATTAGACCTTGGTTGAGTCTTTGCTTTGATATACCAGCGATGGTTCGGATATTGACAGTATATTTTGATTAGGCAGTCATTTCCTTTTTTGTTGAGGGTTTGTAGGACCTCTTTCTTTTTGATTTCGTTATCCCTATTTTTTGCCTGAGCTGTTTCCTTTTTGGAATTACAGTCAGCGGGATGCCCCAGTTTTGTAAGTCTCCTTCGTGGGTTTTGACTTAATGGGTTTTTAATTTGAGAAGTAATGACTGCCTTTCTTTATTGAATATTCGGAACCATCACTGTCTTCTTTGTTTTGTAAGGACCTCTTTGGTGCCATTCGTTATGCACTTGGATCAACTGAGAGACTACCCTGCCCCAGGTTATGATTAAGGGTTTTAAATTTCGAAAAGAAAAACTCCTACTTCTTTGGCTCAGAGGGGTTGACGAGGGATTATCATCCTTATAACTCCAGTGTTTAGGAATTGAAACAATGCATATACCTCATCAGCTAGGTCTGTTCAAAAGCATACTGTAAAGATCGTGGCATCGTTTTCGTCATCCTCCCTCAAGAGGCTTAGAATTATTAATTGAGAGTTTGATCATCACAAAAAATGAAAGCAGTTTTGAATATAATGAATACGAATAGATTAATTCAAACAGACATATGCAATGCATTAATGGAATAAACAAGTTTGCTATGACATTAATTGTTTGTACAAGCAAAGAAAAATACAACTCGGAAATTCAAATAAACAAAAGCCTTCAGTGATTTGGCAAAGGAGCAGTGATCACATTCGGAGTCTCTGGAGAGTCGAACTGGACTTCCTTCGCGTTGATCAAATCTTGAACCCTATTCCTCAAAGTCCAACAGTCATCTGTAGCATGCCTCGGGCTGTCGGAATGATAGGCGCAGCGAGCATTGGGATTGTACCTTGAAGGTGTCCTGTTAGGATTCTTCGGGGGATCCATGAGAGCTACCAACCTGGTTTCCAGCAGCTGTGGCAATATCTGTGACAAGGTCATGCCGAGGGGAGTAAATTGCCTCTTAGGCCTTTCTTCCCTTTGTTGATTGCGATGCTGAGGAGCACCGGCCGGCTTTGCAATAGCTACCGCGTTGACAGCACTAGATTCTCTCTTGGATGGTTTCTTCTCAATGTTCGAGGAGTCACCATTATGTATTTTCCCCGACTTGATGCCAGCTTCTATTCTTTCCCCGGTCAAGATCAGATATGTAAACCCAGCAGCAGAATTCCCAATCAGGTGGTTGAAGAATGGACCAGACAGGGTCCCCAAGAACATGTCGACGAGCTCGCGGTCAGTCAGAGGTGGTTGTACCCTTCCAGCAAGGTCCCTCCATTTTTGGGCATATTCTTTGAAACCTTCACCCGTACCCATAGACATCCCCTAAAGCTGAGTGCACGTGGGAGCGAGGTCGGCATTGTACTGGTACTGCTTGTAGAATGCAGTGGCTAAGTCCTCCCAGCTGCGGATGTTGGCTCCATTCAGTTGATAGAACCAGTCAAGCTGAGTCCCTGAAAGACTCTCCTGAAAAAAGTGGATCCATAAGTTCCTGTCGGCTGTGTAGGGCTGGATCCTCCTCATGTATGACCTGAGATGCAGCTTTGGACAGGATGCCCCGTCGTACTTTGCAAAGGCCGGTGCCTTGAATTTGTGCGGGATCACTACCCCAGAAGACAGACCTAGATCCTCGAAGTCCAGGCCAGGCACTTTTTGTATCTCCATAGCACTTAGTCGGTCTTCCAACTGTTTGTACCTATCCTCAGCCGGAGGGTACTGCTCGTCATTGAAATCTGTCTCATTGTCAGAGACCACTGGGCTGGGAATCCTTTCCTCTTGATGACTGCCTTTCCCCACAGATGGGGTTGTCCTCTCAGCTTCATCCTGCAGTGTGTTCCCAGATCTGCATCTAGGGCTGAACAAAACAATCCTCTTCTTCTTCTTTTCCTTCTTCAAGAGCAGAGCCTTCAGATCTTGTTGCCCCTGGGTCAAATTCATGATCAGCTCTTGGAACTGGGCGTTCTGAGCCTGGAGGGCCTTGATAGTGTGCTCGGTTGAGGATTCAGGATTCATGACGAGACTGCTGAAATAAACAGCGAAGAAGGTAAGCAACCTGCAGAGAATGGGTACCTGTTATACAATGATATGTATGATATGCATGCAATGTTTTCAAGGACCTCGCGGGGTAAACAAGCAAATTTGTTAGAACTTGGGTCCGGTAGCTTGATTGAAGGAGCTCCATGTTGTTGAGAGTCCTTCTTCAAGGTTCAAAGGCTCACCATATCCAGTGGGTCATAGCCCCTGACTCGAGTTATCATGTTTGAATTTCTAGATCACCTTGGCTAGAGGAACCTTCTTCAGGAGTCAAAGCTCACCATATCAAGTGGGTCATAGCCCCTGACAACCTTGGCTAGAGGAAAATAAATCCTCTTTGCCCCTTGCTAGATGTTTGATTTATCATGACCTGCATCACAAGCCCTTGAGATCCTTGAAACGAGTTAGGATGTATGCAATGGTATGATGCTATGGTATGCATGGGGTAATGTGAGTAAACCATGTTATGAGTCCCAATTAAGGACATAAACAAAACCTGCAAAAAACTAGTCTGCAAGAAACTCAGTACATTCTGTTATAAGCCCTAATTAAGGACTATAAACAAAACCTGCAAGAAACTCAATACACTCTGTTATGAGTCCTAATTAAGGACTATAAACAAAACCTGCAAGAAACTTAGTAAGCCCTGTCATGTGTCCCAATTAAGGACTAAAACAAAACCTGCAAGCAGTTCATGTGTCAGATAAAGCATGCAAGTAGTCAAGTACGAAGGCACACAAGTCACACAAGAGAAACCCTTAGAGTTTAGGCCAGCATGGGGTCTGGGTATTACCCTCTTGAAGTTGGTGGGTTCAACCTATCCTATTAGAAGTAATCGGGTTCTAAGGGTCCCAATATCACCGGATTGCTTTCATTGTTCATCGTTTCGATTTAGCCACTGAACTGGCGACCGAAATATTCCAGGAAAGCAACCCTCAATTGAGTGTAGTATCGAGTATCAACCAACCTCGGACTGCACCAAAGTCAGTTATCTCACTACCCTAAAGAGGCCAAGATAATTCAATTAAGGTTCCTAAGGTCTGTTGATGCTTCACGACACCACGCGGAGGCCCCGTACTCTCCTTGACTGAACTCAAGGGTTACCGGTACACACCAAAGTGCCACATCAACGTAGCAGACTGTTTCAACCATGTCGGTATACCCCGCACAGTTCCCTCACAGCCTTGTTGCTACTTTCTAAGAAGGTATCCCCCAGATCCGGGTTTAGGATCTATAGAACTCCCAAGACGGTCCCACAATTTAAAGCAAGCAAATCAATACAATTGAAAACACAGTTGTGAACTAATCCTAAGGTACACCTCACTTTATGTTTAATTCCCCAGCAGAGTCGCCAGTTCTGTGATCGGTGGATCTGGAACTGACTGTTTAACGCTGGTTCGCGAAATGTCGCGGAAGCAAGAGTCGCCACCGTCTTTTATTTTCTCCAAATGGAAAGGACAAAAGCACAGGAAAATTCCTTAAAGAGATTGCTCTCGGTTCGGGAGGTAGGTTATAGAAAGGGAAGGTGTTAGCACCCTCTCTATCCATGGTTATCCATGGGCTCTTAGATACTTGCCCACTTGTGTTTTCAAAATGGTTTGTTTGCTTTTCAAAGTGTGAGTGAGTTTGAAAAAGTTTCGTTTAAAATTTCAGTTCGACTCTTGTATCAGTCCTCAAGAGTGTTTGAAAAGTTGTTTTGAAAGCTTTTTGCAAAGTGTCGGTGTGAAAAGAAGTTTTTGATTCGTTTTGAATTAGAGCAAGCATCTAGAGTTGTCTACCTACCCTAAGGAATTCGTCTGTGTAAATGTCCTTTAAAGTAGTGCCATCCCACCATTGAGAGGTAGGTAGCACCACCGTTGGAGGTGTTCGGGTCAATTCGAGGTTCGGGACATGGTGATCACCAGAGCAATGGGAAGACACCTTAGAAGCTACCCTCATGCCAGGTTCCCGGATCATGAGGACTTACTAAGACATCCTCTACTCGACGATCACCTTTCGAGGCAAGGCAACAGTGAGGCGTACCCTAGGGGTGGTGTGTGCGATTTGTGTGTCGTTTTCATTTGCATTTATCTTGTCATGTTATTGGTGTTCTACGCTTGTTTTTATTTTTCCATACATTCTTTCATGCCTTGATTTAATAATTAAAAATATTGCGGGAAAGTAAAAATTCTAAGCTATTACAAAAGGCGCGGGTCCACATCGCAAAAATTAAACCAGGACCCGATTTTGACAGAAAAATAAAGAAAGTAAAAGAAAATAAAGAATTAAAAGTGCAAGAAATTGAAAGGTTACATGGCCTTGGGAGAGGTACATAAATATTTAAACGAAATAAAATAAATATGCGAATTAATAAGAAATTGAGAACGAGGGCGTTGGACCCTTTTGCGAAAATTAAAATTAATGAGGAATTAATTAAAGTTAAAAGAAAGAAATTGTTTTTTTTTGGTATTTTATGATTTAATATGAAAAAAGAAGAATTAATTGAAATAAAAATAAGATGTTAACCCTAATTCTAATTATTTTTTAATTTATTAAGAAAAGAAAATTAAAACCTAATATTAACCCTAGTTAATTTACATGCAAATTTAATTATAAAAAATAAATATTTAATTATTTAATTATTTATGAAAGAAAAGTAAAAAGGATGAAAAATTATTAATTAACCCTATTTCTATGTTTTTTAGATTTTTATTCAAAGTATTAAAATTAACCCTAATTTACACTAAATCTAATTATATGCATTTATTTATGAAAATACTAGAAATAAAAATATTTATTATTTTAATTCCTTTCTGATTTTTATGTGTGTTTTTTACATTTATGAAAATAATTAATTAATTAAACAAATAATAATTAAAATAAAAGTAGAAACAATGCAAAAAAATATATAAAAAAAAAAGCAAACCCAGGGGGGTGTCAGTCCCCAATATGGAGGTATAGCCCAAGCAATTCAGGCCCATTTCAATTCCTGGCCTTGTGGACTTTTTTACTCACGTGCAGAGGCGTTGACTGGGATCTACTATGTTCCTCAATTCTTAGCCTTGTGATTGATGAAGCTGAACACGTGGACGCTTGATTAGGAAGATGTATGGTGCGCTCCAATCTTGAAACTGCATATGAACATGGATTGCAAGATAATATGGGAAATAATGCAGACCTGGGGCTCGAACCCAGGTCATGTACGTTATCAACAAATGCACCTGCCACTGGACCAATTCATGCGCTTTGTATATAATGTAATAAACAAATAATATCAAACAAAGCCAAGGCGTTAGTGGGTTAAAGCGCGCAAAATTTAAACTGACCAACCAACATATGCCACGATATCGTCTTCCTCGCTGGTTTTATTTTTTTCTGAAACAAGAACACATTAGCAACGGTTTTCAAGTGTTCTCTTAAGCCGGTTTTGGAAAAAATAGCGACTAGCCCTAGGGGCTCCATAAATTAGGCGCGAGGGTATCCTTATAACCGTCTGAACGCCCTGAGTTGAATGGTGGTGGTCTTGAGGGCCAATTTTTCCTCATTCAAAAACCCCTAATCCAAGGTCTTGTAAACCCTAGAAAACGATAATGGCATATTGGCACACAATGCATAAAAACGCAATTAAACACATGGGTTAGCTTCAGAATAGCATAAGGAATGTAAATCAACAATTAAAATGCCATGAGAATGCATAGATGTTAAAATACGATCATGGATTTTTTTCTGTACAGGGGCGGTTCATGTTACCAATTCTTTAAGCTTTGATGAATGTTTTTGATTGGGAAACGTTCAGTGAACCTTCAGCAAGCTAGTGAAACAAAAATTATGCTTTGAATCGCCCTAGAATGTGGTTTTTAGTTTTGAGTTTCTTGACAAATTTTTCAAGTTTGTGAATGGTTTCTGCGCAGCTTCAATGATCCAAGGCATTAGGTTTTCGTTCAGGCTTATGTATAGAATAGATTAGGTCAACAAATTTGATCAAAATCTCTTGTATTCATGACTTTTGAGATTTGATTTCCAAGCATTATTTTTCAAATATTTTCCATGTGCTTTTGTTCAAATCATGATCCAATCAATCCAAATCTTTCCATATTGAATCATGCACGAATTATTGAGTAGATTTCATGCAAAAAAAGATTGAAAAAGTTAGGCTAAATATTTTCCATGTATTTAATTTGATTTAAATGAATTATTATAAATAAAAATTCAAATAAATAAATAAAAAATGAAAAAAATACTTCCCTTTGGGCCAAGTGGTCGTGCACATGCCATGGATGATGGATTATGGAAGAAAAATGGGCCCATTAGCAATTTTAGGTATTTTGAATCAATGTTGACTTTTCAAAATATCCAAATATTTCCCAACTTCCACAAGGCATAACTTGCTCAATGTTTAAGCTTCTCTCATGTTCTTGGACATTTTGGAAATTTCTTTGAGTCCTTTAACCAATGTCTTTGGTCCCATGTCATTTTGATTTACCAATCTCAAGTTATGGCCTTTGACTTAAAGTCCCTTTTTGTTGACTTTTGAAAATGACCTATAATGTTGAAATTGATAACTTTTTGTGAGAGCATTTCTTGGACTTGAAGTATGAAGATGAGTTGTAGGAAATGTCTTTCTCTTCAAAATGATCTGTGGATGGAATTTTTCTGATAATCCATGTGAAAGTTATGCCCTGGTCAATTTACAGTTGACTTTTTCAGCTGTCCAAATAAGGAAACTTTTGCATTTTGATGATTTTTGAGCCAAGCTTTTGAGAATCATGATCAAGCATTGATCAAATGATGTTTGTGGCTTCAAAATGAGATGTTGACCAAAAATTTGAACTTTTGACTGTCAAATGACCATTTTGCCCCTACAGTTGACTGTAGTGCAATTTAGGGTTTTTGACTGTGCAATTTTGTGCTGAAAGTCTTGAAACTTGATATGAGGATGCTTGACCATATTTGTAGGCATATGGGACTTGATTGGACCTTTGGAACTTTTATTTTCTTGATCAGAACAAAAACCCTAATTTTGACTGCTTAAGAGGCCCTTGAACTGTGCAACCCTTGGGGAGATTTGAAGCTTGACTTTGCAAATCTTTGAAGAATATGGGAGGGCAAATTTTGAGGTACAACACATGACCTAGTCAATAAAGCTTGAGAAGTTCAAACCTCACCATTGGATTTGTTTTGGAGGAAATTGCATGGCAAAGTTATTTTGGTTCACCACATTTCAAGATTATCAAATTTGGTTCAAAAGTACAAGGGATTGATTGGAGAAGTTGTCATGCTTGGACAAGGCTTTGATCCCATTAGTCACAAATGCATATTTCTCTAAATTATCAAGATATGGAAGTGATTTTGGTGGCTATGAGTTATCATTTTAATCCTCAACAACTTCTATTTATAAAACATTTGTATTGGTACAAGAAGTTTGTTCAAAATTGTCGAAGTTCCTCAAGGCATTTTTCTTGATCTAGGAGCTAGGGTTTTGAACTTCAAAGACTCATATCTTGCTCATCTTTTGGTAGTTTGGAGTGATTCCAAATACATACTTATCCTCAAATGGTTACCAACAAATCACTTCAAAAGGTCCAAGGAGTTTTCATGTGGAAGAAACTTGATGAAGAAGAGATATTACAAGTCCTCCAGATGAATCCCCAATTTTCCATGTGTGACTTCAAATGATCATAACTTGGTCAATTTTTATCACCTTGAGCTCATTATTTTTCCATAATGATCTTGAGTATGTGAACTTTATGCCTTCTTTTATTTGCAAAGTTAGAAAATGGATGGAAGTTGCCTTAAGGATAAAAAAGATTATAGGTCATTTCATGATTTTTTGCCAACTTCAACAATTCATAACTCTCTCAATTTTTGGAGATTTTGAATGGTTCAAGTCCCAAAATTTCATTAAATAGGTCTATTTTATGCCATATTTTTTGGTCAAGAGAAAAATACAAGTGGAAGGCCATGTTTGGATGCAAGACATTATAGGTCACTTTTGAAGAAAAATATGAAATATTTCTAAGTATGGAAAGTCAACCTTTTTTCTCCAACTTTGACCCAACATAACTCTCAGCTCAAGCATCCATTGACTGCATTATTTTTCCATTTCAAATCTTGTAACCCCATCTTTCTAAATCATCAAGAATCATGCCCTAAGACCCATTGAGCTAAGAATACCATTGGATTGAACTTGGTAACTTGGAACTGAAGTTTCCCCATAAGTCAGAATTTGAAATCATTGTTTTGGCTTCTAATCACACGTTTTCCAAGTGTTTTTTCCTCTAATACTGTTTAGTGAAGTTCCAGATTTGATTAGCATAACAAAACGCGTGTTTTGGATGTGTTTTGATCAAATTAGAAATCACACTTTTCTTGTTTGCAACTTCACACGATTTCCCTCCAAACTTCATCATTTCACACGCTTGGACATTCCATTTGATTCCCTATAAATAGAGATTCATTCCCCATTCATTTCCTCAAGCATTGATAGCCAGAATCACCCTTTCAAACTTGTTCCATAACTCAAAATTCAGCAACTTCGAAATCTATTCTAAAGCCTTTTTAAATCCAATTTTTCCATCAATTCACCTTCCTTGATCTTCCCTGAAGTTAACCATATAATTACATTCAAGAATCGTGCCCTATATTGCTCCATAGAAGTCCAGTTTAAGAACTCTGCAACTCAACTTCAATAGGTAGATTCCTTCATTAATTCTTCAAATCTTTGATATCATTGTGATGCTCTCATTACCCTAGTTCTAGTCGCAACACTTGCCTTTTACTGGAAACGCGTTTTGACCATGAAATTTCAAATCCCTTTTCAAAACTTTCCTTCCAAATTGCTTGAGCTACAATGATATGAAGAGGCCAAAACATGAATTTCAAATTCTGACTTGTGAAGAAACTTCAGTTCCAAGTTACCAAGTTCAATCCAATGGCATTCTCAGCTCAAGGGGTCTTAAGGTATGATTCTTGATGCTTTAGAAAGATGAGGCTACAAGATTTAAAATGGAAAAAAGAATGGAATCAAATGGATGCCATATCTGAAAGTTGCAATGAGTCAAAGTTGGGGAAAAAATGTTGACTTTCCATACTTGGAAATATTTCAAATATTTCTTCAAAAGTGACCTATAATGTTTTGCATCCAAACATGGCCTTCCACTGGGAATTTGCTCTTGACTAAAAAAGATGGAATGAAATAGACCTCTTGAATGACATTTTGAAACTTAAACCATTCAAAACCTAAAAAAATTGAGAGAGTTATGAATTGTTGAATTTGGCAAAAAAATCATGAAATGACCTATAATCTTTTGTATCCTTAGGGCATCTTCCATCCATTTTCTCACTTTACACATAAAAGAAAGCATAAATTTCACATCCTCAAGATCATTTTGGAAAATAAGTGGGCTCAAGGTGATAAAAATTGACCAAGTTATGATCATTTGAAGTCACACATGGGGAAAATGGGGGTTCATCTCGAGGACTTATAATCTTTCTTCATCATATAGTTTCTTCCATATGAAAACTCCTTGAAACTTTTGAAGTGATTTGTTGATAACCCTTTGAAGATAAGGATGTATTTAGAATCACTCAAAAATACCAAAATATGAGCAAGATATGCTTCTTTTAAGTTTAAAACCCTAGCTCCTAGATCAAGAAAATGCTTTGAGGAACTTTGACAATTTTGTACAAACTTCTTGTATCAACACAATTGCTTTGTAAATAGAAGTTGTTAAGGATGAAAGTGAGAACTCATAGCAAACAAAACCACTTCCATATATTGATAATTGAGAGAAATATGCACTTGTGATCAATGGGAACAAGACTTTGTCAAACCATGAAAACTTCTTCAATCAATCCCTTGCACTTTTGAACCGATCTTGATATCTTGGGAATTTAGTGAACTAAAATAAACCTTTCCATTCCATCCATACCAAAACAACTTCAATGGTGAGGTTTAGAATTATCAAGATTTATTTCCTAAGGCATGGAAATAAACTCATGAACCCATGGAGCAACTTGTTAAATCTCATTTCCTTCACCTACATTAGTAACAAGCAAGACAAACCAACATTGCATTTTATTAATTAAAAGGAAATTAAAGACAAAATATTCATGATCACAAAAGAAAACAAGTCAAGGTGCTTAGTAATTCCTCAAAGAGAAAAGCTAAAGGTAGGAAGGAAAACCAAGAACCGTAATGGGATATTGTTGTGTATGAATCAATATGGTATGATGAAGGGATATTAGGGAAAAACTTAGGGTACAACACTTGGCAGGGTCAACTTTAATACTATAACCACTAACGACGAAATTTGGAGTTTACCAGATCTTACCCCAAAGGTGCAATTGTTTGGATTCAACCTCAGCTTGCACTTCTTCAACCTCTCAAATAGCTTATGTAGGTAGTCGAGATGTTCTTCTTCAATCTGAGATCTGGCTATCATGTCATCAACATAAACCTTTATCTCGTGATGAATCATGTCATGGAACAAATCTACCATAATGCGATGATATATTCCACCAAAGTTCTTAAAACCAAAAGGCATAACTTTGTAACAGAAAGTGCTCCATTGTGTGACTAAGGTAGTCTTCTCCATGTATTCAGGTGCATCTTGATTTGATTATAACCAGAGAAACCATCCATGAATAAAAATACTTTATGATGAGTGGTGTTGTCAACTAGAACATCAATATGCAGAAGCAGAAAGTCATCTTTGGGGCTTGTCCTGTTCAAATACCTGTAGTCTATGAACATATGCACCTTACCATATTTCTTAGGTATTGGAACCACATTTGTAACCCACTAAGGATAGGACATAACAGCTAAGAAACCTGCATTGAATTTCTTCATAACCTTATCCTTGATCTTTTTAGACATCTCGGGACGCATGCGACGAAACTTCCGATTTATTGGAGGACAAACTTCTTTCATCGGTAGACGGTGAACCAAAATATCAGTATCAAGCCCTGGCGTGTCTTCGTATGACCAAGCAAAGATCTCAACATAGTAACGCAACATCTAGATTAATCTCTTTTTGATACAGTCTTTTAGGTTTCTACTTATCTTGAATTCTTTCATGTCCTCTTCAGTACCCAAATTCACAACCTCGACTTGTTGTTCATTCGGTTGTACCGCTCTTTCTTCTTTCTCTAATAGTCTAGTGTAGCGGTAGATATGTTGAGACTAAGCCATTGGATTAACTTAACTCGCACAGATCAAATAAAAATCGCCACTATACTTTATTGTTTCTAAAGGAATGGGAAAAGAGCGAATAACCGAAAAAGAGGGGGAGAGAATCTATGTTCTGGGGTTGGTTATGCAAAGTGAAGGTATTAACACCCTAAACATATACGGTACTCCGCAGGAACCTCTTTGAAAATTTGTGTGTTTTAGCTATAAATGTTGTATACAAAAATAGATTGTGGGGATGAAAATAAAGTATTTTTTACAATTTTTGCACCTGCCGTGGTTGCTAACCTTTAGTGCCTAAATACAACCTTCCGTGAAAAATAGGGGATCAGGGTACTCGTAGTTCACCTTTAAAAATTTTAAAAACACAAGTGTGTTGGTTAAATTTAAGAGACGAGACATCATCGTCTTATCCGAATGGAAAAACATAATTACTACCCACGATTATGAGAAAAGAAAATTTGAGTCATCTCAAAGTGGAGGATATAGCTTGGATTTTAAAATCAACAAAGCCTCGCTCAACACACAAGTGTAAAGTATCTCACTTCACTACATATCATAGAAGTAAAGTAGTTCGCATCACTACAAGGATTGACAAGAGTCTATCTTTTGAGAAAATTTTTAAAGAAAAAAGCCAAAGTGGCAAATATGGTTTGAATGAGATTGATTGACTTTTAGTCTTCTCACAAAAAATGTCAAAGTATTATTAAGTTTGTTAATGTTTGATTAAGAAAATAATATTGGAAATGCATGGACCTAAGTCCAAGTTTATTATGAAAGCGGTTCAAGTTAGAAAACGTGAATAGTTTTGAAAAGGATGGAGAAGATTTTTTAAATTAAAGAAGATCGGAGGAGATGAAGGGACTATCCTAAAGCATAAGGTAAAAGCTAGGGAAAAGAACCATCTAACCAACAAGAAGTCAACACTTGACACAATGAGTCAATGTAGAATTCCCATCCTTTGGATTTGAAACCAAACAAGAAAAGATAATAAAACCTCTTAAGAAAACCAAGCTTCAAAGGCATTAAGTCTTCACAAAAATTGGGAAGAGTAACGGTTGTATACAGATGAATTCCCAATCACAAA
The DNA here is from genome assembly GCA_948472305.1 of Vicia faba. NCBI lineage: Eukaryota > Viridiplantae > Streptophyta > Magnoliopsida > Fabales > Fabaceae > Vicia > Vicia faba. The sequence goes on from OX451741.1 coordinate 539,538,811, forward strand.
GAAAGCACATAATCAGAATAACCTACACAAAAAGAAAACAATCAACCCAATGTCTTGGGGTAAACCCCAAGAACTCCAGACAAAATTGAAATAGAAGTCACAAGGTCTTAAGGTAGGTCAAGGTCTCTACTCCTAAGTCCAAGAAGTCCACAACTCTGAAATGCTAAGGATAGTAACCAAATAGTCCAAGTAAGATTAAAGCTTTTTATTGTTCAGGTTGGTTATTAGGTATCATCAAAAAGAAAATGAAAAGTTAAAGTGAGTAAAACAAAATGACATAAAGATAAATACTCCGGTGAGCAAAGACGAAAATATCATGAAATGAAAATGCTAAAATAAATGTGCTTAAAGTAAAAAGCATGAAGTAAAGTCAATTATTAGAAATTAGAGGTTAGTTGAATGACCATCTTGGAACTTTCATTTGAAAACTCATTAGAAGATTGATCAAATCAAATCCTCTCAACAACAAGTTTCATTTTCTTTTTGTCAAGTATATCATTCATTTCAAAATCTCAAGGCAACAATAAATGATCAATGATGTTTAAATGATTCACTTAGTCCAAGATTTATGATGATTCATTAGAGGATTGATAAGACCAAAGCCTCATAACAATAAATCTCATGGTTATTGGATCAAAGGTTTCAAATTAAACATAGTTGGACTTGCAAACATAGGTTTGGGCCACGAATGATCATTTATCGAATCAGGACAAAATTTAGTGCTATGTTAAGCAATCGTAAGTGGACTTATGTAGAAGTCACTCCTATTTTGAGGCCCGTCAATAGAAATCTATATGCCATATGTTGGGAGAAATAATATGTAGATTATTATCCAATAACATGTAGCACAAGTAAGAAGAGGATGAGATGAAAAGGGAGGGTATACATTTTAATCAAAAAATTAATCAACATATCATTAAAGTCATCAACCCATTTTAGTGAAGTTAAGCTCAACACTTAAGACCCAATAATGTTAATGAAGTTTATGATCAACAATCACATAGCCAGAATATAATAAGAAAATAAATTGCATTTAATGAATAAAGTAAAAAGGAAAAATGATTTTTAAAATCAAAATAAAAGGTAAAACAGTAAACTATATTATAAGTATCAAAGAAAAATTAAAAGAGACCATAGAAAAGTCAGAAGTGATCTCAAATATTTTTATAAGTTTTTTTGATAAATTTTTAAAACAGAAAAGTATTTTTAAACTAATTAAAATCACTCAAATAAGTGAAAAAAAGATAAAAAATAGTAAAATTCAAAGTAAAATTCTAGAAAAATTTTAGAAAGTCAAAAATAAAGCAAATGATCTTGATAAATTTTTTAAGAATTTTAAAATGCCAAGTATTTTTAAAACAATTAAAATAAGGCAAACAATCCAAAAAATATGAAAAATATCAAACATTGAAATAAAAATATGAAAAAATATTCACAAAGTCAAAAATAATTCTAAATATTTTTAAGAATTTTTTCATATTTTTTGAGTCTGAAATGAATTTTTTATTAAATTTTGAAGTTTAAATCAATTAAAATAAAATAAAAATCAGAAAATAAAAATAAGCCAAAAAGATATAGACCATTGGATCAATGTCAAAACGCATTGGTAATCAAATCCAATGGATCTGGCGCGCTGTGCATGTCATGGTCATTAGTGAATAAATCACTGGATCAAATATTTAAAACAAATTTGAAAAATACGTGGCAAATTCTCATTGGTTGAAGATGCTAGCGTGGTCGACCTCAGAACTAGGTTCCTTAAACTGTAAAATTAGAGGTTCAAACTAATGTCATTCTCTTCGTCTCATCAAGACAAAGACAATTGTACCGTTGCGAAAAATTTATATAAGTTATAGCTCAATCGATTTGAAGAAAACCAGAAGAATAAAGTTGAATAGGGATTTGAAAATTCATGATCAAAAATTACTTCTAGTTAAAAACAAATGATGCAACGAGTATAAGAGTGATGAGAGATTTATTATAGCAACAAATTTTGAAAAAATTGATGAAGAAATCTACCTATTGAAGTTAAAATTTAGAGCTCTGAAACTTGGTTCTTCTTTTGTTAGCTTCGGTGAAGTTCAAGGATGAAGAATTAGCAAAGAAAATGGGTTGGAGAAGGCTGTAAAACCAAATTCGAAGTCGTAGAATTGGGAGTTACGAAGAGAGTTTGACATGGTAATTTTGGTTTTCTAAGTTTGAGGAAATGAATGTAATACGTCCCTCTATTTATAGAAGAGTGAATGGTGAAAAGAATTGGAAGAAATAGTGAGGTTTCGAAGGAAAACGAGTAAAGCCTGAAAATGAAAAACATGTTACTTGAACATGCCAAAACTCAGCTAATTCTTGTGTTTTTAATCTTAATTTAACTTTGGGAACTTTGTTAAACATGTTTAAAACAAAAATGCGTGCTAATTTGGTGTTTAGAAGCTAGATTATGGATTTCAAATTCTGACTTTGGAGAAAACTTTAGTTTCAAGGTACCAACTTTGAATCCATGGTGTTCATATCTCAATGGGTCTTAGGGCATTATTCTTGAAGCATTTGAAAGATAAGGTTACAATAGTTAGAATGTGCAAATAATGGAATCAAATGGATGCTTGAGTTAAAAGTTGTGATGAGTTAAAGTTTAGAAAAAGATGCTGACTTTTTGTATTTAGAAAAATTCAAAGTTTTCCTCAAAAAATGTCCTATAATTTTTTAACTCCAAACAAGGCCTTTATTCAAAATTGAGCTTTGATCATTGATTCTAGCTTTAAGTGAACTACTTATAGAGTATTGTAAAACTTGAATCACTCAAAAATAACAAGCATTGAAAAAGTTATGGCCTTGTGAAGTTGGTGAAAATTCATGAGATAACCTATAATTTTTTGCATTCTTATGGAATCTTCCATCCATTTTCAAGCTTTCCACATAAAAGAACAGTTGAAGTTCACATCCTTAAGATCATTGTGGAAAAATAATAGGCTGTAGGAGATAAAAAATGACCAAGTTATGATCTTTTGAAATCACATAAGGGAATTTGATGGCCTATCTAAAGGACTTGTAATCTTTATTCATCATTAGGCATCTTCCACATAAAAGTTTCTTGAAACTTTTGAAGTGATTGGTTGATAACCCTTTAAAGCGAAGCATGTAACGCCCGTAATTTAATTAATTATTTAATTAAATTATTTCTGGATTATTTGCGAGTTGTGTTATGATGATAGATGTTGTGTTGTGATTATTTGAAGTAATTTATTCGATTAAGTTAAGGAATAATATTAGAATAATAATACTATTATTTGATGTGGGCTTAATTTAGTGATTAGAAGTAGTAGAAAGGGGGGGGGGGGGCGTAGGAGTTTAAGCCCATTAAGACATAATGAGAATTATAGTGTTATGATATTAGTTATTTAGAAATAATAAGGAAAAAGAAGTAATAGTAAGAAGAAAAAGGAATAAGGGTTGGAAGAGAGAAGAGAACGTGGAAGTTGTAGAAAAGAAGGAAAAGAGGCAAAACAGAATTCGATCAGAAAATTGTAGAGCCACCTTAAATCCAAGGTAAGGGTAGGGTTCTAACTCTATAATAGGGTTTATGATGAGTAGTATATGGGATTTGATTAAGAAGAAATTGTTTTGTCTGGGATTGATATATTTGTATTGTTGTTTGATGAGAAATCAATAATTTAGAGATGAATAATGATGCCCTAATGATGTATAATTGATGTAGAAACATAGGATTGTCATAAAGGATAATTACCTATAATTAGATGATGTTTTTCGGAACTAGGGCAGGGAAATCGAAGAAAAAATACAGTGAAATCGCGGAATAAATTCAGCACAGATCAGTATGAGTCGACCTCAAAGGCCATACGTCGACACATGCATGATTTAAGACTCAGGATGAGTCGATACAAAAGCATCATGCGTCGATACATGTATTATTTCAGACTCAGTATGAATCGACACAAGGGGTTACGTGTCGACTAGTGAGGGATTCCAGACCCAGTACACGTCGACTAAAAGAGGTACACGTTGACTCATGCAATCCAATTTTTGACAGATTCTTCCAAAGGCTGTAAATTGAGTTTCTGGACTCCGTTTGAAGAGTCGTTTGAAGCGTTGGATAGATAACGGGATGAACTTCATTCATAAGGATTAAAATGCAGGATAAGAATAATAATGGTAATACCTAAATTAGGATAGAGTTAGCTTCCCGTGTTAATCTCTATGATGACTTTGTGAAGTATGATGAGGATAAGATAATCTTAGATTATTGTTGGGTTCATAACAATAAGATTAATAATAATAATAATAATAATGTAGTATTGCAGTATAATAATACGTAGAGGTTTAGTAATTAGAGATAAGCATTAGATGACTGATTAATTGGCATAGTCGAGAATTATCTAAATATTTATGGGCGATATTATGTTGTAGGCCTATGGCCAATGTTGAATGGTTGATGACCTGCTATTATGTTGTGGATATGGTTAAGTTGTTGTGGATTTATGTGGATGAATTATGCTGATGATTTATGTTGATGAATTTTGTTGATGAATTATGATGAGATGCCTATAATTATTGGCAGCTATTGAGTTGTAATCATCTGGCCGACGATGATTCATATTGAGATGTTGTTAGTGGTGGTTGTTGTTACTACATTCGTGATTGTGTCGCATACATTGCATATCAAGATGGAGTTGATGCTCTTTAAGATGGCCTGTATTGGAAAATATTAAGATGAAGGCTTATGCCTTGTTGATGCCTCTATTTATTGGCAATTATTTTAACATGGGAGTTTTGCTCCAATGGTACCACATGAATTTGCATAATATTGAGTCGCATTATATGATTGCATAAGGAAGTTGTGTATTGATGCGGTAAATGTTGTACATTGTTGATGTTCCCTTGCGATTATTGTTATTTATAAGATATGAAGTGGTGATATTATAAGATCTGATCTAATATATTATTTATCATACGCTTTATTATATTGTTAGATATCTCACCCCTTCTGTTTGAATGTTAACCTTACGTTGGTAACGTGCAGGTAATCCAGAGTGAAGGTGATTTACCTTCAGTAGTTCGAGTCGGTGTCATTGCTCTGATGCATAACACTCGGGGGGATGAATGCTTGTTGCTTTTAGTTATTGTTATTTGAGTTGTTGAACTTTAATTTTATTTTTGCTAAGTATGTGTTATTTTGAAGTTGTTGTAATGTGGGACAAGGATGTTATTATGATTTCGCTGCGTAGTTGTTCAAGTTTTTGAATTAAGAGATTAAATTATTTTGATTTTGGTTCATCCGAAGTTTTAAAGTGTTATGTATCCAGGTTGAATGCAATGGTTTTCAAGTTGAATTTGTGGCATCCTGATTCAGTTGTATGGATTTTATAACTCTGATTTATTTTTATAATTGCCTGGTAGAATTTGGGTGTTACAAAGCATGTCTTTGGAATTACTCAAAAATACCAAAATATGAGCAAGATATAGCCCTTAGAAGTTCGAAACCCTATCTTCTAGAGCACCAAAATGACTTGGAAAACCCTTTCAATTTTGACAATATTCCTTACAGAATAACTCTTTCCATGTGAATAGAAGTTGTTGTTGATGATAATAAAAATCCATAGCAACAAAAACCACCTCAAAATATTAAGAATTGAGAGATTTATGCACTCGTGATCAAGAAATCAAGAACTTGTCCAATTAGGTAAAACTTCTTCAATCAACTCTTGCATCTTTTGATTTTCTTTTGACAAATTTAGGCATGATAAATCATAGTAGACCTTGTCATGATATTACTTCAAAGTATCTTCAATTATGAAGATTAAATCTCAATGAAAATATGTTGAAGAAGTCATAGAAATAAACTTATGAACCTATAAATCAAATTGATGAAATTTGTTGTGCCATTACCTATGTTAGGTTAAGCCACAAATGACCAGCATCAATACTTATGACTGGAAATAAACAAACTTCTCCAGAGAAAAGTGAATCTCAACGACGAACTATCTCCCATAATGACGAGACTACCATTCATCGGAGTAACAAATCTCAACAACGAACTATATACCATAATGATGAGACTACCATCCATTCGAGTAAACAAATCTCAACAATGAACTATCTCCCATAATGATGAGACTACCATCCATTGGAGTAAACAAATCTCAACAATGAACTATCTCCCATAATGACGAGACTACCATCCATTGGAGTAAACAAATCTCAACAATGAGTTATCTCCCATAATGACGAGACTACCATCCATTGGAGTAAACAAATCTCAACAACGAATTATCTCCCATAATGACGAGACTATATCCATTGGAGTAAACAAATCTCAATAACGAACTATCTCCCATAATGACGAGACTACCATCCATTAGAGTAAACAAGTCTCAACAACGAACTATCTCCCATAATAACGAGACTACCATCCATTGGAGTAAACAAATATCAAAAACGAATTATCTCCCATAATGAAGAGACTACCATCCATTGGAGTAAACAAATCTCAATAATGAACTATCTCCCATAATGACGAGACTACCATCCATTGGAGTAAACAAATCTCAACAACAAACTATCTCCTATAATGACGAGACTACCATCAATTGAAGTAAAAAAATCTCAATAACGAACTATCTCTCATAATGACAAGACAACCATCCATTGGAGTAAACAAATCTCAACAACGAACTATCTCCCATAATGATGAGACTACCATCCATTAGAGTAAACAAATCTCAACAACGAACTTTCTCCCATAATGATGAGACTACCATCCATTGGAGTAACAAACCTCAACAATGAACTATCTCCCATAATGACGAGACTACCATCCAATGAAGTAACAAACATGAATCTTCTCTAGGAACTAACGTTCTTACCGGGGAAGAAAAAGTTTCTCAAATAAAGAGACCTGCAATTTTCTATTATGAGAGGTAGTTGTAATAATGACTTCCTGGGGAAATGCCAATATATTCTTGTTGAGGAGATAAAATCTTCTCGTTCAAAATAAATGCACATTGTTAAATCAGGGCTCAAAGCTTGTAGAAATCAGAATAATAATTTTTCCCGAAACCACTGATTCAAACCATAAACAAACCGAAATGAAAAAGTCAACCAAGATAGCATCTGATGAGAACTAAACTCAAAGGGGAAACATGGATCTAATCAGACAAGGAACTGAATAGGAAGGTTGAAGCAAAAATTTTCCACGAGGGATAACTCAATGGGGAAATTGAAAGAGCATACACTTTCCGCTTAAGGTTGACACTCTATTGGATAGAGGGTAACATGACTCTGCAAAATATGGTAATATACCAACAAAAAACATCAATAATTGCAAATGAGAAATGAATGGTTAAATTCAGCTATGCATGTTGTATGTATGAATGTACGGATGTTATCACATATATGCCAACAAAACGAATAGATAACACTAGGAATAACCAGACAAAACAAGATTGGGTAAAGTTAACACTCGGCTAAATCACATCCAGGATGAAAATTTATAAGAAAGTAAGCACCATTTGAGGAAACAAATTCCTATTCCACGTCTTAAATTCACTATGAAGAAACATAATTCGAAAATAATTAATTTAAAATAAAGAATTGAGATAGATATAAGTATATAACGTCCTCCTTCAAGCTTCACTAGGGGACGTCACACATACTTAAATGGGGAAAACAATGCTTCAACTTATGTAGTTCCACTGGGGATTACAATACTAACTTCAGTAGGGCAGATGAAAACCATGCCGTTGAGATATCAACTGGGGATCCCATGCTGACTTCACTGGGGAATACAACACCATATCATCGAGAGGATCTGAAAATACATTCTTCAATACCAAGAGTGATGATTACACAGACCTCCTTGGGGAGAAATTATGAAACCACATGGGGATAACAACTTTCACAGAAAAACATTATCTCAGCTTTACTTGGGGATTTAAGAAGTCAAACAATACCGCAAGAAATCAAAATTATGGGGATTTTAAATCAAACCCAGCACATGGCGGGAGAAAACCCAAAAAGTTAACAACTATTTCAACACTTCTTAGAAAAGATATTGCCCTTGTCTAGTTGCTTGGGAAATAAGCAACAACAATAATGCCAACACTACAAAATAGAGACATTTTCAAATGATTCCACCTCAACATGCAAAGGGAGAAGGGACTTTATTCATATGAGCGAAGACCTTACTGGGGAATCTGGGATAGAGGTTTCAGACCATGCAAACCTGAAATCAAAATGAACCAAGACTTGACTGGGGAAAATGGGATCACAAACCCAACACCACACCATACATCAATTGGTATGATATCCAACTATCTGAGAAACACAAGAAGATCATACGCATACCAGCAAGAGTGACCAGGGAGAAATTTCATGGGGAATATATACTTCCAAAATTTCAGAGTTCGTCCATCCTTGGAATCACCATTTTTGTTTTTCTTGAGTCACAAAATCTAAAGTAAAAAGTAATTTGTAAATTCCTTTCAAATTTTTTATTTATTTAATCTTTTTGTTTTGAAAATTATTATCAATAATAAATGGAGTCTTTGTACGCAGAATAAAATAAGAATTGCAAAGAATTGAATAAAAGCTCAAACTTTATTAATAAAATGGTAGTCTGCGAATGGCGAGACTCCATAGATGATTACAAAGTTTTGAAAATGGTAATACATTGGAAAAATAACCATTGAAACACAATGACCACTATTCTCCCTGAAAACTTTAAATTTTTGAGTAGCGACTTCTGTTGAAATGTGGTGATAATACGAGAAAATTCTTGCTTCAATGATCAAGTCTTGTCTGACGCAATTACTTGCCAAGAAATCCCTAACTTTTTCCTAGGTTTCCCTTGCGGAAATTCAACCTAGAGGGAAGAATTTATTCTGTTTATGTGTGTTATTTTTTCCTAGAATGCGCTTTCGAGTTTTCAACTTAGCGAGTTATTATTTTATTTCTTTAGGAGAAGTATTTCTTGACTGCATTAGCATTCATAGGACGTGGGAATTCCTCGCCATCCATAGTTTCAAGAATCAATGCACCTCCAAAGAAGGGTTTTTGGACAACATATGGGCCTTCAAAATTGGGAGTCCACTTGCCCCTGGAATCAACGTTAAAATACATGATCTTCCTGTGCACGAGGTTGCCTTCTCTGAATTCGCGAGGCTTGACCTTCTTATCTAAAGATTTTTTCATTCTATTATGGTATAACTCACAACGACACAAGGTCGTCATTCTCGTCTCTTCAATTAAATTCAATTGGTCAAACCTGTTATGGACCCATTCAACTTCTAATAACTTGGTTTCCGTTATCACACGTAAAGAGGGAACCTCAACCTCGACGAGGAGCACTGCTTCCATACCATACACAAGAGAGAATAAGGTTTCCCCTGTAGAAGTGCGGATAGATGTACGATACCCATGCAAAGCAAAAGGGAGTATCTCGTTCCAGTCTTTATAGGTAACAACCATCTTCTGGATGATCTTATTGGTGTTTTTATTAGTAGCTTCAACAACCCCATTCATCTTTGGCCTTTAAGGAGATGAATTATGATGGACAATCTTGAATTCTTCACAAAGTTCTGTTATCATCTTAATATTCAGATTTGAGCCGTTGTCGGTGATAATCCTGCTGGGCACACCATACCTATATATAAGATTGTTCTTGATAAAACGTACTACCACCTACTCAGTAACATTGGCATATGAAGTTTATTCCACCCATTTGATAAAGTAGTCTACTGCTACCAAGATAAAACGATGTTAATTTGACACCTTGGGTTCAATCATTCCAATCATGTCAATACCCCACATAGAGAAAGGCCACGGGTAAGAAATAACATTGAGAAGCGTCAGAGGCCCATGAATTTTGTCAGCATAAATCTGGCATTCATGGTACTTCTTTGCAAATTTGTAACAGTCAGATTCCATTGTCAGCCAATATTAACTTGCCCTAAGAATCTTCTTTTCCATCAAATTTACATTAGCATGAGTACCAAAGGAGCCTTCATGGATTTCATGCATCAACATGTTTGTTTGTGTCTATCCACCCATCTGAGCAAGACCATGTCATAATTTCTTTTGTATAACACATCTTCATTGAGGGAGAAGCTGCCTGCCAACCTTCTCAATGTCTTTCTATCTTTGTTTGATGCACCAAATCGGTATTCCTGAGTCTGGAGAAAATGCTTGATATCACAATACCAAGGTTTTTTCGTCTGACATTTCCTCTATTGCAGACAAATGAGCTGGCCTATCCAGACATCGTATTGTGGTACGAGGCACATCATTCCAAGTATATACTTTATACATAGAAGCCAGAGTGGCTAAAGCATCCGCCATTTGATTCTCATCTCAGGGAATATGATGGAGATAATCTGCCAACACACTGCTTTTTCTAGCCTTATGAGTATGGTATTCAATATCATATTCAGACAACAGCATCTGCCAACGGGAAATTTTCCAAGTAAGAGCAGGATTTTAAAAAATATAGTTAATTGGATCCATTTTGGAAATCAACCTTAGTAGTATGATACAACATATATTTCTGCAACCGCTTTGCCGCCCAGGCCAGAGCACAACATGACTTTTCCAGCATAGAATATCGCGACTCACTGTCAGTAAACTTCTTGCTTGGATAATAAATGGCATATTCCTTCATCCTTGTTTCATCTTGTTGTCCCATAATATAACCCATAGAATTATCTAACATTGTCAGATACATGATCAATGGTCTTCCCTCAACAGGAGAAAGCAAGATAGGAGTTACAAGAAAATACTCTTTAATGCTTTCAAATGCCTTTTGGCAATCATCAGTCCACACACAACCCTGATATTTCTTTAAGAACTTAAAGATCGACTCATATGTTGCAGTCATATGGGCAATAAATCTGGAAATGTAATTCAAACGCCCAAGGAAGCCTCTAACTTGCTTTTTAGTTCTTGGTGATGGAATTTCTTGAATTGCTTTGACTTTATCAGGGTCAACTTCAATTCCATTTTGGCTGACAATGAAACCTAACAATTTTCCTGATCAAACACCAAGGGTGCATTTATTTGGATTCAAGTAGAGATGATACTTCCTCAAATGCTGAAACAATTTCAACAAATATTATATATGCCCTTCCTCGGTCTGGACTTAGCAATCCTATCATCAACGTATACCTCAATTTCCTGGTGCATCAGAGCATGGAATAGAGTTTTCACAGCCCTCTGGTACGTTGCACCAACGTTCTTCAACCCGAAGGGCATCACTCTGTAACAGAATGTTCTCCAGGGTGTGATAAACGTTGTTTTTTCCATGTCCTCAGGAGCCATTATGATTTGATTATATCCATAAAATTCATCCATGAATGAGAATACTTTGAATTTTGTTGTACTATTAACCAACATATCAAAATGTGGCAATGGAAATTCATCTTTTGGACTAGCTTTGTTTAAATCTCTATAATACACGCACATGTGAACTTTTCCGTATTTCTTTGGTACTAGGACAATATTGGAAATCCATTGAGGGTACACCGATGTCACAAGAAAACCGACATTAATCTGCTTTAAAAATTATTCTTTAATTTTCACTGCCATATCAGGGTGAGTTCTTTGCAATTTCTTCTTGATTGGCGGGACTTCAGGCTTTAGCGGAAAATGATGTTCCACAATATCTGTATCAAATCCTGACATGTCTTGGTAAGACCAAGCAAATATATCCACATACTCTTTTAACAATTTAATAAACCTGCTATTCACACTGGGATGCAACAATGCTCCAATATTGACTTCTTTTGGATCTTCCTCTGAACCCAAATTGATTGTCCCCAATGGCTCTTTATACGACTGAATGGCACTTTACTCGTGCTCAAGAAACTGTGAAACCTCTTATGGGATTTCATCATATTCTTCTTCTTCGGTCATATATGCAGGATATTCAAAGTTGGGAGAGGGTGCAGGGTCATTGTACTCAACAGGTTTTTTAATTAACCTGCACATATGATTTATGATTGCTTTTAGAAACTGACACATATAGCAAGTGATTATGCATATTTATTTACAGTTATTATTTATTTTTGAAAGGTTTTTTCTAATTACCATTTTACAAGAAAAAGAAGAAAATAAATACACAATTTGGGAATCAAAGACAACTTATATTATTGATTTTAAAGATCAAAGCAACAGATATGCCCATACAATGTCAATACTTTCACCTTGGGCAGAGTGAACGGTTTTTGTGAAAAGATTAACAAAAAAATATTACTTTGAAATATGAATGCAAGAGGGAACATCAATAGTGATCCAATTTTAGACTCTAACTCCATGCGTCACGTAGTTTGGCATCTCCTGCTCTGCTTCACCTTCCACAATAACATTAATCCTAGGAACACTTGGATGAAGATAACCACCGCTATGAAAGATATCTTGATATTTTACTAAAGCAGGCTTCATTTTCATATTCTTACCTTTACCATTCTTCACAGAGAATCCCAAATCAGCTCTATTCTTATTCATAGGTGGATCCACAATCTGCCCCCATACTTTACTAGAGCCATTACGCACTACCTGCGAGAATCATAGTGATGAGAGCTTTATTGTAGAAATTTTTTTCCAAAGAATTGATGAAGGAATGTACCTATTGAAGTTTAAATTCAGAGCTCTGAAACTTTGTTCTTCTTTTGTTACCTTCAGTGAAGTTCAAGGATGAAGAATTAGCAAAGAAAATGGATTGAAGAAGGCGGTAAAACCAAATTCGAAGTTGTAGAATTGTGAGTTATGGAGAGAGTTTGACAAGGTGATTTTGGTTGTCTAAGCTTGAGGAAAAGAATGAAATACGTCCCTCTATTTTTAGAAGAGTGAATGCTGAAAAGAAATGGAAGAAATAGTGAGGTTTGGAGGGAAAACGAGTGAAGCTCGAAAATGAAAAACATGTGACTTGAACTTGCTCAAAACTCAGCTAATTCTTGTGTTTTGGTCCTTAATTTAACTTTGGGAACTTTCCTAAACATTTTTACATATTAGACGCTGGATTATGGATTTCAAATTCTGACTTTGGAGAAAACTTCAGTTTCAAGATACCAACTTTGAGCCCACGGTGTTCACAGCTCAAGGGGTCTTTACAATGTGAAGGATTCTTTGAGCCCATGATTCTTGAAGAATTTGAAATATTAGGTTAAAATATTTACAATGTGAAAATAATTTAATCAAATGGATGCTTGAGATAAAATTTGTGATGAGTCAAAGTTGAGAAAAAGATGCTGACTTTTTGTACTTAGAAAAATTCTAGTTTTTCTCAAAAAATGTCCGATAATGTTTTGACTCCAAACAAGGCCTTTCTTAAAAATTTAGATTTGATCATTGATTCTATCTTGAAGTGGACTCCTTAAAGATTATTGTGAAACTTGAATCACTAAAAAATAATAAGCATTGAAAAAGTTATGGCCTTGTGAATTTGGTGAAAATTCATGAGATGACCTATAATCTTTTGCATTCTTAGGGCATCTTCCATCCATTTTCGAGCTTTGTATATAAAATAAGAGTTAAACTTAAAATCATTAAGATCATTTTGAAAAAATAATGGGCTTAAGGAGGTAAAAAATGACCAAGTTATGATCTTTTGAAGTCACATAAGAGAATTTGATGGCCTATCTAGAGGACTTGTAATCTTTCTTCATCATTAGGAATCTTCCACATAATATTGTATTGAAAATTTTGAAGTGATTGGTTGATAAACCTTTAAAGATAAGCATGTATTTGGAATCACTAAAAAATACCAAAATATGAGCAAGATATAGCCCTTAGAAATTAAAAACCCTAGCTCCTAGAGCACCAAAATGACTTGGAAAACCCTTTCAATTTTGACAAATTTCCTTGCACAATAACTCTTGCCATGTGAATACAAGTTTTTGTGGATGATAATAAGAACCCATAGCAACAAAAAAAACTCCAAATATTAAGTATTAAGAGATTTATGCACTTGTGATCAAGAAATCAAGAACTTGTCCAATTAGGTCAAACTTCTTCAATCAACTCTTGCATCTTTTGATTTTCTTTGACAAATTGAAGCATGATAAATCATAGTAAAACTTGTCATGATATTACTTAAAATTATATTCAATTATAAATCTTGAATCTCAATGAAACTTTGTTGAAGAAGGCATGGAAATAAACTCATGAACTTATAAATCAAATTGATGAAATGTGTTGTGCCCTTACATATAATATCATCAATTAGAGCAAACATTCATTGTATTTATTAGTTAAAAGTTAATCAATACAAAGAATAGATGATCACAATATATAAATCAAGGTGCTTGGTGATTCCTCATGAGTAAACCTAGAGGTAGGGAGAAGAGCCAAACCCTAGTGTGATCTTGATATGATTGACTTGATATAAGATGACAGAGGAATCTTAGGGGCAAGAATTAGGGTATAACATCTAGAAAATTCTCCAGGAACTTCACAATCTTCCTCACCTTCGTCCTTGGCTTGGTAGATCAGATTTTCGAAATCATAATTGGCAATAGCTGAATTGTTATCAATATGATCCAGGGTGGATATGGATCTGCAATTTGTTGTGTGGGTGTGTGTACGAACACATAGCTATTTGGAAAGAAATAAAGTAAAATAAATAAAAAAGCAAAAATTTTAATGTAAACATCTGATGATTTATTAAATGAAAATATGTGGATGAAAAATGACAACCTTAACAAATGGACTGTTGTGCCTCGGATAAGGCACAAGGTTTAAAGTTATTGTTTAAATTACATAATTGAAAACCTGAAAGTAAGAAAACAAAAAATTTCATTTACTCCTGACTAAATGAGATTGGTATAAAGTCTTTAGCCTTCCAATTGTTGAGCCCATTGCCGGTAGTAGGGAAAATACAACTGTCTATGTCATAGTCACTATCAGTGTCTTCCACAACATTAACTTGATTTTTGTTGATGCAAAATGGAGGTCTCCCAGTACGAGCACGACGGACAACCCTCTGAGCATATGATGTGAAACCCAAGCCAAATTTGTTGAACTTGTAAGGAATGTCGGGAGTCTGACCCCAAATATCATAACCACCTTCTTCTATCACAGCTCTAGCGTCTTTCAGAAAAGCCATTCTTGGTTGTACCCTTGTAACCTTAGGAAGAGCATAAGCGGCTTTAGTAATGGGAGTTGTTTGAGAAACAACTTCAAAGGTCTGGCATGGAGTCTCAATGAATTCACTATCCATATCAACATACTTAAAGGAGTTCAAGTGGCTCACTATGTATTCTTCTTCACCACAAACTATAACAAATTTTCCTTTCACAGGATATTTCAACCTTTGGTGTAAAGTAGAAGTAAAAGAGCCTGCCCCATGAATCAATGGTCGTCCAAGTAAACATGAATAGGCTGGACGAATGTCCATCACATATAAGGTATAGTCGAAGACGTGAGAACCCACTTTTATTGGAAGATCAACCTCTCGGTGAACCTTTCTTTTTAAACCATCAAAGGCTCTTACCATAATATCATTGGGTTTCAGCATAACCCCTTCATAGTCAAGCCTATATAGAGCATCCTTCGACAAGAAATTCAATGAGGAACCCGTTTCAACCAACACACGAGCTAAGGGGGTGCCCATACACTCAGTAGAGACATGCAGGGCCTTGTTATGGTTCCTTCCTGCGGGAGTTAAGTCAGTGTCAGAAAAGCCTAGCCCATTATCAATTTTCAGGCTAGCAGCATAATTTTCAAACTGATCAGCGGAGGTTTCCTGTGGTACATGTGCATATTTCAGAAACTTTACCAAAGTCTGAGCATGGGCTTCAGAGCACAACAACATACATAGCATAGATATTTTGGAGGGAGTCTTCCCTAACTATTCAATAATCTTATAATCACTTTTCTGGATAATTTTCAGTATTTCCTCCATCTCTTGCTTGGAGGAATTTTCAGTATTTTCATTCAGTTCCCCCGTCTGGGAAAGCTCAGTCATCTTTTCTTTTCCCCGAGTCTTAGTAGTTGACTCAGTAACAGGGATATGAACTGGTGTAATAACAGCCTTTGGAGAGATCTCTGGAGAGAAAACTCTTCCACTTTTAGTAACCTTACTAGTCCCAACAATATTGCCAACATTAGGATTAATAACTTTAATATTTTCATCTTCAACAACCAACAGTTCTTTCTAGACGCCATGGTAGTAGACATCAGCTCCATTATTCCAAGGGATAACCTTGTTAGAGGAATATGGAATTGGCCCCGGTGCGGTAATGATTAGAGGAGCAACTCTAGGTTCGACAGTAATCTTCACAGGATCATTTGAAGTGATCCTTATAGGAGTACTGGAAATTACAGACACGTCTTCAAGCTTCAGGTCTTGAAACAAATTCTCCATAGAAGGAGTCTTCTCAAACAGAATTATACAGTTATCCATTAATCATTGCACACCTTCTTTCAACAGTGCATAACCATTGGATTGGGACACACAATAGTAGCAGTTTTTAATGCAACCCAGAAATAAATCGGCTTGCAGTATCTTCTTCTTAATGATCAGTAGAGGAGTATTCAAGTCATTCACAAAAAAAACATAAGAAACATCATCAATAGGATTAACACCTTTGTCATGGTTAGGCATAGGTTCAGTGATAACATTAGGAGTCTCAGGAGGATCAAATTCAATCTCCTTAGTGTCAATCATGTCTTGGGTCTTATACTTCAGAGCCCAACTGTTGTTAGTGTCATGTCCAGGACTGTTAGAGTGATATGCATACCTTGCATTGGGATTGTAATGGGGAGAGAAAGTATTGGGATTCTGAGGAGGATCTCTCAACGTAATCAGTTACAACTTCAATAGGTGTTGTAATGCTTGAGACAAAGGCATACTGATTTTGGTGAATTGTCTCATGGGTGTATCCAGCCTACGCTAATTACATTGTTGTTGATGTTGTAGTTGTGCGGGATTAGAGATCATAACTGCCCCCACAGATTGGTTGTGGTTACTCTTACTATGACCCTTCTGGTCATACACAACATTGGATTTTTTCTTACCATTATAAGACTTCTTCACAGTATTTGAAGATGTAGCTACCTGAATTTTACCGCTTCTGATTCCATTCTCAACATGTTCTCTTATTAATATCATTTTAGTGAAACCGGCTGAAGAACTTCCAAGTAAATGATTATAGAAAGGACCTGTCAAAGTTCCCATAAACATGTCAACCAATTCCCTATCAGACAAGGGAGGTTGAACTCATCCTACTAGATCTCTCCATTTATGGGAATACTCTTTAAAGCCTTCTTTAGAGCCCATGTTTATACTTTATAGTTGCATACGGGTTGGTGCAAGATCAGCATTATACTGGTATTGCTTACAAAAGGTAGCGGCCTAATCTTCCCATGTATGGATATTGGTCCCTTCTACTTTATAAAACCATTCCAACTATGTTCCAGATATGTTCTCTTGAAAGAAATGGACCAATAACTTCCTATCGGTAGTGTATGGTTGGATCTTCCAGACATATGACCTCAATTGAAGCGTTGGGCAAGAAACACTATCATATTTTGAAAAAGTGGGGCCTTGAACTTATGAAGAATGACAACTCCTGAGACTAAACCCATATCCTCAAAATCTAACCTAGGAACTTTCTGGTTCTCCATAGCATTTAGACGATCTTCTAGATGCTTGTATTTTTCATCAACAGGGAGATATTGTTCATCTGAATAATCTTCTTCCTCTTCATTAGGAATCTTGTCAAAACCAATGTTGTGTACTTTCTTAGCTTTAACACTTTTACCATCTTCATCTTGATTTTCATCTTCGTTCGATGGGATATCAAAATCTTAGGCTCGCTTGGCTGGACCCTTGAACCTCCTCCCCATGTTAAGAATGTCGACTGGCTTCTTTGTCTTCTTCTTTTTCTCTTTGGCGATGAGCGCCCACAGTTCTTCCTGCCCCTTGGCTAAGTTCAGGAACATCTCTTGGAACTGAGCATTCTGAGCATGGAGATCTTTGACTATCTATTCAAGATACATTTTCTGCTAAAATAAATAGCAAGAAGATGAGAAAACCTGTCTTGGGTATACCTGTTATGTAATTATATGCATGACATGTAGATGCATATGTAGTATTTTTAAGGATCTCGTGGGATTAAAATTTTGAAATATGAATCTGGTTGCAGCTTTTTGAAGGACTTTGCGTCTTTATTTTTTAACGTCCTTCTATAAGAACCGAGCTCACCATATCAAGTGGGGTATAGCCTCTAACTCAAGAGAACACACTTCGGTCTTTGACGACATCTGGTTAGAGGAAAATAAATCCTCTTTCCCCTTGCTAGTAATCTGGCTTATGATAATTGTTGAATAATGAGAGAACAAGAGGAAGGTTGGTTTGAATCCATGTGTGTGAATTACACATTGGATCTCATTATATATAATAGGAGGCATAAATGCCATAGTAATTACATAATATTCTATAATAATTACATAATATTCTATTTCCTATTTACATGATATCCTAATTACTTCCAGAATATTATATTTACATAATATGGAATATTCCGATATCTAACACTCCCTCTCAAGCTGGATCATATATGTCATATGTACCAAGCTTGTTACAAATATAATTAATTCGAGCATATAAGTGTCATCTGTGAAATGTCTCCAAATCTCAGGTCGTGAAGCAACTGTTTAAGCCATATAAGCTCACAGGTGGTTGTTGCCATGTGTGATACGGCGGCAAAACCGACTATTTTTGAAAATGCTGGTTTGCGTTTTGTGTTTTGTATTCGCAAAATGTCGTGGTAAGCAAGAGTCGCCATCGACTTTTATTTCATCCAACCGGAAAGGAAAAAAGCACAGAAAATATCCTTTTTTGAGATATTCTGAGTACGGGGGGTAGATTAAAGAAAAGGAAGGTGTTAGCACCCTTTCTGTCCATGGTTTTCCATGGGCTCTTAGGTACTTGCTCATCTTTTAAAATTACTTGTGTGTGCTTGTTTTGAAAAGTTTTGTTTTACTTTGTTTTAACCCTTGTTTCTATTCTCAAGAGTGTTACGAAGTGTTTTGAAAAACATTAGTTTGAAAAGTTTGTTTGAAAGTGTATCGTGTAAAAGATTTGTTTTTTTGAGCAAGTACCTAAAAGCATCTACCGTCTCGAAAAAAGATTGTTTCTATTCTCGTTTCCTTTTGACAGCGCTATCCTACTATTGAGAAATAGGAAGCACCGTCGTTTGAGTTGTAAGGGTCAATTTGTAAGGGACGTACGATCACTAAAGCAATGTTAGGACGTCTTAGTAACAACCCTAATGTCTTAAGATCATATTCGAGGCAACATTTCTGAACGAGACTTTTGATCTTGGTTAGATAGGAGGGCAACCACTAAGACACACTATACTTAATGATCGTTTACCGAAGGCAACCGAAGTGAGAGCATACCCTAAGAGTGCGCATGTGCGAGTGATTTGATTTCAGTTATTATCTTTGCACATTAGGGTTTTCTAACCATTTTAAGTTATCATGCAATCTTGTCATACAATCCTATCAATATACATCTAAACAGTTAATATTTGTGAGAATTAAAATGCGAGGAAATAAAACCTACGCTATTACAAGGCTTCGGGGTAGGGATTAATTACATAGCCACAAAAAACCCGTAAAAGACGATAAATAAAAGAAAGTCATAGATTAAACTATTACATACCATGGAAAGTTACATTAATATGGCAAAAATAAATAATCAGCGCGCGACGAATTAAATACGAAGTGACTAGGGTTTTGACCCATGACTGAACCTAATTGTAATTGATTAAAGTAAACATATATTTTTTTTTTGTCATTTTTTATTATTTAAGAAAATAATGAAATAATTGAATTAAAAAAAGACAATCCTAAATTCTAATTAATTTTAATTGTGAAAGAAATCGGAATTGCCTTAAATTAATTAAACTAATTAATTAAAAATGCTTATTAAGAAAATAGGTCTTCTTTTGTGATCTTTGGTTGGTTATTTTTTATAAAAAAAGTAATTTTGGAGTTGATAAAAAAGCAGAACAACTAAAGAAAAGAAAATTAAAGAAAAAAAGAAATAACCCAAGGGCCTGCTGTCAGCGGCTCTGATCAGAGGATGATGGTCCAGAGGATGGTGGTCCAGAGGATGGTGGCCCTCAGAAGATGGGGTCACTGGGCCTACCCCAGGCTGGTGGATCCAGCAGATGACCCTTAGAAGATGGGGTGTGCTGGATCTGGCTCTGACTGATGAATCCAGAGGATAGTGCCCCGAGGATGCTTGATCTGGTCCTGGAAGATAGGGTCCAGAAGATAATGCCCAGAGGATGCTTGATCTGGTCCTAACTGATGGGGTCCAGAAGATAAGGCCCAGAGGATGCTTGATCTGGTCCTGGATGATGGGGTCCAGAAGATAATGCCCAGAAAGTGCAGGCGCTGGATATGGTGAAAACAAAGGGAAAACGCTAAAAGCTCACGCCTGGGATCGAACCAAGAATCATGAGCTTCTGACTTCCTTCTTCTGACCAACTGCGCTGGAAGTCCGTTTATTAATATAACAGAAACAAACAAATATATCAGAAATACAGATTTCTAGCCAGAACAATGCACCAGAATTTGAACCAGCCAATCAGGCTGTGGCATGCTATCGTCTTCTTCCCTGTAACCGTCGTTTAAAACTCTGAACCTTTACCTACAGATATGACGCTGTAGCTATAACCCTGTGTATTTCAAAAATTGCATACAAGAAATATAAATAAGTTTCAAGACCATGGATCAACTGGGTTTGATCCTCTGATCACAATGGTATCCTTCATTACGGCCAATTGTTCCTACATTTGAAAACCCCAAAACAACAAGGCGAACCCTAGCTACGGCAGTTTGTCATACAATTACCAAAAACATAATTGAATATGATGATTATCTTGCAAACATGTTAAGGAACCAGAATATGCAGTCAAAATGTGCAAAGGGAGTATAGATTGATGAAAACTAAAACGAGTTTAGAAACCAATGGTGATACCTGCAACTTATGATTCTATGCGTGAAAGGGATTGAATTTGATTGGAATGTGTTCCTGGAACGTCCAACAGTTTTTTTGGCAATGTGACAAGGTATGAATTGGCCTCTAACCCAGAAATTGGATCACCACTTTTCATGCAATTTTTGAGTTTTTTCTTTCACCTTGACGTGAATGCCTCTCCTTCTCTTTTGGTCTGCCTTTGTTTCTTATGTATACTAGAGTGCATTAGGGTTACAGTTTGTATCAAATCCTTTCCAATTATGAAGATTGATCAATGATTCAATCCTTGCACCAAATCTTTCCAAAACAAAAAAAAATCAATCTTTTTGTGTCCATATGAAGCCTTGCACGATTTGATCTTGTCTCGAGCTTTATAAAGGACTTAATCATGCCCAAAATCTCAAGGTTTTAATGATTTTTGATATCTTCACTATTTTATATTGATTTTATTTGCTTTAAATGAAATAAAATCAAAATAAATAACAAAAATGGAAGAATTAAAAGTGGAAAGGCTCATGGGTCATGGACCATATTACAAATTCAGTGCAAGCGTAAAAAGTTGGGCCCATTTAGCAAAAAAAGCAATTTTGGACACATTTGACTTTAGGCAATTTTGCAAAAAAGGTCTACTTGGCCAATTCATAGCTCCCTTAATTTTGACTCTAGTAAGGTTTTCTGTGACTTTTTAGAAAGATTAAGATGTCCTCTAAGCAACCCTTTTGGTCTCATCTCAATTGAGTCTTCCATGTTCATGTATGAAGCTTTGACCCAAAAGGTGTTTCTGTTGACTTTTCAAAATGACCTATAATGTCCAAATTCATATCTTCTTGTGAGTGCATATTTTGAACTTGGAAGATCGAGATGGATTGTAGGGAATTACATCCTATTCAAAATGAGCTTTGGATGGGTCATTTTTTATAAAGTATGAGAAAGTTATGCTTGGTCAAAGTTGAGTTGTCTTTTCCTGCAAAACCCTAATTTAGCAACTTTTGGGTTTTAATGAATTGTGAGCAATCCTTGAGGAATCATGATCTACCCTTGATAAAATGATGAATAATAATTCAAAATGAGGATTTTGACCAAAAATCTTGAAGTTTGACTATATGTGGGCCACATTTGACTTTTGCCCTAGCACAGTCGATTTTCAGGCCTTTGAGCAATTGACTGAGCAAACTTCCTCTGCAAGACTTGAAACTTGACATGGATTATCTTGAGAACATATTAGGACAAAGGTGAGAATTGGGGATACTTTGGACTCAAGCATCTTGATGTGAAATGAAACCCTAATTTGGGGTAGACTGTCTTAGGAGAGGGTTTGTCTGGTCAACCCTTGGACTTCCTTGAGCAATTTGAGGACCTCACTTGACATGTATTGAGAAATATGGGAGGGAAAATTTTGGGGTACAACACCATGGCTCGATATTCTATTTCCTCACCAGTCTCTTCACCCATTATAGTCTAGAGTCTTTGGATCTACATGTTTTGTCCATAATGTTAGTCCTGGGCTAGACAAACTCTCAGCTTGTTCTCATAAGTGTGTGTTCTTGGGCTATACAAGATCCCAAAAGGGATATAAATAATACTACTCGTCTCTTCGTCGATATTTCGTGTCTGCTGATGTCACATTCTTTGAGACAGTCCCTTAGTTTGGGACGTCTACATGGTCTGAGTCCCTATCACCCATGTTTTCTTCATCTCCCACTACTGCCCCACCAAACGTAGTTCTGTCTCCTTTTCCAGCCAATCCACCCCCATTATCTCCTTTGTAGGTTTATCAGCGTCGACCACGGTCATGTCCACTACCATCAACTAATGCAGAAATCACCATAGACTCCCCTCCGGATCCAACTCCTTCGTCCCCTCTGGTCCTGCCCCCTAAGACTGGTCTCCCAATTGCACTTCGCAAAGGTATACGTTCCACTCGTAATCCATCTCCTCATTATGTTAATTTGTCTTATCATCGTTTGTCTTCTTTGCATTATGCTTGTATTTCCTCTTTGTCTTCTGTGTCTATTCCCAAGACTTTAGGTGATGCTTTATCTCACCCTGGCTGGAAACAAGCTATGCTTGATGAGACGTGCGCTCTTCAGAACAGTGGCACGTGGGACCTTGTTCCTCTTCATCCTAGGAAATTTGTTGTAGCTTGCAGGTGGGTTTTCACAGTCAAAGTTGGGCCTAATGGACAAGTTGATCGTCTCAAGGCACGTTTAGTGGCCAAAGGTTATACATAGCTATTTGGCCTAGATTATGGTGAAACCTTCTCTCTCGTGGCTAAAATGGCCTCGGTTCGATTATTTCTCTCTATGGAAGCTATTCTCCACTGGCCCCTTTACCCGCTTAGCATCAAGAATGCATTCCTCCATGGTGATTTCTGTGAGGAAGTTTATATGGAGAAACCTCCTAGGTTTGTTGCTCAGGGGGAGTCTTTTGGACTAGTTTGTCATCTTCATAAGTCTTTGTATGGACTTAAGCAATCTCCTAGGGCTTGGTTTGAGAGATTTAGCATTGTTATTCAAGAGTTTGGTATGACGCGATGTGAAGCTGATCATTCACTGTTTTATCGTCACTCAGTTGTTGGGTGTATTTACTTAATTGTGTATGTGGACGACATTGTCATTACAGGTAATGATCATCATGGAATCACACAGGTAAAACAACACCTTTGTTATCATTTCTAGATAAAAGACCTCAGTAGACTTAGTTATTTCTTGGGCATAGAGATTTCCCAATCCAAACGGGGGATTGTGATTTTACAAAGGAAGTAAGCTATGGATATTTTGGAGAAGACATGACTTATAAATTCCAAGCCAGTTGACACTCCGATGGATCCCAATGCTAAACTTATGCCAGCTCAGGGGGAGCCACTCTCCAATCCTGGAAAATATAGAAGATTAGTTGGAAAACTGAATTACCTCACTGTTACTCGCCCAGATATTTCATTTCCTGTTAGTGTGGTAAGTCTATTTCTTAACTCTCCTTGTGAAAGGCATTGGGAAGCTGTGATTCGCATCTTGAAATATATTAAAGGAGCTCCAGGAAATGCTTACTCTATGAAGACAAGGGATACACTCGAGTTGTAGGATACTCAGATGCATATTGGGCAGGTTCTCCTTCTGATAGGAGATCCACCTTAGGTTATTGTGTTTTCTTGGGTGGTAACTTAATTTCCTGGAAGAGTAAAAAACAAAGTGTAATGGCAAGGTCAAGTGAAGAAGCACAATATCGAGACATGGCAACAATAACCTGTGATCTTATATGGCTTAAACAATTGCTTCACGACCTGAGATTCGAAGATGTTTCACAGATGACACTTATTTGTGACAATCAGTGAACTGACGAATACTCTGAAGGTAGGCCATACAGAGCTAGAAGCATGAAGAAGGATCGACGTTGTAGGAGACCCCAATATCTGATCGTGAACAGACAAATACTTTAGAGGTAGGCCATACACAGCTAGAAGCATGAAGAAGGATCGACGTTGTTCATGTTCCTTAGCAGTGGTAGCAGCTAGGGGAAATAATTCAGTGAAATCATGAAGAAGACCTTGAACACGGCCCAAGTATTCAGCCATAAAACCATTTAGGTCACGAGGGGAAATAATTTTCTGCAAATTTTGACACACTCCATATAAGCGTTGTGTATCATTGGTATAAATGATCTTAGCCTGTGCCCAAACAGATTCACAAGTCTCATGAGAACGAAAGATATGTTTCAAGGATGGACTAATGGTCGACTTAATGAGACTGTAGAGTTGAGCATCAATTTTCTTCCAACGAGCACTATCAGTGGAAGCCACCGAGTCAGCCTTCATAGTGAGGTGATCTTCATAGGCCTGTCCCCGGAGCCATAACTTGACGTCGGAAGCCCAAGAATCATAGTTAGTACCGTCCAATTTGTCAACGGTAAGAGGAGTAATGATATAACTTGTGAAAATATGGGCCTCAACCCTTGGAGGGGGAACGGCGGCCATGGAATCCAAAAACGGTGAGAGAAGTGACAAAAAAATGGAAGATCTGAGAAGGAATATCGGAAACCTGAGATGAAGCATGGTTACCGAAAAAGAATTAGCACCAATAGATAGTGGATCTACCGGGAAATCACAGATTAGGGTTGCCTCTTGTTAGGCTCTAGATACCATGTTGAATAATGAGAGAACAAGAGGAAGGTTGGATGAATCTGTGTGTGTGAATTACACATAGGAGCACATTATATATAATAGGAGGCATAAATGCCATAGTAATTACATAATATTTTATAATAATTACATAATATTCTATTTCCTATTTACATGATATCCTAATTACTTACAGAATATTCTATTTACATAATATGGATTATTCTGATATCTAACAATAATCATGCACCAAAGTCCCCTAAGATCCTTGAAATAGTTAGTTAAAATACCATGTTATGATGATATGTTGTTATGATGTCATGTTTATGTTAGATAAGTAGCAAACATAAATAAATCACATAAGAGCCTTAAGTTTAAAGGCTTGCATGAGGTCCATATGTAAGTACCCTTATCCGTTGAATTTAAGTTGGCTCAACCTGTCCTAAAAAATAGTAACTGGGTTCTAGGAATTTCATACCACTCATCTTTCTCGCAGGTTTTATTAGAGTATGGCAACTGACTTGTCACCAAAATATCCGGAAAGTCGAATCTCAATGAGCGTAGTTTCGAGTATCAACCAATCTTGGAATGCACCAAATCCGGCTATCTCACTACCTTCTAATGGCCAAGATGGGTCAAATAAGATTCCAAAAGTCAGTTAGTGTTTAGTGACACCACGCGGAAGCCTAATGTTATCCTCGACTTACTCAAGGAACATCGATACAAACCAAAGTGTCGCACTAACGTAGCCATCAAATTAACTATATCAGTATACACCGTACAACCTTTATGATCTATTTCTACTTACTTAAGCTATCCCTAGATCCAGGTGTAGGATCTTAGAAGTAATGAATACCCAAACAAACCCTTAAATTGAAAGCAGACAATTCAAACAAATAAAGCAAGTAAAAGTGATATAAACTCTAAGGTAACCCCTCTTTTTTAAGTAGTACTCCCCAGCAGAGTTTCCAGTTCTGTAATATAGTGGGAAAACTGACTTTTTGTTTTTATCCAAATATGCGGATAGCTAGAGTCTCCACCGAATTTTATTTTATCTAATATTTAGGAAAGGTGGAAAGAACAGGAAAGGCCTTTGATATATTTTTGGTTTGGGGGGTATGTTATGAAAAGGGAAGGTGTTAGCACCCTTTTCATCCGTAGTTATCTACGGGCTCTTAATTGCTTAGCTCACTTTTAAAAATCTTTCTTTGTGTTTGTGATTTGTTTGAAAATATTTTGAAATCGCCAATGTAAGGCTGACTTTATAATGATTCTTGTATCAATCCTCAAGAATGTATACAAAGTGTTTTGAAAATATTTGGTGTTTTGAAAGTGTGATGTGAGAAATGTTTATTTTTAGAGAATAGTTATGAGCAAGTGATTAAAAGTTCCTTATCCATTCAAGGTCGTTCTTATTCTTTTCCTTCTCCTTTAAAGATAGTACTATCCATACCATTAGTTGGTAGGTAGCCCTATCTATTGGATGTGAAGGGACAGGCGAAAGGTCATCAAATGGTCATTGAAGGCAACATGTAGAGATAATTTAGAAATTGTATCAGAGGGACTAGATCATTTTTTGTAGGAAACATTGAAGGGTCATCGAGGGACTATGATCTTTATCCAAGGGTCTTTTGCTAAAGTATCCATATTTCAGAGGGACATGACAATTTATTCGAAGGAAGCGAATAGAGGTTACCCTAGAGGTGTGAGTGTGAAAAATGTGTTTAGCTCAGTTATATTTATCTTGAAATTAAGGTTTTCTATCGATTGATTTTAGTCTTATCATACAAACCCTAGTTATTAGAAATTGAATAAAATGTAAGAGCAGAAGGTAAAGTGCGGAAATTTAAACCTAAGCTGTTACATGCTGTGAGAAGTTACATAATAGGAAAAATGAAAAAAATATAAAGCTACGCTATTACACTGGATAGTCGAAACCTATACACTTGATCTATGAAAGTTAAATAAAGGAACAAAAAGAAATAAGAAAATAGAAAATGAAGTTTGAATGTTATTGTGGTATTTTTACGAAAACAATTTAAGTTGATAATTAATCAAAACCTAAAATTCTAATTAATTTTAATATTAAAAAAAGGTGAATTAATTAATTAAATGTTAATTAAAAAACCTAAACCTAATTTGTGAGTATTAAGAAAAATTAGTTTAATGGTTGATTAAAAAAAAGTAAACCAAAAATAGGGTTAGGGAAGGAAAAATCAATGAAAAGGTTAAAATAAAATAAAAAGGTAAACTTTCCTAGGGTGGGTGTTGTACCTACGCCCTCTAGCCTTCTTCCATGCCTTGCTTACCACTGAGCCAAGAGCTCGTTGATATTAGGAAACAGGCGATGCACAATATGTTTAAAACCTGCATGAATTGGAAAATAACAAAAAAAAGATGCAAAAGGCAAGGATCAAACCCACGCCTTTAGAGACCAAAGCCTTATCATGCGTATTCCTGCCACTACGATGGTTGTTTCATCCGGTACCATAATTGAAACCATTAAATATAATATTAAAAAATGGATGGACTAGAGATTCTTTTTGAACCTGAAAAATAAAGCACATTAGTGATCAAATAGAACCATACCCCCTAAATTGACCCTTGTGAATTCATTGGTGGCCTTAGTTTTTGCTGAATCGTCCTGCATAATGAGATACAAGGAAAATAAAGCAAATCGGTTCTAACATGGTGATCCATTATCCGAGAATTATGGGACTCATGCAAGGGGTTAAACCTACATTGTTACATCTCAAGAACAAATTAGCAACAGTAGTATAAATCAAAACATCATAGAAATTAAACACGAAATTCTCAAAAATATGGAAATCAGTGATGCATGGGATGCGTGTTTCAGATACTTTTGTTCATCAAGAGTGATCAAGACTTACCCTATAACACCTCAGGAGTCGATTTGGATGGCTGGTTTGCTTTGAGAATGGCTAGAAATTGGATTGCAAGTTTGCCCTAATTTTGGCAAAAGTTGATAGTTAGAGTGAGTGTTCTTGCAGGGTTTTTTGTTCTCCTCTTTTCTGAAGATGAAGTGTATTTATAGGGAAGAAATTAGGTCAACAAACATGAATCAAATCATTGTATTTCATGACAAAATATTTGATTTGATTTTTTTTGCATTGAAACATATCTTTTTGAGCTCAATCTTGTGCCAAATCAAATCTTCATGATCCCTCATGATTTTTTAGCATGCTTATATGATATTGGACTCATGATTTAATTTAAAATAGATCACCACACCTTGCGTCATTTATTTGATATTTATTTGATTTATTTTGCTTTTAAATGAATAAAAATCAAAACAAAAAGAAATAAAAACCATAAAAATAAATTAATGGACTTATGAGTCTATTATGATTCCGGGAACATGTTTGGACCTTAAAAGATAAGCCCATTAGCCCAAAAATTCCAATTTGCTCAAATTGGATTTCATGCATTTCCTCAAAATTCCCCAATTTGCATAAATTATATCTTACTCAATTTTTGTCATATAAAGGTGATCTTTGACTTTTTAGAAACTCTCAAGATGTCCCATACAATCTTCACGTTTGTCATTTTTCCATTTTAAGAATTTATCTTGATGTAAATTGCTTTAACAAAACGTGTCTTTTTGTTGACTTTTGAAATGACCTATAATGTTTTGGCCCATATCTCTCAAATGAAGCATTTTTTGCCTTGAGCTTAGAGAGACAAAATCTGATGAAGTATGTGAAAGTTATGCTTGGTCAAAGTTCAGTTGACGTCTCCTTAAGAAAACCCTAATTTAGAAACTTTTTATTTTTGGTGAATATTGAGTTTTCTTGATGAATCATGATCAACCCTTGATCAAATGATGAATTTGACTTCAAAATCTTGATATTGACCAAAAATATTGAGTTTTGACTATATGCTGACCACAATTGACCTTTTTGTCCAATATAGTTTATTTACAATCATTCGAGCAATTGATTGGGCAAACTTGTGATGTAAGGCTTGAAATTTGGCACGAGGGTTCTTTAAGTCATATGAGAAACCATGAAATCTACTTGAGGCATTATAAGTCCAATTTCCTTTGAGAGAAAAACACCCTAGTTATAGGTCAACTGCTTAGGATGAGGGTTTGCCTGATGAATCCTTGAGAAATTGAGAACCCAAGGTGCATGGGGAGATATCTGGAGTTAATTGATTTAAAAAATGGGAGAGAAATTTGTTGGGTACAACAGTTAGAATAGAGGACTCCCGACTCTGGTTGCCACTAGAAAACCTATTCTGATTAGAATTTACCTATGAGGTGGGGTGAGAATTATTCTTACAGGTACATATGTTGATTCTTTGATACTTGGTTCTCTGGTATTCTGAAATGGTCAAGACCTTTGATCCTGTTACATGTGACTGTGACTCTGTTATCCGCACAATAGTGGTTTAGTTTATGGAAGTCATGATCCCATTTCATTCATGAAACATTTTGTTAACTGCATTTTTAACATACATGTTTTCTTATTTCAGGGATTCTAATATTTGAGTCTTGTTGGTTAGGCCACCCTTGAAGATGGATATTGAGAATAAAGAAGACCACATATATCATATTGTTTACAAGTTCCTTGCACCAGTTCTTGATAATCTTCTCCAGATAACTAAGAGGTCTCCTCCCGAGAATGTTGATACCTTTACGAAATATTATGGAAGAATTATGTTGTGTCTAAAGTTGCCTCTCAGTGAGTACCAGATGGATGCCCTCAAAGTTAATGTTTCAGTTTTATGATTGCAACCTGAGATGCTTCATGTTCCTTGACTATATGTTGGCACCGACTTTGGAAGAGTATTCCACCATCCTGGACATTCATATATTGCCCCGTGTTCCTTTCCATACTTCTATGAAGAAACTTGATGCTGCTCAAATTGTTGTTGCCCTTTGTTTGGGAGAATTTGTTATAAAGGCCAACTTTGCAAAGAAAGGACTTGTACACGATTTTCATTTGAATTTTCTGTTGAGGGAAGATAAAGCCAAGACTAATAAGAAAGATTGGAATGGTTTCAATTCTATCTTAGCTTGTTGCATTTACGAGATAGTTTTGTTTCCTAATGAGATCAAGTTTGTTGATGAGAATGTTGTTTCCATATTCATGCAAAGAAATCATGTGCCAACTCTCCTTGGAGACGTTTATCATTCCATACACTCCAGGAGTTAAAATGGGAAAGGTGGAGTTGTTCATTGTTGCGCTTCATTGATGTATCATTGGTTTAGCGGTCACCTTCCTAGTCATGGTGATTTTGTTGGTATTCAGCGTACTTTGAAATTGGCACAGAGGCTAATGGGTATCACCTCCAAGGATATTGGCTGGTATAGGCATGATTTGTCTAGGATTGAGAGTAAAGAAGTAATCTTCTGTTGTATATAATTCTTTAATGTCCCACTCATGGGTATAAGAGGTAGCATTAACTATAATCCAAATATTTCTCAGAGACAGTTGTGTTATGCTCTGAGAGAACCACCTGAAAAGGAGTATGTGCAAGAATCCTTGTTCTATGATGTGCCTGATAGTACTGAATGGATAGATAGAGCTGTCCAATCTTGGAAAAACATTCACTTTGAAGGAGGACAATATTATGGTAAACAAGATCCCACAACTTATGCGCCTTACATTTAGTGGATTAAAGAAATAAACAAAGATCGTGGTTAGACTTTTTTCATGGAAAATCCTTTGTACCCTTAAGAGCCAGATCAATCTAATTTTATACCAAAGAGAGATTATGAGCTAGTGTAAGATCATATTCGATGATTGCTTGAGGAATGTGAGACTGTGGTGGTAAATTATCTTGTGGCTACCTAAGAGAAGACTCAACTAGCCCACTATAATGCGGTGGGAAAACTGACTTGTTTTTGTGTTTTACCATAAATGTTGCGGATAGAAAGAGTCGCCACAGGCTTTTATTTTATCCATTAAGGAAAGGGTGAAAAGATAAGGAAAGACCTTCGAGATATTTTGAGTTCAGGGGGTAGGATATGAAAAGGGAAGGTGTTAGCACCCTTTTCATCTATAGTCATCTACGGGATCCTAATCGCTAACTCACTTTGAAAATGCTTTGTGTATGTGTTTGAAAATATTTTGAAAAAAATACCTAATTGTGGCAACTTTGTAATGATCCTCATATCAGTTAAGAATGCGTACAAAGTGTTTGTTTTTGAAAATATTTCATAAGAAGTGTTTGTGAAAAAAGATGTTTTGGAAAGTGTGAGCAAGCGATTATGAGCTATCTACCTACTCGAAGATCTTTTGTGTTATTTTCCTCCTCCTTTAGATAGTTCTACCCTAACATTAGTTTAGTAGGAAGCATTATCGTCAGATGTGAAGGGACAGGCGTAGGTCATCGTTATGGTCATAGAAGGCAACATATCAGGATACCTTAGCAATTTGAAGGGACTGTCATCATATATCCGTATGCTCGTAGGAAACTCTAGGGACATTGCGGGTCTATGATATTTATAATGATTTTAATTGAGAGTCTTTGCTAAGGGTATCTGTTGTACCCCAATTTTTGCCCCTAAGATTCATGTATTATCTCATATCAAATCAATCACAACAAGATCACACTAGGGTTTGGTTATTCTCCTTATCTTTAGGTGTGCTCATGAGGAATCACCAAGAACCTTAATTTGTATATTTTGATCAACTATGTTTTATATTAATTAACCTTTAACTAAAAAATACTATGAAGGTTTGCTCTAATTGATGTTTCTATAGGTGAGAGGACAATACATTTCATCGGGTGAATTCAAAGGTTCATGAGTTTATTTCCTTGGCTTCTTCAAAAAATATTTATTGATATTTAAGCTTCATCATTGAATATTATTTAAAGTAATATCATGACAAGGTCTACTATGATTTATCATGCCTCAATTTGTCAAAGAAAATAAAAAGATGCAAGAGTTGATTGAAGAAGTTTGACCTAATTGGACAAGTTCTTGATTTCTTGATAACAAGTGCATAAATCTCTCAGTTCTTAACATTTGGAGTAGGTTTTTGTTTCTATTAGTTCTTATTATCATCCACAACAGCTTCTATTCACATGGAACAAGTTATTGTGCAAGAAATCTTGTCAAAATTGAAAGGGGTTTCCAAGTTATTTTGGTGCTCTGAGAGTTAGGGTTTTGGACTTCTAAGGGTTATATCTTGTTCATCTTTTGAGATTTTTGAGTGATTCCAAAGACATGCTTCTCTTTAAAGGGTTATAAACTAATAACTTCAAGAGTTTAAAAAAAATTTTATGTGGAAGATTCCTAATGATGAAGAAAGATTACAAGTCCTCTAGATAGACCATTAAATTACCTTTCGTGACTTCAAAAGATCATAACTTGGTCAACTTTTATCTCCTTGAGCCCATAATTTTTTCCATAATGATCTTAAGGATATGAACTTAAACTCATCTTTTATGTGCAAAGCTTGAAAATGGATGGAAAGTTCCCTAAGAATGCAAAAGATTATAGGTCATCTCATGAATTTTCACCAACTTCACAAGGCCATTACTTTTTAAATACTTGTTATTTTTTAGTGATTCAAGTTGCAAAATGCTCTTTATAATGTCCCCTTAAAGCTAGTATCATTGATAAAAGATCAATTTTGGAGAAAGGCCTTGTTTAAACTCAAAATATCATAGGTCACTTTTGAAGAAAAACTTAGAATTTTTGTAAGTACAAAAAGTCAGCATCTTTTTCTCAACTTTGACTCATCACAACTCCTAGATCAAGCATCCAATTGATACCATTATTTGCACATTTTAAAATTTGTGACCTTATATTTCAATTGCTTCAAGAATCATGCCCTAAGACTCCTTGAGTTGTGAATAACATTGATTTAAATTTGGTACCCTGAAACTGACTTTTTCCTCCAAGTCAGAATTTGAAATGCACAATTCAGCTTCTAATCACTAATTTGTTGCACATTTTTACTTCTAATCATGTTTAACAATCTTCCAGAAGTTGTTAGCACCTTGAAACGTATGTTTTGGACGAGTTTTGAGCAAAATACGAGTCACAATTTTCATGCTTGCAACTTCACACGAATTCCCTCCAAACTTTATCATTCTACAGGCTTGAGCATCCCTATTTAGATCCCACACAAACTCGGAATTTGAATTTCTGATTTCTTGCTTTCTCACTCCAAAACACCAAAAGCTCCATTCAGTTAGCTTCATTGAACTTCTCTGAAGCTAACCACACTCTTAACTTCAAGAATTGTAACCTATATTGATCTACAGAAGTCCAATTTCAGCATATTTTGCTACTTCGTTCCGGTAGATTCCTTGGTAAAATTGATCTAAATAAAAGACTAATCTACTATATGCATCCTTCTGATTCTCGTGCTTTTTAAAATTTTCAATTTCATTGAGATTTGAGTGAGATGATCCAGAATTTCGTGCTCTCTATTATTTCTGCATTTTCTCAATTTACGCCTTGCACAATTTATATAAATTTTGAATGATGGTACCATTAGAATCGTCTTGAAGAGAAGAATCTAATGGTACTGGTCTAGATTACTAATTTTACAGTTTATGGAATTCAATTTAAGGTTGGCTGGAGGTTGAAGATGATGACATGTCCGTCTTTAACCAATGACGTTTAGCCACGTTATTTTTTTGAAACAGATTTGGTGTTTCGCTTTACCATGCGCACGTGTTGTGATCCATAGGATCTGATTACTTTAGTGAGTCAGACTCCATCCAACGTGCCATATTTTAAGTTATTTTTATTTTATAAAAAATGATTAGGTGTGATATTCAATAAATTCCATGACATGCACAGCGCGTCAGATCCACTAGATCTGTTTACTAACACGTTTTGGCAATGATCAGATGGTCCACATTTTTTTAGTTTGTTATTTTATTTTCTGATTTTTTATTTTAATTGATTTAAACTTTAAAAAAATCATAGAAAATTCATTTTTTACTCAAAAATTATAAAATGATTCACAAAAATATATTCAAATATTCTCTTTCTGAATTTTATTTTTTCATGGTTTTATTATCATATTTGATATTTTTTATAATTTCTCCATTATTTTAACTTGTTTTTAATCATTTAAAAATACTTTTTGATGTTTTTAAATTCTGAAAAAATTTATAAAAATCATTTTACTCCTTTTTGATTTTCTGAAATTTTTCTAGAATTTTATCTTGAATTCTACTAATTTTGATCTTTTTCTTCACTTATTTGAGTGATTTTAATTAGTTTAAAAATAATTTCCTGTTTTAAAAAATCACCAAAAAAATTATAAAAATATTTGAGGTCAGCTCTGATTTTTCCATGATCTTTTTAAAATTTTCTTTGATATGTTGAACATAGTTTACTATCTTACCTTTTATTTTCATTTTAAAAAACAATTTTAATATCATTTTTCTTTTTTGCTTTATTCATTAAATGCAATTCATTTTTTAATATATTATGGCTATGTGATTGTTGATCATAAACTTCATTAACATCATTGGATCTTGAGTGTTTAGTTTAACTACACTAAAATGGATGGATGATTTTAATGATAGTTTAATTAAATATTTTATTCAAATTTTCTTATAGGATGATCTACATATCATCACTCCAAACATATGGCACATATATTACTATTTACCGGCCTCAAAATAGGTGTGACTTATACATAAGTCCACTTACGATTGCTTAACATAGCGCTAAATTTTGTCCCGACTCGAGAACTGATCATTTGTGGCCCAAACATATGTTTGCGACCCCGTGTATATTTATTTAAAACCTTTGATCCAATAACCTTGAGGTCCATTGTTAGAAGGCTTTGGTCTTATCAATCCTGTAATGAATCTTCATAAATTTTGGAACTAAGTTAATCATTTAAACATCGTTGATCATTTATTGTTTCCTTGACATTTTAAAATGAATGATATACTTGACAAAAAGAAAATGAAACTTGTTTTTGAGAGGCTTTGATTTTATCAATCCTCTAATGAGTTTTCAAATTCAAGTTTCAAGATGCTTTTACTTTATGCTTTTATTTTAAGCACGATTTATCTTAACATTTACATTTCATGCTATTTACATATTTGCTCACTTAAGCATTTATCTTTATGTCTTTTTATTTTGTTCACTTGAGCTTTTCATTTTCTTTTTGAAGATACCTAATAATCAACTTGAACAATTAAAAGCTTTAATGTTACTTGGACTATTTGGTTACTATCCTTAGCATAATGGAGTTATAGACTTCTTGGACTTAGTATTAGAGATCTTGACCTACCTTGAGACCCTTGTGGATTATATTGTTATTTTGTCTGGAGTTCTTGGGGTTCACCCCAAGACATTGGGTTATTTGTTTTCCTTGTGTCCAAGTTATTCTGATTATGTGCTTTGTCTATGATTGGGAATTTATCTGTATACAGAAGTTACTATGCCTAATTTTTGTGAAGACTTAATGTCGTTGAAGCTCGGTTTTCTTAAGAGGTTTATTATCCTTGCTTGTTTGGTTTCAATTCAAAGGATCCGAATTCTAAATTGACTCATTATGTCAAGTGTTGGCTTCTTGTTGGTTAGATGGTTTTTCTCCCTAGCTTTTACCTTATGATTTAAGATAGTCCCTTCATCTCCTTCCACTTTCTTTAATTTCAAAAATCTTCTCCCTCCTTTTGAAAACTCTTCTTGTTTTTAAACTTGAACCGCTTTCATGATAAACTTGGACTTAGGTCCATGCACTTTTCAAAATATTTTCTAAAATCAAACTTTAATCGACTTAATAATAACTTGACATTTTTGTGAAAATACTAAAAGTCAATCAATCTCATTCAAACCATTTTTCCATTTCGGCTTTTTATCTTTAAAACTTTTTCTCAAAAGATTAGACTCTTGTCAATCTTTGTAGTGATGCGAGCTACTATACTTCTATGATATGTAGTGAAGTGGGATATTTTCCACTTGGGTGTTGAGCGAGGCTTTGTTGATTTTAAAATCTAATCCATATCCTCCACTTTGAGATGACGTAAATTAGCGTTTCTCTTTTAAAATTAATCAACACACTTGTGTTTTAAAAATTTTAAAGGTGAACTATGAGTACCCTGATCCCCTTTTGCACATAAGATGGTATGTTGGCACTAAAGGTTCGCAACCACGGTGGGTGCAAAAATTATAAAAATATATTTGTTTTGTCACCTCCACCATTTATTTTTATACAACGTTTATATCCAAAAATACACAAATTTTCAAAGAGGTTCCTGCGGAGTACCGTAGATGTTTAGGGTTCTAATACCTTCCCTTTGCATAACCAACCCTCGAACTTTGATTCTCTCCCCCTCTTTTTGGGTTATTCTCTCTTTTACCATTCCTCTAGAAACAATAAAGCGCGGTGGTGATTTTTATTTGATTTGTGAGAGTTAAGTCAATCCAATGGCTTAGTCTCAACATTTTACCGCTACAGTATCCCTATGTTCGAGGGACATGACCATTTTTATTCGAATGCAACAAGTGAGGTTACCTTGGAGGTGCGTGTGTGCAAATGATCCAGTTCAATTATTTATCTTGATTAGGGTTTTATACGTTTCGTATTTAGATCTTGCCAAACATGTCTAATTACTATACAATAATAAGGAAAGCGGTAGATGGAGGAAAGTAAAGGTGCGGAAAGTAAACATAAGCTATTACAGGGCTTCGGGAGTGGGGGTACAAAACATAAAATCAGGGAAAAAGTAGTAAACCCTAATTAAAACTATTACAAACCGTAGCAGTTACATAATCAGAAAATAACGTGAAAATAATAAAGTACGCGAAGATTATGAAATAAAGAGAACAAGAAAATTGTTTTATGATTTTGATAGAAAAGAAATTTAATGATTAACCTAAAAAACCTAATTGATTTTAATTGATTAAAAAAGTTAGGTAATTAAATTAAACAAACCCTAAAATCTAGATTGATTTTAATTTAATCGAGAAAAACCTAAAAAATCAATTTAGGGTTGATTAAATAAAACCTAAAATTAAATTCAATTGATTAAATTAAAAAAACCAAAAATCAAATTAAAAACCTAAAATTAAATTAGTGTTTTGTTAAAAAATGTTTTTTGAAAAAAGGTTTTAAAAAAAAGGGTGAAAAAGAGTGAGAAACATAGAAAATGAACAAAAGAGTAGGGGTGGGTGTTGAACCCACGCCCTCAAGAATTATGCACGCATAGCATACCATAAGACCAAATGTTGGTTGGTGTCAAGATATTAGGTTCAACACATTATATGATAATCTTGTAAAAATAATGAAACTATGAGAAATTTGGCAAAACTAGGGATCAAACTCGTGACCTGGGAGAGAAGTGACTTAGCGCACACGTTTCTGCAACTAGGGTGACTATACATCCATTTATACAATTGAATTAATGAATATATATTATATAAACGATTATATTGATCGGAGAGGCGTTGTTGTCCTAGCTCCAGTCGTCTTCTTTGGTAACTCCTTTTTTCAAAACTTGTAAAACACAAGGAATTAGCAACCCAAAGACATCGTACCCCCATAACTCAAGGGTTGCGAGTTTGATGGGATAATTATCTTGGTCTAAAACTGGCTAGTTTAAGAGCTATAGTGCAAGCAAGACAAATTGGAGCAAACATGGTATTTTATGTTTTAGCATGCATGAGACCCTTACGATGGTCTAAAACATGGCTTAAAGCGAAACAAAAACAAAGATATAAATTTTTGATAAGTTCATGAAACCGATGATGAATGCATGTGTATTTCATGAGTTTTGAACCATCAAACATGACCCATTCTTACTCTATATAATTGTTAAGAGTGAGTAGCGTGGTTGTTTGCATTGATAGGGTTTGTAACAAAGGTTTCAAGATTTTAGGGTTTCTTGATAAAAGTTTGATATTTTTTTGACAAGTTTGTGGCAAGGTTTTCCGTGTGTCCTTATATGAGAATGAACGAGGGAATAAATAGTGGAAATTAGGTAAAAGTCATGTGGTCTTGGACCTTGTAGAAGAAGATATATTTTATCTTATTTATTTTTCATTATTTACTGAATAAATAAAAAAACAATTAAAATAACTAAAAATAAAAATAGGTTATGGGGTGTAAGAACAAGATATTATACTTATAAAGAGTATAGTACATGTTTGGACTCTTAAACCATGACCCAATGGCCCAAAATATCAAGCTTGCTCAATTTGAACTTCATACATTTGCTCAAAAATTCCAATCTTTTATTGGTAATAACTCTCTCAATTTTTATATTTTAAAGGTAATCTTAAATTTTTTAGAAAGCTCAATATGTCCTCTATAATCTCTTTGTTGATCATTTTTTATTTTGAAGAATTTATCTTGATGTAACTTGCCTTGACAAAAAGTGTCTTTTTGTTGGCTTTTGAAATGACCTGAAATGTATTGGCTTATATCTCTCAAATGATGCACTTTTTGGACTTGAGCTTAGAGAGAAAAATTTATAGAGAATTGAATTCAATTCAAAATTATCTTTGGTTATGGAAAAGTTAATGATGTATGTGAAAGTTATGCTTTGTCAAAATTCAGTTGACTTATCCTTAAGAAACCCTAATTTGGTAACTTTTGACTTTTGATGATCTGAGGCCTTTTCTT
Organism: Vicia faba; assembly: GCA_948472305.1. NCBI lineage: Eukaryota > Viridiplantae > Streptophyta > Magnoliopsida > Fabales > Fabaceae > Vicia > Vicia faba. The sequence goes on from OX451741.1 coordinate 539,577,509, forward strand.
GAGGAATCATGATCAACCCTTGATCAAATGATTAGTGTGACTTAAAAATATTTATGTTGATCAAAAATATTGAAGTTTCACTGTATGTTGACCACAGTTGAATTTTTACCCAATACAATTGATTTTCAGTCATCTGAGCCATTTACTGAGCAAACTTGTGATGCAAAGCTTGAAACTTGACATGAGAATTCTTAGGGACATAGGATGAACCATAAAAACCACTTGAGACCTTGGAAATCCAATCTTCCTTTAGAAACAAAAAACCCTAGTTGTGGACCCATTACATAGGAGGAGAATTTGTGTGATCAATTCTTACGCAACCTTGAGAAAATAAGGACTTTAGGAGGATGTTTTGAAGAAAAATGGGGGGGGGATTTTAGGGTACAAAAGCTTCCCCTGTTCAATCTTATTAAACCTGAGGAGTTAGATTGGCATGTCCTCTATTTGTGACTTGAAGGTTGAAGATGATTGAACACTTAAGGGCCCAAAAATTTGCACTCGCGTGTGCAGGCGGTAACGCTATTGGTTTACAATATTTCTTGAATGGCCTTAAAGATGACATTCGGAGAGATGACAGAGATTCATAGGAGATGGGCTTATAGATACCATCTAAAGTAACTATTTATAGAAGTATCAGAAGGAGTTTACGTTTGACTTCATCTGAAGAATGCTTTCCAGAATGAACCTCCGGAGAAGGTGCTTGAGTAGCTGCTTGTTAGATTTAGTGTCTACAGGAAAAGTTTGTCAGATTGAACTTTTGAAGTAAGATTCTTTTCAGAATGATGCTCTGAAGGAAAGTGTTTGTCATGTAGATAGTCGCCTCGTCCTGTTTCGGAAATTGATCTATAATCTGCTTTTGTTGGTAAAATTGTCTTGTTTCGGGAATTTATACCACCTGGTGATAAACATTGTTTCCCGACCTATTTCAGGAATTGGTCTTCACGTGGTCATAAAGATAAAAAGATAGTTTCACCATCATGTTTTAGGAGTTAATCTTTGCTCGGTCGTATATATAATTTCCCTATTCTATTTCGGGAGTTAATCTTTAACTTGTTCATGTAGATAGTCACCTCGTCTTGTTTTGGGAATTAATCTACAATTTTATTTCACAGATAGTTTCCCTGTCTTGTTTCAGGAATTAATCTGTGTCTGCTCATCCATATAGTTTCCTCGTCCTGTTTCAGGAATTAACATGGGACCTGCTGTGATACGGTGGAAGAACTGACTTGGGTGTTTTACATTTTATCGCAAATGTTGCAGATAGCAAGAGTCTCCACCAACTTTTCTTTTATCCAATAAAGGAAATGGTGAAAAGAACAGGAAAGACCTTTGAGAATTTTCTTGTGTTCTGGGGGTAGGTTATAAAAATGGAAGGTGTTAGCATCATTTTCATCTGTAGTTATCTATGGGTTCTTAATTGCTTGATCATATTGAAATGATTTGTGTTTGTGTAAGTTTGAAAATATTTTTAAAAACGCCTTCATATGGAATACTTTGCAATGATTCTCGTATCGTTGAGAATATATACAAAGTGTTGGTTTTGAAAATATTTGTTTGAAAAGGAATGTTTGAAAGTTATTTTGAAGGTTCCAGTGTAAGGCAATTTTGTAATGATTCTCTTATCGTTGAGAATGTATACAAAATGTTTGTTTTGAAAAGTATTTTGAAATGTGAGGTGTAAATGGTTTTGTTTGTGACCAAGCAATTACGATAAATCTACCTACTCAGAAAGACTTTTTTCTTTTCCTGCTCCTTTAGATAGTGCTTGTCTACCATTGATTGGTCGAGAGCCATATCATTGGATGTGAGGGACAGGCGTGGGTCATCGTACAGTCATAGAAGGCAACTTGTAAGATGTTTTAGCAATTTTTTTAAGGGATTAAGATCATTTACCTACAACAACATTAAAGGATCATCGAGGGACTATAATCATTTAATCGAGGGTCTTTTCTAAAACATCTCACGTTCGAGAGACATGATTGTTTTTATCTGAGGCAACATGTGTGGTTAACCCTAGAGGTGTATGTGTGCAAAGTGTGTTTGATTCAATTTATTCTATCTTGAATTAGGGTTTTCTAATGTTTGATTTTTAATCTTTTCATACAAACCCTAATTACTAACAATAATAAGGAAAGCCATAAATTGCGGAATTTAAATGTCCTACACTATTACAATGCTCTGGGAATGAGGGGTACAAATTTACAAAAGGGAATGACAAGTGAAGTAAACCCTAATTACTATTACAAACCTTTGACATTTGCATAAATTGTAATGCGAAATAGTAAAATACGCAAAGAAATGTAAAGTGTAGAAAAGATAGAAGAAATTATTTTTGGTGAGTTTTTGATGGAGAAGGTTTTAATTAACCTAATTAAACTAGTTAATTTACAATGGAAGTTTATTAATTATTTAACCAAAACCTAAAATCTAAGTTAATTAAAATAAAACCCTAAGTATAATTTAATTCTCTAGAAAATAATAATTTTTGAGGTTTTATTTGTTTAAAAATAATGAAATAGAAATAAAAATAAGGAAATGATTGAATTAATATTTTAATTTAAGAAAATATATATATTTTTTATTTTTATTTAAAATAAAAATAAATAAATAAATAAAAATAATAAAATAGTAAGAATATAAAAATATTGGGCTTAGGTGTTGAAAACTAATCAGGAGGTGAAAAGTAGCAAAAACGTTAGACCCAAAACAAGTTTGTTTCAAATCAGAAAAATAAAAAAGTAAAAAGGAAAAATGGGCATGCGTTATAACAAGTAGCAAAGGGGGGTGTTATTTAATCTAAAATATTATGGCCTAAGACAAAGGTCCCAAGCGCGCTTGGAAACAAAAAAAGGGACAAAAATGTTGAAAAAATAACAAAATGGCACGCTGGGGCTCGAACCCAGGTCCCATAGGTAACATGTGTATGCTTTAACCACTGGGGTGGAGATACATTCGTTGGTTTATGTAAAAATTAATCTATATATTATAAACCCTTTCCTGAATGAACTTTATCTTCTTCCTCACGCCAGTCCATAGAACAACATTTTTGAATTTCAAACTTGCTCATTTCTCAACCATATCAGAAATTGTAAACATCAAACTTGTTAGAAATTTCATCACGATTTCAACCATATAAATATCTTAATCTATAGATAAAAAATGAGCATGAATTTTGCTTGGTACCAAATTCTGACCTAATTTTTATGTACCTTCAACCTCAAAATTTTTATCACTCAGACAATATAAATGAGAACTAAAGGCATGATTAGCTTCAGGGTGATGATGTCTACATTTTATCTTTTGAAATCGAAGGCAAATGATGCTTAAATGAGGAGTTCAAAGTTTGAAAAACTTACCTCAAAACTGGAAATCGTGTAAGAAGTTTGAGCACTCTTGAAGATGTTGTGATGATCTGGATACCTTCACTAAACTCCTAGGAAGCTATTGCAAAGCATACTTTGGATTGAGAGTGGCTGAATATTACTGTAGAAGTCAATATGCGAAGCTCTGTTTTTGGAAATGGAGGATGATGATGGAGGTGTTACAGTTGTGTAACAGGGTCTTGGATAGGTTCTAAATGATATATGGAAGCTTTGTGATTTATTTATAGTGAAAACAAACGAGTGATATGTGAGTTTGGAGTGCAAGGTCAGAAGTTGTAACAATGAAGGATTTGTGTGTAAATTCTGATGATTGTAAATTTGTGTCTTAGGTTTCATATAAACTCTTTATTTATAGGAAAGAGGTTTGGAAGCTTGAAGGGATCAGAAACAAGATATCACATGTTTTGGTCTTGAAACTAGTTTTTTAATCAAACTTGACAAACATAGTTCCAATGCATGGTACAAGGACTTGTAGGGTGGTTGACAAGCTCTAGAGAATTTGCTTATGAATTTGAGATTGTGTATGTGTAGAAAGAACAAGTGCAAAGCTCAAGGAGAGTGGACTTTGTGATTAAAGCCACTTTTCCAAAATGGAAATGTTACCTTTGTGCCAAAAATGGATTAATCACTTGGAAAATGGCTTAATGTTCTTCATGAAAATGACCTATAATAAAAGAATGGATACCCAACTTCTTCTCTTTGAAACTTCTAGCTCAAACATGATCTCTTCAAGTTCTTTGACATTTTGGAAAGCTTGAAACATTGTCTACAACCTTAATGTTGACCACTTTGGCTAAATCAAATTAGAGCTTGGTGAAAATTGGCCAAGAAGTTTGGGCAAAAAATCTGCCTAACTTACTAAAATTTTCACTATGTGTTTTATGAATAATGTCATGACATCATGAGCCTATATCTTCAAATCTAAGAATTTTTTGGACATCAACGCTATGGTTCAAAGTTATAGAATTCATTAAGATCTACAATTTTCATGTTGAAAGTTTTCCTTGAATCATCTTGCATCTTGGTGAAAAATTGTCATGAAGTAATAAAATTATCAAGGCTAAAAAACACTTAGAATTTTCTAAGTCTTGAAAATATTGACTTTTTGTTGACTTTCTTGACTTTATTGAGTCTTGTTCACCAAGTTTGATATTTTTGAATGTCTTTATGAATCTTGACCTTTGAAATTAAATGTTGACAAAAAAGTCAAAGTTTGACTTTTTGTGCATTAGTTGACTTTTCATCAGTTGATAAAATTTCAACTATAAATTCAATGATCAATCATTCTCACTCAAAACCCTAATTTTGACAATTTTTCCTCTTTGATGATTTGAGTGCTTTGCTTGAGGAATTATGATCAACCCTTGATCAATTGATGAATTAGAAGTTTTGATGTTGGCCAAAAATCATGAATTTTGACTGTATATTGACCATAATTGACTTTTTACCCAATACAACTAATTTTCAGTCATCTGAGCAATTGACTGAGCAAATTTGTGATGCAAGGCTTGAAACTTGGTATGAGAAATCTTGAAGACCTATAATGAACCATGAAATCACCTAGAGGCATCAAAAGTCCAACTGTCCTTGAGAAAACCAAAACCCTAATTTGGAGGCTCAATGTTTAGGAGGTGACATTGTCCGATCAAACCCTTGAGAAACCTTGAGCATTTGATATCTTTGGTGAGAAATTTCTTGAGAAAAGAGAGGGAAAATTTCGGGGTACAACATCTGCCCCTGTTCAATCTTCTTAAACCCGAAGAGTTAGATTTGCATGTCTTCCATTCATGACTTGAATGTGGAAGATGATTGAACACTTAAGTGCCCAGAAATTTGCACTCATTTTATGCACGAAGTAAAATTGTTTGTTGATTATATTGGGAATGGGCTTAAAGATGCCATTTGTAAATATGATGGAGAGTTGTCAGAGATGGGCTTAAAGATGCCATCCAAATTAACTTTTGATAGAAATATCAGAATGAGTTTACGCTCGACAATATCTGAGGAGTATCAGAATAAATCTATGCTTGAGTTAAACTGAGCCAGAAAAGGGTCTACTGAGAATAGTATCAGAAATAATTTTAGGTCAATTTAATCTGAGTCATCAGAGGTCTTTAAATCTTTAACTGAGAGAAGTATCAGAATAAATCTTTGGTCGATTTAATCTGAGCCAGAAAAAGGTCTACTAAGAGAAGTATAGAAATAAATCTTTAGTCAATTTAATTTAATCCAACAGATGTTTGAAAATGTTTAACTGAGAGAAGTATCAGAATATATCTTTGGTCGATTTAATCTGATCCAGAAAAAGGTCTACTGAGAGAAGTATCAGAATAAATCTTTAGTCGATTTAATCTAAACTAGCAGGTGTTTGAAAATATTTAACTAAGAGAAGTATCATAATAAATCTTTGGTCGATTTAATCTTAGCCAGCAAATGCTTTTAAATCTTTAGCCGAGAGAAGTATCAGAATAAATCTTTGGTCGATTTAATCTGAGCCAGAAAAAGGTCTACTGAGAGAAGTATCAGAATAAATTTTTAGTCAATTTTATCTGAGCCAGTAGATGTTTGAAAATATTTAACCGAGATAAGTATCAGAATAAGTCTTTGGATGATTTAATCTAAGCCTGAAAAAGGTCTACTGAGAGAAGTATCAGAATAAATCTTTAGTCGATTTAATCTGATCCAGCAGATGTTTTAAAATATCTAATTGAGACAAGTATCAGAATAAATATTTTGTTGATTTAATCTAAGCCAGAAAAAGGTCTATTGAGAGAAGTATGAGAATAAATCTTTAGTCAATTTAATTTGAGCCAGTAGATGTTTGAAAATATTTAACTGAGAGAAGTATCAGAATAAATCTTTGGTCGATTTAATCAGAGCCAGAAAAGGGTCTACTGAGAGAAGTATCAGAACAAATCTTTGGTCAATTTAATTTGAGCCAGCAGATGTTTGAAAATATTTAACTGAGAGACATATCAGAATAAATCTTTGGTCGATTTAATATGAGCCAGAAAAAGGTCTACTGAGAGAAGTATCAGAATAAATTTTTGGTTGATTCAATATGAGCCAGCGGAGGTTTGAAGGGAGTGTTCATCATGTGGATATTTGCCCTATCTTTTGCAATCTGCTTTGAGGATTTGTTGATGATATCGGTTTTTCGATTGATCTTTTCTGAAAAGGTAAAGAGTTAGTTGTATGCAATGTCATGATTTATGAAATGTATTACGCAATGATGTTCTCAAAATAAAGGAGATTGTGCTATATGCGTTTCGTATGCATATGTTATGATGATTGAATGTACAATGTTTTTGAAGTGTATCTGTCTTGGAAAATAAATCCCTGACTATTGTTAGGGATGAAAAGTATGTGTATCTTTAATCTAGTCTAGAATGCTTCTGCTGGGGATTCCTCGTTACTCGTTTGAGGAAAATCTGCAGTGGATGTATTGATTTCTGTTTGGGGAATTTATTTCTTATATATCCTGGATGGGGATAAAACAGATGGTTTAACTTGTGACTCGTCTGGGGAGAATATAATTAACTGGTATCTGGTCGAGTTCCAGGTTTTACAATAATTTTCTAGGGATAGTGGCAATTTTACTGGGGAGAAGACTTTTGTTAGTGATTTGTAGTTGTCTGAAGAATAGACTCGAGCAAGGAATTTGTAGTCTATTGGCGAAATAAACCTTGTTGGGGAAATAAACCCTTGTTGATGGAGAAGTGCTTTGCTGAGGAAACTAACTCTCTTGGGGAAATTGAATTTTCTAAAGAGAAGAGACTAGTCATGGTCTCTTTCTTCAGTTTTAGAGGAACAAACTCAGTTGGGGAGGAAAATTTCCATGAATTGTACTGATTGGGACTCTTTGGGGAGATTTAATGGGGAGGAGATTATACTTATTTGGAGTGATCTGCCGGGGTGATTGTGGGGAAATTTTATAGAGGTGGCATTGATGACTAAACTGGGGATAATCTTATGAAAGGGACTCTGTGGGGGTTTATGGACAGCTTCAGTGTCATCCCAGCTCCTATAATTTTGAGTAAATGCTTATTCATGTTCTTATTTTTTAATAGTTAATCATGTTCATATGCATATGTTCATTAAATTTTAGTCATTGAACGTTTTTTGAAAACAAAACAGAAAAAACAAAAAGTCTGGATTTTAAAGTATATTTGTATTGATAATTTTCCTATCAACGTGAGATTTTGTACAAAGAGACGGAAATCCTATTAAGAGGAAGTCATCTTGAAATGAAAATGATACAAAGTTAAAACAAAACATATAACCATATGGAAGTGATCTCATCGGGTTCCAAACTGTGCTTTTGCCCATATGTCTTCAAGCATCTTGTCCCTTGCCATTGGAAGAATTTGATTGAACCATTTGAACTTTCGACTTTGGTAATAAAGCTGGTTATAGTGATCCAACGGGACATATTCGTACACTTTTATTCCCTAACTTTTTCCTGGACCACCCTTTCGGGTTTTCAGTCCACCAGGATACCCTTTCTTGCCCAAGCTGCCTTTTCAGGTTTTCTACTTTGCCGGTGTACAATCTTTTGTATATATCCCTTATTTTTACCTGAACCCATTTGGTTCGCCGAAATGCCCTTATTTTTGCCTAGGTATGTCAACCTAGAGGGTCGTTCTTATGCGTAGTATTTTTTGACTATGTTCGCATTCACAGGGTGCGGGAAATCTTCATCATCCATAGTGGTTAGCATCATAACATCGCCCAAGAATACTTTCTTGACAACAAATGGTCCTTCGTAAGTGGGATTCCCATTTCCCATGGGATCGTATTATGGTAGAATGATGCGCTTTATTACCAAGTCACCAGCCTGGTATACCCGATGCTTGATCTTCCTGTTTAAAGCTTTGATCATGCATTTCTGGTACATTTGACCATGACAAACAACCGCCAACCTCTTTTCATCAATCAAATTCAGCTGATCCAACCTTGTGTGAATCCACTTGTCTTCTCCTAAGTCTGCTTCTTTCATAATCCTTAGAGAAGGAATCTGAACTTTGATAGGTAGGATGGCTTCCATGCCAAAGACTAAAGAGAATGGGGTTGCCCTAGTTGATGTTTGTGCCGAAGTGTGGTAGCCATGAAGAGAAAATGGTAGCATCTCATTCCAGTCTTTATAGGTCATAGCCAACTTTTGCACAATCTTCTTCATATTCTTGTTAGCAGCTTCCATTGCGCCATTCATCTTAGGTCTGTATGGAGAAGAGTTGTGATGTTTGATCTTGAACTGCATGCAGAGTTCAGTGATTATGGTGTTGTTAAGGTTGGTGCCATTGTCAGTGATGATCCTCTCATGGATACCATACCGACATATGAGTTTATGCTAGATAAATTGGGCTATGGAGTTCTTGGTAACTAAGGAAAATGAAATTGCTTTAACCCACTTGGTAAAGTAGTCAATGGCGACAAGAATGAAACGGTGTCTATTAGAGGCAGTAGGATTAATTTTTCCAATCATATCGATTCCCCATATTGAAAATATCCAAGGGGAAGTCATGAAATTCAAAGGTATTGGAGGCACGTGAACCTTATCAACATAAATTTAGCACTTATGGCAAGTCCTCGAGTGGTGGTGACAACTAGTTTTCATGGTCGACCAATAATAGCCAGCTCTCAGAATCTTCTTGGCCATAGTGTGTCTACTTGAATGAGTACCAAAGATACCTTCATGCATATCCTCCATGATCTTCTCTGCTTCCTTCTTTTCCACACAACGGAGCAAAATTAAATCATGGTTGCGCTTGTAAAAGATCCCATTTCTCAAGAAGAACTTGGTTGACAACCTTCGTAGGAGTTTCTTGTCATTGACTGACGCCCCTTCAGGATACTCTTGAGCTTCAAGATATATTTTTACCTCATGAAACCAAGGCTTATCCTCTACACCATCAGTGTCAATATCATAGCAGTGTGCCGGTTCATCAAATCTTTCGGCAGTAATTCTGGGAGCTTCATTGTCCCATTTGACCTTGAACATGGATGACATGGTAGCTAAAGCATCTGCCAACTGATTTTCTTCCCTCGGAATGTGTTCAAAGGTAACCTCTTCAAAGTACGGGATCAAGGTTAGCATAAGCTCTTTGTAATGGATAATATTTGGATGTTTTATATCCCACTCTCCTTTAACTTGACTGATGACCAAAGTTGAGTCTCCATATACACTTAAGAATTTGATTCTTAAGTCAATAGCAGGTTTAAGACCCAGGATACGTGCTTCATACTCGACCATATTGTTGGTATATTCAAAACTGTGTCTGGTAGTGAAAGGCGTATGGAAACCTTCGGGGGAAATGATCACAACACCAATTTTGTTACCCAGTGCGTTGGAAGCTTCGTCAATAACCATATTCCATAGGGATCCCTGCTCAAGTCCTTCACACAGTCCAAGCTTTTCACAATCCGTAATCTGTAGGATATTCTTGTCCGAGAATTCAAAGTTCATAGATTTGTAGTTATCTAAAACTTGATGTGCCAAATGATCTTCCAACACACTTCCTTTGATTGCTTTTTGTGTAGTGTACTGGATGTCATACTCAGTTAAGATCATTTACCATCTGGCTATCCTTCCGGAGAGAGATGGCTTCTCAAAGATGTACTTGATGGGATCCATCTTAGAGATTAATAGAGTAGCATGAGTCAACATATATTGTCTTAGTTGGAGAGCAGCCAATGCCAAAGCACAACAATTTTTATCGAGCAGTGAATATCTTGTTTCGCAGACGGTAAACTTTTTGCTAAGGTAGTATATTGCATGCTCTTTTCGACAAGACTCGTCATGTTTCCCCATCACACACCCCATTGAATTCTCTAACACGGTTAAGTACATGATCAGAGGTCTTTCTTCGACTGGTGGCATCAGGATTGAAGGCTCTTGCATGTACTCCTTGATTTTGTCAAAAGCTATTTTACAGTCGTTATTCCATCTTACCACCTGATATTTTTTCAAAAGCTTGAAGAGTGTCTCACAAGTACCAGTCAGGTGAAAGATGAATCGGGTAATGTAGTTTATTCGTCCTAGGAAACCTCTGACTTCCTTATCAGTACGAGGAGCTGGCATTTCTTGGATATCTTTGACTTTGGCGGGATCAACCTCAATTCCATTGCCACTAACGACGAAGCCTAGGAGATTTCCATACCTCACCTCGAAGATGCATTTGTTGGGATTCAACCTCAGCTTATATTTCTTCAACTTCTCAAATAGCTTGTGCAGATGATCAAGGTGCTCTTCCTCAATTTGGGATCTTGCTATCATGTCATCAACATAGGCTTCTATCTCATGATGAATAATATCATGAAATAAAGCCACCATAAACCGTTGATAAGTTGAACCTGCGTTCTTCAGCCCAAAAGGCATGACCTTATAACAGAAGGTGCTCCATTGTGTGACAAAAGTAGTCTTCTCCATGTCTTCGGGTGCCATTTGATTTGGTTATAACACGAGAAGCCATCCATGAAGGAGAATACCTTACGTTGAGCAGTGTCGTCAATCAAAACATCAATATGTTGTAGTGGGAAGTCGTCTTTGGGGCTTTCCCTATTTAAATCCCTGTAGTCTACACACATACGGACCTTACCATCTTTTTTTGGAACTAGAAAAACATTTGCAACCCATTAGGGATACGACGTCACTGTCAAGAAACCTGCAATGAACTATTTCATTACCTCAGCCTTGATCTTCTTAGACATATCAGAATGCATGCGACAAACCTTTTATTTGATCGGAGAACAAACTTCTTTCCTTGGAAGATGATGAACAACGATATCAGTATCGAGCCCTGGCATGTCTTCGTATGACCAAGCGAATACCTCAACATAGTCATGCAACACCTGAACCAATCTGCTCTTGACATTGCCTTCCAAGTTGGGGTCGATCTTGACTTCTTTCTTATCTGCCTTAGTACCCAAATTTATCACTTCGACCAGTTATTTGTGCAGTTGGATAGCCTTTTCCTCTTGTATCAGGAGTCTGGTGAGTTCTCCAAGTATCTCACAATCTTCTTCACCTTCGTCTTCGGCTTGATAGATTGGATTTTCAAAGTCAAAAACGACAATATCAGAATTGTTGTCAATGAGATACAGAGTGGACATGGATCTGCAAATGTGTGTGTGCATGTAAGGTGACATGGCTATTTGAAAAATGAAGTAAAGTAAAAGAAAGACAAGGAGCGCAAAATTTAAATGCAAAATTGTCTAATGGTTTCATTAAATGAGCATATGATATATGAAATGACAACCCTTAACAAATGGACCATTGTGCCCAGGCAAGGAAGATGGTTTGAAGTCATTGTTTTGAAGGAAATTATACAGACAAAGTTCTTAAAGCATTAAAAAAAAGGAAATAGAAATTACTCCTGGTTGAAGGAGATTGAGATGATGTCTTTGGCCTTCAAGTTGTTAAGTCCACCATCAATAGTTGGGAATATCCAGTCGTCCAAGCCACCATCAGTATCAGTGTCTTCCAGTTCATTGACTTTATTGTTGCTAATACGGAGAAGTGGTCCACCAGCATGAGCATGTTGAACCTCTTTCCGAGCCTTTGAAGTAAAACCCAACCCAAATTATCAGATTTGTAGGGAATATCAGGAAGTTGTCCCTAGATAATGCAACCTCCATCTTCTACAACATCCCGAGCATCCTTTAGAGAGGCCATTCTTGGTGTGTCCTTAGAAATAACATGCATAAATTTAGCAACATCAATCGTCGGAGGGATTAATAAAAAATATCCACTTCCAATAATAGATGACTTAATGGATCAATTGGTGGATGTTCGTGTGTTCAGTAGGATTGATTTGAGGTCGGGTTACCATCAGATTAAAGTGAAGGGTGAAGATATCTAGAAAACGCCTTTGAGAACACGTTATGGACATTATGAGTATCCGGTGATGCTTTAGGTGTTACTAATGCACCGAGAGTATTCATGGAATACATGAACCATATATTTCATACTTATTTGGACCGGTTTGTAGTGTTGTTTATTGATGACATTTTGATTTAATCTAAGTCATAAGAAGAACATGCAGAACACTTAAGAGTAGTATTGCATGTTTTGAAAGAGAAGAAGTTGTATGCAAAACTATCTAAGTGTGATTTTTGGTTAAAGGAGATTATTTTTTCTTGGTCATGTGATCTCAGGTAGTGGTATTGTTGTAGATCCATCGAAGGTTGATGCTGAGTTACAATGGGAAACTTTGAAGTCAGCTATTAAGATTAGAAGCTTTATGGGATTAGCTGGTTACTATAGAAGGTTTATCGAAGGTTTTTCTAAGTTTGAACTTTCGTTGACTAAGTTGACTTAATAAGGTAGTTGCTTATTCATCATGGCAGTTGAAGATTCATGAGAAGAACTATCATACGCATGATTTAGAGCTTGCTGCAGTTTTTATGTTAAAAATTTGGAGGCATTATCTTTATGGTTCTGGGTTTGAAGTGTTTAGTGACCATAAGAGCTTAAAGTATTTATTCAATCAGAAGGAGTTGAATATGAGGTAACAGAGATGGTTGGAATTGTTAAAGGATTAGGATTTCAGTTTGAATTATATCCAGGAAAAGCAAATGTGGTAGCTGATGCATTGAGTCGAAAGATTTTACATATGTCGACAATGATGGTTAAAGAGTTGGAATTAATTAAACAGTTCAGTGATATGGCCTTAGTTTGCGAGGTGACACCTCTGAGTGTTATGTTCGGTATGTTGAAGATTAATAATGAATTTCTAGACAGTATCAAAGAAGCTCATAAGTTGGATGTGAAACGGGTAGATTCGATGGTTGGGATCGATCAGTATGAGAATAGTGATTTTAAGTTAGATGCCCAAGGTGTGTTAAGATTTCATAATCGGATTTGTATTCCCGATGATGCGGAGATGAAGAAAGTGATCCTTGAAGAGAGCCATAGAAGCAAGTTGAGTATTCATCCAGGAGCTACAAAGATGTATCAGGATTTGAAGAATTTGTTTTTGTGGCCTGGGATGAAGAGTGATGTGGCTCGATTTGTGTATGCGTGTTTAACTTGTCATAAGTCGAAAGTTGAACATCAGAAGCCTGCAGGGTTGATGCAACTGTTAGAAGTTCCAGAATGGAAATGGGATAACATTTCAATGGACTTTGTGATGGGGTTACCTAATAATTTAAGAGGGCATGATTCAATTTATATGATTGCTGATAAGCTTACGAAGTCGGCTCATTTTAGTCCTATTAACATCAATTTTCCAGTGTCGAAGTTGGATGAGATTTACACTAGTGTAATTGTGAAGCTGCATGGTGTTCCTTTGTGCATTGTGTCGGATAAAGATCCGAGGTTTACTTCTTATTTTTGGAAGAGTTTGCAAGAAGCGTTGGGTTCTAAGTTGAGGTTGAGTTCGGTGTATCATCCTCAGATGGATGGTCAGACTTAATAGACTATTCATTCGTTGGAAGATTTGTTGAGGGCATGTGTTCTTGAGCAGAGAGGTTCGTAGGATACTTACCTTCCATCGATAGAGTTCACTTATAATAACAGTTACCATTCTAGTATTGGGATGGCACCTTTTGAAGCGTTGTATGGTGGGAGATGTAGAACTCCTTTATGTTGGCATGAATCTGGAGAAAGTGTAGTGCTTGGACCTGAACTTGTTCGTGAGACTACTTAGAAGGTGATGATGTTTCGGGAAAACATGAAAGCTTCCCAAAGTAAACAAAAGAGTTATCATAACAAGCGAAGGAAAGATTTATAATTTTAAGCGGGTGACCATATGTTTTTGAGAGTTACATCTGTGACTGGTGTTGGGTGAGCATTGAAGTCTAAGAAGCTCACTTCTCATTTTATTGGTCCATATCAGATTTCAGAGAGAGTTGGGAATGTGGCTTATAGAGTGGATTTACCGCCTAATATTTCGAATTTGCATGATGTGTTTCATGTGTCGCAACTCCGAAAGTATATTTCAGATCCATCTCATGTGATTCATATGGATGATGTGCAAGTATGGGATAACCTTACTATTGAGATGATTCTTGTAGGAATCGCAGATCATGAAATAAAGCCTTTGAGAGGCAAGGAGATTGCTTTGGTGAAAGTGGTTTGGTTAGGAGCTGTCGGAGAAAGCATGACTTAGGTGTTGGAAAGCAAGATGCGGGACTCCTATCCTGAGTTGTTTGATTAAGGTAAATTTTTTAGGACGAAAATATTCTAAGTGGGGGAGAGTTGTAACACCCGTAATTTAACTAATTATTTAAATAAATTATTTATGGATTATTTGCGAGTTGTGTTATGATGATAGAAGTTGTGTTATGATTATTTGCATTAATTTAGTCGATAAAGTTGATGAATAATATTAGAATAATACTATTATTTGATGTGGGCTTAATTTAGTGATTAGAAGTAGTAGAAAGAGGGGGGTGTAGGAGATTAAGCTTATTAAGACATAATGAGAATTATAGTGTTATGATATTAGTTATTTAGAAATAATAAGGAAAAAGAAGTAACAGTAAATAGAAAAAGGAATAAGGGTTGGAAGAGAGAAGAGAACGTGGAAGTTGCAGAAAAGAAGGAAGAGAGGCAAAACGGAATTCGATCGGAAAATTGTAGAGAAACCTTAAATCCAAGGTAAGGGTGGGGTTATGACTCTATAATAGGGTTTATGACAAGTAGTATATGGGATTGGATTCGGAAGAAATTGTTTTGTTTGGGATTGATATATATGTATTGTTGTTTGATGAGAAATCAATGATTTAGAGATGAATAATGATGCCCTAATGATGTATAATTGATGTAGAAACATAGGATTGTCATAAAGGATGATTACCTATGATTAAATGATGTTTTTAGGACCTAGGGCAAGGATATTGTAGTGAAAATGCAGTCAAATCGCAGAATAAATTCAGCACAGATCAGTATGAGTCGATCTCAAAGGCCATGCGTCGACACATGTAGGATTTAAGACTCAGGATGAATCAATACAAAAGGATCATGTGTCAACACATGCATGTTTTAAACTCAGTATGAGTCGACACGAGGGGTTACGCGTTGACTCATGCAGGATTCCAGACCCAGTACGCGTCGACTCAAAGAGGTACGCGTCGACTCATGCAGTCCAATTTTTGACAGATTCTTCCAAAGGCTGTAAATTGAGTTTCTGGACTCCGTTTGAGGTGTCATTGGAAGCGTTGGATAGATAACACGGTGAAATTCATATATAAGGATTAAAATGAAGGATAAGAAGAATAATCCTAGTACCTAAATTATGATAGATTTAGCTTCCCGCGTTAATCGCTATGATGACTTTGTGAAGTATGATGAGGATAAGACGATCTTAGATCATTGCTTGGTTTATAACAGTAAGATTAATAATAATAGTAATGTAGTATTGCAATATAATAATACATAGAGGTTTAGTAATTAGAGATAAGCATTAAATGAGTTATTAATTGGCATAGTCGAGAATTGTATGAATATTTATGGGCGATATTATGTTGTAGGCCTATGGCCAATGTTGAATGGTTGATGACCTACTGTTGTGTTGTGGATATGGTTAAGTTATTATTGATTTACGTGGATGAATTATGCTAATGATTTATGAGATGAATTTTGTTGATGAATTATGACGAGATGCCTCTAATTATTGGCAGCTATTGAGTTGTAGGAATCTGGCCAATGATGATTCGTGTTGAGATGTTGTTAGTGGTGGTTGTTGTTACTACATTCATGATTGTGTCGCATACATTGCATATCAAGATGGAGCTGATTCTCGTTAAGATGGCCTGTATTGGCGAATATTAAGATGAAGGCTTATACCTTGTTGATGCCTCTATTTATTGGAAATTATTTTAACATGGGAGTTATTCTCCAATGGTACCACATGCATTTGCATAGTATTGAGTTGTATTATATGATTGCATAAGGAAGTTGTGTATTGATGCGGTAAATGTTGTACGTTGTTGATGTTCCCTTGCGATTATTGTTGTTTATAAGATATGAAGTGGTGATATTATATGATCTGATCTAATATATTATTTCCCATACCTTTTATTATATTGTTAGATATCTCACCCCTTATATTTGAATGGTACCCTTACGTTGGTAACATGCAGGTAATCCGGATTGAAGGTGGTTTACCTTCAGTAGTTTGATTCAGTGTCATTGCTCTGATGCATAACACTCGGGGGGATGAATGCTTGTTGCTTTTAGTTATTGTTATTCCAGTTGTTGAAATTTAATTTGATTGTTGCTAAGTATGTGTTATTTTGAAGTTGTTGTAATGTGGGACAAGGATGTTATTATGATTCCGCTGCGTAGTTGTTCAAGTTGTTGAATTAAGAGATTAAATTATTTTGCTTTTGGTTCATCCGAAGTTTTAAAGTGTTATGTATCCTGGTTGAATGCAATGGTTTTCAAGTTGAATTTGTGGCATCCTGATTCAGTTGTATGAATTTTATAACTCTGATTTACATTTATAATTGCCTGGTAGAATTGGGGTGTTACAAAGCATGTCTTTGGAATTACTCAAAAATACCAAAATATGAGCAAGATATAGCCCTTAGAAGTTCAAAACCCTAGCTTCTAGAGCACCAAAATGACTTGGAAAACCCTTTAAATTTTGAAAATCTTCCTTTCACAATAACTCATGCCATGTGAATAGAAGTTGTTGCGGATGATAATAAAAACCCATAGCAACAAAAACCACCTCCAAATATTAAGAATTGAGAGATTTATGCACCCGTGATCAAGAAATCATGAACTTGTCCAATTAGGTAAAACTTCTTCAATCAACTCTTGCGTCTTTTGATTTTCTTTTGACAAATTTAAGCATGATAAATCATAGTAGACCTTGTCATGATATTAATTCAAAGTATCTTCAATTATGAAGCATAAATCTCAATGAAACTTTGTTGAAGAAGGCATAAAAATAAACTCATGAACCTATAAATCAAATTGATGGAATGTGTTGTGCCATTACCTATAATATCATAAATTAGAGTAAACATTCATTGTATTTATTAGTTAAAAGTTAATCAATACAAAGCATAGATGATCAAAATATATAAATCAAGGTGCTTGGTGATTCCTCATGAGAAAACCTAGAGGTAGGGAGAAGATCCAAACCTTAGTGTGATCTTGATATGATAGAGTTGATATAAGATGATAGAGGAATCTTAGGGGCAAAAATAGGGGTACAACAGTTGCCCTTATTTAAGCATCTTCTATCCGGAGATATAGAAGTTAAAATCTTTGTGTCCACATAATTGAATATACTTAAATATAAAACAAGACCTATTTTTTGGCCCTAAGATTCCATGCAATGCTTATGATTGTGCATGCAAACAAACAAATCCAAAGGTGACACAGGACACCACTGGGAAACAGAAAATACAAGATCAAAAGAAAAATAGACCAGGAAAATAAATCACTAGTGAACAGAAGACTCGACTTTATTGGGGTAAAGGCCAAGGAGGAGACAAAGTAACATCAACTCAAACATTGAGGAGAGAAAAATAAAGGATAACATTGATCGACAGATAACCATAAACATTCCATTCACTAAGAAGATAGAAAAAAAGGTAATGTCGACCCACAGGGGGGAAAGAAGTGGTAGGATAATGCAAGCAAACATCAATATTAGGGTAAGCCACAAATGACCAGCATCAGTACTTATGATTGGAAATAAATAAACTTCTCCAGAGAAAAGTGAATCTCAATGATGAACTATCTCCCATAATGACGAGACTACCATTTATCGGAGTAACAAATCTCAACAATGAACTATCTACCATAATGACGACACTACCATCCATTCGAGTAAACAAATCTCAACAATGAACTATCTCCCATAATGACGAGACTACCATCCATTGGAGTAAACAAATCTCAACAACGAACTATCTCCCATAATGACGACACTACCATCCATTGGAGTAAACAAATCTCAATAATGAATTATCTTCCATAATGACGAGACTACCATCCACTGGAGTAAAAAAATCTCAACAAAGAACTATCTCCAATAATGACGAGACTATATCCATTGGAGTAAAGAAATCTCAATAAAGAAATATCTCCCATAATGACGAGACTACCATCCATTGGAGTAAACAAATCTCAACAACTAACTATCTCCCATAATAACGAGACTACAATCCATTTGAGTAAACAAATATCAACAACGAATTATCTCTCATAAAGAAGAGACTACCATCCATTAGAGTAAACAAATCTCAATAATGAACTATCTCCCATAATGACGAGACTACCATCCATTGGAGTAAACATATCTCAACAAAAAACTATCTCCCATAATGACGAGACTACCATCCATTGAAGTAAAAAAATCTCAACAGTGAACTATCTCTCATAATGACGAGACAATTATCCATTGGAGTAAACAAATCTCAACAACGAACTATCTCCCATAATGAAGAGACTAATATCCATTAGAGTAAACAAATCTCAACAACGAACTATCTCCCATAATGACGATACTACAATCCATTGGAGTAACAAACCTCAACAATGAACTATCTCTCATAATGACGAGACTACAATCCAATGAAGTAACAAACATGAATCTTCTCTAGGAACTAACGTACTTACTAGGGAAGAACATGTTGCTCAAATAAAGAGACCTGCCATTTGCTGTTATAAGAGGTAGTTGTAATAATGACTTCCTGGGGAAATGTCAATATATTCTTGCTGAGGAGATAAAATCTTCTCGTACAAAATAAATGCACATTGTCAAATCAGGGCTCAAAGCCTGTAAAAATCAGAATAATAATATAGCCCGAAACCACTGATTCAAACCATAAATAAACCGAAATGAAAAAGTCAACCAAGATAGCATCTGATGAGAAATAAACTCAAAGGGGAAACATGGATCTAATCAGACAATGAACTGAATAGGAAGGCTGAAGCAAAATAGGGTAATATACCAACAAAAAACATCAATAACTGCAAATGAGAAATGAATGGTTAAATTCAGCTATGCATGTTGTATGTATGAATGTACAAATGTTATCACATATATGCCAGCAAAACGAATAGACAATATTGGGAATAACCAGACAAAACAAGCTTGGGTAAAGTTAACACTCGGCTAAATCACATCCAGGATTTATAAGAAAGTAAGCACCATTTGAGGAAACAAATTCCTATTCCACGTCTTAAATTCACTGGGAAGAAACATAATTCAAAAATAATTAATTTAAAATAATGAATCGAGACAGATATAGGGATATAACGTCCTCCTTCAAGCTTCACTAGGGAACGTCACACATACTTCAATGGGGAAAATAATGCTTCAACTTCTATAGTTCCACAGCGGATTACAATACTAACTTCAGTAGGGAAGATGAAAACCATGTCGTTGAGATATCAACTGGGGATCCCATGCTGACTACATTGGGGAATACAACACCATATCATCGAGAGGATCCCAAAATACTATCTTCAATACCAAGAGTGATGATTACACAGACCTCCTTGGGGAGAAATTATGAAACCACATGGGGATAACATCTTTCAGAGAGAAACATTATCTTAGCTTTACTTGGGGATTTAAGAAGTCAAACAATACCACAAGAAATCAAAATTATGGGGATTTTAAATCAAACCCAGAACATGGCGGGAGAAAACCCAAAAATTTGACAACTATTTCAACACTTATTATAAAAGATACTTCCCTAGTCTAGTTTCCGGGGAAATAAACAACAACAATAATGCCAACATTGCAAAAGGGCGACATTTTGTAAATGATTCCACCTCAACATGCAAAGGGTGAAGGGACTTTCTTCATATGAGCGAAGACCTTACTGGGGAATCAAGGATAGAGGTTTCAGACCATGCAAACCTGAAATCAAAATGAACCAAGACTTGACTGGGGAAAATGGGATCACAAACCCAACACCACACCATACATCAATTGGTATGATCTCCAACTATCTGAGAAACACAAGAAGATCATACGCATACCAGCAAGAGTGACCTGGGAGAAATTTCATGGGGAATGCATACTTCCAAAATTTTAGAGTTCGTCCATCCTTGGAATCACCATTTTTGTTTTTCTTGAGTCACAAAATCTAAAGTAAAAAGTAATTTTTAAATTCCTTTCAAAAAACAATTTTTTTATTTTGAAAATTACTATCAATAATAAATGGAGTCTTTATAAGCAGAATAAAATAAGAATTGCAAAGAATTGAGTAAAAGCTCAAACTTTATTAATAGAATGGTAGTCTGCGAATGGAGAGACTCCATAGATGATTACAAAGTTTGGAAAATGGTAATACATTAGAAAAAGATACATTGAAATACAATGACCACTATTCTCCCATTTGATAAAGTAGTCTATTTCTACCAAGATAAAATGATGTCCATTTGATGCCTTGGGTTCAATCATTCCAATCATGTCAATACCCAACATAGAGAAAGGCCACTGGTAAGAAATAACATTGAGAAGCGTCAGAGGCCCATGAATTTTGTCAGCATAATTCTGGAATTTATGGCACTTCTTTGCAAATTTGTAACAGTCAGATTCCATTGTCAGCCAATAGTAACCTACCCTAAGAATCTTATTTTCCATCAAATGTCCATTAGCATGAGTGCCAAAGGAGCATTCATGGATTTCATGCATCAACATGTTTTCTTCGTGTCTATCCATGCATATGAGCAAGACCATGTCATAATTTCTTTTGTATAGCACATCTTCATTGAGGGAGAAGCTTCCTGCCAACCTTCTCAATGTCTTTCTATCTTTGTTTGATGCACCAAACGGGTATTCCTAAGTCTGAAGAAAATGCTTGATATCATAATACCAAGGTTTTTTCGTCTAACATTTCCTCTATTGCAAACAAATGAGCTGGCCTATCCAGATGTCATATTGTGGTACGAGGCACATCATTCTAAGTATTCACTTGATACATAGAATCCAGAGTGGCTAAAGCATCCGCCATCTTATTCTCTTCTCAGGGAATATGATGGAATTCAACTTTATTAAAGAAGGGTAATAATCTTCTAGCATAGTCTTCATAGGGAATAAAGCCAGGGTGACGAGTATCCCATTCTCCTTTAATTTTATTTATTACCAAAATTGAATCGCCATACACATCTAGAATTTTGATTCTGAGATCAATAGCCTCCTCGAGTCCCATTATATAAGCTTCATACTCTGTCTTGTTACTGGTGCAATCAAATACCAACCTTACAGTAAATGGGATATGCGATCAATGAGGAGTGATAATCACAACATCAATTCCTTTCCCATAAGCATTCACAGCTCCATCAAATACCATACCCCACCAGGATTCAGGATCAGGACCTTCCCCAGGAAAAGGTTCATCACAATATTTTATTTTCAAAAACATCACATCGTCATCACTGAAATCATATTTAATAGATTGATAATCATCAACTGGTTGGTGAGCAAGATAATCTGCCAACACTCTGCTTTTATAGCCTTCTGAGTATGGTATTCAATATCATATTTAGACAACAGTATCTGCCAACGGGAAATTTTCCCAGTAAGAGCAGACTTTTCAAAAATATAGTTAAGTGGATCCATTTTGGAAATCACCCAAGTAGTATGATTCAACATATATTGCCAAAACCGCTTTGTCGCCTAGGCCAGAGCACAACATGTCTTTTCCAACATAGAATACCGCGACTCACTGTAAGTAAACTTCTTTATTGGATAATAAATGGCATATTCCTTCTTCCCTGTTTCATCTTGTTGTCCCAGAATATAACCCATAGAATTATCTAACATTGTTAGATACATGATCAATGATATTCCTTCAACAGGAGAGAGAAAGATAGGAGGTTCAAGAAAATACTCTTTAATGCTTTCAAATTACTTTTGGCAATCATCAGTCCACACACAACCCTGATATTTCTTTAAGAACATAAAGATCGACTCATATGTTGCAGTCATATGGGCAATAAATCTGGAAATGTAATTCAAACGCCCAAGGAAGCCTCTAACTTGATTTTTAGTTCTTGGTGCTGGAATTTCTTGAATTGCTTTACCTTTATCAGGGTCAACTTCAATTCCTTTTTGGCTGACAATGAAACCTAACAATTTTCCTGATCAAACATTAAGGGTGCATTTATTTGGATTCAAGTAGAGACAACACTTCCTCAAACGCTGAAACAATTTCAACAAATCTTCTATATGCCCTTCTTCAGTCTTGACTTAGCAATCATATCATCAACGTATACCTCAATTTCCTTGTGCATCAGATCATGGAATAGAATTGTCATATCCCTCTGGTACGTTGCACCAACGTTCTTCAACCCGAAGGGCATCACTCTATAACAGAATGTTCCTCAGGGTGTGATAAAAGTTGTTTTTTCCATGTCCTCAGGAGCCATTGTGATTTGTTTATATCCATAAAATTTGTCCATGAATGATAATACTTTGAATTTTGTTGTACTATCAACCAACATATCAATATGTGGCAATGGAAAATCATCTTTTGGACTAGCTTTATTTAAATCTCTATAATACACGCACATGTGAACTTTTCCATATTTATTTGGTACTGGGACAATATTGGAAATCCATTTAGGGTACACCGATGTTACAAGAAAACCGACATTAATCTGCTTTAAATATTCTTCTTTAATTTTCACTACCATTTCAGGGTGAGTTCTTCGCAATTTTTTCTTGATTGGCGTGCATTCTGGCTTTAGCGGAAAATGATGTTCCACAATATCTGTATCCAATCCCGACATGTATTGGTAATACCAAGCATATATATCCACATACTCTTTCAAAAATTCAATCAACCTACTCTTCCCACTTGGATGCAACAATGCTCCAATCTTGACTTCTTTTGGATCTTCCTCTGAACCCAAATTGATTGTCCCCAATGGCTCTTTATACAACTGAATGGCACTTTACTCACGCTCAAGAAACTGTGAAACCTCTTCTGGGATTTCATCATATTCTTCTTCTTCGGTCACATATGCAGGATATTCATAGTTGGGAGAGGGTGCAGGGTCATTGTATTCAACGGGTTTTTTAATTAACCTGCACATATGATTTATGATTGCTTTTAGAAACTGACACATATAGCAAGTGATTATGCATATTTATTTACAGTTATTATTTATTTTCGAAAGGTTTTTTCTGATTATCATTTTCCAAGAAAAAGAAGAAAATAAAGACACAATTTGGGAATCAAAGACAACTTTTATTATTAATTTTAAAGATCAAAGCAATAGATATGCCCATACAATGTCAATACTTTAACCTTGGGTAGAGTGAACGATTTTTTTTAAAAGATTAACAAAAACAAATTACTTTGAAATATGAATGCAAGAGGGAACATCAATAGTGATCCAATTTTAGACTCTAACTCCATGTGTCACGTAGTTCGGCATCTCCTGGTCTGCTTCACCTTCCACAATAGCATTAATCCTAGGGACAATTGGATGAAGATAACCACCGCTATGAAAGATAACTTGATATTTTCCCAAAGCAGGCTTCAGTTTCATATTCTTACCTTTACCATTCTTCATAGAGAATCCCAAATCAACTCTATTCTTATTCATAGGTGGATCCACAATCTGCCCCCATACTTTACTATAGCCATTACGCACTACCTGTTGAGCATCCTTAAACAAAGCTATAGAATTATCATTTTCCCTTATATTATAAATGGATAAAGCTTGGAAATGAGTTCCAACAGCAGTTTCATTCACTTCTACAATATTGAAAGAGGATAAATGAGATATTAACAAAGCATGTTCTCCATTTATGATGACCACCTTTCCTTCACGAACAAACTTTAGCTTTTGGTGTAAAGTTGAAGTAACAGCCCCTGCCTCATGTATCCATGGTCGTCCCGGTAACTAACTGTAAGCGAGAACAATATCCATAACCTAGAAAGTAATCTGAAATAAGTGTGGGCCTATATGAATAGGAAAATCTACTTCCCCAATGACAGACTTCCTTGATCCATCGAAAGCTTTCACAATTATGCGACTTGGGTGAATGGGAGTTTGTTGGTACTTCAGTTTCATAAGTGTGCTCCTCGGTATGACATTTAAAGCGGATCCATTATCAATCAGCACGTTTGATAATGAATCATTCTTAGAGTTCATGGAGATATGGAGAGCCAAGTTATTATTCTTTCCTTCATCGGGCATCTCGTCATCACAGAAACTCAGGTTATTACAGGAGGTCATATTCCCAACAACACTATTGAATTGGTCTAAAAATGGCATATCACTTTCCATGAATGTTTGATCTAAAACTCTCATCAAAGATTCCATGTGGGAAGAAGAGTTTATTAGCAAGGCTAGAATAGATATCTTTGATGGAGTGTGCAACAATTGATCTATGATCTTGTAGTCGCTCATCTTGATAATCTTTAATATATCGTCCATATCTTTTTCCAGAGTAGTACCCCTAAATTCCCCCATTGCTTTCTTGGGTTCAATAGTTTGGAAAACCTTTTTATCAGCATTAACATTCCCTCGAATGATAGGTGCAAAAACAGGACCACTGCGGGTTACTCGGCGTGCTTCAGCAATATTCTTGACATCAGACAAAGGTTGGATGGGAACTTAAACACCATCCTCTAGGATTATCACATTGTGTTTATATGGAATGGCTTTGTCTGATTAGTATGAACATGACCCGACAAGAAAATCACCACTGGAGCAACAACTGGCTTGCCATGGTACTCAATCTCTATAGGGGCGGGAACACCAAAACAAGGAATAATAACATTCACCCCTCTTCAGAACTTAGAAATCAAAAAATGATTGCTGGAAAGAACATCTTCATCTGAGGAAAAGAATTCATATGCAATAGCATACTCATCATCTGACACAATCTCATCCAAGCAATCTTCAATGACATTAATCTCGCGATAATCATCTCTATTGCCTGAAATCTTGATAGTACCATTGTCCAATAATAACTAAACACCCTTTCTCACAATGGAACAACCACAAGAATCTCTGCAGCAGATCCGACAGGACCCATAATGGTGTTCTTCTTGACCATCCATGTGACAGAAGGTAGCATGCAACTACACCAAATCATCATTCATTTGATTCACGTCAAAAACTCAGAATTCTCCAGGACATCCAAAGACCATATTCACATCTTCTTCGTAATCTTCCCTAGGCCTGATCATATGAATGAGGCCTTTCGTCCATCATTTTCTGAAGATCGACTTTTATCTTATCACATCCTTGGATATCTGTACTGCAAATACCACAACCAGCATGGTCATGCGTATAACAACTAAACTCGCAGAGGTCAACATGCATCTTTACCAAATTCCCTCTAGCCAGGTTGATATCTAAAATCTGGAAGTCATCAGAAAAAACAGCAACCATGTTTACAACATTTGCTCCTCCATGCTTTGGAAAAGGATTATCTTTCACGTTAGGGCCAACATCTTTAAAGGATAAAAGTCCAGATCTCACCATCTTTTGTACTTCAGATTTCAAAGGATAACAGTTCTGAATATTGTGCCCTGGTGCTCCCTGATGAAAAGCACGCGTCTGACCTTCCTTATAATACTAAGGTAAAGGTGATGGTATAGTAGGGGGTGGTCTGGTCGGAACCAACTTCTTCTAAATCAATGTCGGGAGTAACTTTGCATAGCTCATCAGAATTGAGTCAAAGGCTTCTCTTTTATGACTTTTCCCTTGATTCCCCTGAGGAGATGGTCTCTAATAGGAAACTTCCATTAGAGCTACATTGACGACTGGAGTCATAGAAGTAACCTGTTGCTGGTACCGTTGATGCTTTCTAGTTGGTTTAATCTTCCTTTCTCCAATAACAATATTCATTTAACTTTATTTCTTTCGAGTGAAACCGTATGAAGACTTCTTTGTCCCTTCATCTCTTGTCAAAGGCCCCTCTCTGACAGCCTCTTTCAAATGAACACCCATGCTTACAATTTTGGTAAAATCACTCGGCATTCTGGCGACCATCTTTTTGTAATAAAATGATCCAAAAGTTTTTAGGAAGACCTTGGTCATTTCTTGTTCTCCCATAGGTGGCACCACCTTGGCAGCTATCTCGCACTATCTCCGTGTATATTATTTGAATGACTAATTGTATTTCTGAGCCATTGCCCTTAATTTGTAATAGTCAGGCGCCATGAACATATTGTACTTGCACTGCTTGATAAAGGCTTCTCCCAGATCATTGAAGGTACAAATATTACTACTATCCAGACTCATATACCACTTCAGAGCAGCACCAGTTAAACTATCTAGGAAGAAATGAATGAGCAAATTTTGATCATGAGTATGGGTGGTCATCTTTCTGATATAAATCACAAGGTGGTCACGAGGGAAAGAGTTTCCCTTGTACCTCTCAAATTCCGGTATTTTAAACTATGCTAGCACCTTTACATTGGGAACAAGGCAGAGTTCACTGACGTTCTGTCCAAACAATTCTTTTCCTCAAAGGGCCTTCATTTCCTTCTGCGTCTCATGGAACTGGTCTTGAAAGTCATCCAACCGGTCATAGAAACCCATACTTTCACTTGGAGGATACAAAGGACGATAAATTTCATCATTAACAATCGACATAACATTCACCAAAGGAGGTGCAGTATAGTGGATCTCATTTCTAGCAGCATGAGTAATATGCACCACAGGAGGTGCGAGAGTAGCAGCAACTTGCACAACTGGAGCATCCCGAGTGTCAAGATTAAAACCTTTTGGAATGAAGTTTTTAAGAATTCCCCATAGGTAACCCTGAGGCATACGATTCTGAGAAACAGTAACTGGGGTAACAGAAATAGGAATTGATGGACCTCCGGAAGCAATTAATGTTGTTGAGGTTGAGCGAGTGATGGATAATTCTGAGCAGCCACCAATGATTCCATCAAAGCATTCAGATTAGCCATACCAGCCTTCAAAGCAGTAAATTCTTCATGCAGCTCGTGATTCTCTTGTTCAAGACACCTGGGTATGAACAGAAATGCATGAAATATGTACCAGATGATGCATGATATGCGATGCACATGATTTATTTTTTATTATTAATATTTCAAGGGACTCAAATAATTATAGACAATTTTGCAAATATTAAAGTACCAACACATTTTGAAATACTGAAAATCTCATTATAATAGCTTCAAAATGGATTACAACTTCTTCGTACAAGTTTCAACAATCTCAAGTACAAGAGTAGATAGAATATAAAATCCTAAAAAAGCAAAGCTTATGAAGATCACTCGACACACTGACGCTTTCCTGTGAGTCTTGCAATCTGAGCCTTCAACTTCTTATTCTCTTCTTCATACTTGTCGGCAACCACTTTCTAATCACCAGAGTCGGGAAGTAAATGACTAAGTCCTGAATGAGCTCTAGAGGAAAATAAATCCTCTTGCTTCTCCATCATCTATACAGCACAACTCTCAATAATCTCAATTAAGACATCCTTCTCCTTCAAGTCTACTCGGTAGGACATCTCTAAAGTCTGACACTTATTCTTCCAAGCCTCCTTCTCCTGCTGCATCCTGAATAGGGAAAGGTGAAGCTCTTTCACATCATCTAAAAGGGGAGGAGTGGTCTTCACAAACATATCAGGCATATGTGCTTCACGGGAATACGACATCTACAACTGGATTGCCCTTACTTGTACCCACTAGAGATGAGGCTCCAAAGAAATAGCTCCTCTAGGTCCCAAGTCCTTTCTACTCTTCCTGGGAATATGGCGCCAAGCCATTGAAATCTCCTCCTTAACTTTCTTATGTTCCTCTCCCTCTTTGAGAAAGAAACCACTCATATGAATACTATTTGGCTTATCTCTCATTGGATATCCAAGTTGTCGCCGTGTAGGAACGGGATTGTAGTTATTTCCTCCCTTTGTACCAAGAAGAGGTACATTGGGGAAACTACCACAAATATCGACAATCACTACATCACGGTAAGCCTGATGTTACCAAACAATATCTGAATGAGTGAGGGCCATAATCTTTGGAGTCAAAAAATGTTCCTTCTTGACATCCCAGAAAGCATCAGACCAGAGTAAGTGAGAAATAAACCACTGATACAACAAAGGCGTGTATAAAATGATCACTCCTCCATGATAAGAATTCAGAAGATGAGTAGAGTAATAAGCATCTCATAAAAATGTAGGGACTAGATTCCCTATCAAAAAAATCCAGATGGCATTGATACCCACAAAGTTGTCGATGTTCAGAAATAAGAACAACCCATAAGCAAGCAGAGCAAAGATGGCCTCAAAAGCAACTATACTCTTCATCCTAGAAAGTAACAAGCTTTCTCCAATAAAAATTGAGCGGGTAATCCTCTAATTCCTCCTTTGGTAGTCATGTGGGCCTCAATCTCATACTTCCCCAAAAGAATCATGGAAGTAATCTCTTGAGACTTTGGCTCCTCCTCCAAACCGGTGAAAGGAATACGACCGATAATAGGTAAACCCAATAGATAAGAATACTTCTCTAATGTAGGCACCAACTAATAGTCACGGAAAATGAAACATCGATACATCATATCATAGAATTGGACCAAAGCCGAGATAATCCCCTCCTTCATCCTGAGCTTCATAACAGACACGATGGATCCATACTTCTTCCGAAAATCTTTAGAAATCTAAATATCGAGAATCAGACTCATCAAATCATCTATATTAGGATTCTTGAAACTATACTTCAGAGTATTTCTTTTTCCATAATCCATGGTCAAAAGTACCTAAGGTATCTGCAAAAAGTCAACATTAAGTCCCTTGAACGAAAATGTTTTAAAAGATGCTCATGGGTGCATGAATGCATGATGCAATAATCACACATAAGATCACAAACATGGGGAATTCATAGGTTTGACGTCACGAGCATGAGGTCAAAGGTACTACCCAGAAGGTATGATCTAATAGTTTGTCACCAGTGGAACAAGGTTCTAAGAGGTTCCCCGAGTCTACATCCTTCCTTCGAATATTAACAACGTCCCGATTAACTTGGTAATTAGTAATATTCTCAGGACAAACTCATTTGAATGTAGTATCACATGCCAACCACTTCCGGATTACTCCGTCATAGTTTCCGCACTACACCTAAAAATCCAAGATGGGTTAAAGGTTTTACGGTCCTCAGTTTCAGCAGGCTCCCAAGTCGAAAGCAGCACGTCTTCTCAATTACTCGGTAAACAAAAATACAGTTAAAGGGGCCTCCACTGAGTGGGGGATCTCATGCCTATTTTTTGGGGATTACACCCTCAAAGTAAACATGACTATACCGCCCGTCCTATCTTAAGTTTGCCCAAGTCCGGGTAGAGAATTTATGAGAAATCACCAAGCACCCTGAAAACCATGAAAATCCAGACAAACATATATACAACATATAATATACAACAAATAATAGAAAATACACAGATAATCAAAGATAGGCTCAACCCACTTAGGGATCGGCCAACAATTGGTCGATCTTTCCCCAATGAAGTCACCATTTTTTCTGTAGCGGTAGGAATGTTTAGACTAAGCCATTGGATTAACTTAACTTGCACAGATCAAATAAAAATTGCCACCACGCTCTATTATTTCCAAAGGAATGGGAAAAGAGCGAATAACCAAAAAAGAGGAGGATAGAATTTATGTTCGGTGGTTGGTTATTCAAAGGGAAGGTATTAGCATCCTAAACATCTACGGTACTCCACAGTAACCTCTTTCAAAAATTTTGTATTTTGGCTATAAATGTTTTATACAAAAATAGATTGCGGGGATGAGAAAAAAAGTATTTTTTTTCAATTTTTTCACCCGTCATTGTTGGGATACTTTGGTGCCTATGTACCACCTTCTGTGAAATAGGGGATTAGGGTACACGTAGTTCACCTTTAAAAAATTTTAAAACACAAGTGTGTTGGTTAATTTTAAGAGACGAGACATCATCGTCTTATCCGAAAGAAAAACATAATTACTATCCACAATTATGAGAAAAGAGAATTTACGTCATCTCAAATGGGAGGATATGGCTTGGATTTTAAAATCAACAAAGCCTCTCTCAACACCCAAGTGGAAAATATCTCACTTCACTACATATCATAGAAGTAAAGTAGTTCGCATCACTAAAATGATTGACAAGATTCTATCTTTTGAGAAAAATTTTAAAGCAAAAAGCCAAAGTGGAAAAGATGGTTTGAATGAGAAGGATTGACTTTTAGTATTCTCACAAAAAATGTCAGAGTATTATTAAGTTGGTTGAAGTTTGATTAAGAAAATAATTTTGGAAATGCATGGACCTAAGTCCAAGTTTATTGCGAAAGCGGTTCAAGTTAGAAAACATGAATAGTTTTGAAAATGAGGGAGAAGATTTTTGAAATTAAAGATCAAAGGAGGTGAAGGGACTATCCTAAAGTATAAGGTAAAATCTAGGTAAAAGAACCATCTAACCAACAAGAAGCCAACACTTGACACAATGAGTCAATGTAGAATTCTCATCCTTTGGATTTGAAACCAAACAAGAAAATATAATAAAACCACTTAAGAAAACCAAGCTTCAAAGGTATTATGTCTTCACAGAAATTGGGCAGAATAATGGTTGTATACAGATGAATTCCCAATCATAGACAAAGAACATAATCAGAATAACCTGCACACAAGGAAAACAAACAACCCAATGTCTTGGGGTAAATGCCAAGAACTCCAGACAAAATTGCAATAGAAGTCACAAGATCTCAAGGTAGGTTAAGGTGTCTACTCCTAAGTCAAAGAAGTCCACAACTCCAAAATGCCAAGGATAGTAACCAAATAGTCCAAGTAACATTAATGATTTTTATTGTTCAGGTTGGTTATTAGGTATCTTCAAAAAAAATGAAAAGATCAAGTGAGCAAAACAAAATAACATAAAGATAAATACTCCGGGGAGCAAAGATGAAAATAACATGAAATGAAAATGCTAAAATAAATGTGTTTAAATTAAAAAGCATAAAGTAAAAGCATAAAGTAAAGTCAATTGTTAGAAATTAGAGGTTAGTTGAATGACCATCTTGAAACTTGCTTTTGAAAACTCATTAGAAGATTGAAAAAATCAAAGCCTCTTAGCGACAAGTTTCATTTGCTTTTTGTGAAGTATATCATTCATTTCAAAATCTCAAGGCAATAATAAATGATCAATGATTTTTAAATGATTCACTTAGTCTAACATTTATGATGATTCATTAGAGGATTGATAAGACCAAAGCCTACTAACAATGAATCTCAAGGTTATTGGATTGAAGGTTTCAAATTAAACATAGTTGGGCTTGCAAACATAGGTTTGGGCCACGAATGATGATTTCTCGAATCAGGACAAAATTTCGCGCTATGTTAAGCAATCGTAAGTGGACTTATGTAGAAGTCACACCTATTTCGAGGCCGGTCAATAGCAATCTATGTACCATATGTTTGGAGAAATAGTATATAGATTATTCTCCAATAACATGTAGCACAAATGACAAGAGGATGAGATAAAGAGGAATGGGATACATTTGAATCAAAAAAATAATCAAACTATCATTAAAATCATCCATCCATTTTAATGGAGTTAAGCTCAACACTCAAGATCCAATGATGTTAATGAAGTTTATGATCAAAAATCACATAGCCAGAATATATTAAGAAAATAAATTGCATTTAATAAATAAATTAAAAAAGGAAAAATTATTTTTAAATTGTTTTTAAAATGAAAATAAAAGGTAAAATAATAAACTAAAAGAGACCATAGAAAAGTCAGAAGTAATCTCAAAAAGATATAGACCATTGGATCAATGTCAAAACGCGTTAGTAATCAAATACAAAGGATCTGGCGCGCTGGGCATATTATGGTCATTAGTGAATAAACCACTGGATCAAATATTTAAAACAGATTGGAAAAATGCATGGCAAATTCTCATTGGTTGAAGACGCTGGTGTGGACGTCTTCAACCTCCAGCGATCCTCAGAACAAGGTTCCTTAAACAATAAAATTAGAGGTTCATACTAATGCCATTATCTTTGTCTCATCAAGACGAAGAAAATTTTACCCTTGCGAAAAATTTATATAAGCTATAAGTCAATAAATTTGAAGTAAACCAGAAGAAAAAAGTTGAATAGGGATTTGAAAATTCATGATCAAAACTCACTTCCAGTTGAAAACAAATTATGTGGCGAGTATCAGAGTGATGAGAGCTTCATTGTAGAAAAAAATTTCCAAAGAATTGATGAAGAAATGTACCTACTGAAGTTTAAATTCAGAGCTCTGAAACTTTGTTCTTCTTCTGTTACCTTCAGTGAAGTTCAAGGATGAAGAATTAACAAAGAAAATGGATTGAAGAAGGCGGTAAAACCAAATTCGAAGTTGTAGAATTGTGAGTTATGGAGAGAGTTTGACAAGGTGATTTTGGTTGTCTAAGCTTGAGGAAAAGAATGCAATACGTCCCTCTATTTTTAGAAGAGTGAATGCTGAAAAGAAATGGAAGAAATAGTGAGGTTTGGAGGGAAAAATGAGTGAAGCCCGAAAATGAAAAACATGTGACTTGAACTTACTCAAAACTCAGCTAATTCTTGTGTTTTGGTCCTTAATTTAACTTTGGTAACTTTCCTAAACATGTTTAAATAAAAAAATGCGTGCTAATTTGGTGTTTAGAAGCTGGATTATGGATTTCAAATTCTGACTTTGCAGAAAACTTCAGTTTCAAGATACCAACTTTGAGCCCATGGTGTTCATAGCTTAAGGGGTCTTTACAATGTGCAGAATTCTTTGAGCCCGTGCTTCTTGAAGCATTTGAAATACTAGGTTACAATCTTTACAATGTGCAAATAATGGAATCAAATGGATGCTTGAGCTAAAAGTTGTAATGAGTCAAAGTTGAGAAAAAGATGCTGACTTTTTGTACTTTGAAAAATTTTAGTTTTTCTCAAAAAATGTCCGATAATGTTTTGACTCCAAACAAGGCCTTTCTTCAAAATTTAGCTTTTATCATTGATACTATCTTGAAGTAGACTCCTTAAAGAGTATTGTGAAACTTTAATCACTAAAAAATAACAAGCATTGAAAAAGTTATGGCCTTGTGAATTTGGTGAAAGTTCATGAGATGACCTATAATCGTTTGCATTCTTAGGGCATCTTCCATCCATTTTCAAGCCTTGTACATAAAATAAGAGTTGAACATAAAATACTTAAGATCATATTGAAAAAATAATGGGCTCAAGGAGATAAAAAATGACCAAGTTATGTTCTTTTGAAGTCACATAAGGGAATTTGATGGCCTATCTAGAGGACTTGTAATCTTTCTTCATCATTAGGCATCTTCCACATAATATTTTATTGAAACTTTTGAAGGGATTGGTTGATAAACCATTAAAGATAAGCATGTATTTGGAATCACTCAAAAATACCAAAATATGAGCAAGATATAGCCCTTAGAAGTTAAAAACCCTAGCTCCTAGAGCACCAAAATGACTTGGAAAACCCTTTCAATTTTGACAAACTTCCTTGCACAATAACTCTTGCCATGTGAATACAAGTTTTTTTGGATGATAATAAGAACCCAAAGTAACAAAAAAAACTCCAAATATTAATAATTAAGAGATTTATGCACTTGTGATCAAGAAATCAAGAACTTGTCCAATTAGGTCAAACATCTCCAATCAACTCTTGCATCTTTTGATTTTCTTTGACAAATTGAGGCATGAAAAATCATAGTAAAACTTTTCATGATATTACTTAAAATTATCTTCAATGATTAAGGTTTAATCTCAATGAAACTTTGTTGAAAAAGGCATAGAAGTAAACTCATGAACTTATAAATCAAATTGATGAAATGTGTTATGCCCTTAGATATAACATCATCAATTAGAGAAAACATTCATTGTATTTATTAGTTAAAAGTTAATAAATACAAAGAATAGATGATCACAATATATAAATCAAGGTGCTTAGTGATTCCTCATGAGTAAACCTAGAGGTAGGCAGAAGAGCAAAACCCTAGTGTGATCTTGATATGATTGACTTGATATAAGATAATAGAGGAATCTTAGGGGGGTAAATTAGGGTACAACATCTAGAAAATTCTCCAGGAACTTCACAATCTTCCTCACCTTCGTCCTTGGCTTGGTAGATCAGATTTTCGAAGTCATAATTGGCAATAACTGAATTGTTATCAATGAGATCCAGGGTGGATATGGATCTGCAATTTGTTGTGTGGGTGTGTGTAAGAACACATAGCTATTTTGAAAGAAATAAAGTAAAAGAAAGAAAAAGAGCACAAAATTTTAATGTAAACATCAAATGATTTATTAAATGAAAATATGTGGATGAAAAATTACAACCTTAACAAATGGACCGTTGTGCCTCGGATAAGGCACAAGGTTTAAAGTTATTATTTAAATTACATAACTGAAAACTTGAAAGCAAGAAAACAAAAAATAACATTTACTCCTGACTAAATGAGATTGGTATAAAGTATTTAGCCTTCCAATTGTTGAGCCCATTGCCGGTAGTAGGGAAAATACAACTGTTTATGTCATAGTCGCTATCAGTGTCTTCCACAACATTAACTTGATTTTTGTTGATGCGAAATGGCGGTATCTCGGCACGAGCATGAAGGACAACCCTCTGAGCCTCTCATGTGAAACCCAAGCCAAATTTGTTGAACTTGTAAGGAATGTCGGGAAGCTGACCCCAAATAGCATAACCACCTTCTTCTATCATAGCTCTAGCATCTCTCAGAGAAGCCATTCTTGGTGGTACCCTTGTAACCTTAGGAAGAGCAGGAGCGGCTTTAGTAATGGGAGTTGTTTGAGAAACAAATTCAAAGGTCTGGCATGGAGTCTCAATGAATTCACTGTCCATATCAACATACTTAAAGGAGTTAAAGTGGCTATCCATGTATTCTTCTTGACCATAAACTGTAACAATTTTTACTTTCACGTGATATTTCAACTTTTGGTGTAAAGTAGAAGTAAAAGAGCCTGGCCCATGAATCCAAGGGCGTCCAAGTAAACATGAATAGGCAGGACGAATATTCATCACATATAAGGTAGAGTCAAAGACGTGAGAACCCACTTTGATTGGAAGATCAACCTCTCTGTGCACCTTTCTTTTTAAACACTCAAAGGCTCTTACCACAATATCACTGGGTTTCAGCATAACCCCTTTGCAGTCAAGCCTATCTAGAGCATCCTTCGACAATAAATTTAATGAGGAACCCGTTTCAACCAACACACGAGCTAAGGAGGTGCCCCTACACTCAATAGAGACATGCAGGGCCTTGTTATGGTTCCTTCCTGTGGGAGTTAATTCAACGTCAGAAAAGCCTAGCCCATTATCAGTTGTCAGGCTAGCAACATAATTTTCAAACTGATCAGCAGAGGTTTCCTGTGGTACATGTACAGATTTCAGAAACTTTACAAAAGTCTGAGCATGGGCTTCAGAGCACAACAACAGACATAGCATAGATATTTTGGAGGGTGTCTGCCCTAACTGTTCAATAATCTTATAATCACTTTTCTGGATAATTTTCAGTATTTCCTCCGTCTCATGCTTGGAGGAATTTTCAGTATTTTCATTCAGCGCCCCCGTCTGGGCAAGCTCAGTCATCTTTTCTTTTCCCTGAGTCTCAATAGTTTACTCAGTAACAGGGATATGAACTGGTGTAATAACAGCCTTTGGAGAGATCTCTGGAGAGAAAACTCTTCCACTTCTAGTAACCTTACTAGTCCCAACAATATTTCCAACATTGGGATTAGTAACTTCAATGTTTTCATCTTCGACAACCAACGGTTCTTGCTTGACGCCATGGTAGTAGACATCAACTCCATAATTCCAAGGGAAAACCTTGTTAGAGGAATATGGAATTGGCCCCTATGCGGTAATGATCAGAGGAGAAACTCTAGGTTCGACAGTAATCTTCACAGGACCATTAAAAGTGATCCTTATAGGAGTATTGGAAATTACAGACACGTCTTCAAACTTTAGGTCTTGAAACAAATTCTCCATATAAGGAGTCTTCTCAAACAGAATTATACAGTTATCAATTAATCAATGCACACCTTCTTTCAGCAGTGCATAACCATTGGATTGGGACACACAATAGTAGCAGTTTTCAATGCAACCCGAAAATAAATCGGCTTGCAACAACTTCTTCTTAATGATTAGTAGAGGAGTAGTCAAGTCATTCACAGCATAAACATAAGAAACATCATCAATAGGATTAACACCTTTGTCATGGTTAGCAATAGGTGCAGTGATCACATTAGGAGTCTCAGGAGGATCAAATTCAATCTCCTTAGTGTCAATCATGTCTTGGGTCTTATACTTCAGAGCCCAATAGTTGTTAGTGTCATGTCCAGGACTGTTGGAGTGATATGCATAACTTGCATTGGGATTTTAACAGGGAGAGGAAGTGTTGGGATTCTGAGGAGGATCTCTCAATGTAATTAGTTACGACTTCAATAGGTGTTGTAATGCTTGAGACAAAGGCATACTGATTTTGGTGAATAGTCTCCTGGGTGTATCCAGCCTACATTGATTACCTTGTTATTGATGTTGTAGTTGTGCGGGATTATAGATCATAATTTCCCCCACAGATTGGTTGCGGTTACTCTTACTACGACCCTTCTGTCCGTACACAACATTGGATTATTTCTTACCATTATAAGACTTCTTCACAGTATTTGAATATCTAGACACCTGAATTTTACCGCTTCTGATTCCACTATCAACATGTTCTCCTGTTAATATCATTTTAGTGAAACCGGCTGAAGAACTTCCAAGTAAATGATTATAGAAAGGACCTGTCAAAGTTCCCATAAACATGTAAACCAATTCCCTATCAGACAAGGGAGGTTGAACTCATCCTACTAGATCTCTCCATTTATGGGCATACTCTTTAAAGCCTTCTTTAGAGCCCATGGTTATACTTTGTAATTGTATATGGGTTGGTTCAAGATCAGCATTATACTGGTATTGCTTACAAAAGGTAGCAGCCAAATATTCCCATGTATGGATATTGGTCCCTTCTAGTTGATAAAACCATTCCAACTATGTTCCAGACATGCTCTCTTGAAATAAATGCACCAATAACTTCCTATCAGCAGTGTATGGTTGGATCTTCCAGACATATGACCTCAATTGA
The DNA here is from genome assembly GCA_948472305.1 of Vicia faba. Lineage (NCBI taxonomy): Eukaryota > Viridiplantae > Streptophyta > Magnoliopsida > Fabales > Fabaceae > Vicia > Vicia faba. The sequence continues at coordinate 539,614,964 of OX451741.1, forward strand.
AGCGTTGGGCAAGAAAATTGTCATACTTTGCAAAAGTAGGTCCTTGAACTTATGAGGAATGACAACTCCAGAGACTAAACCCATATCCTCAAAATCCAACCCGGGAACTTTTTGGTTTTCCATAGCATTTAGACGATCTTCTAGCTGCTTTTATTTTCATCAGCAGGGAGATATTACTCATCTGAATAATCTTCTTCCTCTTCATTAGGAATCTTGTCAGAACCAATGTTGTGTCCTTTCTCAGCTTTAACACTTTTACCATCTTCATCTTTATTGTAATCTTCGTTCGATGGGATATCAAAATCTTGGGCTCGCTTGGCTGGACCCTTGAACCTCCTCCCCATGTTAAGGATGACGACTGGTTTCTTTGTCTTCTTCTTTTTCTCTTTGGCGATGAGCGCTTACAGTTCTTCCTGCCCCTTGGCTAAGTTTAGGAACATCTCTTGGAACTGAGCATTCTGAGCATGGAGATCTTTGACTGTCTATTCAAGAGCCATTTTCTGCTGAAATAAATAGCAATAAGATGAGAAAACCTGTCTTGGGAATACCTGTTATGTAATGATATGCATGACATGTAGATGCATATGCAGTGTTTTCAAGGATCTCGTGAGATTAAAATTTTGAAATATGAATCTGGTTGCAGCTTTTTGAAGGACTTTGCGTCTTTATTTTTGAACGTCCTTCTATAAGAATCGAGCTCACCATATCAAGTGGGTCATAGCCTCTTACTCAAGAGAACATACTTCGGTCTTTGACGACATCTGGTTAGAGGAAAATAAATCCTTTTGCCCCTTGCTAGCAATTTGGCTTATGATAATTGTTGAATAATGAGAGAACAAGAGGAAGGTTGGATTGAATCTGTGTGTGTGAATTACACATCGGAGCTCATTATATATAATAGTAGGCGTAAATGCCATAGTAATTACATAATATTCTATAATAATTACATAATATTCTATTTCCTATTTACATGATATCCTAATTACTTACAGAATATTCTATTTACATAATATGGAATATTCTGATATTCTAATTACATAATACAGAATATTCAAGCTGGAGCATATATGTCATATGTACCAAGCTTGTTACAAATATAATTAATTCGAGGACCTCTCAAAGGATTAGTGAAAACATTAGCTAACTGATCATTTGAATTGACAAAACTAGTGCTGACATCTCTAGATAAAATATTCTCTCTGATGAAATGACAATCAATCTCAATGTGTTTGGTTCTGTCATGGAACACTGGAATTGATGCAATATGCAAAGCTGCCTGATTGTCACAAATAAGTTTCATCTGTGAAACATCTCCAAATCTCAGGTCGTGAAGCAATTGTTTAAGCCATATAAGCTCACAGGTTGTTATTGCCATGGCTCGATATTCTATTTCCTCACCAGTTTCTTTACTTGTTACAGTCTAGAAACTTTGGGTCTACATGTTTTGTCCATAATGTTAGTCCTGGGATAGACAAACTCTCAGCTTGTTCTCATAAGTTTGTGTTCTTAGGCTATACAAGATCCCAAAAGGGATATAAATTTTACTCCTCGTCTCTTCGTCGATATTTCGTGTCCGTTGATGTCACATTCTTTGAGTCAATCCCTTACTTTGGGACGTCTACATGGTCTGAGTCCCTATCACCCATGTTTTCTTCATCTCCCACTACTGCCCCACCAAATGTAGTTTTGTCTCCTTTGCCAGCCAATCCACCCCTATTATCTCCTTTGCAGGTTTATCGGCGTCGACCACAGCCACCTCCACTACCATCAACTAATGCAGAAATCACCATAGACTCCCCTCCGGATCCAACTCCTTCATCCCCTCCGGTCCTTCCCCCTAATACTGATCTCCCAATTTCACTTCACAAAGGTATATGTTCCACTCGTAATCCATCTCCATTTTATGTTAATTTGTCTTATCATCGCTTGTCTTCTTTGCATTATGCTTGTATTTCCTCTTTGTCTTATGTGTCTATTCCCAAGACTATAGGTGATACTTTATCTCACCCTGGCTGGAAACAAGCTATGCTTGATGAGATGTGCGCTCTTCAGAACAGTGGCACGTGGGACCCTGTTCCTCTTCCTCCTGAGAAATCTGTTGTAGGTTGCAAGTGGGTTTTTACAGTCAAAGTTGGGCCTGATGGACAAGTTGATCATCTCAAGGCACGTTTAGTGGCCAAAGGTTATACACATCTATTTGGCCTATATTATGGTGACACCTTCTCTCCCGTGGCTAAAATGGACTCAGTTCGATTATTTCTCTTTATGGAAGCTATACGCCACTGGCCCCTTTACCAGCTTGACATCAAGACCGCATTCCTCCATGGTGATTTGTCTGAGGAAGTTTATATGGAGCAATTCTCCTGGGTTTGTTGCTTAGGGGGAGTCTTCTGAACTAGTCTTTTGTCATCATAAGTCTTTGTATGGACTTAAGCAATCTCCTAGGGCTTGGTTTGAGAGATTTAGCACTATTATTCAAGATTTTGGTATGACGCGATGTGAAGCTGATCATTTAGTGTTTTATCGTCACTCAGTTGTTGGGTGTATTTACTTAATTGGGTATTTGGACGACATTGTCATTACAGGTAATGATCATCATGGAATCACACAGGTAAAACAACACCTTTGTCACCATTTCCATACAAAAGACCTCGACAAACTTAGTTATTTCATGGGCATAGAGATTGCCCAATCCAAACAGGGGATTATGATTTCACAAAGGAAGTATGCTATGATTATTTTGGAGGAGACATGACTTATAAATTCCAAGCCAGTTGACACTTTGATGGATCCCAATGTTAAACTTATGCCAACTCAGGGGGAGCCACTCTCCAATCCTGGAAAATATAGAATATTAGTTGGAAAACTGAATTACCTCATTGTTACTCGCCCATGGCAACAATAACCTATGAGCTTATATGGCTTAAACAATTGCTTCATGACCTCATATTTGGAGATGTTTCACAGATTACACTTATTTGTGACAATCAGTGAACTGACGAATAATCTGGAGGTAGGCCATACATAGCTAGAAGCATGAAGAAGGATCGACGTTGTAGGAGACCCCAATATCTGATCGCGAACAGACGAATACTCTGGAGGTAGGCCATACAGAGCTAGAAGCATGAAGAAGGATCGACGTTGTTCAAGTTCCTTAGCAGTGGTAGCAGCTGGGGGAAATAATTCATTGAATTCATGAAGTAGACCTTGAAAATGATGCAAGTATTCATCCATAAAACCATCCAGGTCACGAGGGGAAATAATATTCTGCAAATTTTGACACACTCCATATAAGCGTTGTGTATCATTGGTATAAAGGATCTTAGCCTGTGCCCAAACAGATACGCAAGTCTCATGAGAATGAAATATATGTTTCAAGGATGGACTAATGGTCGACTTAATGAGACTGTAGAGTTGAGCATCAATTTTCTTCCAACGAGCACTATCAGTGGCAGCCACCGAGTCAGCCTTCATAGTGAGGTGATCTTCATAGGCCTGTCCCCGGAGCCATAACTTGACGTCGGAAGCCCAAGAATCATAATTAGTACCATCCAATTTGTCAACGGTAAGAGGAGTAGTGATATAACTTGTGAAAATAGGGGCCTCAGCCCTTGGAGGGGGAACGCGGTCATGGATTCAAAAAATGGTGAGAGAAGTGACCCAAAAAAATGGAAGATCTGATAAGGAATATAGGAAACCTGAGATGAAACACGGTTACCGAAAAAAGAATTAGCACTGATAGATAGTGGATCTACCAGGAAAGCACATATTAGGGTTGCCTCTTGTTAGGCTCTAGATACCATGTCGAATAATGAGAGAACAAGCGGAAGGTTGGATTGAATCTGTGTGTGTGAATTACACATCGGAGCTCATTATATATAATAGGAGGCATAAATGCCATAGTAATTACATAGTATTTTATAATAATTACATAATATTCTATTTCTTATTTACATGATATCCTAATTACTTACAAAATATTCTATTTACATAATATGGAATATTCCGATATCTAACAATAATCATGCACCAAAGACCCCTAAGATCCTTGAAATGGTTAGTAAAAATGCCATTTTATGATGATATTATGTTATGATGTCATGTTTATGTTAGATAAGTAGCAAACATAAATAAATCACATAGGAGCCTTAGGTTTAAAGGCTTGCATGAGGTATATATGTTAGTACCCTTCTCTGTTGAAGTTAAGTTGGCTCAACCTGTCCTAAAAAATAGTAACTGGGTTCTAGGAATCTCATATCACTCATCTTTCTTGTAGGTTTTATTTTAGTACGACAACTGACTTGCCAGCAAAATATCTAGAAAGTCGAATTTCAATTAGTGTAGTTTCGAGTATCAACCAATCTTGGAATGCACCAAAGTCGGCTATCTCACTGCCTTCTAATGGCCAAGATGGGTCAAATAAGATTCCAAAAGTCAGTTAGTGTTTAATGACACCACACGACAGCCTAATGTTATCCTCGACTGACTCAAGGAACATCGATACAAACCAAAGTGTCACACTAATGTAGCCATCATTAACTATATTGGTATACACCGTACGACCTTTATGATCTATTTCTACTTACTTAAGGTATCCCTAGATCCGGGTGTAGAATCTTAGAAGTAATGAATACCCAAACAAACCCTTAAATTTAAAGCAAACAATTCAAACAAGACCAATTGGTCTAAAACTGGCTAGTTTAAGAGTTATAGTGCAAGCAAGACCAATTGGAGAAAACATGGTATTCTATGTTTTAGCATGCATGAGACCCTTACGATGGTCTAAAACATGGCTTAAAGCAAAACAAAAACAAATATATTAATTTTTGATAAGTTCATGAAACCGATGATGAATGCATGCATATTTCATGAGTTTTGAACCATCAAACATGACCCATTCTTACTCTATATGATTGTTAAGAGTGAGTAGCATGGTTGTTTGCAGTGATTGGGTTTGTAACAAAGGTTTCAAGATTTTAGGGTTTCTTGATAAAAGTTTGATATTTTTTGACAATTTTGTGGCAAGGTTTTTCGTGTGTCCTTATATGAGAATGAATGAGTGAATGTATAGTGGAAATCAGGTAAAAGTCATGTGGGATTGGACCTTGTAGAAGAAGATATATTTTATCATATTTATTTTTCATTATTTAATGAATAAATAAAAAAATAATTAAAATAACTAAAAATAAAAATATGTTATGGGGTGTAAGAACAAGATCTGAGATGTATAAAGAGTATAATACACGTTTGGACTCTTAAACCATGACCCAATGGCCCAAAATATCAAGCTTGCTCAATTTGAACTTCATACATTTGCTCAAAAATTTCAATCTTTTATTGGTAATAACTCTCTCAATTTTTATCTTTTAAAAGTAATCTTGAATTTTTTAGAAAGCTCAATATGTTCTCTACAATCTCTCTGTTGATCATTTTTTATTTTGAAGAATTTATCTTCATGTAACTTGCCTTGACAAAAAGTGTCTTTTTGTTGGCTTTTGAAATGACCTGAAATGTATTGACTTATATCTCTCAAATGATGCACTTTTTGGACTTGAGCTTAGAGAGAAAAAGTTATAGATAATTGAATTCCCTTCAAAATGAGCTTTGGTTATGGAAAAGTTAATGAAGTATGTGAAATTTATGCTTTGTTAAAATTCAGTTGACTTATCCTTAAGAAACCTTAATTTGGTAACTTTTGACTTTTGATGATCTGAGGGATTTTCTTGAGGAATCATGATCAACCCTTGATAAAATGATTAGTGTGACTTAAAAATATTTATGTTGATAAAAAATATTGAAGTTTGATTGTATGTTGACCACAGTTGAATTTTTACCCAAGACAATTGATTTTCAATCATCTGAGCCATTTACTGAGCAAACTTGTGATGCAAAGCTTGAAACTTGACATGAGCATTCTTAGGGACATAAGAAGAACCATAAAATCTACTTGAGACCTTGGAAACCCAATCTTCCTTTAGAAACAAAAAACCCTAGTTGTGGACCAATTACATAGGAGGAGAATTTGTGTGATCAATTCTTACGCAACCTTGAGAAAATAAGGACATTAGGAGAACATCTTGAAGAAAATGGGGGAAGGGATTTTAGGGTATAACAGCTGCCCCTATTCAATCTTATTAAACCCGAGGAGTTAGATTGGCATGTCCGCTATTTCTGACTTGAAGGTGGAAGATGATTGAACACTTAAGTGCCCAGAAATTTGCACTCGCGTCTGTAGGCGGTAACGCTGTTGGTTGGCAATATTGCTTGAATGGCCTTAAAGATGACATTCGAAGAGATGACGGAGATTCTTTGGAGATGGGCTTATAGATGCCATCTAAAGTAACTATTTATAGAAGTATAAGAAGGAGTTTACGTTTGACTTCATCTGAAGAATGCTTTCCAGAATGAACCTCCAGAGAAGGTGCCTCAGTAGCTGCTTGTCAGATTTAGTCTCTACAAGAAAAGCTTGTCAGAATGAATTTTTGAAGGAAGATTCTTTTCAGAATGATGCTCTGAAGTAAGATGCTTTTCATATTGAAGCTCTAAAGGAAAGTGTTTGTCATGTAGATAGTCACCTCGTCCTGTTTCGAGAATTGATCTACAGTCTGCTTTTGATGGTAAACCTGTCTTATTTCGGGAATTTATACCACCTGGTGATAAAGATAGTTTCCCAGCCTGTTTCAGGAATTGGTTTGCACCTGGTCATAAAGATAGAAAGATAGTTTCCCCATCATGTTTTAGGAGTTAATCTTTGCTCGGTCGTGTATATAATTTCCCCATTCTGTTTCGGGAGTTAATCTTTAATTTGTTCAGGTAGATAGTCACCCCATCTTGTTTTAGGAATTAATCTACAATTTTCTTTCACAGATAGTTTCCCTGTCTTGTTTCAGGAATTAATCTGTGTCTGGTCATCCATATAGTTGCCCCGTCCTGTTTCAGGAATTAACATGGGACCTGCTGTGATACGGTGGTAGAACTGACTTGGGTGTTTTATATTTTATCACAAATGTTGCGGATAGCAAGAGTCTCCACCAACTTTTCTTTTATCTAATAAAGGAAATGGTAAAAAGAACAGGAAAGACCTTTGAGAATTTTCTTGATTCCCGGGGGTAGGTTATGAAAAGGGAAGGTGTTAGCACCATTTTCATCTGTAGTTATTTATGGGCTCTTAATTGCTTGATCATATTGAAATGCTTTGTGTTTGTGTATGTTTGAAAATATTTTTAAAAACGCCTTCGTATGGAAAAATTTGCAATGATTCTCGTATCATTGAGAATATATACAAAGTGTTGGTTTTGAAAATATTTGTTTAAAAAGGAATGTTTGAAAGTTGTTTTGAAGGTTCCAATGTAAGGCAATTTTGTAATGATTCTCTTATCATTGAGAATGTATACAAAATGTTTGTTTTGAAAATTATTTTGAAATGTGAGGTGTAAATGGTTTTGTTTGTTAGCAAGAAATTACGAGCAATCTACCTACTCAAAAAGTCTTTGTTCTTTTCCTGCTCCTTTAGATAGTGTTTGTCTACCATTGATTGGTAGAGAGGCATATCATTAGATGTGAGGGACAGGCGTGGATTATCGTACAGTCATAGAAGGAAACTTGTAAGATGTTTTAGAATTTTTTTTAAGGGACTAAGATCATTTACCGAAGGCAACATTGAAGGATCATCAAGGGACTACAATCATTTAATCGAGGGTCTTTTCTAAAACATCTCACGTTCGAGGGACATGATTGTTTTTATCTGAGGCAACATGTGTGGTTAACCCTAGAGGTGTATGTGTGCAAAGTGTGTTTGATTCAATTTATTCTATCTTGAATTAGGGTTTTCTAATGTTTGATTTTTAATCTTTTCATACAAACCCTAATTACTAACAATAGTAAGGAAAACGATAAATTGCGGAATTTAAATGTTCTACACTATTACAATGCTCTGGGAATGAGGGGTACAAATTTACAAAAGGGAATGACAAGTGAAGTAAACCCTAATTACTATTACAAAGCTTTGACATTTGCATAAATTGTAATGCGAAATAGTAAAATGCGCAAAGAAATGTAAAGTGTAGAAAAGAGAGAAGAAATTGTTTTTAGTGAGTTTTTGATGGAGAAGGTTTTAATTAACCAAATTAAACTAGTTAATTTACAATGGAAGTTTATTAATTATTTAACAAAAACCTAAAATCTAAGTTAATTAAAATAAAACCCTAAGTCTAATTTAATTCTCTAGAAAATAATAATTTTTGAGGTTTTATTTGTTTAAAAATAATGAAATAGAAATAAAAATAAGAAAATGATTGAATTAAGATTTTAATTTAAGAAAATATACATATTTTGTATTTTTAGTTAAAATAAAAATAAATAAAGAAATAAAAATAATAAAATAGTAAGAATATAAAAATATTGGGCTTAGGTGTTGAAAAGTAATTAGAAGGTGAAAAGTAGCAAAAACGTTAGACCCAAAACAAGTTTGTTTGAAATCAGAAAAATAAAAAAGTAAAAAGGAAAAATGGGCATGCGTTATAACATGTAGCAAAGGGGGTGTTATTTAATAAAAAATATTCAGGGCCAAGACAGAGGGCCCAGGCGCGCTTGGAAAAAAAAAGAGGGGCAAAAAATGTTGAAAAAATAACAAAATGGGACGTTGGGGCTCGAACCCAGGTCCCATAGGTAACAGGCGCATGTTTTAACCACTGGGTGGAGATACATTCGTTGGTTTATGTAAAAATTAATCTATATATTATAAACCCTTTCCTGAATGAACTTTGTCTTCTTCCTCGCGCCAGTCCACATAACAATATTTTTGAATTTCAAACTTGCTCATTTCTCAACCATATCATAAATTGTAAACATCAAACTTGTTAGAAATTTCATCATGATTTCAACCATATAAATATCTTAAGCTATAGAAAAAAAATAAGCATGAATTTTGCTTGGTACCAAATTCTGACCTAATTTTTCTATAACTTAAACCTAAAAATTTGTATCACTCAGGCAATATAAATGAGAACTAAAGGCGTGATTAGCTTCAGGGCGATGATTTCTACATTTTATCTTTTGAAATCGAAGGCAAATGATGTTTAAATGTGGAGTTCAAAGTTTGAAAAACTTACCTCAAAACTGGAAATCGTGTAAGAAGTTTAAGCACTCTTGAAGATGTTGTGATGATCTGGATACCTTCACTAAACTCCTAGGAAGCTATTGCAAAGCTTACTTTGGATTGAGAGTGGCTGGATATTCATGTAGAAGTCAATACGCGGAGCTCTGTTTTTGGAAATGGAGGATGATGATGGTGGTGTTACAGTTGTGTAACAGGGTCTTGGATAGGTTCTAAGTTATGTATGGAAGCATTGTGATTGATTTATAGTGAAAATACACGAGTGAAATGTGAGTTTGGAGTGCAAGGTCAGAAGTATCAACAATGAAGAATTTGTGTGTAAATTATGATCTCAGGGAGTTTGAGGGTGCTTCAAGGATTGTAAATTCGTGTCTTAGGTTTCATATAAACTCTCTATTTTTAAGAAAGAGGTTTGGAAGCTTGAAGGGATCAGAAACAAGAGATCACATGTTTTGGTCTTGAAATTTGTTTTTGAAGCAAACTTGACAAACATAGTTCCAATGCATGGTACAAGGACTTGTTGGGTGGTTGATAAGCTCTAGACAAGTTGCTTCTTAATTTGAGATTGTGTATGTGTAGAAAGAACAAGTTCAAAGCTCAAGGAGAGTGGACTTTGTGATTAAAGCCACATTTCTAAAACGGAAATGTTACCTTTGTGCCAAAAATGGATTAATCACTAGGAAAATGGCTTAATCAGTTGTGTAAGCATTTAAATATTGAGTGATTTTCAAGTTTTAAGCCTTTAAATTAATATTTATACATCATGGCTTGAGACTTGTTCAAGTGTTCTTCATGAAAATGACCTATAATAAAAGAATGGATACCCAACTTCTTCTCTTTGAAACTTCTAGCTCAAACATGATCTCTTCAAGTTCTTTGACATTTTGGAAAGCTTGAAACATTGTCTACAACCTTAATGTTTACCACTTTGGCTAAATCAAATTATATCTTGGTGAAAATTGGCCAAGAAATTTGGGCAATAAATCGGCCTAACTTACTAAAATTTTCACTATGTGTTTTATGAATAATGTCATGACTTCATGAGCCTATATCTGCAAATCTAAGAATTTTTTGGACATCAACCCTATGGGTCAAAGTTATATAATTCATTAAGATCTACAACTTTCATGTTGAAAGTTTTCCTTGAATCATCTTACATCTTGGTGAAAAATTGTCATGAAGTAATAAAATTATCAAGGCTAAAAAACACTTAGAATTTTCTAAGTCTTGAAAATATTGACTTTTTGTTGACTTTCTTGACTTTATTGATTCTTGTTGACCAAGTTTGATATTTTTGAATTTCTTTATAAATCTTTACCTTTGAAATCAAATGTTGACCAAAAAGTCAAAGTTTGACTTTTTGTGCATTAGTTGACTTTTCATCAGTTGATAAAATTTCAACTATAAATCCAATGATCTTGAGAAATCATTTAAGCCATGAAATTAGGTCAAAGTATTGTGTTTGAATTCTTAAAATAATGCTTCAAGCCAGTAGGTCATGTACTAGGTCAAAAGTAATCATTCTCACTCAAAACCCTAATTTTGACAATTTTGCCTCTTTAATGATTTTAGCGATTTTATTGAGGAATTATGATCAACCCTTGATCAATTGATGAATTAGAAGTTTTGATGTTGGCCAAAAATTATGAATTTTGACTGTATATTGACCACAGTTGACTTTTTACCCAATATAACTGATTTTCAGTCATATGAGCAATTCATTGAGCAAATTTGTGATGCAAGGCTTGAAACTTGGTATGAGAAATCTTGAAGACCTATAATGAACCATGAAATTACCTCGAGGCATCAAAAGTCCAACTGTCCTTGAGAAAACCAAAACCCTAATTTGTAGGCTCAATGCTTAGGAGGTGAGCTTGTCCGATCAAACCCTTGAGAAACCTTGAGCATTTGATATCTTTGGTGAGAAATTTCTTGAGAAAAGAGAGGGAAAATTTTGGGGTACAACAGCTGCCCCTGTTCAATCTTCTTAAACCCGAAGAGTTAGATTTGCATGTCTGTCATTCATGACTTGAATGTGGAAGATGATTGAACACTTAAGTGCCCAGAAATTTGCACTCGTTTTGTGCACGAAGTAAAACTGTTTGTTGATTATATTGGGAATTGGATTAAAGATGCCATTTGGAAAGATGATGGAGAGTTGTCAGAGATGGGCTTAAATATGCCATCCAAAGTAACTGTTGATAGAAATATCAGAATGAGTTTACGCTCGACAGTATCTGAGGAGTATCGAAATAAATATATGCTTGAGTTAAACTGAACCAGAAAAGGGTCTACTGAGAGAAGTATCAGAATAAATATTAGGTCAATTTAATCTGAGTCATCAGAGGTCTTTAAATATTTAACTGAGAGAAGTATCAGAATAAATCTTTGGTCGATTTAATATGAGCCATAAAAAGTTCTACTGAGAGAAGTATCAAAATAAATATTTAGTCAATTTAATTTGATCCAACAGATGTTTGAAAATATTTAACTGAGAGAAGTATCAGAATAAATCTTTGGTCGATTTAATCTGATCCAGAAAAAGTTCTACTGAGAGAAGTATCAGAATAAATCTTTATTCGATTTAATCTAAGCTAGCAGATGTTTGAAAATATTTAACTGAGAGAAGTATCATAATAAATCTTTGGTCGATTTAATCTGAGCCAACAGATTTTTTTAAATCTTTAACCGAGAGAAGTATCAGAATAAATCTTTGGTCGATTTAATCTGAGCCAGAAAAAGGTCTACTGAGAGAAGTATCAGAATACATTTTTAGTCAATTTTATCTGAGCCAGTAGATGTTTGAAAATATTTAACCGAGAGAAGTATCAGAATAAGTCTTTGGATGGTTTAATCTAAGCCTGAAAAAGGTCTACTGAGAGAAGTATCAGAATAAATCTTTAGTCGATTTAATCTAAGCCAGCAGATGTTTGAAAATCTCTAATTGAGACAAGTATCAGAATAAATATTTGGTTGATTTTATCTGAGCCAGAAAAAGGTCTATTGAGAGAAGTATGAGAATAAATCTTTAGTCAATTTAATTTGATCCAGTAGTTGTTTGAAAATATTTAACTGAGAGAAGTATCAGAATAAATCTTTGGTCAATTTAATCTGAGCCAGAAAAGGGTCTACTGAGAGAAGTATCAGATCAAATCTTTGGTCAATTTAATCTGAGCCAGCAGATGTTTGAAAATATTTAACTAAGAGAAGTATCAGAATAAATATTTGGTCTATTTAATATGAGCCAGAAAAAGTTCTACTGAGTGAAGTATCAGAATAAATTTTTGGTTGATTCAATCTGAGCCAACAGAGGTTTGAAGGGAGTGTTCATCATGTAGATATTTGCCCTATCTTTTGCAATCTACTTTGAGGATTTGTTGATGATATCAGTTTGTCGATTGATCTTTCTTGAAAATGTAAAGAGTTAGTTGTATGCAATGTCATGATTTATGAAATGTATTGCGCAATGATGTTCTCAAAATAAATGAGATTGTGCTATATGCGTTTCGTATGCATATGTTATGATGATTGAATGTACAATGTTGTTGAAGTGTATCTGTCTTGGAAAATAAAACCCTGACTATTGTTAGGGATGAAGAGTATGTGTATCTTTAATATGGTCTAGAATGCTTCTGTTGGGGATTTCTCGTTACTTGTTTGAGGAAAATCTGCAGGGGATGGATTGATTTCTATTTGGAGAATTCATTTCTTATATATCCTTGCTGGGGATAAAACAGATGGTTTAACTTCCGACTCGTCTGGGGAGAATAGAATTAACTGGTATCTGGTCGAGTTCTAGGTTTTACAACATTTTTCTAGGGATAGTGGCAATTTTACTGGGGAAAAGACTTTTGTTAGTGATTTGTAGTAGTCTGAAGAATAGACTCGAGCTAGGAATTTGTAGTCTATTGGGTAAATAAACCTTGTTGGGGAAATAAACCCTTGTTGATGGAGAAGTGATTTGCTGAGGAAACTAACTCTCTTAGGGAAATTGAATTTGCTAAAGAGAAGAGACTCGTCGTGGTCTCTTTCTTCAGTTTTAGAGGAACAAACTCAGTTGGGGAGGAAAAGTTCCATGAATTGTATTGATTGGGACTCTGTGGGGACATTTAATGGGGAGGAGATTATAATTATTTGGAGTGATCTACCGGGGTGATTGTGGGGAAATTTTATAGAGGTGGCTATGATGACTTAACTGTGGATAATCTTATGAAAGGGATTCTGTGGGGGTTTATGGACGGCTTCAGTGTCATCCCAACTCTTATAATTTTGAGTAAATTCTTATCCCTGTTCTTATTTGTTAATAATTAAACATGATCATATGCATATGTTCATTCAATTTTAGTCATTAAATTTTTTTTGCAAACAAAACAGAAAAAACAAAAAGTCTGGACTTTAAAGTATATTTGTATTGATAATTTTCCTATCAACAGGAGATTTTGTACAAAGAGGCGAAAATCCTAGTAAGAGGAAGTCGTCTTGAAATAAAAATAATACAAAGTGAAAACAAAACATATGGCCATATGGAAGTGATCTCATCGGGTTCCAAACTCTACTTTTGCCCATATGTCTTTAAGCATCTCGTCCCTTGCCATTGGAAGAATTTGATTGAACCATTTGAACTTTAGACTTTGGTAATAAAGCTGGTTATAGTGATCCAATGGGACATAGTAGTACGCTTTTAATCCCTAACTTTTTCCTGGACCACCCTTTCGGGTTTTCAGTCCATCAGGATACCCTTTCTTGCCCAAGTTGCCTTTTCAGGTTTTCTACTTGTCGGGTGTAAAATATTTTGTATATATCCCTTATTTTTTCCTGAACCCTTTTGGTTCACCGAAATGCCCTTATTTTTGCATAGGTATGTCAACCTAGAGGGTTGTTCTTATGCGTAGTATTTTTTGACTATGTCCGCATTCACAGGGTGCGGGAAATCTTCACCATCCATAGTGGTTAGCACCATAGCATCGCCCGAGAATACTTTCTTGACAAAAAATGGTCCTTCGTAAATGGGAGTCCAATTTCCAATGGGATCGTATTATGGTAGAATGATGCTCTTTATTACCAAGTCACCAGCCTGGTATACCCGATGTTTGATCTTCTTGTTTAAAGCTTTGATCATGCGTTTCTAGTACATCTGACCATGACAAATAATCGCCAACCTCTTTTCATCAATCAAATTTAGCTGATCCAACCTTGTATGAATCCACTTGTCTTCGCCTAAGTCCGTTTCTTTCATAATCCTTAGAGAAGGAATCTGAACTTTGATAGGCAGAATGGCTTCCATGCCAAAGACTAAAGATAATGGGGTTTCCCTAGTTGATGTTCGCGACAAAGTGTGGTAGCCATGAAGAGAAAATGGTAGCATCTCATGCCAGTATTTATAGGTCATAACCAACTTTTGCACAATCTTCTTCATATTCTTGTTAGCATCTTCCATTGCGCCATTTATCTTAGGTCTGTATGGAGAAGAGTTGTGATGTTTGATCTTGAACTGCATGCAGAATTCAGTGATCATGGTGTTGTTAAGGTTGGTGCCATTGTTAGTGATGATCCTCTCAGGGATACCATACTGACATATGAGGTCATGCTAGATAAATCGGGCTATGGAGTTCTTGGTAACTAAGGAAAATGAAATTGCTTTAACCCACTTGGTAAAGTAGTCAATGGCGACAAGAATGAAACGGTGTCCATTAGAGGCAGTAGGTTTAATTTTTCAAATTATATTGATTTCCCACATTGAAAATATCCATGGGGAAGTCATGACATTCAAAGTTATTGGAGGCACGTGAACCTTATCAGCATAAATTTAGCACTTATGGAAAGTCCTCGAGTAGTGGTGACAATCAGTTTTCATGGTCGACCAATAATAGCCAGCTCTCAAAATATTTTTGGCCATAGTGTGTCAAATGGAATGAGTACCAAAGATACCTTCATGCATATCCTCCGTTATCTTCTCTGCTTCTTTCTTGTCCACACAACGGAGCAGAATTAAATCATGGTTGCGCTTGTAAAAGATCCCATTTCTCAGGAAAAACTTGGCTGAGAACCTTCGCATGAATTTCTTGTCATTGACTGACGCCCCTTCAAGATACTCTTGAGCTTCAAGATATCTTTTTACCTCATGAAAGCAAGGCTTCTCTTCTACACCATCAGTGTCAATCTCACAGCAGTGTGTCGGTTCGTCAAATCTTTCGGCAGTAATTCTAGGAGCTTCATTGTCCCATTTGACCTTAAACATGGATGACATGGTCTCTAAAGCATCTGCCAACTGATTTTCTTCCCTCGGAATGTGTTCAAAGGTAACCTCTTCAAAGTACAGGATCAAGGTTAGCATAAGATCTTTGTAAGGGATAAGATTTGGATGGTTTTTATCCCACTCTCCTTTAACTTAACTGATGACCAAAGCTGAGTCTCCATATACACTTAAGAATTTGATTCTTAAGTCAATAGCAGCTTTAAGACCCAAGATGCGTGCTTCATACTCGGCCATATTGTTGGTATATTCAAAGCTGAGTCTGGAAGTGAAAGGCATATGGAATCCTTTGGGGGAAATGATCACAACACCAATTTTGTTACCAAGTGTGTTGGAAGCTTCTTCAAAAACCATAGTCCATAGGGATCCCTGTTCAAGTCCTTCATACAGTCCAAGCTTTTCACAATCCGTAATCAGTAGGATATTCTTGTCCGGGAATTCAAAGTTCATAGATTGCTAGTCATCTACAACTTGATGTGCCAAATGATCTGCCAACACACTTCCTTTGATTGCTTTTTGTGTAGTGTACTGGATGTCATACTCAGTTAAGATCATTTACCATCAGTCTATCCTACCAGAGAGAGATGGCTTCTCAAAGATGTACTTGATGGGATCCATCTTAGAGATTAATAGAGTAGCATGAGTCAACATATATTGTCTTAGTCGGCGAGCAACCAATACCAAAGCACAACAATTTTTCTCGAGCAGTGAATATCTTGTTTCACAGACGGTAAACTTTTTGCTAAGGTAGTATATTGCATGCTCTTTTCGACCAGACTCGTCATGTTTCCCCAGCACACACCCCATTGAATTCTCTAACACGGTTAAGTACATGATTAGAGGTCTTCATTCGACTGGTGGCATCAGGATTGAAGGCTCTTGCATGTACTCCTTGATTTTGTCAAAAGCTATTTGACAGTCGTCATTCCATCGTACCACCTGATAGTTTTTCAAAAGCTTGAAGAGTGTCTCATAAGTACCAGTCAGGTGAGAGATGAATCTGGTAATGTAGTTTATTCGTCCTAGAAAACCTCTGGCTTCCTTCTCAGTACGAGGAGCTGGCATTTCTTAGATATCTTTGACTTTGTATTTCTTCAACTTCTCAAACAGCATGTGCAGATGATCAAGGTGTTCTTCCTCAGTTTGGGATCTTGCTATCATGTCATCAACATAGGCTTCTATCTCATGATGAATCATATCATGAAATAAAGCCACCATAAATCGTTGATAAGTTGCACCTGCGTTCTTCAGCCTAAAAGGCATGGCCTTATAACAGAAGGTGATCCATTGTGTGATAAAAGTTGTCTTCTCCATGTCTTCGGGTGCCATTTTGATTTGGTTGTAACACGAGAAGCCATCCATGAAGGAGAATACCTTATGTTGAGCAGTTTCGTTAGTCAAAACATCAATATGCGGTAGTGGAAAGTCGTCTTTGGGGATTTCCCTATTTAAATCCCTGTAGTCTACACACATACGGACGTTACCATATTTTTTTTGGATAGAACAACATTTGCAACCCATTGGGGATACGACGTCACTGTCAAGAAACCTGCAATGAACTGTTTCATTACCTCAACCTTGATCTTCTCAGACATATCAGAACGCATGCGACAAACCTTTTGTTTGATGGAAGAACAACCTTCTTTCCTTGGCAGACGATGAACCACGATATCAGTATCGAGCCCTGGCATTTCTTCGTATGACCAAGTGAATACCTCAACATAGTCATGCAACATCTGAACCAATCTGCTCTTAACATTGTCTTCCATGTTGGTTCCGATCTTGACTTCTTTCTTATCTGCCTTTGTACTCAAATTTATCACTTCGACCAGGTATTTGTGCTGTTGGATAGCCTTTTCCTCTTGTATCAGGAGTCTGGCGAGTTCACCAAGTATCTCACAATCTTCTTCACCTTCGTATTCAGCTTGATAGATTGGATTTTCAAAGTCATAAACGACAATATCAGAATTATTGTCAATGAGATATGGAGTGGATATGGATCTGCAAATGTGTATGTGCATGTAAGGTGACATGGATATTTGAAAAATGCAGTAAAGTAAAAGAAAGAAAAGGAGCGCAAAATTTAAATGCAAAATTTTCTAATGTTTTCATTAAATGAGCATATGATATATGAAATGATAACCCTTAACAAATGGACCATTATGCCCCGGGCAAGGCAGATGGTTTGAAGTCATTGTTTTAAAGGAAATTATACAGACAAAGTTCTTAAAGCAATAAAAAAAAAGGAAATAGAAATTACTCCTGGTTGAAGGAGATTGAGATGATGTCTTTGGCCTTCAAGTTGTTAAGTCCACCATCAGTAGTTGGGAATATCCAGTCGTCCAAGCCACCATCAATATCAGTGTCTTCCAGTTCTTTGACTTTATTGTTGCTAATACGGAGAGGTGGTCCACCAGCATGAGCACGTTGAACCTCTTTTCGAGCCTTTGAAGTAAAACCCAACCCAAATTGTCATATTTGTAGGGAATATCAGGAAGTTGTCCCTAGATAATGCCACCTCCATCTTCTACAACAGCCCGAGCACCCTTTAGAGAGGCCATTCTTGGTGTGTCCTTAGAAATAACATGCATAGATTTAGCAACATTAATCGTTGGAGGGATTAATAACAAGTATCCGCTTCCAAGAATAGATGACTTAATGGATCAATTGATGGATGCTCGTGTGTTCAGTAAGATTTATTTGAGTTCGGGTTACCATCAGATTAAAGTGAAGGGTGAAGATATCCAGAAGATAGCTTTGAGAATGCGTTATGGACATTATGAGTATTCGGTGATGCTTTCGGTGTTACTAATGCATCGAGAGTATTCATGGAATACATAAGCCGTATCTTTCATACTTATTTGTTCCGGTTTGTAGTGTTGTTCATTTATGACATTTTGATTTACTCTAAGTCATAAGAAGAACATGTAGAACACTTAAGAGTAGTATTGCTTGTTTTGAAAGAGAAGAAGTTGTATGAAAAGCTATCTAAGTGTGAGTTTTTGTTAAAGGAGGTTATTTTTTCTTGGTCATGTGATCTCAGGTAGTGGCATTGGTTTATATCCATCGAAGGTTAATGTTGAGTTACAATGGGAAACTCTGAAGTCAGCTACTGAGATTAGAAGCTTTATGGGATTAGCTGGTTACTATAGAAGGTTTATCGAAGGTTTTTCTAATTTGGCACTTCCGTTGACTAAGTTGACTTGATAAGGTAGTTTCTTATGCATCATGGCTGTTGAAGAATCATGAGAAGAACTATCCTACGCATGAGTTAGAGCTTGCTGCAATTGTGTTTGTGTTAAAAATTTGGAGGCATTATGTTTACGGTTCTGGCTTTGAAGTGTTTAGTAACCATAAGAGCTTAAAGTATTTATTCGATCAGAAGGATTTGAATATGAGGTTACAAAGATGGTTGGAATTGTTAAAGGATTATGATTTCGGTTTGAATTATCATCCAGGAAAAGCAAATGTGGTAGCTGATGCATTGAGTTGAAAGACTTTACATATGTAGACAATGATGGTTAAAAAGTTGGAATTAATTGAACAGTTCAGGGATATGAGCTTAGTTTGCAAGGTGACACCGCGGAGTGTTATGTTGGGTATGTTGAAGATTAATAATGAATTTCTAGACAGTATCAAAGAAGCTCAAAAGTTGGATGTGAAACTGGTAGATTCGATGGTTGGGGTTGATAAGTCTGAGAATAGTGATTTTAAGTTAGATGCCCAAGGTGTGTTGAGATTTCATAATCGGATTTGTATTCCTGATGATGCGGAGATAAAGAAAGTGATCCTTGAAGAGGGACATAGAAACAAGTTGAGTATTCATCCAGGAGCTACAAAGATGTATCAGGATTTGAATAATTTGTTTTGGTGTCCTGGTATGAAGAGTGATATGGCTCGGTTTGTGTATGCATGTTTAACTTGTCAGAAGTCGAAAGTTGAACATCAGAAGCCTACAGGGTTGATGCAACCGTTAGAAGTTCCAGAATGGAAATGGGATAGCATTTCAATGGACTTTGTGACGGGGTTACCTAATACTTTAAGAGGACATGACTCGATTTGGGTGATTGTTGATAGGCTTATGAAGTCGGCTCATTTTATTCCTATTAACATCAGTTTTCCAGTGTCGAAGTTGGTTGAGATTTACACTAGTGTAATTGTGAAGCTGCATGGTGTTCCTTTATGCATTATGTCGGATAGAGATCCAAAGTTTACTTCTGATTTTTGGAAGAGTTTGCAAGAAGCATTAGGTTCTAAGTTGAGGTTGAGTTTGGCGTATCATCCTCAGACGGATGGTCAGACTGAACAAACTATTTAGTCGTTGGAAGATTTGTTGAGGGCATGTGTTCTTGAGCAGGGAGGTTCGTGGGATACTTACCTTCCGTTGATAGAGTTCACTTATAATAACAGTTACCATTCTAGTATTGGGATGTCACCTTTTGAAGTGTTGTATGGTGGGAGATGTAGAACTCCTTTATGTTGGCATGAATTTGGAGAAAGTGTAGTGCTTGGACCTGAACTTGTTCGTGAGACTACTAAGAAGGTGATGATGTTTCTGGAAAAGATGAAAGCTTCCCAAAGTAGACAGAAGAGTTATCATGAAAAGTGAAGGAAAGATTTAGAATTTCAAGTGGGTGACCATGTGTTTTTGAGAGTTACATTTGTGACTGGTGTTGGGTGAGCATTAAAGTCTAAGAAGCTCACTTCTCATTTTATTGGTCCATATCAGATTTCAGAGAGAGTTGGGAATATGGATTATAGAGTGGCTTTACCGCCTAATATTTCTAATTTGCATGATGTGTTTCATGTGTCGCAACTCCGAAAGTATATTTCAGATCCATCTCATGTGATTCATATGGATGATGTGCAAGTACGGGATAACCTTACTGTTGAGACGATTCTTGTACGAATCGCGGATCGTGAAATAAAGACTTTGAGAGGAAAGGATATTGCTTTGGTGAAAATGGTTTGGTTAGGAGCTGCCTGAGAAAGCATGACTTGGTAGTTGGAAAGCAAGATGCGGGACTCCTGTCCTGTGTTGTTTGATTAAGGTAAATTTTTTAGGACAAAAATATTCTAAGTAGGGGAGAGTTGTAACACCCGTAATTTAATTAATTATTTAATTAAATTATTTCTGGATTATTTGCGAGTTGTGTTATGATGATAGATGTTGTGTTGTGATTATTTGCATTAACTTATTCGATTAAGTTGATGAATAATATTAGAATAATACTATTATTTGATGTGGGCTTAATTTAGTGATTAGAAGTAGAAGAAAGAGGGGGGGTGTAGGAGAATAAGCCCATTAATACATAATGAGAATTATAGTGTTATGATATTAGTTATTTATAAATAATAAGGAAAAAGAAGTAACGGTAAGGATAAAAAGGAATAAGGGTTGGAAGAGAGAAGAGAACGTGGAAGTTGCAGAAAAGAAGGAAAAGAGGCAAATCGAAATTCGATCGGAAAATTGTAGAGCAACCTTCAATCCAAGGTAAGGGTGGGGTTCTGACTCTATAATAAGGTTTATGACGAGTAGTATATGGGATTAGATTCAGAAGAAATTGTTTTGTTTGGGATTGATATATATGTATTGTTGTTTGATGATAAATCAATGATTTAGAGATGAATAATGATGCCCTAATGATGTATAATTGATGTAGAAACATAGGATTTTCATAAAGGATGATTACCTATGATTAAATGATGTTTTTAGGACCTAGGGCAGGGAAATTGCAGTGAAAATGCAGTCAAATCGCAGAATAAATTCAACACAGATCAGTATGAGTCGACCTCAAAGGCCATGCGTCGAAACATGTAAGATTTAAGACTAAGGATGAGTCGATACAAAAGGATCATGTGTCAACACATGCAGTGTTCTAGACTCAGTATGAGTCGACACGAGGGGTTTCGTGTTGACTCATGCAGGATTCCAGACCCAGTACACGTCGACTCAAAGACGTATGCATCGACTCATGCAGTCCAATTTTTTACATATTCTTCCAAAGGCTGTAAATTGAGTTTCTGGACTCCGTTTGAGGTGTCGTTTGAAGCGTTAGATAGATAACGCGATGAACTTCATATATAATGATTAAAATGAAGGATAAGAAGAATAATACTAGTACCTAAATTAGGATAGATTTAGCTTCCCGGGTTAATCGCTATGATGACTTTGTGAAGTATGATGAGGATAAGACGATCATAGATTATTGCTTGGTTCATAACAGTAATATTAACAATAATAATGATGTAGTATTGCATTATAATAATACGTAGAGGTTTAGTAATTAGAGATAAGCATTAGATGAGTTATTAATTGGCATAGTCGAGAATTGTCTGAATATTTATGGGCGATATTATGTTGTAGGCCTATGGCCAATGTTGAATGGTTGATGACCTACTATTGTGTTGTGGATATGGTTACGTTGTTGTGGATTTACGTGGATGAATTATGCTGATGATTTATGTTGATGAATTTTGTTGATGAATTATGATGAGATGCCTCTAATTATTGGAAGTTATTGAGTTGTAGGCATCTGGCCAACGATGATTCATGTTGAGATGTTGTTAGTGGTGGTTGTTGTTACTACATTCATGATTGTGTCGCATACATTTCATATCAAGATGGAGTTGATTCTCGTTAAGATGGCCTGTATTGGAGAATATTAAGATGAAGGCTTATGCCTTGTTGATGCCTTTATTTATTGGCAATTATTTTAACATGGGAGTTCTGCTCCAATGGTACCACATGCATTTGCATAGTATTGTGTTGCATTATATGATTGCATAAGGAAGTTGTGTATTGATGTGGTAAATCATGTACGTTGTTGATGTTCCCTTGCGGTTATTGTTGTTTATAAGATATGAAGTGGTGATAATATATGATCTAATCTAATATATTATTTATCATATGTTTTATTATATTGTTAGATATCTCGCCCCTTCTGTTTGAATGGTACCCTTACGTTGGTAACGTGCAGGTAATCCAGAGTGAAGGTGGTTTACCTTCAGTAGTTAGAGTCGGTGTCATTGCTCTGATGCATAACACTCGGGGGGATGAACGCTTGTTGCTTTTAGTTATTGTTATTCCAGTTGTTGAACTTTAATTTGATTGTTGCTAAGTATCTGTTATTTTGATGTTGTTGTAATGTGGGACAAGGATGTTATTATGATTCCGCTGCATAGTTGTTCAAGTTATTGAATTAAGAGATTAAATTATTTATCTTTTGGTTCATTCAAAGTTTTAAAGTGTTATGTATCTAGGTTGAATGCAATGGTTTTCAAGTTGAATTTGTGGCATCCTGATTCAGTTGTATGAATTTTATAACTCTGATTTACATTTATAATTGCCTGGTAGAATTAGGGTGTTACAAAGCATGTCTTTGGAATTACTCAAAAATACCAAAATATGAGCAAGATATAGCCCTTAGAAGTTCAAAACCCTAGCTTCTAGAGCACCAAAATGACTTGGAAAACCCTTTCAATTTTGACAATCTTCCTTGCCTAATAACTCTTGCCATGTGAATATAAGTTGTTGTGGATGATAATAAAAACCCATAGCAACAAAAACCACCTCCAAATATTAAGAATTGAGAGATTTATGCACTCGTGATCAAGAAAACAAGAACTTGTTCAATTAGGTAAAACTTCTTCAATCAACTCTTGCGTATTTTGATTTTCTTTTGACAAATTTAGGCATGATAAATCATAGTATACCTTGTCATGATATTACTTCAAAGTATCTTCAATTCTGAAGCTTAAATCTCAATGAAACTTTGTTGAAGAAGGAATAAAAATAAACTCATGAACCTATAAATCAAATTGATGAAATGTGTTTTGCCATTACCTATAATATCATAAATTAGAGCAAACATTCATTTTATTTATTAGTTAAAAGTTAATCAATACAAAGCATAGATGATCAAAATATATAAATCAAGGGGCTTGGTGATTCCTCATGAGAAAACCTAGAGGTAGGGAGAAGAGTCAAACCTTAGTGTGATCTTGATATGATAGAGTTGATATAAGATGATAGAGGAATCTTAGGGGGAAAAATCGTGGTACAACAACTGCCCTTATTTAAGCATCTTCTATCCGGAGATATAGAAGTTAAAATCTTCGTGTCGACGCAATTGAATATACTTAAATATAAAACAAGCCCTGTTTTTTGGCCCTAAGATTCCATGCAATGCTTATGATTATGCATGCAAACAAACAACTCCAAAGGTGACACATGACACCACTGGGGAAACAGAAAATACAAGATCAAAAGAAAAATAGACAAGGAAAATAAATCACTAGTGAACAGAAGACTCGACTCTATTGGGGTAAAGCCCAAGGAGGAGACAAAGTAACATCAACTCAAACATTAAGGAGAGAAAAATAAAGGATAACACTGATCGACAAATAACCACAAACTTTCCATTCACTAAGAAGATAGCAAAAAAAGTAATGTCGACCCACAGAGGGGAAAGAAGTGGTAGGATAATGCAAGCAAACATCAATATTAGGGTAAGCCACAAATTACCAGCATTAGTACTTATGACTGGAAATAAATAAACTTCTCCAGAGAAAAGTGAATCTCAACGATGAACTATCTCCCATAATGACGAGACTACCATTCATTGGAGTAACAAATCTCAACAATGAACTATCTACCATAATGTTGAGACTACCATCCATTCGAGTAAACAAATCTCAACAATGAACTATCTCCCATAATGACGAGACTACCATCCATTGGAGTAAACAAATCTCAACAACGAACTATCTCCCATAATGACGACACTACCATCCATTGGAGTAAAAAAATATCAACAATGAATTATCTCTCATAATGACGAGACTACCATCCATTGGAGTAAACAAATCTCAACAACGAGATATCTCCCATAATGACGAGACTATATCCATTGGAGTAAAAAAATATCAATAATGAACTATCTCCCATAATGATGAGACTACCATCCATTGGAGTAAACAAATCTCA
Organism: Vicia faba; assembly: GCA_948472305.1. NCBI lineage: Eukaryota > Viridiplantae > Streptophyta > Magnoliopsida > Fabales > Fabaceae > Vicia > Vicia faba. The sequence continues at coordinate 539,639,321 of OX451741.1, forward strand.
ACAAAAAACTATCTCCCATAATAACGAGACTACCATTCATTGGAGTAAACAAATATCAACAATGAATTATCTCCCATAATGAAGAGACTACCATCCATTGGAGTAAAAAAATCTCAATAATGAACTATCTCCCATAATGACGAGACTACCATCCATTGGAGTAAACAAATCTCAACAACAAACTATCTCCCATAATGATAAGACTACCATCCATTGAAGTAAAAAAATCTCAACAACGAACTATCTCTCATAATTACGAGACAACCATCCATTGGAGTAAACAAATCTCAACAACGACCTATCTCCCATAATGAAGAGACTACCATCCATTAGAGTAAACAAATCTCCACAACGAACTATCTCCCATAATGACGAGACTACCATCCATTGGAGTAACAAACCTAAAAAATGAACTATCTCCCATAATGACGAGACTACCATCCAATGAAGTAACAAACATGAATCTTCTCTACGAACTAACGTACTTACCGGGGAAGAACAGGTTGCTCAAATAAAGACACTTGTCGTTTGCTATTATGAGAGGTAGTTGTAATAATGACTTCCTAGGGAAATGCCAATATATTCTTGCTGAGGAGATAAAATCTTCTCGTGCAAAATAAATGCACATTGTCAAATCAGGGCTCAAAGCCTGTAGAAATCAGAATAATAATGTTGCCTAAAACCACTGATTCAAACCATAAATAAACCGAAATGAAAAAGTCAACCAAGATAGCATCTGATGAGAACTAAACTCAAAGGGGAAACATGGATCTAATCAAACAATGAACTGAATAGGAAGGCTGAAGAAATTTTTTTCCACGAGGGATAACTCAGTGGGGAAATTGAAAGAATATACACTTTCTGCATAAGGTTGACACTATATTGGAGAGAGGGTAACATGACTCTGCAAAATAGGGTAATATACCAACAAAAAACATCAATAACTGCAAATGAGAAATGAATGGTTAAATTCAGCTATGCGTGTTGTATGTATGAATGTACGAATGTTATCACATATATGCCAACAAAATGAATAAATAACATTGGGAATAACCAAACAAAACATGCTTGGGTAAAGTCAACACTCGGCTAAATCACATCCATGATGAAAATTTATAAGAAAGTAAGCACCATTTGAGGAAACAAATTCCTATTCCACGTCTTAAATTCACTGGGAAGAAACATAATTCGAAAATAATTAATTTAAAATAGTGAATCGAGACAGATATAGGTATATAACGTCCTCCTTCAAGCTTCACTAGGGGACTTCACACATACTTCCATGGGGAAAACAATGCTTCAACTTCTGTAGTTCCCATAGGGATTACAATACTAACTTCAGTAGGGCAGATGAAAACCATGTCGTTGAGATATCAACTGGGGATCCCATTCTTACTTTACTGGGGAATAAAACACCATATCATCGAGAGGATCCCAAAATACATTCTTCAATACCAAGAGTGATGATTACACAGACCTCCTTGGGGAGAAATTATGAAACCACATGGGTATAACAACTTTCAGAGAGAAACATTATCTCAGCTTTACTTGGGGATTCAAGAAGTCAAACAATACCGCAAGAAATCAAAATTATGGGGATTTTAAATCAAACCCAGCACATGGCGGGAGAAAACCTAAAAAGTTGACAAATATTTCAACACTTCTTAGAAAAGATACTTCCCTTGTCTAGTTGCCTAGGAAATATACAACAACAATAATGCCAACACTACAAAAGGGTGACATTTTATAAATGATTCCACCTCAACATGCAAAGGGAGAAGGGACTTTCTTCATATGAGCGAAGACCTTACTGGGGAATCTGGGATAGAGGTTTCAGACCATGCAAACCTGAAATCAAAATGAACCAAGACTTAACTGGGGAAAATGGGATCACAAACCCAACACCACACCCTACATCAATTGTTATGATCTCCAACTATCTGAGAAACACAAGAAGATCATACGCATACCAGCAAGAGTGACCTGGGAGAAATTTCCTAGGGAATACATACTTCCAAAATTTCAGAGTTAGTCCATCCTTGGAATCACCATTTTGGTTTTTCTTGAGTCACAAAATCTAAAGTAAAAATTTATTTTTAAATTCCTTTCAAAAAACAATTTTTTTATTTAATCTTTTTTGTTTTGGAAATTACTATCAATAATAAATGGAGTCTTTGTAAGCAGAATAAAATAAGAATTGCAAAGAATTGAATAAAAACTCAAACTTTATTAATAGAATGGTAGTCTGCGAATGGCAAGACTCCAAAGATAATTACAAAGTTTGGAAAATAGTAATACATTGGAAAAAGATACATTGAAACACAATGACCACTATTCTCCCTGACAACTTTGAATTTCTGAGTAGCGACTTTTGTTGAAGTGTTATGATAATACGAGAAAATTCTTGCTTCAATGACCAAGTCTTGTCTGATGCAATTACTTGCCAATAAATCCCAAACTTTTTCCTAGGTTGCCCTTGCGAGTTTTCAGCCTAGTGGGAAGAATTTAATCTGTTTATGGGTCTTATTTTTGCCTAGACCGCCCTTTCGAGTTTTCAACTTAGCGAGTTGTTCTTTTATTTCTTTAGGCAAAGTATTTCTTGACTGCATTAGCATTCATAGGACGTGGGAACTCCTCTCCGTCCATAATTTCAAGAATCAATGCACCTCTAGAGAAGGCTTTCTTAACATAATATGGGCCTTCAAAATTGGGAGTCCACTTGCCCCAGGAATCAGCGTTAAAAGACATGATCTTCTTGAGCACGAGGTCGCCTTCTCTGAATTAGCGAGGATTGACCTTCTTATCAAAATATTTCTTCATCCTATTCTAGTATAACTCACCATGACACAAGGCTTCCATTCTCGTCTCTTCAATCAAATTCAATTGGTCAAACCTGTTCTTGACACACTCAACTTCTAACAACTTGGTTTCCGTTATCACACATAAAGGGGGAATCTCAACCTCGACGAGGAGCACTGCTTCCATACCATACACAAGAGAGAACAAGGTTTCCCCTGTAGAAGTGTCGATAGATGTACGATACCCATGGAAAGCAAAAGGGAGTATCTCATTCCAGTCTTTATAGGTAACAACCATCTTCTGGATGATCTTCTTGATGTTTTTATTAATAGCTTCAACAACCCCATTCACCTTGGCCTTTAAGGAGATGAATTATGATGGACAATCTTGAATTCTTCACAAAGTTCTGTCATCATCTTTATATTCAGATTCGAGCCGCTGTCAGTGATAATCCTGCTGGGCACACCATACCGACATATAAGATTGTTCTTGATAAAACGTACAACCACCTGCTTAATAACATTAGCATATGAAGTTTCTTCCACCCATTAGATAAAGTAGTCTATTGCTACCAAGATAAAATGATGTCCATTTAACGCCTTGGGTTCAATCATGTCAATACCCCACATAGAGAAAGGCCACGGGTAAGAAATAACATTGAGAAGCGTCAGAGGCCCATGAATTTTGTCAGCGTAAATCTGGAATTTATGGCACTTCTTTGCAAATTTGAAACAGTCAGATTCCATTGTCAGCCAATAGTAACCTGCCCTAAGAATCTTCTTTTCCATCAAATGTCCATTAGCATGAGTGCCAAAGTATCCTTCATGGATTTCACGCATCAACATGTTTGCTTCGTGTCTATCCACGCATCTGAGCAAGACCATGTCATAATTTCTTTTGTATAACACATCTTCATTGAGGGAGAAGCTTCCTGCCAACCTTCTCAATGTCTTTCTATCTTTGTTTGATGCACCAAACGGGTATTCCTGAGTCTAGAGAAAATGCTTGATATCATAATACCAAGGTTTTTTCGTTTGACGTTTCCTCTATTGCAAACAAATGAGCTGGCCTATCCAGATGTCGTATTGTGGTACGAGGCACATCATTCCAAGTATTCACTTGATACATAGAAGCCAGAGTGGCTAAAGCGTCCTCCATCTAATTCTCATCTCAGGGAATATGATGTAATTCAACTTTATTAAAGAAGGGTAATAATCTTCTAGCATAGTCTTCGTAGGGAATCAAGCCAGGGTGACGAGTATCCCATTCTCCTTTAATTTTATTTATTACCAAAGCTGAATCGCCATACACATCTAGAATTTTGATTCTAAGATCAATAGCCTCCTTGAGTCCCATTATACAAGCTTCATACTATGTCATGTTATTGGTGCAATCAAATGCCAACCTTACAATCAATGGGATTTGCGATCAATGAGGAGTGATAATCACAACACCAATTCCTTTACCATAAGCATTCACAGCTCCATCAAATACCATACCCCACCGGGATTCAGGATCAGGACCTTCCCAAGGAAAAGGTTCATCACAATCTTTTATTTTCAAAAACATCACATCCTCATCAGGGAAATCATATTTAACAGATTGATAATCATCAACCGGCTGGTGAGCAAGATAATCTACCAAGACAGTGCTTTTTTATAGCCTTCTGAGTATGGTATTCAATATCATATTCAGACAATAGCATCTGCCAACGGACAATTTTCCCAGTAAGAGCAGACTTTTCAAAAATATAGTTAATTGGATCCATTTTGGAAATCAACCAAGTAGTATGATTCAACATATATTGTCGGATACATGATTAATGGTATTCCTTCAATAGGAGAGAGCAAGATAGGAGGTTCAAGTAAATACTCTTTAATGCTTTCAAATGCATTTTGGCAATCATCAGTCCATACACAACCTTGATATTTCTTTAAGAACTTAAAGATCGACTCATATTTTGCAGTCATATGGGCAATAAATATGGAAATGTAATTCAAACGCCCAAGGAAGCCTCTAACTTGCTTTTTAGTTATTGGTGCTGGCATTTCTTGAATTGCTTTAACTTTATCAAGGTCAACTTCAATTCCCTTTTGGATGACAATGAAACCTAACAATTTTCCTGATCAAACACCAAGGGTGCATTTATTTGGATTCAAGTAGAGACGATACTTCCTCAAACGCTGAAACAATTTCAACAAATCTTCTATATGCCCTTCTTCAGTCTGGACTTAGCAATCATATCATCAATGTATACCTCAATTTCCTTGTGCATCAGATCATGGAATAGAGTTGTCATAGCCCTCTGGTACGTTGCACCAACGTTCTTCAACCCGAAGGGCATCACTCTATAACATAATGTTCCCCAGGGTTTGATAAACGTTGTTTTTTCCATGTCCTCAAGAGCCATTGTGATTTGTTTATTTCCATAAAATTCGTCCATGAACGAGAATACTTTGAATTGTGTTGTACTATCAACCAACATATCAATATGTGGAAATGGAAAATCATCTTTTGGACTAGCATTGTTTAAATCTCTATAATACACGCACATGTGAACTTTTCTGTATTTCTTTGGTACTGGGACCATATTGGCAATCCATTTAGGGTACACCGATGTCACAAGAAAACCGACATTAATCTGCTTTAAAAATTCTTCTTTAATTTTCACTACCATATCAGGGTGAGTTCTTCGCTTTTTTTTCTTGATTGGCGGGCATTCTGGCTTTAGCGGAAAATGATGTTCCACAATATCTGTATCCAATTCCGACATGTCTTGGTAAGACCAAGCAAATATATTCACATACTCTTTCAACAATTTAATCAACCTGCTCTTCACACTTGGATGCAACAATGCTCCAATCTTGACTTCTTTTGGATCTTCCTCTGAACCCAAATTGATTGTCCCTAATGGCTCTTTATACGAATGAATGGCATTTTACTCGCGCTCAAGAAACTGTGAAACCTCTTCTGGGATTTCATCATATTCTTCTTCTTCGGTCACATATGCAGGATATTCAAATTTGGGAGAGGGTGCAGGGTCATTGTATTCAACATGTTTTTTAATTAACCTGCACATTTGATTTATGATTGCTTTTAGAAACTGACACATATAGCAAGTGATTATGCATAATTATTTACAGTTATTATTTATTTTTGAAAGGTTTTTTCTGATTATCATTTTCTAAGAAAAAGAAGAAAATGAAGACACAATTTGGGAATCAAACACAACTTTTATTATTGATTTTAAAGATCAAAGCAACAGATATGCCCATACAATGTCAATACTTTCACCTTGGGCAGAGTGAACGATTTTTTTGAAAAGATTAACAAAAACAAATTACTTTGAAATATGAATATAAGAGGGAACATCAATATTGATCCAATTTTAGACTCTAACTCCATGCGTCACGTAGTTCAGCATGTCCTGCTCAGCTTCACCTTCCACAATAGCATTAATCCTACGAACAATTGGATGAAGATAACCACCACTATGAAAAATATCTTGATATTTTCCCAAAGCAAGCTTCAGTTTCATATTCTTAACTTTACCATTCTTCACAGAGAATCCCAAATCAACTCTATTCTTATTCACAGGTGGACCCAGAATCCGCCCCTATACTTTACTAGAGCCATTACGCACTACCCACTGAGCATCCTTAAACAAAGCTATATAATTCTCATTTTCCCTTATATTATAAAGGGATAAAGCTTGGAAATGAGTTCCAACAACAGCTTCATTCGCTTCCACAATACTGAAAGAGGATAAATGAGATATTAATAAAGCATGTTCTCCATTTATGATGACCACCTTTCCTTCACGAACAAACTTCAGCTTTTGGTGTAAAGTTGAAGTGACATCCCCTACCTCATGTATCCATGGTCGTCCCAGTAAATAACTGTAACCGAGAACAATATCCATAACCTATATAGTAATCTGAAATAAGTGTGGGCCTATATGAATAGGCAAATCTACTTCCCCGATGACAGACTTCCTTGATCCATCGAAAGATTTCACAATTATGTGACTTGGGCGCATGGGAGTTTATAGGTACTTCAGCTTCATAAGTGTGCTCCTCGGTATGACATTTAAAACGGATCCATTATCAATCAGCATGTTTGATAATGAATCATTCTTAGAGTTCATGGAGATATGGAGAGCCAAGTTATGATTCTTTCCTTCATCGGGCATCTCGTCATCACAGAAACTCTGGTTATTACAGGAGGTCATATTCCCAACAACACTACTGAATTGGTCTAAAAAAGGCATATCACTTTCGATGAAAGCTTGATCCAACACTCTCATCAAAGATTCCATGTGGGCAAAAGAGTTTATTAGCAAGGCTAGAATATATATCTTTGATGGAGTATGCAACAATTGATCTATGATCTTGTAGTCGATCATCTTGATAATATTTAATATATCGTCCATATATTTTTCCAGAGTAGTACCCCTAAATTCCCGCACTGCTTTCTTGGGTTCAATACTTGCAACATCCTTTTTATCAGCATTAACATTCCCTCGAATGATAGGTGCAAAAACACGACCACTACGGGTCACTCGGCTGGCTTCAGCAATATTCTTGACATCAGACAAAGGTTGGATGGGAACTTCAACACCATCCTCTAGGATTATCACATTGTATTTATATGGAACGACTTTGTCTGATTTGTAAGGAACATGACCCGACAAGAAAATCACCACTAGAGCAACAACTGGCTTGCCATGGTACTCAATCTATATAGGGGCGGGAACACCAAAACAAGGAATAATAACATTCACCCCTCTTCATAATACTTATAAATCACAAAATCATTGTTGGAAAGAACATCTTCATCTGAGGAAAAGAATTCATATGCAGTAGCATACTCATCATCTGACACAATCTCATCCAAGCAATCTTCAATAACATTAATCTCACGATAATCATCTCTATTGCCTGAAATCTTGATAGTACCATTGTACAATAACAACTTAACACCCTTTTTCACAATGGAACAACCACAAGAATCTCTGCAGTAGATTCGACAAGACCCATAATGGTGTTCTTCTTGACCATCCATGTGACAGAAGGTAGCATGCAACTGCACCAAATCATCATTCATATGATTCACGTCAAAAATTCGGAATTCTCCAGGACATCCAAAGACCATATTCACATCTTCTTTGTAATTTTCCCTAGGCATGATTATATTAATGATGCCTTTCGTCCATCATTTCCTGAAGATCAACTTTTGTCTTATCACATCCTTGGATATCTGTACTGCAAATACCATAACCAGAGGTCAGCATGCATCTTTACCAAATTCCCTCTAGCCAGGTTGATATCAAAAATATGGAATTTGTCAGGACAACCAGCAACCATGTTTACAACATTTGCTCCTCCATGCTTTGGAAAAGGATTATCTTTCACGTTAGGGCCAACATCTTTAAAGGATAAAAGTCCAGATCTCACCATCTTTTGTACTTCAGATTTCAAAGGATAACATTTCTAAATATTGTGCTCTGGTTCTCCTTGATGAAAAGCACACGTCTGGTCTGCCTTATAATAGTAAGGTAAAGGTGATGGTATAGTAGGGGGTGGTCTGGTCTGAACCAACTTCCTTTGAATCAATGTCGGGAGTAACTTTGCATAGCTTGTCAAAATTGAGTTAAAGGCTTCTATTTTATGACTTTTCCCTTGATTCCCCTGAGGAGATGGTCTCTAATAGGCAACTTCTGTTAGAGCTACATTGACGACTGGAGTCACAGAAGTAACCTGTTGCTGGTACCGTTGATGCTTTCTAATTGGTTTAATCTTCCTTTCTCCAATAACAATGTTCATTTCACTTTATTTCTTTCGAGAGAAACCGTACGAAGACTTCTTTGTCCCTTCATCTCTTATCAAACGCCCTTCTCTGACAGCCTCTTTCAAATGAACACCCATGCTTACCATTTCGGTAAAATCACTCAGCGCACTGGCGACCATCCTTTTGTAATAAAATGATCCAAAATTTTTTAGGAAGACCTTGGTCATTTCTTGTTCTCCCATAGGTGGCACCACCTGGGCAGCTATCTCGCGCTATCTCTGCGCATATTATTTGAATGACTCATTGTCTTTCTGAGCCATTGCCCTTAACTGGTCACGGTTAGGCACCATGAACATATTGTACTTGTACTGCTTGATAAAGGCTTCTCCCATATCATTGAAGGTACAAATATTACTACTATCTAGACTCATATACCACTTCAGAGCAGCACCAGTTAAACTATCTTGGAAGAAATGAATGAGAAAATGTTGATCATCAGTATGGGTGGTCATCTTTCTGATATACATCGCAAGGTGGTCACGAGGGCAAGAGTTGCCCTTGTACCTCTCAGATTATGGTATTTTAAACTAGGCTAGCACCTTTACATTGGGAACAAGGCAGAGTTCACTAACGTTGTCCAAACAATTCTTTTCCTAAAAGGGCCTTCATTTCCTTCTACATCTCATGGAACTGGTCTTGAAAGTCATCCAACCGGCCATATAAACCCATACTTTCACTTGGAGGATAAAAAGGACGATAAATTTCATCATTAATAAACGAAATAACATTCACCAAAGGAGGTGCAGTATAGTGGATCTCATTTCTAGTAGCATGAGTAATATGCACCACAGGAGGTGCGAGAGTAGCAGCAACTTGCACAACTGGAGCATCCCGAGTGTCAAGATTAAAACCTTATGGCATGAAGTTTTCAGGCATTCCCCATGGGTAACCCTGAGGCATGCGATTCTGAGAAACAGTAACTGGGGTAACAGAAATAGGAATTGATGGACCTCCGGAAGCAATTAATGTTGTTAAGGTTGAGCGAGTGGTGGATAATTCTGAGCAGCCACCAATGATTCCATCAAAGAAGTCAGATTAGCCATACCAGCCTTTAAAGCAGTAACTTCTTCGCGCAGCTCGTGATTCTCTTGTTCAAGATTCTCCATTTTCTTCCTGGAATTAGCTCGAGTATTGTACCGGTGAGACAACTTGCTGAACGAAGTAAAGAAATTCAGTAAGACACCTAGGTATGGGCATAAATGCAAGAAATATGTACCAGTTGATGCATGATATGTGATGCACATGATTTATTTTTTATTATTAATATTTCAAGAGACTCAAATAATTATAGACAATTTTGCAAATATTAAAGTACCAACACATTTTGAAATACTGAAAATCTCATTATAATAACTTCAAAATGGATTACAACTTTTTCATACAAGTTTCAACAATTTCAGTACAAGAGGAGATAGAATCTAAAATCCTAAAAAAGAAAATCTTATGAAGATCACTCGACACACTGACACTTTCCTGTGAGTCTTGCAATCTGAGCCTTCAAATACTTGTTCTCTTCTTCATACTTGTCGGTAACCACTTTCCAATCACCAGAGTCGATAAGTGAATGACTAAGTCCTGAATGAGCTCTAGAGGAAAATAAATCCTCTTGGTTCTCCATCATCTCTACAACACGACTCTCAAGAATTTCAATTAAGTCATCCTTCTCCTTCAAGTCTGCTCGGTAGGACATCTCTAAAGTCTGACACTTATTCTTCCAAGCCTCCTTCTCCTACTGCATCCTGAATAGGGTATGCTAAAGCTCTTTCACACCATCTTAAAGGGGAGGAGTGGTCTTCACAAACATATCAGGCATATGTGCTTCACGGGAATACGACATCTTCAACTGGATTGCCCTTACTTGTACCCACTGGATATGAGGCTCTAAAGAAATAGCTCCTCTAGGTCCCAAGTCCTTTCTACTCTTCCTGGGAATATGGCGCCAAGCCTTTGAATTCTCCTCCTTAAATTTCTTATGTTCCTCTCCCTCTTTGAGAAAGAAACCACTCCTATGAATACTATTTGGCTTATCTCTCATTGGATATCCAAGTTGTCGCCGTGTAGGAACGGGATTGTAGTTATTTCCTCCCTTTGTACCAAGAAGAGGTACATTGGGGAAACTACCATAACTGTCGACAATCTCGACATCACGGTAAGACTGATGATACCAAACAATATATGAATGAGTGAGGGCCATAATCTTTGGAGTCCAAAGAGGTTCCTTCTTGACATCCCAGAAAGAATCGGACCGGAGTAAGTGAGAAATAAACCACTGATACAGCAAAGTTGTGCAGAAAATGATCACTCCTCCATGATAAGAATCTAGAAGATGAATAGAGTAATAAGCATCTCCTAATAATGTAGGGACTAGATTCCCTATAAAAAAATCCTGATGGCATTGATACCCACAAAGTTGTCGACGTTCGGAAATAAGAACAACCCATAAGCAAGCAGAGCAAAGATGGCCTCAAAAGTAATTGTACTCTTAATCCTAGCAAAGTAATAAGCTTTCTCCAATAAAAATTGAGCGGGTAATCCTCTAATTCCTCCTTTGGTAGTCATGTGGGCCTCAATCTCAGACTTCCCCAAAAGAACCATGGCAGCAATCTCTTGAGACTTTGGCTCCTCCTCCAAACCGGTGAAAGGAACACGATCGGTAATAGGTAAACCCAATAGATAAGAATAATCCTCTAATGTAGGCACCAACTAATAGACATGGAAAATGAAACATCACTACATCAGATCATAGAATTGGACCAAATCTGAGAGAATCCCCTCCTTCATCCTGAGCTTCATAAGAGACACGATGAATCCATACTTCTTCTGAAAATCTTTAGAACTCTCAATCTCGAGAATCAGACTCATCAAATAATCTATATTAGGATTCTTGAAACAATACTTCAGAGTCTTTCTTTTTCCATAATCCATGGTCAAAAGTACCTAAGGTATTTTCAAAAAGTCAACATTAAGTCCCTTGAACGAAAATGTTTTAAAAGATTCTCATGGGCACATGAATGCATGATGCAACAATCACACATAAGATCACAAACATGGGGGATTCATAGGTTTGACGTCACGAGCATGAGGTCAAAGGTACTACACAGAAAGTATGATCTAATAGTTTGTCACCTGTGGAACAAGGTTCTAAGAGGTTCCCAGAGTCTACATCCTTCCTTCGAATATTACCAACGTCCCGATGAACTTGGTAATTAGTAATATTCTCCGGACAAACTCATTTGAGTGTAGTATCGCATTCCAACCACTTCCGGATTACTCCGTCATAGTTTCCGCACTACACCTAAAAGGCCAAGATGGGTTAAAGGTTCTATGGTCCTCAGTTTCAGCAGGCTCCTAGGTCAAAAGCAGCATGTCTTCTCGATTACTCGGTAAACAAAACTCCAGTTAAAGGGGCCTCCACTGAGTGGGGGATCTCATGCCTTTTTTTTGGGATTACACCCTCAAAGTAATCATGACTATACCACCCGTCCTATCATAAGTTTGCCCAAGTCCGGGTAGAGGATTTAATAGAAATCACCAAGCACCCTGAAAACCAGGAAAATCCAGACAAACATATATACAACACATAATATACCACGAATAATAGAAAATACACAGATAATCAAAGATAGGCTCCACCCACTTAGGGATCGGCCAACAATTGGTCGATCTTTCCCCAATTAAGTCACCATTTTTCTGTAGCGGTAGAAATGTTTAGACTAAGCCATTGGATTGACTTAACTTGCACAGATCAAATAAAAATTGCCACCACGCTCTATTGTTTCAAAAGTAAAGGGAAAAGAGCGAATAACCCAAAAAGAGGAGGATATAATCTAAGTTCGGTGGTTGGTTATTCAAAGGAAAGGTATTAGCATCCAAAACATCTACGGTACTCCACAGGAACCTCTTTGAAAATTTATGTATTTTGGCTATAAATGTTGTATACAAAAATAGATTGTGGGGATGAGAAAAGAAGTATTTTTTTTTCAATTTTTTCACCCGCCGTTGTTGTGAACCTTTGGTGCCTACGTACCACCTTCTGTGAAATAGAGGATTAGGGTACACGTAGTTCACCTATAAAAAATTTAAAAACACAAGTGTGTTGGTTAATTTTAAGAGACGAGATATGATCGTCTTATCCGAATGGAAAAACATAATTACTACCCACGATTATGAGAAAAGAGAATTTACGTAATCTCAAAGTGGAGGATGTGGCTTGGATTTTAAAATCAATAAAGCCTCGCTCAACACCCAAGTGGAAAATATCTCACTTCACTATATATCATAGAAGTAAAGAAGTTCACATCACTAAAAGGATTGACAAGATTCTATGTTTTGAGAAAAATTTTAAAGCAAAAAGCCAAAGTGGAAAAGATGGTTTGAATGAGAAGGATTGACTTTTAGTCTTCTCACAAAAAATGTCAGAGTATTATTAAGTTGGTTGAAGTTTGATTAAGAAAATAATTTCTGAAATGGATGGACCTATGTCTAAGTTTATTGCGAAAGCGGTTCAAGTTAGAAAACGTGAATAGTTTTGAAAAGGAGGGAGAAGACTTTTGAAATTAAAGATCAGAGGAGGTGAAGGGACTATTCTAAAGTATAAGGTAAAATCTAGGTAAAAGAACCATCTAACCAGCAAGAAGTCAACACTTGACACAATGAGTCAATGTAGAATTCTCATCCTTTGGATTTGAAACCAAACAAGAAAAGATAATAAAACCGCTTTAGAAAACCAAGCTTCGCAAAAATTTGGCAGAATAACAGTTGTATACAGATGAATTCCCAATCACAGACAAAACACATAATCAGAATAACTTGCACACAAGGAAAACAAACAACCCAATGTCTTGGGGTAAACGCCAAGAACTCCAGACAAAATTGCAATAGAAGTCACAAGATCTCAAGGTAGGTCAAGGTCTCTACTCCTAAGTCAAAGAAGTCCACAACTCCGAAATGCCAAGGATAGTAACCAAATAGTCCAAGTAACATTAATGATTTTTATTGTTCAGGTTGGTTATTAGGTATCTTCAAAAAAATAAAAAGATCAAGTGAGCAAAACAAAATGACATAAAGATAAATACTCAGGGGAGCAAAGATGAAAATAGCATGAAATGAAAATGCTAAAATAAATGTACTGAAAGTAAAAAGCATAAAGTAAAAGCATAAAGTAAAGAAAATTGTTAGAAATTAGAGGTTAGTTGAATGACCATCTTGAAACTTACATTTGAAAACTCATTAGAAGATTGAAAAAATCAAAGCCTCTCAGCAACAAGTTTCATTTGCTTTTTGTGAAGTATATCATTCATTTCAAAATCTCAAGGCAATAATAAATGATCAATGATTTTTAAATGATTTACTTAGTCCAACATTTATGATGATTAATTAGAGGATTGATAAGACCAAAGCCTCATAACAATGAATTTTAAGGTTATTGGATCAAAGGTTTCAAATTAAACATAGTTGGGCTTGCAAACATAGGTTTGGGCCACGAATGATCATTTCTCGAATTAGGACACAATTTCGCGCTATGTTAAGCAATTGTTGGTGGAGTTATGTAAAAGTCGCACCTATTTTGAGGCCGATCAATAGCAATCTATGTACCATATGTTTGGAGAAATACTATATAGATTATTCTCCAATAACATGTAGCACAAGTGAGAAGAGGATGAGATAAAGAGGAATGGGATACATTTGAATCAAAAAAATAATCAAACTATCATTAAAATCATCAATCCATTTTAATGGAGTTAAGCTCAACACTCAAGATTCAATGATGTTAATGAAGTTTATGATCAAAAATCACATAGCCAGAATATATTAAGAAAATAAATTGCATTTAATAAATAAATTAAAAAAGGAAAAATGATTTTTAAATTGTTTTTAAAATGAAAATAAAAGGTAAAATAATAAACTAAAAGAGACCATAGAAAAGTCAGAAGTAAGCTCAAATATTTTTATAAGTTTTTTTGATAATTTTTTAAAACTGAAAAGTATTTTTAAACTAACTAAAATCTCTCAAATAAGTGAAAAAAATATCAAAAATAGTAAAAATCAAAATAAAATTCTAGAAAAATTTTAGAAAGTCATAAATAAAGAAAATGATCATGATATTTTTTTTTAGAATTTTAAAATGCCAAGAAGTATTTTTAAAACAATTAAAATAAGGAAACAATACAAAAAATTATGAAAAATATCAAACATTAAAATAAAAATATGAAATTTTTTCACAAAGTCAGAAATAATTAAAAGTATTTTTAAGAATTTTTTCAGATTTTTTTAGTTAGAAATAAATTTTTTAAGAATTTTTGAAGTTTAAATCAATTAAAATATAAAAATCAGAAAATAAAAATAAACCAAAAAGATATAGACCATTGGATCAATGTCAAAACGTGTTAGTAATCAAATACAAGGGATCTGGCGCGTTGGGTATATCATAGTCATTAGTGAATAAACCACTGGATCAAATATTTAAAACAAATTTGAAAAATGCGTGGCAAATTCTCATTGGTTGAAGACGCCAGTGTGGTCGTCTTCAACCTCCAGCAATCCTCAGAACAAGGTTCCTTAAACTATAAAATTAGAGGTTCAGACTAATGCCATTCTCTTTGTCTCATCAAGACGAAGAAAATTGTACCCTCACGAAAAATTTATATAAGTTATAAGTCAATCAATTTAAAGAAAAAAGTTGAATAGGGATTTGAAAATTCATGATCAAAACTCACTTCCAGTTGAAAACAAATGATGCGGCGAGTATCAGAGTGATGTGATATTTATTGTAGAAAAAAATTTCCAAAGAATTGATGAAGAAATGTACCTATTGAAGTTTAAATTCAGAGCTCTAAAACTTTGTTCTTCTTCTGTTACCTTCAGTGAAGTTCAAGGATGAAGAATTCACAAAGAAAATGGATTGAAGAGGGCGGTAAAACCAAATTCGAAGTTGTAGAATTGTGAGTTATGGAGAGAGTTTGACAAGGTGATTTTGGCTGTCTAAGCTTGAGGAAAAGAATGCAATACGTCCCTCTATTTTTAGAAGAGTGAATGCTGAAAAGAAATGGAAGAAATAGTGAAGTTTGGAGGGAAAACGAGTGAAGCCCGAAAATGAAAAACATGTGACTTGAACTTTCTCAAAACTCAGCTAATTCTTGTGTTTTGGTACTTAATTTAAATTTGGGAACTTTCCTAAACATGTTTAAATAAAAAAAATGCGTGCTAATTTGGTGTTTAGAAGCTGGATTATGGATTTCAAATTATGACTTTTGAGAAAACTTTAGTTTCAAGATACCAACTTTGAGCCCATGGTGTTCATAGCTCAAGGGGTCTTTACAATGTGTAGGATTCTTTGAGCCCATGATTCTTGAAGCATTTGAAATATTAGGTTACAATCTTTACAATGTGTAAATAATGGAATCAAATGGATGCTTGAGCTAAAAGTGGTGATGAGTCAAAGTTGAGAAAAAGATGCTGTGAAACTTGATTCTATCTTGAAATTTAGCTTTCATCATTGATTCTATCTTGAAGTAGACTCTTTAAAGAGTATTGTGAAACTTGAATCACTAAAAAATAACAAGCATTGAAAAAGTTATGGCCTTGTGAATTTGGTGAAAATTCATGAGATGACCTATAATCTTTTGCATTCTTAGGGCATCTTCCATCCATTTTCAAGCTTTGTACATAAAATAAGAGTTGAACTTCAAATACTTAAGATCATTTTGAAAAAATAATGGGCTCAAGGAGATAAATAATGACCAAGTTATGATCTTTTGAAGTCACATAAGGGAATTTTATGGCCTATCTAGAGGACTTGTAATCTTTCTTCATCATTAGGCATCTTCCAAATAATATTTTATTGAAACTTTTGAAGTGATTGGTTGATAAACCTTTGAAGATAAGCATGTATTTAGAATCAGTCAAAAATACTAAAATATGAGCATGATATAGCCCTTAGAAGTTAAAAACCCTAGCTCCTAGAGCACCAAAATGACATGGAAAACCCTTTCAATTTTGACAAACTTCCTTGGACAATAACTCTTTCCATGTGAATACATGTTTTTGTGGATGATAATAAGAACCAATAGCCACAAAAAAAAACTCCAAATATTAAGAATTAAGAGATTTATGCACTTGTGATCAAGAAATCAAGAACTTGTACAATTAGGTCAAACTTCTTCAATCAACTCTTGCATCTTTTGATTTTATTTGACAAATTGAGGCATGATAAATCATAGTGAAACTTTTCATGATATTACTTAAAATTATCTTCAATTATTAAGCTTGAATCTCAATGAAACTTTGTTGAAAAAGGCATGGAAATAAACTCATGAACTTATAAATCAAATTGATGAAATGTGTTGTGCCCTTACATATAATATCATCAATTAGAGCAAACATTCATTGTATTTATTAGTTAAAAGTTAATCAATACAAAGAATAGATGATCACAATAAATAAATCAAGGTGCGTGGTGATTTCTCATGAGTAAACCTCGAGGTAGGGAGAAGAGCCAAACCCTAGTGTGATCTCGATATGATTGACTTGATATAAGATGATAGAGGAATCTTAGGGGAAAAAATTAGGGCACAACATCTAGAAAATTCTCCAGGAACTTCACAATCTTCCTCATCTTCGTCCTTGGCTTGGTAGATCAGATTTTCGAAGTCATAATTGGCAATAGCTGAATTGTTATCAATGGGTTGCAGGGTGGATATGGATCTACAATTTATTGTGTGGGTGTGTGTAAGAACACGTAGTTATTTGGAAAGAAATAAAGCAAAAGAAAGAAAAAGAGCACAAAAATTTAATGTAAACATCCAATGATTTATTAAATGAAAATATGTGGATGAAAAATGACAACCTTAACCAATGGACTGTTGTGCCTCGGATAAGGCACACGGTTTAAAGTTACTGTTTAAATTACATAACTGAAAACTTGAAAATAGAAAACAAAAAATAACATTTACTCCTGACTAAATAAGATTGGTATAAAGTCTTTAGCCTTCCAATTGTTGAACCCATTGTTGGTAGTAGGGAAAATACAAATGTCTATGTCATAGTCGCTATCAGTGTCTTCCACAACATTAACTTGATTTTTGTTGATGCAAAATGGTGGTCTCCCAGCACGAGCACGACGGACAACCCTATGAGCCTCTGATGTGAAACCCAATCCAAATTTGTTGAACTTGTAAGGAATGTCGGGAAGCTGACACCGAATAGCATAACCACCTTCTTCTATCACAGCTCTAGCATCTTTTAGAGAAGCCATTCTTTGTGGTACCCTTGTAACCTTATGAAGAGCAGAAGCGGATTTAGTAATGGGAGTTGTTTGAGAAACAACTTCAAAGGTCGGGCATGGAGTTTTAATGAATTCACTGTCCATATCAAAATACTTAAAGGAGTTCAAGTGGCTCACCATGTATTCTTCTTCACCACAAACTGTAACAATTTTTCCTTTCACAGGATATTTCAACTTTTGGTGTAAAGTAGAAGTAAAAGAGCCTACCCCATGAATCCAAGGGCGTCCAAGTAAACAGGAATAGGCTGGACGAATGTCCATCACATATAAGGTAGAGTCGAAGACGTGAGAACCCACTTTGATTGGAAGATCAACCTCTCTGTGCACCTTTCTTTTTTTAACCATCAAAGGCTCTTACCATAATATCACTGGGTTTCAGCATAACCCATTCACAGTCAAGCCTATCTATAGCATCCTTGGACATGAAATTCAATGAGGAACCCGTTTCAACCAACACACGAGCTAAGGGGGTGCCCCTACACTCAATAGAGACATGCAGAGCCTTGTTATGGTTCCTTCATGCGGGAGTTATGTCAGCGTCAGAAAAGCATAGCCCATTATCAGTTGTCAGGCTAGCAACATAATTTTCAAACTGATCAGCGGAGGTTTCCTGTGGTACATGTGCAGATTTTAGAAAATTTACCAAAGTCTGAGCATGGGCTTCAGAGCACAACAGCAGACATAGCATAGATATTTCGGAGGGAGTCTGCCCCAACTGTTCAATAATCTTATAATCACTTTTCTGGATAATTTTCAGTATTTCCTCCGTCTCTTGCTTGGAGGAATTTTCAGTATTTTCATTCAGCGCCCTCGTCTGGGCAAGCTCAGGCATCTTTTCTTTTTCCCGAGTCTCAGTAGTTGACTCAGTAACAGGGATATGAACTGGTGTAATAATAGCCTTTGGAGATATCTCTAGAGAGAAAACTCTTCCACTTCTAGTAACCTTACTAGTCCCAACAATATTGCCAACATTGGGATTAGTAACTTCAATGGTTTCATCTTCGACAGCCAACGGTTCTTGCTTGACGCCATGGTTGTAGACATCAGCTCAATAATTCCAAGGGACAACCTTGTTAGAGAAATATGGAATTGGCCCCGGTGCGGTAATGATCAGAGGAGCAACTCTAGGTTCGACAGTAATCTTCATAGGACCATTAGAAGTGATCCTTATAGGAGTACTGGAAATTACAGACACATCTTCAAGCTTTAGGTCTTGACACAAATTCTCCATAGAATGAGTCTTCTCAAACAGAATTATACAGTTATCCATTAATCACTGCACACCTTCTATCAACAGTGCATAACCATTGGATTGGGACACACAATAGTAGCAGTTTTCAATGCAACCTGGAAATAAATTGGCTTGCAACAGCTTCTTCTTAATGATCAGTAGAGGAGTAGTCAAGTCATTCACAGCAGAAACATAAGAAACATCATCAATAGTATTAACACCTTTGTCATTGTTAGGCATAGGTGCAGTGATCACATTAGGAGTCCTAGGAGGATCAAATTCAATCTCCTTAGTGTCAATCATGTCTTGGGTCTTATACTTCAGAGCCCAACAGTTGTTAATGTCATGTCCAGGACTATTGGAGTGATATGCATACCTTGCATTGGGATTGTAACGGGGAGAGGAAGTGTTGGGATTTTGAGTAGGATCTCTCAATGTAATCAGTTACGACTTCAATAGGTGTTGTAATGATTGAGACAAAGGCATACTGATTTTGGTGAATAGTCTCCTGGGTGTATCCAGCCTACGCTGATTACCTTTTTGTTGATGTTGTAGTTGTGCGGGATTAGAGATCATAACTTCCCCCACAGATTGGTTGTGGTTACTCTTACTACGGCCCTTTTGGCCATACACAACATTGGATTCTTTCTTACCATTATAAGACTTTTTCACAGTATTTGAAGATGTAGCCACCTGAATTTTACCGCTTCTGATTCCACTCTCAATATGTTCTCTTGTTAATATCATTTTAGTGAAACCGGATGAAGAACTTCCAAGTAAATGATTATAGAAAGGACCTGTTAAAGTTCCCATAAACATGTCAACCAATTCCCTATCAGACAAGGGAGGTTGAACTCATTCTACTAGATCTCTCCATTTATGGACATACTCTTTAAATCCTTCTTTAGAGCCCATAGTTATACTCTGTAGTTGCATACGGGTTGGTGCAAGATCAGCATTATACTGGTATTGCTTACAAAAGGTAGTAGCCAAATCTTCTCATGTATGGATATTGGTCCCTTCTAGTTGATAAAACCATTCCAACTATGTTCCAGACATGCTCTCTTGAAAGAAATGCATCAATAACTTCCTATCAGCAGTGTATGGTTGGATCTTTCGGACATATGACCTTAATTGAAGCGTTGGGCAAGAAACATTGTCATTCTTTGCAAAAGTGGGGCCTTGAACTTATGAGGAATAACAACTCCTAAGACTAAACCCATATCCTCAAAATCCAACCTGGGAACTTTCTAGTTTTCCATAACATTTAGACGATCTTCTAGCTGCTTGTATTTTTCATCAGCACGGAGATATTGTTCATTTGAATAATCTTCTTCCTCTTTATTAGGAATCTTGTCATAACCAATGTTGTGTCCTTTCTCAGCTTTAACACTTTTACCATCTTCATCTTTATTATCATCTTTCTTCGATGGGATATCAAAATCTTGGGCTCGCTTGGATGGACCCTTGAACCTCCTGCCCATGTTAAGGATGCCGACTGGTTTCTTTGTCTTCTTCTTTTTCTCTTTGGCGATGAACGCTTACAGTTCTTCCTGCCCCTTGGCTAAGTTCAGGAACATCTCTTGGAACTGAGCATTCTGAGCATGGAGATCTTTGACTGTCTATTCAAGAGCCATTTTCTGATGAAATAAATAGCAAGAAGATGAGAAAACCTGTCTTGGGAATAACTGTTATGTAATGATATGCATGACATGTAAATGCATATGCAGTGTTTTCAAGGATCTCGTGGGATTAAAATTTTGAAATATGGATCTAGTTGCAGCTTTTTGAAGGACTTTGCATCTTTATTTTTTAACGTCCTTCTATAAGAATCAAGCTCACCATATCAAGTGGGTCATAGCCTCTGACTCAAGAAAACATACTTCGGTCTTTGACGACATCTGGTTAGAGGAAAATAAATCCTCTTGCCCGTTGCTAGCAATTTGGCTTATGATAATTGTTGAATAATGAGAGAACAAGAGGAAGGTTGGATTGAATTCGTGTGTGTGAATTACACATCGGAGCTCATTATATATAATAGGAGGCATAAATTCCATAGTAATTACATAATATTCTATAATAATTACATAATATTCTATTTCCTATTTACATGATATCCTAATTACTTACAGAATATTCTATTTACATAATATGGAATATTCCCATATCTAACACTCCCCCTCAAGCTGGAGCATATATGTCATATGTACAAAGCTTGTTACAAATATAATTAATTAGAGACCTCTCAAAGGCTTAGTGAAAACATCAGCTAACTGATCATTTGAATTGACAAAACTAGTGCTAACATCTCTAGATAAAATCTTCTCTCTGATGAAATGACAATCAATCTCAATGTGTTTGGTTCTCTCATGGAAAACTGGATTTGATGCAATATGCAGAGCTTCCTGATTTTCACAAATAATTGTCATCTGTGGAACATCTCCGAATCTCAGGTCGTGAAGAAATTGTTTAAGCCATATAAGCTCACAGGTTGTTGTTGACATGGCTCGATATTATATTTCCTCACCAGTCTCTTTACCCATTACAGTCTAGAGGCTTTGGGTCTACATGTATGGGCTAGACAAACCCTCAGCTTGTTCTTATAAGTTTGTGTTCTTCGGCTATACAAGATCCCAAAAGGGATATAAATTTTACTCCTTATCTCTTTGTCAATATTTCGTGTCTACTGATGTCACATTCTTTGAGTCAATCCCTTACTTTGGGACGTCTACATGGTTTGAGTCCCTATCACCCATGTTTTCTTCATCTCCCACTACTTCCCCACCAAACGTAGTTCTGTCTCCTTTGCCAGCCAATCCACCCCCATTATCTCCTTTGCAGGTTTATCGGCATCGACCATGGCCACCTCCACTACCATCAACTAATGCAGAAATCACCATAGACTCCCCTCTTGATCCAACTCCTTCGTCCCTTCCGGTCCTGCCCCCTAAGACCGATATCCCAATTTTACTTCGCAAAGGTATACGTTCCACTCGTAATCCATATCCTCATTATGTTAATTTGTCTTATCATCACTTATCTTCTTTGCATTATGCTTGTATTTCCTCTTTGTCTTCTGTATCTATTCCCAATATTGTAGGTGATGCTTTATCTCACCCTGGATGGAAACAAGTTATGCTTGATGAGATGTGCGCTCTTCAGAACAACACACGTGGGACCTTGTTCCTCTTCCTCTTGGGAAATCTGTTGTAGGTTGTAGGTGGGTTTTCACCGTCAAAGTTGGGCCTGATGTACAAGTTGATCGTCTCAAGGCACATTTAGTGGCCAAAGGTTATACACAGCTAATTGGCCGATATTATGGTGACACCTTCTCTCCCGTGGCTAAAATGGCCTCGGTTCGATTATTTCTCTATATGGAAGTTATTCGCCACTGGGCCCTTTACCAGCTTGACATCAAGAATGCATTCCTCCATGGTGATTTGTGTGAGGAAGTTTATATGGAGCAACCTACTGGGTTTGTTTCTCAGGGGAAGTATTCTGGACTAGTCTGTCATCTTCATAAGTCTTTATATGGATCTAAGCAATCTCCTAGGGCTTGGTTTGAGAGATTTAGCATTGCTATTCAAGAGTTTGGTATGACGCGATGTGAAGCTGATCATTCAGTGTTTTATCGTTACTCAGTTGTTGGGTGTATTTAGTTAATTGTGTATGTGGACGACATTGTCATTAGAGGTAATAATCATCATGGAATCACATAGGTAAAACAACACATTTGTTATCATTTCCAGACAAAATACCTCGGCAGACTTAGTTATTTCTTGGGCATAGAGATTGCCCAATCCAAATGGGGGATTGTGATTTCACAAAGGAAGTATGCTAAGGATATTTTGGATGGGACATGACTTATAAATTCCAAGCCAGTTGAAACTTCGATGGATCCCAATGCTAAACTTATGCCAGCTCAGGGGGAGCCACTCTCCAATCCTGGAAAGTATAGAAGATTAGTTGGAAAACTGAATTATCTCACTGTTACTCGCCCAGATATTTCATTTCCTATTAGTGTGGTAAGTCAATTTCTTAACTCTCCTTTTGATAGGCATTGGGAAGTTGTGATTCGTATCTTGAAATATATTAAAGGAGCTCCAGGAAAAGGCTTACTCTATGAAGACAAGGGACACACTCGAGTTATAGGATAATCAGATACAGATTGGGTAGGTTCTCCTTCTAATAGGAGATCCACCATAAGTTATTGTGTTTTCTTGGGTGGTAACTTAATTTCCTGGAAGAGTAAGAAACAAAGTGTAGTGGCAAGGTCAAGTGCGGAAGCAGAATATCGAGCCATGGCAACAACAACCTGTGAGCTTATATGGCTTAAACAATTGCTTCACGACCTGAGATTCGGAGATGTTTCACAGATGACACTTATTTGTGACAATCAGTGAACTGACGAATACTCTGGAGGTTGGCCATACAGAGCTAGAAGCATGAAGAAGAATCAACGTTGTAGGAGACCCCAATATTTGATTGTGAACAGACGAATACTCTAGAGGTAGGCCATACAGAGCTAGAAGCATGAAGAAGGATCGACGTTGTTCAAGTTCCTTAGCAGTGGTAGCACCTGGGGGCAATAATTCATTGAAATCATGAAGAAGACCTTGAAAACGATGCAAGTATTCAGCCATAAAACCATCCAGGTTACAAGGGGAAGTAATATTCTGCAAATTTTGACACACTCCATATAAGTGTTGTGTATCATTGATATAAATGATCTTAGCCTGTGCCCAAACAGATTCGCAAGTCTCATGAGAACGAAAGATGTGTTTCAAGGATGGACTAATAGTCGACTTAATGAGACTGTAGAGTTGAGCATCAATTTTCTTCCAACAAGCACTATCAGTGGCAGCCACCGAGTTAGCCTTCGTAGTGAGGTGATCTTCATAGGCTTGTCCCCGAAGCCATAACTTGACGTCGGAAGCCCAAGAATCATAGTTAGTACCGTCCAATTTGTCAACGATAAGAGGAGTAGTTATATAACTTGTGAAAATAGGGGCCACAGCCCTTGGAGGGGAAACGACGGCCATGGATTCCAAAAACGGTGAGAGAAGTGACCAAAAAAAATGGAAGATCTGAGAAGGAATATCGGAAACCTAAGATGAAGCACGATTATCGAAAAAAGAATTAGCACCGATAGATAGTGGATCTACCAGGAAAGCACAAATTAGGGTTGCCTCTTGTTAGGCTCTAGATACCATGTTGAATAATGAGAGAACAAGAGGAAGGTTGGATTGAATCCGTGTGTGTGAATTACATATCGGAGCTCATTATATATAATAGAAGACATAAAGGCCATAGTAATTACATAATATTTTATAATAATTACATAATATTCTATTTCCTATTTACATAATATCCTAATTACTTACAGAATATTTTATTTACATAATATGGAATATTCCGATATCTAACAATAATCATGCACCAAAGACCCCTAAGATCCTTGAAATGGTTAGTAAAAATGCCATGTTATGATGATATGATGTTATGATGTCATGTTTATGTTAGATAAGTAGCAAACATAAATAAATCACATAAGAGCCTTATGTTTAAAGGATTGCATGAGGTCCATATGTTAGTACCCTTCTCTGTTGAAGTTAAATTGGCTCAACCTGTCCTAAAAAATAGTAACTGGGTTCTACGAATCTTATATCACTCATCTTTCTCGCAAGTTTTATTTTAGTACGGCAACTGACTTGCCACCAAAATAGTTGAAAAGTCGAATCTCAATGAGCGTAGTTTCGAGTATCAACCAATCTTGGAATGTACCAAAGTCGGCTATCTCACTACCTTCTAATGGCCAAGATGGGTCAAATAAGATTCCAAAAGTCAGTTAGTGTTTTATGACACCACGCGGCAGCCCAATGTTATCCTCATATGACTCAAGGAAAATCGATACAAACCAAAGTGTCGCACTAACGTAGCCATCAGATTAACTATATCGGTATACACCATACAACCTTTATGATCTATTGCTACTTACTTAAGGTATCCCTAGATCCGGGTGTAGGATCTTAGAAGTAATGAATACCCAAACAAACCCTTAAATTGAAAGCAGACAATTCAAACAAATAAAGCAAGTAAAAGTGATATAAACTCTAAGGTAACCCCTCTTTTTTAAGTAGTACTCCCCAACAAAGTTGCTAGTTCTGTAATACAGTGGGAGAACTGACTTTTTATTTTTATCAAAATATGCGGATAGCTAGAGTCGCCACCGACTTTTATTTTATCTAATATTTAGGAAAGGCGAAAAGAAAAGGAAAGGCCTTTGATAGATTTTGGGTTCAGGGGGTATGTTATGAAAAAGGAAGGTGTTAGAACCCTTTTCATCCGTAGTTATCTACGGGATCTTAATTGCTTAGCTCACTTTTAAAAATCTTTCTTTGTGTGTGTGATTTGTTTGAAAATATTTTGAAATCGCCAATCTAAGGCTGACTTTGTAATGATTCTTGTATCAATCCTCAAGAATGTATACAAAGTGTTTTGAAAATATTTGTTTTTTTGAAAGTGTGATGTGAGAAATGTTTAATTTTAGAGAAGATTTATGAGCAAGCGATTAAAATTTCCTTACCCATTCAAGGTCGTTCTTATTCTTTTCCTTCTCCTTTAAATATAGTACTATCCATACAATTAGTTGATAGGTAGCCCTATCTATTGGATGTGAAGGGACAGGTGAAAGATCATCGAATGGTCATTGAAGGCAACATGTAGAGATAATTTAGAAATTGTATCAGAGGGACTAGATCATTTTTTGTAGGAAACATCGAAGGGTCATCGAGGGACTATGATCTTTATTCGAGGGTCTTTTGCTAAAGTATCTATGTTTTCGAGGGACATGACCATTTATTCGAAGGAAGCGAATAGAGGTTACCCTAGAGGTGTGAGTGTGAAAAATGTGTTTAGCTCAGTTATATTTATCTTGAAATTAGGGTTTTCTACCGATTGATTTTAGTCTTGTCATACAAACCCTAGTTACTAGAAATTGAATAAAATGTAAGAGCAGAAGGTAAAGTGCAGAAATTTAAACCAAAGCTATTACATGCTGTGAGCAGTTACATAATAGGAAAAATGCAAAAAATATAAAGTTACGCTATTACACTTGATAGTCGAAACCTATACACTTGATCTATGAAAGTTAAATAAATGAAGAAAAAGAAATAAGAAAATAGAAAATGAAGTTTGAATGTTATTGTGGTTTTTTTGCGAAAACAATTTATGTTGATAATTAATCAAAACCTAAAATTCTAATTAATTTTAATATTAAAAAAAGGTGAATTAATTAATTAAATGTTAATTAAAAAAACCTAAACCTAATTTGTGAGTATTAAGAAATATTAGGTTAATGGTTGATTAAAAAAAAGTAAACCAAAAATAGGGTTAGGGAAGGAAAAATCAATGAAAAGGATAAAATAAAATAAAAAGGGAAAATTTCCTAGGGTGGGTGTTGAACGCACGCCCTCTAGCCTTCTTCCCTGCCTTGCTTACCACTGAGCCAAGAGCTTGTTGATGTTAGGAAACAGGCGATGCACAATATGTTAAAAACTTGCATTAATTGGAAAATAACAAAAAATGATGCAAAAGGCAGGGATCAAACACACGCCTTTAGAGACCAAAGCCTTAGCATGCGCATTCCTGCCACTACGATGGCTGTTTCATCCGGTACCATAATTGAAACCATTAAATATAATATAAAAAAATGGATGGACCAGAGAGGCGTCGAAGCCCTAGCTCCGTTCGTCTTCTTCGGCGAGATTCTTTTTGAACCTGCAAAATAAAGCACATTAGTGATCAAATAGAACCCTACCCCCCCTAAATTGACCCTTGTGAATTCATTGGTGGCCTTAGTTTTTTCTGAATCGTCCTGCATAATGAGATACAAGGAAAATAAAGAAAATTGGTTCTAACATGGTGATCCATTATCCGGGAACTATGGGACTCATGCAAGGGGTTAAACCTGCATTGTTACATCTCAAGAACACATTAGCAACAATAGTATGAATCAAAACATCATAGAAATTAAACACGAAATTCTCAAAAATATGGAAATCAGTGATGCATGGGATGCGTGTTTCAGATACTTTTGTTCATCAAGAGTGATCAAGACTTACCCTATATCACCTCAGGAGTCGATTTGGATGGCTGGTTTGCTTTGAGAATGGCTGGAAATTGGATTGTAAGTTTGCCTTAATTTTGACAAAAGTAGATATTTTGAGTGAGTGTTCTTGCAGGGTTTTTTGTTCTCCTCTTTTCTGAAGATGAAGTGTATTTATAGGGAAGAAATTAGGTCAACAAACATGAACCAAATCATTGTATTTCATGACAAAATATTTGATTTGATTTTTTTTGCATTAAAACATATCTTTTTGAGCTCAATCTTGTGCCAAATCAAATCTTCATGATCCCTCACGATTTTTTAGCATGATTATGTGATATTGGACTCATGATTTGATTTAAAATAGATCACCACACCTTGTGTTATTTATTTGATATTTATTTGATTTATTTTGCTTTTAAATGAATAAAAATCAAAATAAAAAGAAATAAAAACCGTAAAAATAAATGAATGGACTTCGGAGTCTATTATGATGCCAGGAACATGTTTGTACCTTAAAAGATAAGCCCATTAGCCCAAAAATTCCAATTTGCTCAAATTGGATTTCATGCATTTCCTCAAAATTCCCCAATTTGCATAAATTATATCTCACTTAATTTTTGTCATATAAAGGTGATCTTTGACTTTTTGGAAAGCTCAAGATGTCCCATACAATCTTCATGTTTGTCATTTTTCCATTTTAAGAATTTATCTTGATGTAAATTGCTTTAACAAAAAGTGTCTTTTTGTTGTCTTTTGAAATGACCTATAATGTTTTGGCCCATATCTCTCAAATGAAGCGTTTTTGGCCTTGAGCTTAGAGAGACAAAGCTGTAGATAATTAATTTTCATTTTAAATTAGCTTTGGTTGAGCAAAATATAATGAAGTATGTGAAAGTTATGTTTGGTCAAAGTTCAGTTGACTTCTCCTTAAGAAAACCCTAATTTAGCAACTTTTGATTTTTGGTGAATCTTGAGTTTTCTTGATGAATCATAATCAACCCTTGATCAAATGATGAATTCGACTTCAAAATCTTGATATTGACCAAAAATATTGAGTTTTGACTATATGCTGACCACAGTTGGCCTTTTTGTCCAATATAGTTTATTTTCAATCCTCTGAGAAATTGACTGAGCAAACTTGTGATGCAAGGCTTGAAATTTGGCACGAGGGTTCTTTAAGACATATGAGAAACCATGAAATCCACTTGAGGTATTATAATTCCAATTTCCTTTGGGAGAAAAAAACCCTAATTATAGGTCAACTGCTTAGGATGAGGGTTTGCCTTATGAATCCTTGAGCAATTGAGAACCCTGGGAGCATGGGGAGGTATCTGGAGTTAATTGTTTTAAAAAACGGGAGAGAAATTTTTTGGGTACAACAGTTAGAATAGAGGACTCCCGACTCTGGTTGCCACTAGAAAACCTGTTCTGATTAGAATTTACCTATGAGGTGGGGTGAGAATTATTCTTACAGGTACATATGTTGATTCTTTGATACTTAGTTCTCTGGTATTCTGAATTGGTCAAGACCATTGATCCTGTTACATGTGACCGTGACTCTGTTATCCTCACAATAGTGGTTCAGTTTATGGAAGTCATGATCCCATTGCATTCATGAAACATTTTGTTAACTGCATTTTTAACATACATGTTTTCTTATTTCCGGGATCTCTAGTCTTTGAGTCTTGTTGGTTAGTCCACCCTTGAAGATGGATATTGAGAATAAAGAAGACCACATATATCATATTGTTTACAAGTTCCTTGCACCAGTTCTTGATAATATTCTCCAGATAGCTAAGAGGTCTCCTCCCGAGAATGTTGATACCTTTACGAAAGATTATGGAAGAATTATGTTGTGTCTAAAGTTTCCTCTCAGTGAGTACCAGATGGATGCCCTCCAAGTTATGTTTCAATTTTATGACTGCAACCTGAGATGCTTCATGTTCCTTGACTATATGTTGGCACCGACTTTGGAAGAGTATTCCACCATCTTAGATATTCATATATTTCCCCATGTTCCTTTCCATACTTCTATGAAGAAACTTGATGCTGCTCAAATTGTTTTGCCCTTTGTTTGGGAGAATTTATTATAAAGGCCAACTTTTCAAAGAAAGGACTTGTATACGATTTTCATTTGAATTTTCTGTTGAGGGAAGCTAAAGCCAAGACTAATAAGAAAGATTGGAATGGTTCCAATTCTATCTTAGCTTGTTTCATTTATGAGATAGTTTTGTTTCCCAATGAGATCAAATTTGTTGATGAGAATGTTGTTTCCATATTCATGTAAAGAAATCATGCGCCAACTCTCCTTGGAGACGTTTATCATTCCATACACTCCAGGAGTTAAAATGGGAAAGGTGGAGTTGTTCATTGTTGCGCTCCATTGATGTATCATTGGTTTAGAGGTCATCTTCCTAGTCATGGTGATTTTGTTGGTATTCAGCGTACTTTGAAATCGGCACAAAGGCTGAAGGGTATCATCTCCAAGGATATTGACTGGTATAGGCATGCTTTGTCTAGGATCGAGAGTAAAGAAGTAATCTTCTGTTGTAGAGAATTATTTAATGTACCACTCATGGGTATAATGGGTAGCATTAACTATAATCCAAATATTTCTCGAAGACAGTTGTGATATGCTCTGAGAGAACCACCTGAAAAGGAGTACGTGCATGAACCCTTGTTCTATGATGTGCCTGATAGTACCGAATGGATAGATAGAGCTGTCAAAGCTTGGAAAAACATTCACTTTGAAGGAGGACAATATTATGGTAAACAAGATCCCACAACTTATGCGCCTTACATTTAGTGTATTAAAGAAATAAACAAAGATCATCGTTAGCCTTTTTTCATGGAAAATCCTTTGTACCTTCAAGAGCCAGATCAACCTAATTTTATACCAAAGAGAGATTATGAGCTAGTTTAAGCTCATATAGACGATTGCTTGAGGAATGTGAGACTATGGTGGTAAAGTATCTTGTGGCTACCTAAGAGAAGACTAAACTAGCCCACTATAATACGGTGGGAAAACTGACTTGTTTTTTTGTTTTACCGTAAATTTTGCGGATAGAAAGAGTCGCCACCGGATTTTCTTTTATCCATTAAGGAAAGGGAGAAAAGATAAGGAAAGACCTTCGAGATATTTTGAGTTTAGGGGGTAGGATATGAAAAGGAAAGGTGTTAGCACCCTTTTCATCCGTAGTCATCTACGGGCTCTTAATCGCTAGCTCACTTTGAAAATGTTGTGTTTGAAAATATTTTGAAAAAAATGCCTAAGTGTGGAAACTTTGTAATGATCCTCATATCAGTTAAGAATGCGTACAAAGTGTTTGTTTTTGAAAATATTTCAGAATAAGTGTTTGTGAAAAAAGATGTTTTGGAAAGTGTGAGCAAGCGATTACGAGCTATCTACCTACTCGAAGATCTTTTGTGTTATTTTACTCCTCCTTTAGATAGTTATACCCTATCATTAGTTTAGTAGGAAGCCTTATAGTCAGATGTGAAGGGACATGCGCAGGTCATCGTTATGGTCATAGAAGGCAACATATCGGGATACCTTAGCAATTCGAAGGGACTGTCATCATATATCCGTAAGTTCGTAGGTAACTATAGGGACATCGCGGGTCTATGATATTTATAATGATTTTAATCGATATTATTTGCTAAGGGTATCTGTTGTACCCCAATTTTTGCCCCTAAGATTCTTCTATTATCTCATATCAAATCAATCACAACAAGATCACACTAGGGTTTGGTTATTATCCTTATCTTTAGGTGTGCTCATGAGGAATCACCAAGAACCTTAATATGTATATTTTAATCAACTATGTTTTATATTTATTAACCTTTAACTAAAAATACTATGGAGGTTTTCTCTAATTTATGTTTCTATAGGTTAGAGCGCAATACATTTCTTAAGGTGAATTCATAGGTTCATGAGTTTATTTCCATGCCTTCTTCAACAAATATTTATTGAGATTTAAGCTTCATCATTGAATATTCTTTAAATTAATATCATGAAAAGGTTTACTATGATTTATCATGCCTCAATTTGTTAAAGAAAATCAAAAGATACAAGAGTTGATTGAAGAAGTTTGACTTAATTGGACAAGTTCTTGATTTCTTGATCACAAGTGCATAACTCTCTCAATTCTTAACATTTGGAGTTGGTTTTTGTTGCTATTAGTTCTTATTATCATCCACAACAGCTTCTATTCACATGGAAAAAGTTATTGTGCAAGAAATCTTGTCAAAATTGAAAGGGGTTTCCAAGTCATTTTGGTGCTCTAGGAGCTAGGGTTTTTGACATCTAAGGGCTATATCTTGTTCATCTTTTGATATTTTTGAGTTATTCCAAATACATGCTTCTCTTTAAAGGGTTATAAACTAATCACTTCAAGAGTTTAAAGAAAATTTTATGTGGAAGATGCCTAATGATAAAGAAAGATTACAAGTCCTCTAGATAGGCCATCAAATTACCTTTTGTGACTTCAAAAGATCATAACTTGGTCAATTTTTATCTCCTTGAGCCTATTATTTTTCCATAATGATATTAAGGATATGAACTTAAACTCTTCTTTTATGTGAAAATCATGAAAATGGATGGAAGGTGCCCTAAGAATGCAAAAGATTATAAGTCATCTCATGCATTTTCACCAACTTCACAAGGCCATAACTTTTTCAATACTTGTTATTTTTTAGTGATTCAAGTTGCACAATGCTCTTTAGGATGTCCCCTTAAAGCTAATATCATTTATCAAAGCTCAATTTTGGAGAAAGGCCTTGTTTAAACTCAAAACACCATAGGTCACTTTTGAAGAAAAACTTAGAATTTTTTTAAGTACAAAAAGTCAGCATCTTTTTCTCAACTTTGACTCATCACAACTCCTAGATCAAGCATCCAATTGATACCATTCTTTACACATTTTAAAGTTTGTGACCTTATCTTTCAATTGCTTCAAGAATCATTCCCTAAGACTCCTTGAGTTGTGAATACCATTGATTCAAATTTGGTACCTTGAAACTGACTTTTTCCTCCAAGTCAGAATTTGAAATGCATAATTCAGCTTCTAGTCACTAATTTGTTGCGCGTTTTTACTTCTAATCATGTTTAACAATCTTCCAGAAATGGTTAGCACCTTGAAACACAAGTTTTGGCCGAGTTTTGACGAAAATACGAGTCACAATTTTCATGCTTACAACTTCACACGAATTCCCTCCAAATTTTATCATTCTACACGCTTGAGCATCCCTATTCAGATCCCACACAAACTATGAATTTGAATTTATGATTTCTTGCTTTCTCACTCCAATACACCAAAATCTTCATTCAGTTAGCTTCATTGAACTTCTCTGAAGCTAACCACACTCTTAACTTCAAGAATTGTAACCTATATAGATCTACAGAAGTCCAATTTCAGAGCCATATTTTGCTACTTCGTTCAGCTAGATTCCTTGGTAAAATTAATCTAAATAAAAGACTAATCTACTCTCCGCATTCTACTGATTCTCGTGATTTTTAAAATTTGCAATTTCATTGAGATTTGAGTGAGATGTTTCAGAATTTCGTGCTCTCTTTATATAATTTTTGCGTCATGGTACCATTAGAATCGTCTTGAAGAGACGAATCTAATAGTACTAGTCTAGATTATTAATTTTACAGTTTATGGAATTCAATTTGAGGTTGGCTGGAGGTTGAAGATGATGACATGTCCGTCTTTAACCAATGACGTTTAGACACGTTATTTTTTTGAAACAGATTTGGTGTTTCACTTTACCATGCGCACGTGTTGTGATCCCTAGGATCTGATTACTTTAGTGATTCAAACTCCATCCAACGTGCCATATTTTAAGTTATTTTTATTTTATAAAAAATGATTAGGTGTGATATTCAATAAATTCCATGACATGCACGGCCCTCCAGATCCACTAGATCTGTTTACTAACACGTTTTGACAATGATCAGATGGTCCACATTTTTTTGCTTTGTTATTTTATTTTCTGATTTTTTATTTTAATTGATTTAAACTTTAAAAAAATCATAGAAAATTCATTTTTTACTCAAAAATTATGAAATAATCCACAAAAATATATTCAAATATTCTCTTTCTGAATTTTATTTTTTCATGGTTATTTTTATCATATTTGATATTTTTTATAATTTCTCCATTATTTTAACTAGTTTTTAATCATTTAAAAATACTTTTTGATGTTTTTAGATTCTGAAAAAATTTATAAAAATCATTTTACTCCTTTTTGACTTTCTGAATTTTTTCTAGAATGTTATCTTGAATTATACTAATTTTGATCTTTTTCTTCACTTATTTGAGTGATTTTAATTAGTTTAAAAATAATTTCCTGTTTAAAAAAATCACCAAAAAAATTATAAAAATATTTGAGGTCAGCTCTAATTTTTCCATGATCTTTTTAAAATTTTCTTTGATACTTTGAAAATAGTTTACTATCTTACCTTTTATTTTCATTTTAAAGAACAATTTTAAAATCATTTTTCTTTTTTGCTTTATTCATTAAATGCAATTTATTTTTTAATATATTCTGGCTATGTGATTGTTGATCATAAACTTCATTAACATCATTGGATCTTGAGTGTTGAGTTTAACTACACTAAAATAGATGGATGATTTTAATGATAGTTTAATTAAATTTTTGATTCAAATGTATCCCCTCCCTCTTCATCTCATCCTCTTCTCCTTTGTGCTACATGTTCTTACAGGATGATCTACATATCATCACTCCAAACATATGGCACATATATTACTATTGACCGGCCTTAAAATGGGTGTGACTTCTACATAAGTCCATTTACGATTGCTTAATATAGCGCTAAATTTTGTCTCGACTCGAGAACTGATCATTTGTGGCCCAAACCTATGTTTGCGACCCCATGTATATTTAATTTAAAACCTTTTATCCAATAACCTTGAGGTCTATTGTTAGGAGGCTTTGGTCTTATCAATCCTGTAATGAATCTTCATAAATTTTGGAATTAGTTAATCAGTTATTGTTTCCTTGAGATTTTAAAATGAATGATATACTTGACAAAAAGCAAATGAAACTTATTGTTGAGAGGCTTTGATTTTATCAATCCTCTAATAAGTTTTCAAATTCAAGATTCAAGATGGTCATTCAACTAACCTCTAATTTCTAACAATTGACTTTTATTTTTATGCTTTTACTTTATGCTTTTACTTTAAGCACGATCTATCTTAACATTTACATTTCATGCTATTTTCATCTTTGCTCACTTAAGCATTTATCTTTATGTCTTTTTATTATGTTCACTTGAGCTTTTCATTTTCTTTTTGAAGATACCTAATAATCAACTTGAACAATTAAAAGCTTTAATGTTACTTGGACTATTTGGTTACTATCCTTGGAATAATGGAGTTATAGACTTCTTGGACTTAGGATTAGAGATCTTGACCTACCTTGAGACCCTTGTGGATTATATTGTTATTTTGTCTGGAGTTCTTGGGGTTCACCCCAAGACATTGGGTTGTATGTTTTCCTTGTGTTCAAGTTATTCTAATTATGTTCTTTGTCTATGATTGGGAATTCATCTGTATACAGATGTTACTCTGCCTAATTTTTGTGAAGAATTAATGTCGTTGAAGCTTGGTTTTCTTAAGAGGTTTATTATCCTTGCTTGTTTGGTTTCAATTCAAAGGATTGGAATTCTACATTTACTCATTATGTCAAGTGTTGGCTTCTTGTTCGTTAGATGGTTTTTTCCCTAGCTTTTACCTTGTGCTTTAGGATAGTACCTTCATCTCCTCCCACTTTATTTAATTTCAAAAATCTTCTCCCTCCTTTTGAAAACTCTTCTTGTTTTTAAACTTGAACCGCTTTCATGATAAACTTGGACTTAGGTCCATGCATTTTTCAAAATATTTTCTAAAATCGAACTTTAATCGACTTAATAATACCTTGACATTTTTGTGAAAATACTAAAAGTCAATCAATCTCATTCAAACTATTTTTCCATTTCGGCTTTTTATCTTTAAAACTTTTTCTCAAAAGATTAAACTCTTGTCAATCTTTGTAGTGATGCGAGCTACTATACTTCTATGATATATAGTGAAGTGGGATATTTTCCACTTGGGTGTTGAGCGAGGCTTTGTTGATTTTAAAATCTCAGCAATATCCTCCACTTTGAGATGACGCAAATTATCCTTTCTCTTTTAAAATTAACCAACACACTTATGTTTTAAAATTTTTAAAGATGAAATATGAGTACCCTGATCCCGTTTTGCACGGAAGGTGGTACATAGGCACTAAAGGTTCACAACCGCGATGGGTGCAAAAAATATATAAATATATTTCTTGTCACCTCCACCGTTTATTTTTATACAACGTTTATAGCCAAAAATACACAAATTTTCAAAGAGGTTCCTGCGGAGTACCATAGATGTTTAGGGTTCTAATACCTTCCCTTTGCATAACCAACCCTCGAACTTGGATTATCTCTCCCTCTTTTTGGGTTATTCTCTCTTTTACCATTCCTCTAGAAACAATAAAGTGCAGTGGTGATTTTTATTTGATTTGTGAGAGTTAAGTCAATCCAATGGCTTAGTCTCAACATTTTACCGCGATAGTATCCCTATGTTTGAGGGACATGACCATTTTTATTCGAAGGAAACAAGTGAGGTTACCCTGGAGGTGCGTGTGTGCAAATGATTCAGTTCAGTTATTTATCTTGATTAGGGTTTTATATGTTTCGTATTTAGATCTTGCCATACATGCCTAGTTACTATACAATAATAAGGAAACCGGTAGATGGCAGAAAGTAAAGGTGCGGAAAGTAAACATAAGCTATTACAGGGCTTCGGGAGTGGGGGTACAAAACATAAAATCGGGGAAAAAGTAGTAAACCCTAATTAAAACTATTACAAATCGTAGCAGTTACATAATCGGAAAATAACGTGAAAATAATAAAGTACGTGAAGATTATGAAATAAAGGGAAGAAGAAAATTGTTTTATGATTTTGATAGAAAATAAATTTACTGATTAACCTAATAAACCTAATTGATTTTAATTGATTAAAAAAGTTAGGTAATTAAATTAAACAAACCCTAAAATCTATATTGATTTTAATTTAATCGAGAAAAACCTAAAAAATCAAATTAGGGTTGATTAAATAAAACCTAAAATTAAATTCAATTGATTAAATTAAAAAAACCAAAAATCTAAAATTAAATTAGGGTTTTGTTAAAAAATGTTTTTTGAAAAAAAGTTTTAAAAAAAAGGGTGAAAAAGAGTGAGAAACATAGAAAATGACCATAAGAGTAGGGGTGGGTGTTGAACCTACTCCCTCAAGCATTCTCCATGCATAACATACCACCAGACCAAACGTTGGTTGGTGTCAAGATATTAGGTTCAGCGCATTATATGATAATCCTGCAAAAATAATGAAAATATGAGAAATTTGGCAAAACTGGGGATCAAACTCGTGACCTGGGAGAGAAGTGACTTAGCGCACACGTTTCTACGACTAGGGCGACTATACATTCATTTATACAATTGAATCAATTAATATATAATATATAAATGGATATATTGACCAGAGAGGAGTTGTTGTCCTAGCTCCGGTCGTCTTCTTTGGTAACTCCTTTTTTCAAAACCTGAAAAACACAAGGAATTAGAAACCCAAAGACATTGTACCCCCCTAACTCAAGGGTTGCGAGTTTGATGGGATAATTATCTTGGTCTAAAACTGGCTAGTTTAAGAGCTATAGAGCAAGCAAGACCAATTGGAGCAAACATGGTTTTCTATGTTTTAGCATGCATGAGACCCTTACGATGGTCCAAACCTGTTCATATACATTTCAGAAACTTGTTAGTAACCTTAATATTGCTTAAAGCGAAACAAAAACAAAGATATAAATTTTTGATAAGTTCATGAAACCGATGATGAATGCATGCATATTTAATGTGTTTTGAACCATCAAACATGACCCATTCTTACTCCGTATGATTGTTAAGAGTGAGTAGCGTGGTTGTTTGCAGTTATAGGGTTTGTAACAAAGGTTTCAAGATTTTAGGGTTTCTTGAAAAAAGTTTGATATTTTTTTGACATGTTTGAGGCAAGGTTTTTCATGTGTCCTTATATGAGAATGAATGAGGGAATATATAATGGAAATTAAGTAAAATTCATGTGGGTTTGGACCTTGTAGAAGAAGATATATTTTATCTTATTTATTTTTCATTATTTAATGAATAAATAAAAAAATAATTAAAATAACTAAAAATAAAAATAGGTCATGGGGTGTAAGAACAAGATCTGAGATGTATAAATAGTATAATACACGTTTGGACTCTTAAACCATGACCCAATGGCCCAAAATATCAAGCTTGCTCAATTTGAACTTCATACATTTGCTCAAAAATTCCAATCTTGTATTGGTAATAACTCTCTCAATTTTTATCTTTTAAATGTAATCTTTAATTTTTTAGAAAGCTCAATATGTCCTCTACAATCTCTATATTGATCATTTTTTCTTTAAAAGAATTTATCTTGATGTAAGTTGCCTTGACAAAAAGTGTCTTTTTGTTGGCTTTTGAAATGACCTGAAATGTATTGGCTTATATCTCTCAAATGATGCACTTTTTGGACTTGAGCTTAGAGAGAAAAAGTTATAGAGAATTGAATTCCCTTCAAAATGAGCTTTGGTTATGGAAAAGTTAATGAAGTATGTGAAAGTTATGCTTGGTCAAATTCAGTTGACTTTTCCTTAAGAAACCCTAATTTGGAAGTTTTGACGTTTGATGATCTGAGGGCTTTTATTTAGGAATCATGATCAACCCTTGATCAAATTATGAGTGTGACTTAAAAATATTTATGTTGATAAAAAATATTGAAGTTTTACTGTATGTTGACCATAATTTAATTTTTACCCAATATAATTGATTTTCAGTCATCTGAGCCATTTACTGAGCAAACTTGTGATGCAAAGCTTGAAACTTGACATGAGCATTCTTAGGGACATATGAAGAACCATAAACACACCTTGAGACCTTGGAAACCCAATCTTCCTTTATAAACAAAATACCCTAGTTATGGACCCATTACGTAGGAGGAGAATTTGTGTGATCAATTCTTACGCAACCTTGAGAAAATGAGGACTTTAGGAGAATGCCTTGAAGAAAAATGAGGGGGGGGGGGATTTTAGGGTACAATATCTGCCCCTGTTCAATCTTATTAAACCTGAGGAGTTAGATTGGCATGTCCTCTATTTGTGACTAGAAGGTGGAAGATGATTGAACACTTAAGTGCCCAGAAATTTGCACTCGCATGTGCAGGCGGTAACGCTGTTGGTTGACAATATTGCTTGAATGGCCTTAAAGATGACATTCGGAGAGATTATGGAGATTCGTTAGAGATGGGGTTATAGATGCCATCTAAAGTAACTATTTATAGAAGTATCATAAGGAGTTTACGTTTGACTTCATCTGAAGAATGCTTTCCAGAATGAACCTCTGGAGAAGGTGCTTGAGTAGCTGCTTGTCAGATTTAGTCTCTACAGGAAAAGCTTGTCAAAATGAATTTTTGAAGGAAGATGCTTTTCAGCATGATGTTCTGAAGTAAGATGCTTTTCATAATGATGCTCTGAAGGAAAGTGTTTGTCATTTAGATAGTCGCCTCGTCCTGTTTCGAGAATTGATCTACAGTCTGCTTTTGTTGGTAAACCCGTTTTGTTCCGGGAATTTATACCACCTGGTGATAAAGATAGTTTCTCGGCCTGTTTCAGGAATTGGTCTTCACCTGGTCATAAAGATAGAATGATAGTTTCCCCATCATGTTTTAGGAGTTCATCTTTGCTCGGTTGTATATTTAATTTCCCCATTCAGTTTCGGGAGTTAATCTTCAACTTTTTCATGTAGATAGTCATCACGTCTTGTTTTGGGAATTAATCTACAATTTTCTTTCACAAATAGTTTCCCTGTCTTATTTCAGGAATTAATTTGTGTCTGGTCATCCATATAGTTTCCCCGTCCTGTTTCAGGAATTAACATGGGACCTGCTGTGATACGGTGGGAGAACTGACTTGGGTATTTTACATTTTATCACAAATGTTGCGGATAGCAAAAGTCTCCACCAACTTTCTTTTATCCAATAAAGGAAATGGTGAAAAGAACAACAAAGACCTTTGAGAATTTTCTTGAGTTCTGGGGGTAGGTTATGAAAAGGTAAGGTGTTAGCACCATTTTCATCTTTAGTTATCTATGGGCTCTTAATTGCTTGATCTCATTGAAATGCTTTGTGTTTGTGTAAGTTTGAAAATATTTTTAAAAACGCCTTCGTATGGAAAAATTTGGAATGATTCTCGTATCGTTGAGAATATATACAAAGTGTTGGTTTTGAAAATATTTGTTTGAAAAGGAATGTTTGAAAGTTGTTTTGAAGGTTCCAATGTAAGGCAATTTTGTAATGATTCTCTTATCGTTGAGAATGTATACAAAATGTTTGTTTTGAAAAGTATTTTGAAATGTGAGGTGTAAATGGTTTTGTTTGTGAGCAAGAAATTACGAGAAATCTACCTACTCAGAAAGTATTTGTTCTGTTCCTACTCCTTTAGATAGTGCTTGTCTACCATTGATTGGTATAGAGCCATATCATTGGATGTGAGGGACAGGCGTGGGTCATCGTACAGTCATAGAAAGCAACTTGTAAGATGTTTTAGAAATTTTTTAAGGGACTAAGATAATTTACCGAAGGCAACATTGAAGGGTCATCAAGGGACTACAATCATTTAATCAAGGGTCTTTGCTAAAACATCTCACATTCGAGGGACATGATTGTTTTTATCCGAGGCAACATGTGTGGTTAACCCTAGAGGTGTATGTGTGCAAAGTGTGTTTGATTCAATTTATTCTATCTTGAATTAGGGTTTTCTAATGTTTGATTTTTAATCTTTTCATACAAACTATAATTACTAACAATAATAAGGAAAGCGATAAATTGTGGAATTTAAATGTCCTACACTATTACAATGCTCTGGGAATGAGGGGTACAAATTTACAAAAGGGAATGGCAAGTGAAGTAAACCCTAATTACTATTACAAAGC
Source organism: Vicia faba (assembly GCA_948472305.1). NCBI lineage: Eukaryota > Viridiplantae > Streptophyta > Magnoliopsida > Fabales > Fabaceae > Vicia > Vicia faba. The sequence continues at coordinate 539,679,678 of OX451741.1, forward strand.
TTTGAAATTTGCATAAATTGTAATGCAAAATAGTAAAATGCGCAAAGTAATGTAAAGTGTAGAAAAGAGAGAAGAAATTGTTTTTGGTGAGTTTTTGATGGAGAAGGTTTTAATTAACCTAATTAAACTAGTTAATTTCCAATGGAAGTTTATTAATTATTTAACCAAAACCTAAAATCTAAGTTAATTAAAATAAAACCCTAAGTCTAATTTAATTCTTTAGAAAATAATAATTTTTGAGGTTTTATTTGTTTAAAAATAATGAAATAGAAATAAAAATAAGGAAATGATTGAATAAATACTTTAATTTAAGAAAATATATATTTTTTATATTTTTAGTTAAAATAAAAATAAATAAATAAATAAATAAAAATAATAAAATAGTAAGAATATAAAAATATTGGGCTTAGGTGTTGAAAAGTAATCAGGAGGTGAAAAGTAGCAAAAACGATAGACCCAAAATAAGTTTGTTTGAAATCAGATAAATAAAAAAGTAAAAAGGAAAAATGGGCATGCGTTATAACAAGTAGCAAAGGGGGTGTTATTTAATCAAAAAAGATTCAGGCCCAAGACAGAGGGCCCAGGCGCGCTTGGAAACAAAAAAAGGGACAAAAATGTTGAAAAATAACAAAATGGGACGCTGGGGCTCGAACCCAGGTCCCATAGGTAACAAATGCACGCTTTAACCACTAGGGTGGAGATACATTTGTTGGTTTATGTACAAATTAATCTATATAGTATAAACCCTTTCCTGAATGAACTTTGTCTTCTTCCTCGTGCCAGTCCACATAACAACATTTTTTAATTTCAAACTTGCTCATTTCTCAACCATATCAGAAATTGTAAACATCAGAATTGTTAGAAATTTCATCACGATTTCAACCATATAAATATCTTAAGCTATAGATAAAAAATGAGCATGAATTTTCCTTGGTACCAAATTTTGACCTAATTTTTCTGTAACTTCAACCTTAAAATTCGTATCACTCAGGCCATATAAATGAGAACTAAAGGCGTGATTAGCTTCAGGGCGATAATGTCTACATCTTATCTTTTGAAATCGAAGGCAAATGATGCTTACATGAGGAGTTCAAAGTTTGAAATACTTACCTCAAAACTGGAAATCGTGTAAGAAGTTTGAGCACTCTTGAAGATGTTGTGATGATCTGGATACCTTCACTGAACTCCTAGGAAGCTATTGCAAATCTTACTTTGGATTGAGAGTGGCTGAATATTCTTGTAGAATTCAATATGCGGAGCTCTATTTTTGGAAATGGAGGATGATGATGGAGTTGTTACAGTTGTGTAAAAGGGTCTTGGATAGGTTCTAAATGATGTATGGAAGCTTTGTGATTGATTTATAGTGAAAACACACGAGTGAAATGTGAGTTTGGAGTGCAAGGGCAGAAGTTGCAACAATGAAGGATTTGTGTGTAAATTCTGATCTCAGGGAGTTTAAGGGTGCTTCAAGGATTGTAAATCTGTGTCTTAGGTTTCATATAAACTCTCTATTTATAGGAAAGAGGTTTGGAAGCTTGAAGGGATCAGAAACAAGAGATCACATGTTTTGGTCTTTAAACTTGTTTTTGAAGAAAACTTGACAAACATAGTTCCAATGCATGGTACAAGGACTTGTAGGGTGGTTGACAAGCTCTGGACAATTTTCTTCTGAATTTGAGATTGTGTATGTGTAGAAAGAACAAGTTCAAAGCTCAAGGAAAGTGGACTTTGTGATTAAAGCCACTTTTCCAAAATGGAAATGTTACCTTTGTGCCAAAAATGGATTAATCACTTGGAAAATGGCTTAATCAGTTGTGTAAGAATTTAATTATTAAGTGATTTGCAAGTTTGAAGCCTGCAAAGTAATATTTATACAGCATGGCTTGAGACTTGTTCAAGTGTTCTTCATGAAAATGACCTATAATAAAAGAATGGATACCCAACTTCTTCTCTTTGAAACTTCTAGCTCAAACATGATCTCTTCAAGTTCTTTGACATTTTGGAAATCTTGAAACATTGTCTACAACCTTAATGTTTACCACTTTGGCTAAATCAAATTAGAGCTTGGTGAAAATTGGCCAAGAAGTTTGGGCAAAAAATCTGCCTAACTTACTAAAATTTTCACTAAGTGTTTTATCAATAATGTCATGACTTCATGAGCCTATATCTTCAAATCTAAGAATTTTTTGGACATCAACCTTATGGGTCAAAGTTATAGAATTCATTAAGATCTACAACTTTCATGTTTAAAGTTTTCCTTGAATCATCTTGCATCTTGGTGAAATATTGTCAGAAGTAATACAATTATCAAGGCTAAAAAACACTTAGAATTTTCTAAGTCTTGAAAATATTGATTATTTGTTGACTTTCTTGACTTTATTGATTCTTGTTGACCAAGTTTGATATTTTTGAATGTCTTTATAAATTTTGACCTTTGAAATTAAATGTTGACCAAAAAGTCAAAGTTTGACTTTTTGTGTATCAGTTGACTTTTCATCAGTTGATAAAATTTCAACTATAAATCCAATGATCTTGAGAAATGATTTAAGCCATGAAATTAGGTCAAAGTATTGTGTTTGAATTCTTAAGATAATGCTTCAAGCCAGTAGGTCATGTACTAGGTCAAAAGTCAATGATCAATCATTCTTAGTCAAAACCCTAATTTTGACAATTTTGCCTCTTTAATGATTTGAGTGCTTTTCTTGAGGAATTATGATCAACCCTTGATCAGTTGATGAATTAGAAGTTTTGATGTTGGCCAAAAATCATGAATTTTGACTGTATATTGACCACAATTGACTTTTACCCAATACAATTGACTTTCAGTCATCTGAGCAATTGACTGAGCAAATTTGTGATGCAAGGCTTGAAACTTGGTATGAGAAATCTTGAAGACCTATAATGAACCATGAAATTACCTTGAGGCATCAAAAGTCCAACTGTCCTTGAGAAAACAAAAACCCTAATTTGGAGGCTCACTGCTTAGGAGGTGACCTTGTCCAATCAAACCCTTGAGAAACCTTGAGCATTTGATATCTTTGGTGAGAAATTTCTTGAGAAAAGAGAGGGAAAATTTTGGGGTACAACAGCTGCCCCTGTTCAATATTCTTAAACCTGAAGAGTTAGATTTGCATGTCTGGCATTCATGACTTGAATGTGGAAGATGATTGAACACTTAAGTGCCCATAAATTTGCACTCGTTTTGTGCACCAAGAAAAACTGTTTGTTGATTATATTGGGAATGTGCTTAAAGATTCCATTTGGAAAGATGATGGAGAGTTGTCAGAGATGGGCTTAAAGATTCCATCCAAAGTAACTATTGATATAAATATCAGAATGAGTTTACGCTCGACTGTATCTGAGGAGTATCATAATAAATCTATGCTTGAGTTAAATTGAGCCAGAAAAGGGTCTACTGAGAGAAGTATCAGAATAAATCTTAGGTCAATTTAATATGATTCATCAGAGGTCTTTAAATCTTTAACTGAGAGAAGTATCAGAATAAATCTTTGGTCGATTTAATCTGAGCCAGAAAAAGGTCTACTGAGAGAAGTATCAGAATAAATCTTTAGTCGATTTAATCTAAGCTATTGGATGTTTGAAAATATTTAACTGAGAGAAGTATCATAATAAATCTTTGGTCGACTTATTCTGAGCCAGAAAAAGGTCTACTGAGAGAAGTATCAGAATAAATCTTTAGTCGATTTAATCTAAGCTAGTAGATGTTTGAAAATATTTAACTGAGAGAAGTATCATAATAAATCTTTGGTCGATTTAATCTGAGCCAAAAAAAGGTCTACTGAGAGAAGTATCAGAATAAATATTTATTCGATTTAATCTAAGCTAGCAGATGTTTGAAAATATTTAACTGAGAGAAGTATCATAATAAATATTTGGTCGATTTAATCTTAGCCAGCAAATGTTTTTAATTCTTTAACCGAGAGAAGTATCAGAATAAACCTTTGGTCGATTTAATCTGAGCCAGAAAAAGGTCTATTGAGAGAAGTATCAGAATAAATTTTTAGTCAATTTTATGTGAGCTAGTAGATGTTTGAAAATATTTAACCAAGAGAAGTATCAGAATAAGTTTTGGATGATTTAATCTAATCCTGAAAAAGGTCTACTGAGAGAAGTATCAGAATAAATCTTTAGTCGATTTAATCTGGGCCAGCATATGTTTGAAAATCTCTATTTGAGACAAGTATCAGAATAAATATTTGGTCGATTTAATCTGAGCCAGAAAAAGGTCTATTAAGAGAAGTATGAGAATAAATCTTTGGTCAATTTAATTTGAGCCAGTAGATGTTTGAAAATATTTAACTAAGAGAAGTATCAGAATAAATCTTTGGTCGATTTAATCTGAGCCAGAAAAGGGTCTACTGAGAGAAGTATCAGAACAGATCTTTGGTCAATTTAATTTGAGCCAACAGATGTTTGAAAATATTTAACTGATAGAAGTATCAGAATAAATCTTTTGTCGATTTAATCTGAGCCAGAAAAAAGGTCTATTGAGAGAAGTATCAGAACAAATCTTTGGTCAATTTAATTTGAGCCAACTGATGTTTGAAAATATTTGACTGAGAGAAGTATCAGAATAAATCTTTAGTCGATTTAATATGAGCCATAAAAAGGTCTACTGAGAAAAGTATCAGAATAAATTTTTGGTTGATTCAATCTGAGAAAGAAGAGGTTTGAAGAGAGTGTTCATCATGTAGATATTTTCCCTATCTTTTGCAATATGCTTTGAGGATTTGTTGATGATATCAGTTTGTGGATTGATCTTTCCTGAAAAGGTAAAGAGCTAGTTGTATGAAATGTCTTAATTTATTAAATGTATTGCGCAATGATGTTCTCCAAATAAATGAGATTGTGCTATATGTGTTTCGTATGCATATGTTATGATGATTGAATGTACAATGTTGTTGAAGTGTATCTGTCTTGGAAAATAAATCCCTGACTATTGTTAGGGATGAATAGTATGTGTATCGTCAATCTGGTCTAGAATGCTTCTGCTGGGCATTTCTCGTTACTTGTTTGAGGAAAATCTGCAGGGGATGTATTAATTTCTGTTTAGGGAATTTATTTCTTATATATTCTGGATGAGGATAAAATAGATGGTTTAACTTCCGGCTCGTCTGGGGAGAACAGAATTAACTTGTATCTGGTCGAGTTCTAGGTTTTACAACAATTTTCTAGGGATAGTGGCAATTTTACTGGGGAGAATACTTTTGTTAGTGATTTGTAGTAGTCAGAAGAATAGACTCGAGCTAGGAATTTGTAGTCTATTGGGGAAATAAACCTTGTTGGGGAAATAAACCCTTGTTGATGGAGAAGTGCTCTGCTGAGGAAACTAACTCTCTTGGGAAAATTGAATTTTCTAAAGAGAAGAGACTCGTCATGGTCTCTTTCTTCAGTTTTAGAGGAACAAACTCAAGTGGGGAGGAAAATTTTCATGACTTGTACTGATTGGGACTCTGTGGGGAGATTTAATGGGGATGAGATTATACTTATCTGGAGTGATCTGCTTGGGTGATTGTGGGGAAATTTTATAGAGGTGGCTATGATGACTTCACTGGGGATAATCTTATGAAAGGGATTCTGTGGGGGTTTATGGACAGCTTGAGCGTAATCCCAGCTCCTATAATTTTGAGTAAATGCTTATTCTTGTTCTTATTTGGTAATAGTTAATCATGTTCATATGCATATGTTCATTCAATTTTAGTCATTGAATGTTTTTTGCAAACAAAATAGAAAAAACAAAAATTCTGGACTTTAAAGTATATTTGTATTGATAATTTTCCTATCAACAGGAGATTTTGTACAAAGAGACGGGAATCCTAGTAAGAGGAATTCATCTTGAAATGAAAACAATACAAAGTGAAAACAAAACATATAGCCATATGGAAGTGATCTCATCGGGTTCCAAACTCTGCTTTTGCCCATATGTCTTCAAGCATCCCGTCCCTTGCCATTGGAAGAATTTGATTGAACCATTTGAACTTTCGAATTTGGTAATAAAGTTGGTTGTAGTGATCCAACAGGACATAGTCATACGCTTTTAGTCCCTAACTTTTTCTTGGACCACCCTTTCGGGTTTTCAGTCCACCAACATACCCTTTCTTGCCCAAACTTCCTTTTCAGGTTTTCTACTTTCCGGGTGTACAATCTTTTGTATATATCCCTTATTTTTTCCTGAACCCTTTTGGTTCGCCGGAATGCCCTTATTTTTGCCTAGGTATGTCAACCTAGTGGGTCGTTCTTATGCGTAGTATTTTTTTACTATGTCTGCATTAACAGGGTGCAGGAAATCTTCACCATCCATAGTGGTTAGCATCATAGCATCGCCCGAGAATACTTTCTTGACAACAAATGGTCCTTCGTAAGTGGGAGTCCAATTTCCCATGGGATCGTATTGTGGTAGAATGATGCGCTTTATTACCAAGTCACCATCCTGGTATACCCGATGCTTGATCTTCTTGTTAAAAGCTTTGATCATGCGTTTATGGTGCATCTGGCCATGACAAACAACCGCCAACCTCTTTTCATCAATCAAATTCAACTGATCCAACCTTGTATGAATCCACTTGTCTTCGCCTAAGTATGCTTCTTTCATAATCCTTAGAGAAGGAATCTGAACTTTGATAGGCAGGATGGCTTCCATGCTAAATACTAAAGAGAATGAGGTTTCCCGAGTTGATGTTCGCGCCGAAGTGTGGTAGCCGTGAAGAGAAAATAGTAGCATCTCATGCCATACTTTATAGGTCATAACTAACTTTTGCACAATCTTCTTCATATTCTTGTTAGCAGCTTCCATTGCGCCATTCATCTTAGATCTGTATGGAGAAGAGTTGTGATGTTTGATCTTGAACTGCATGCAGAGTTCAGTGATCATGGTGTTGTTAATGTTGGTTCCATTGTCAGTGATGATCCTCTGAGGGATACCATACCTACATATGAGTTTATGTTAGATAAATCGGCCTATGGCGTTCTTGGTAACTAAGGAAAATGAAATTGCTTTAACCCACTTGGTAAAGTAGTCAATGGCGACAAGAATGAAATGGTGACCATTAGAGGTAGTAGGTTAAATTTTTCCAATCATATCGATTCCCCACATTGCAAATATCTAAGGGGAAGTCATGACATTCAAAGGTATTGGAGGTACGTGAACCTTATCAGCATAAATTTAGCACTTATGGCAAGTCCTCGAGTAGTGGTGACAATCATTTTTCATGGTCGACCAATAATAGCCAGCTCTCAGAATATTCTTGGCCATAGTGTGTCAACTGGAATGAGTACCAAAGATACCTTCATGCATATCCTCCATGATCTTCTCTGCTTCTTTCTTGTCCATACAACGGAGCAGAATTAAATCATGGTTGCGCTTGTAAAAGATCCCATTTCTCAGGAAGAACTTGGCTGAGAACCTTCGCAGGAATTTCCTGTCATTGACTGAAGCCCCTTCAGGATACTCTTGAGCTTCAAGATATCTTTTTACCTCATGAAACCAAGGCTTCTCCTCTACACCATTAGTGTCAATCTCATAGCAGTGTGCCGGTTTGTCAAATCTTTCGGCAGTAATTTTGGGAGCTTCATTGTCCCATTTGACCTTGAACATGGATGACACGGTAGCTAAAGCATCTGCCAACTGATTTTCTTCCCTAAAATGTGTTCAAAGGTAACCTCTTCAAAGTACGGGATCAAGGTTAGCATAAGCTCTTTGTAAGGGATAAGATTTGGATGTTTTGTATCCCACTCTCCTTTAACTTGACTGATGACCAAAGCTGAGTCTCCATATACAATTAAGAATTTGATTCTTAAGTCAATAGCAGCTTTAAGACCCATGATGCATGCTTCATACTCGGCCATATTGTTGGTATATTCAAAGCTGAGTCTGGCAGTGAAAGGCGTGTGGAAACCATCGGGGGAAATGATCACAACACTAATTTTGTTACCCAGTGCATTGGAAGCTTCATCAAAAACCATAGTCCATAGGGATCCCTTCTCAAGTCCTTCATACAATCCAAGCTTTTCAGAATCCGTAATCATTAAGATATTCTCATCCGGGAATTCAAAGTTCATAGATTGGTAGTCATCTACAACTTGATGTGCCAAATGATCTTCCAACAAACTTCCTTTGATTGCTTTTTGTGTAGTGTACTGGATGTCATAGTCAGTTAAGATCATTTACCATCAGGCTATCCTTCTGGAGAGAGCTGGCTTCTCAAATATGTACTTGATGGGATCCATCTTAGAGATTAATAGAGTAGCATGAGTCAACATATACTGTCTTAGTCGGCGAGCAGCCAATGCCAATGCACAACAATTTTTCTCGAGCAGTGAATATCTTGTTTCATAGATGGTAAACTTTTTGATAAGGTAGTATATTGCATGCTCTTTTCGACAAGACTCGTCATGTTTCCCCAGCACATACCCCATTGAATTCTCTAACACGGTTAAGTACATGATCAGAGGTCTTCCTTCGATTGGTGGCATCAGGATTGAAGGCTCTTGCATGTACTTTTTGATTTTTTCAAAATCTATTTGACAGTCATCATTCCATCTTACCACCTGATATTTTTTCAAAAGCTTGAAGAGTGTCTCACAAGTACTAGTCGGGTGAGAGATGAATCGGGTAATGTAGTTTATTCGTTCTTGGATATCTTTGACTTTGGCGGGATCAACCTCAATTTCTTTTCCACTAACGACGAAGCCTAGGAGATTTCCATACCTCACCTCGAAGATGCATTTGTTGGGATTCAACCTCAGCTTGTATTTCTTCAACTTCTCAAACAGCTTGTGCAGGTGATCAAGGTGCTCTTCCTCAGTTTGGGATCTTGATATCATGTCATCAACATAGGCTTCTATCTCATGATGAATTATATCATGAAAGAAAGTCACCATAAACCACTGATAAGTTGCACCTGCGTTCTTCATTCCAAAAGGCATGACCTTATAACAAAAGGTGCTCCATTGTGTGACAAAAGTTATCTTCTCCATGTCTTTCAGTGCCATTTTGATTTGGTTGTAACCTGAGAAGCCATCAATGAAGGAGAATACCTTACGTTGAGAAGTTTCGTCAATCAAAACATCAATATGCGTTAGTGGGAAGTCGTCTTTGGGGATTTCCCTATTTAAATCCCTGTAGTCTACACACATACGGACCTTACCATCTTTTTTTGGCACTAGAAAAACATTTGCAACCCATTGGGGATACGACATCACTGTCAAGAAACCTGCAATGAATTGTTTCATTACCTCATCCTTGATCTTCTCAGACATATCAGAACGCATGCGAAAAACCTTTTGTTTGATCGGAGAACAACCTTCTTTCCTTGGCAGACAATGAACCATGATATCAGCATCGGGCCCTGGCATGTCTTTGTATGACCAAGAGAATACATCAACATAGTCATACAACATCTGAATCAATCTTCTCTTGACACTGTCTTCCAAGTTGGGGCCGATCTTGACTTCTTTCTTATCTGCCTTAGTACCCAAATTTATCACTCTGACTGGTTATTTGCGTGGTTGGATAGCCTTTTCCTCTTGTATCAAGAGTTTGGCGAGTTCTCCAAGTATCTCACAATCTTCTTCACCTTCGTCTTCGGCTTGATAGATTGGATTTTCAAAGTCATAAATGACAATATCAGAATTGTTGTTAATGAGATACGGAGTGGATATCGATCTGCAAATGTGTGTGTGCATGTAAGGTGACATGGCTATTCGAAAAATGCAGTAAAGTAAAAGAAAGACAAGGGGCGCAAAATTTAAACGCAAAATTGTCCAATGGTTTCACTAAATGAGCATATGATATATGAAACAACCCTTAACAAATGGACCATTGTGCCCCGGGCAAGGCAGATGGTTTGAAGTCATTGTTTTGAAGGAAATTATACAGACAAAGTTCTTAAAGCAATAAAAAAAATAGGAAATAGAAATTACTCCTGGTTGAAGGAGATTGAGATGATGTCTTTGGCCTTCAAGTTGTTAAGTCCACCATCAGTAGTTGGGAATATCCAGTCGTCCAAGCCACCATCAGTACCAGTTCCTTCCAGTTCATTGACTTTATTGTTGCTAATACGGAGAGCTGGTCCACCAGCATGAGCACGTTGAACCTCTTTCCGAGCCTTTGAAGTAAAACCCAACCAAAATTGTCATATTTGTAGGGAATACCAGGAAGTTTTCCTTAGATAATGCAACCTCCATCTTCTACAACAGCCCGAGCATCCTTTATAGAGGCCATTCTTGGTGTGTCCTTAGAAATAACATGCATAGCTTTAGTAACATCAAGCGTTGGAGGGATTACCTCAAATGCTTGACATGGGTTTCAATGAATTATCCATCCATTTTAACATATTTGAAAGAATTAAAATGACTGACCATATATTCTTCCTCTCCACAGATTGTGACAACCTTCCCTCTCACTGGGTACTTCAACATTTTATGTAATGTAGAGGTAACTGCACCTGCCCTATGAATCCATGGGCGTCCGAGCAAGCTTGAATAGGTCGGCCGAATATCCATTACATAAAAGGATGAATTGAAGACTTTAGATCCCACCTTGATAGGGAGATCAACCTTTCCATGGTCCATCCTCTTTGACCCATCGAAGGCTCTTACCCTGATATCACTGGGTTTCAGCACCAGCCCTTCACAATCTAGCCTATCCAAAGCACATTTGGGTAAAACATTGAGAGAGGACCCAATATCTACTAACACATGGGCCAGAGTGGTGCCTTTGCATTCAATAGAGATACAGAGAGATTTGATGTGATTCTTCCCTACCGGAGTTAAATCTACATCATAAAATCCCAAGCCATTATCAACAGTTAGGCTTGCAACACAATTCTCATGTTGATTGGCAGTGGTCTCTTGTGGAACATGGGCATTCTTCAAGAATTTCAACAAAGCTTGGGCATGTGCGTCGGAGCATAACAACAAGGACATCATAGATATCTTTGAGGGTGTCTGTCCTAATTGTTCCACTATTTTGTTGTCACTTTTATGGATGATATTCAGAATTTATTCCATCTCTTGTCTTTAAGGGTCTTCAATTGTAACATCTTTTGAGGGTTCCTCTATTAGGGAAGGCTCAGTAACTTTTTCTTTACCTCAGTTGTCAACAGTTGGTCTAGTAGCAAGAATGTAAACAAGTATTGTAATAATTGTTGGAGGAGTGATCTTCGGGGAGAAGACCCTTCCTGTCCTAGTGACCTTACTAGTTCTGAAAATGTTTATAATTCTAGGCTCTTCAGTTTCAATAATCCATGGCTCTTGCATTACACCATGGTAATAAACTTTTGCGCCATAGTTCTAAGGCACAACTTTATCGTAGGAATAGGGGATTGGCCCCGGTGTAGTGATAATCAGGGGAGCCACTCTTGGCTCAGCAGGAATCTTTATAAGGCCTTTAGAGGTGATCCTAATAGGAGCATTGGAAATTGTGATTATGGAAACATCTTGAGGAATACTTTCAGGTAAACTCTTCATGGACAGAGTTTTCTTGAACAAAATTTCATGGCTCTCAATCAGGCGTTGGATAGCTTTCTTCAACCACATACAACCATTAGTTTGGGAAGAACAATGGTAATAAATTTCATGGCAGCCAGCAAATAAACCGGCTCTCAGCAGATTCTTATTAATGGTTAGTAATGGAGTAGTCAAATCATCGATGGTGGAAACAAAGGAGACATCGTCAACAACATTAACATTTTTACCATGACTTGGCATGGATGCGGTAATCACATTAGGAGTTTATGGAGGGTCAAACTCAATCACTTAGTTATCAATCAAATCTTGGATCTTGTTCTTTAATGCCCAACAATTGTTGGTATCGTGTCCGGGGCTATTTGAATGATAGGCGCATTTCACATTCCGATATTTGGGAGTGGAAGTATTGGGGTTTGGAGGAGGATGTCGCAGCGTTATCAAATATGCTTTCAATAGATGTTGTAAAGCTTGAGTCAATAGCATGTTGATTCCAGTGAGTTGCCTCCTTGGGGCATCAGGATTTTGTTGATTGTTTGATTATTGTGGCCGTTGAACTGGGGTTGGGTTTGAAATTAATACAGCTCCTACCAACTGATGATGATCGTTATTGACACGACTTCTTTGTCCATAAACAACATTAGTCTCTTTCCAATGAATGGTTTCTTTATGGCATTATAGGTTGAGGCCATATGGATCTTTCCGCTTTTGATTCCACTTTCAACTTTTTCACCAATCATAATTAACTCAATAAAACCCTAATGAAGAACTCCCAATCAGCAAATTAAAGAATGGACCAGTCAAGGTGCCCATGATCATGTCCACTAATTCTCTATGAGTCAATGGGGGTTGCACCCTTCCAGCCAAGTCCCTCCACTTTTGAGCATACTACTGAAAGCCTTCATTTGAACCTGTAGTCATATTTTGTAATTGCATGCGGGTTGGTGCAATATCAATATTGTATTGGTATTGTTTTTATAAAGAAGCATCTAGATCTTCCCATGTGTGGATATTAGTCCCATCAAGTTGATAGAACCAATCCAACTGTGTTCCAGATAAGCTTTCTTGGAAGAAGTGCACCCATAACTTCCTATCGGCGGTGTGTGGTTGAATCTTGCAGACATAAGACCTCTGATGCATCTTTGGGCAGGAGACCCCATCGTATTTTGCAAAGACATGAACCTTAAATTTGCGGGGCATGAACACCCTATGGACCAGATCTAAGCCTCAAAAGTCTAAACCAGGAACTATTTGGATTTCCACAACTTTAAGTCGGTCTTCTAGCTATTTCTATTTGTCATCCGTTGGTGGGTACATATGCTGAAGTTATTTGAAAGACTTAGGAAATTCATACTAAGGTTGAACCCTAACAAGTGCACCTTTGGGGTGAGATCAAGGAAGTTATTGGGCTTTGTTGTAAGCGAAATAGGAATTGACGTTGATCCTTCTAAAATAAAAGCAATTCAAGAAATGCTTGAGCCAAGAACAGAAAAAGAGGTTTGTGGTTTCCTAAGGAGGTTGAACTACATTGCTAGATTCATCTATCACCTTACAGCCACGTGCGAACCAATATTAAAGCTATTGAAAAAAGATCAAGTGGTCAGGTCAAACGAAAATTACAAAGAGGCATTTGATAAAATAAAAGAGTATCTGCACGAACCTCTAATTCTTTTACCTTATATGGAAGGCAGACCTTTGATAATGTATCTTACAGTGTTAGAAAGTTCCATGGGCTGCGTACTCGGTCAACATGATGAGACGGGTAGGAAGGAACATGCTATTTACTACCTGAGCAATAAATTTACTAATTATAAGTCCATGTACTCATTGCTAGAAAAGACTTGTTGTGCACTCTTGTGGGCAGCAAAGTGTATAAGACAATATATGATGACTCGCACTACTCTCTTGATATCCAAGATGGATCCGATCAAGTACATTTTTTAAAATACAACTCGCACGGGAAAGAGTAGCCTGTTGGAAGATGATTTTAACTAAATATGACATCCACCATACTACCCGTAAAGCTATCAAGGGTAGTGTATTAGCGGATTATCTTGCTCATCAACCTATGGAAGCTGAATATCAGCCGAAGAAGTTTGAGTTTCCAGATGAGCACATTATGTACATACGTGATTGTAATATTCCTGGCCCAGAGGAAGGACCCAAACTAGGATCTCGAAGGTCGATGGTGTTTGATGGTGCCTCGAATGCATTGAGTAACGATGTTGGTGTTTTTATTACTTCTCCTGAAAGTTTCCATACTCCTTTCACTGCCAGAATCTATTTTGAGTGTACTAATAATATGGATGAGTATGAATGTTGTATTTTTATATTATAAGCTTCTATTGATTTTCGAATCAAGATCTTAGAAGTCCATGGGGATTAAGCTATAGTAATCAGTCATATCAACGGAGATTGGGAGACTCGACACCCTAAGCTCAATGAAGTTAATCTTGTATTTATATAAAATCACATTCAAGCACATCCCAAATGAGGAGAATAACTTAGCGGACGCTTTGGCTACTCATTCATCCATGTTTAAAGTCATATCGGCAAAGGAGGCCCCCTCTATCACTATCTTTAGGTTGGATGAGCCAGTGTTCTGTTATGAGATAGAAGAAGAAGTTGATGAGACACCTTGGTTTTATGATATCAAAAGATATCTTGAAACACGAGAATACCCAGAGGATGCATCTATTACAGATAAGAAGACTTCACGGAAGTACTCATTAAAGTTTTTTCACAATCATGGGGTTTTCTATAAGAGGAACTATGACTCTATTTTGCTTAGATGCGTGGATAGGCACGAAGAAAATAACATCATAGAAAAGATACACGAAGGTTCCTTCGAAGTGCATTCTAGTAGGCACACCATGGCCAAGAAAATCTTGAGAGCAGGATATTATTGGTCTACCATGTAAAACGATTGTTACAATCATTCCAGAATCTGTTATAAGTGTCAGAATTACGTAGGCAAAATGCATGTGCCTCCCAATCCACTAAATGTTTTAACTTCTCCTTGGCCATTTGCAATTTGGGGCATTCATATGATTGGACACATTGAGCTGACCATTTCCAATGGACATCACTTTATTCTAGTTTCCATTGATTACTTCACTAAATGGGTCGAAGTTGCACCTTATGCCAACATCAGCACGCAAGTGGTTACTCGTTTCATCAAGCATACTATTATTTGTCGTTATAGGATTTCTGAGAAGATAATTACTGATAATGGATCAAATCTCAACAATAGGATGATGAAAGAGTTGTGTGACAGTTTCAAGATAAAGCATCACAATAATTCTCCATATTGTCCAAAGATGAATGGTGTTATTGAGGTAGCAAATAAGAATATTAAGAAGATTATGCAGAAAATGGTTGTGACCTACAAAGATTCCATGAGATGTTGTCGTTTATGCTGCATGGTTATTATATTTCACTGTGTACTTCGACTTAGGAAACCCCGTTCTCCTTGGTATACGATATGGAATTAGTCCTGCCCGCGGAAGTGGAAATTCCTTCTTTAAGGATCATGACAGATGTACAACATGACGAAGCTGAGTGGGTTCAGAACAGACTTGATCAGTTGAATCTCATCGATGAGAAGAGAATGGCAATTATTTTCCATGGGCACTTATACTAGACGTTATGAAAAAATATTTTGACAAGAAAGTACGTCCTCGAAATTTCCAAGTTGGCGATCTTGTGCTCAAGAGGATCTTGCCTTCCAATAATACAGATGCTCAGGGAAAATGGGCTAAAATTATGAAGGACCATATTTTGTAAAGAAGGTCTTCTCATGAGGATCCATTATGCTTACAACTACGGACGAAGAGGATTTCCCTCACACCGTCAATGCAGTTGTTCTTAAAAAATACTTTGCATGAAATGACCCCCTAAGTCGACGACTTAGGGAAAAAAAGGGGTCCCGGTGAACCATAAAAATGAATAAAAATATTCGGGGGAAAATTAGGGATAATAAAGAGGAAGTTAAAAGAATAAAAAGAATTGTGTACACCTGCTAAGTTGAAAACCTGAAAAAGGTAGCTTATACAGAAATGGGTATATCGGTGGATTGAAAACACAAAAGGGATATCCAGGAGAAAGTTAGGGATTTAAAGAGAATAACTACAGTCTGTGTTGCATCTGTAACACTATTTTTCATCACAGTTGAGTAACTTGGAAGGATAAGGAATTAGTCCAATCAGTTTCTTCAAAAAGCAAGATATTAAGGAACTTTGAGGTTATAAGAGTCATAGCAGAGTCGGAACCCAATCGAAATCCTCCTTCACATTGCCATATTTGTGTCTCCTTTTTATGTTTAGTATGCAGTTACCTCTTTTTACGAATTTCTTCTTGATGTAAATGCCTTTTTACAGGCCAATCAATCAATAAAACTTTCTTTTATCCAAAAGTTGCATTTTTCTTTTTAATGTTTTAATTGCAGAAACGTCCAATTTTTTTATAAACATATGCATTTAAAAATATTGAAGTTACACAAATCATGATATAAATAGTTGAAATTACTTGATATTTCAGGTGCCTTGGGCGATGGCCAAAGTTTGCAATTTCATACCAGGGATGGGTTGTTGTTATTTTGTTTTGCAGGTACCTTGTGTACACTCATGAAAAATAGGGTACGAGCAAGAAAGTAGAGTATTAGAGGTTGTCACTCACACAAAGTGCTTGATGGAAATAATGTTTCTTCAAACAAAATCTTTTTCCTGATTGTGATTTCCATTGTTACTCAATGAAAGCTCGTTTGCTAAGATACTTTTCTCCAGAGATCTCTAACTAAAAGAGCATCCCCAGTGAGGTATGGAACCTCCATATTTATCTCTAGTGAGGGTTGGTACCGCTATTTATCCCTAAGTGTGGTTCGCTATATCCCCAATGAAGTTTGCATCTACTTCCCTAGTTAAGTTGGCACTCGTCTTCCCCAGAAGTTTGCACCCATCTCCCCCGTGTGGTGTGTGTCAGTTTCCCCCAGTATGTTGGCATTTATTCTCCCCCAGGGTGGTCTGCTTCTTCTAAAATACACCTTCTAGTTTTCTTCATCAGTAAGAGATCATCATTATCCCACAGGAAGTTAAGAGCTGGTTGGAGTAAAAAATCAGTCCTCGGTGAAATGCAAATTATTTTTTTAGTGTTCTCAATAAAGTCCACTTTTCAGTGGAATCCCTACTCGGAGTTGGCATGTTTGAATTGCAATCTTGCATCACAGTTCATCCCAGTGGTCGTGAGTTCAAATGGTTATTCCTTGTTGAAGTCCAATTTCCTGGTTTTCTCAGGAAGTCATTTGTGATATTTCCATTCCTCGGTGATTAATTTATAAAGGCATCATTAGCATTTCATATACCCCCAAAAGTAAAGTAATTCAAAAATGTATTGAAGCATAATCCTATTTTGGTTGATTACCTGCATTTCTTGCAGACTTTATCTCCAGCAGGTTGTTTACCCTAGGTTCCGATGTTAATCTTTGGGTTGTTGACACCTTTCGTGTGATCCTGGTGGTATTCTTTGGTTGATCTAGTTTGACTTCTTTTATTTTGACTTCTTCCCTCTTTTGTATTTTGATAATTTTGTTGGTATTCCCCAATTAAGTTTGACTTAGTTCAGAAAATCTCTGGTAAAGTCCCTCTGGTGGGTCTCTTCTTGCCCTATGTTTTATTTCTGTCAACTTGGCTAGCATTCCTTAGTTAGGTCTTTGTTTACCATTTATGACCTTAGATATTGCCCGATAGAGTATCTATTAGGTTCTTTCCCTCAACCTCCTATGTGACTGTTTATCTCTAATATAGGTTCTGCTTAGTCGGTTCCTTATCTTTGGTTTACCTGCTTAGTCGGGTTCTCCTTCCGTTAGCTTAACTAACATTGTTTGATTGGGTTATGCTTAGTCATTTCCTTTGCTTTAGGTAGGTTCTGCTTAGTCGGTTCGTTATCTTTGGTTTACTTTCTTAGTCGGGTTCTCCTTTCGATAGCTTAGCTAACATCGTTTAGTTAGGTTTTGCTTAGTCATTTCCTTTCTTTTGGGTAGGTTCTACTTAGTCGGTTCCTTGTCATTGGTTTACCTTCTTAGTTGGATTTCCCTTTTGTTAGCTTAGCTAACATTGTTTGGTTAGCTTCTGCTTAGTCGGTTCCTTATCTTTGGTTTACCTACCTAATCAGGTATTCCTTTTGTTAGCTTAGCTAACATCCTAGGTTGGGTAAGTTCATCCTTTCTTGTTTGGGTTCGCTTCGATTGGCGTTCCTTGTGAGGGTCCTCCTTGGGTTTTGGTCTCTCTTATGTTGGTTCTCTTTGTTTTGGTTCGCTTCAATTGGTGTTCCTTGTGAGAGTCCTTTTTGGGTTTTAGTCTCTCTTATTCCAGTTTTCCTTGTTTGGGTTCGCTTCGATTGGTATTCCTTGTGAGAGTCATCCTTGGGTTTTGGTCTCTCTTATTTCGGTTCATTTTGTTTTGGTTCACTTCGATTGGAGTTCCTTGTGAGAGTCCTCATTGGGATTTGGTCTCTCTTATGCTGATTCTCTTTGTTTGGGTTCGCTACAATTTGCGTTCCTTGTGAGAGTTATCTTTGAGTTTTGGTCTCTCTTATTCCGGTTTTCTTTCTTTGGGTTCACTTCGATTGGTGTTCCTTGTGATAGTCCTCCTCGGGTTTGGTTTCTCTTAGTTTAAGTTGATTGAATAGGGGCAATTGTTGTACCCCAAAATTCTCCCTATGCATTTTAACACTAATTGGCTTATACTTCATCATCATTTGCATACATACATGTCAGAGGGTCTATACTCATGGAATCAAGGCATTTCTCTGTGAGAAAGTGCTATAAAAGACAATTGTTTTGTTATGCAGCATTGTTAAACAAAACTTGGGGTTTTCCGTATTTATATGCACACCGACGTGTTCCAAGCTATTCAATCAGAAATTAATCAACCCATAATTATATAAAGCTATAATATGTTTTGGCACACTTTGAATTGTAGAGAAAGTCAAGCGTTTCAGTTGATTTAAGACAGTTTAAGCCGACAATCAGCATTTTATGGTTCGAGGGAAAAATCTTTACGTACACCGAAAAAAGCAGAATTTTTTTCATTATTAACAAAAAATAAGGGAATTCTCATTTTTTACCATTTCCAAACATGGTCTTAGCACAATTCTATAAATTGTTTCAATTCAATTTCATAATGACTTTTTAACATTACAATAAAAAATCACTCAAAAAACTCTTTGTTCTCTCTTCTCTCTCAGGAACAAGAAGCAAAAATCACAAGTTCACTCTCCTTCCTCCCTCAAGATTTCCGGCCAGCCCCCTCCTCCTCATAGCCAACCAACCTTCTCTCTGATAGCCGACCTCCTCTAGGTGAGAAATTCGTCCTCGCCTAGCTCCTCCCGGTGACTCTCCGGTGATCTTCTCCTTGCTCCAATTCAATTTCTGTGATTCAATTTTCGTTAAATCTCTTTATTCTTGATTCA
This sequence comes from Vicia faba, assembly GCA_948472305.1. Taxonomy (NCBI): domain Eukaryota; kingdom Viridiplantae; phylum Streptophyta; class Magnoliopsida; order Fabales; family Fabaceae; genus Vicia; species Vicia faba. The sequence goes on from OX451741.1 coordinate 539,698,632, forward strand.
ATTGCTCTGCATTAATTTTAATTGTTTGAATTAAATTTAATTATGTGAATCTTGCATGATTTAATTGTTGAATTAACTTGATTTGTGTTGTTTAACATAAATTGGATCTTGATTTTGTGAAAACAATTGATTATGTAAATTGAGCTTAAATTTATTTTTGAGATTTAATTAATTATTGAAGCTTAATGATGAATAAATGTGGAATCGGTTGATTTAACTGTTGTTGATTGTTGAGAATTATGCATTGAAATTAATTGTTCAATTGTGTTGTGATTTATGTGTCGTAATTTGTTTCTGATTTGATACTTGTTGAAATTTGTTTAAATTCATGAATAAGAATCAAATTTCGAAATGTTTACTTGTTTTTGACGTGTAATTAATTTTGGTTTCGATACTTGGAATTGTGGCACCGACTGCCGATTTCTCATGTATCGATGTTTAGATTTTGTGCCTTGAAACATTGTTTTCGAACTGATTTTTAGAAAGTATCAATACATATGTCATGGCTGTCAAGAGTTCACAAATATGTTGTAAATTGAGTTGTAGTTGTTGTTCGATGCATAAGTGGTTTTGTGTTGAAAATTGCTTGATACCTGTATTGATTTTGTTCGATTTTAACTCAACTTTTGAGCATTTCATGAAGCGGTACATGATGTCCGGAAAATGATTTTTGCATCTACATTGTGATTTAATTCATATTTGGTTGATACCGGTATCAAATTCGGTTGTTTTTAAGCCAACTTTTTTGGCATTTTGTAAGGTACAACGTTGCTGCCCAGAGATGGTAAGTGGGTGTATTTGATTATTTAATTCCAACTCAATTCGTGTTTGAGCTTGTTAGCGTATTTGTATGACGTTGGTATCGAGTTTGATTGATTTTATTCTGACTTTTCGCACACTTGCATGTGTTAATGTGTTGCTGCCCGGAAATTCATTTTAATATTCCAATGCATATTTGCATCTTATTTCTTCATGATTCAATCTTGATTTATGTTGTGATGTGAATACTTGATTCCATTTATGTCTCCTAGTTATTTCTAACTCTTTTGTTGACTTGTGCAAGGAATTTCAAGAGAGCTTTCAATCGTTTAATTAATTCTTGGTTATTCGATTGAAAGGCACTTTATTCCACATTCTTTGTGGATTCAAGTTCTCTTCCGACACGCTTGATTCTTATTCTATGATATATATACATTGCTTGTGTTTTTTTTCTATATGTGTATTTTCGTGCAGGTTTATTGTTTTCGTGGGGATGTTTGGGATACACATTTCACATGTGATTTATTTTCACATTGTCGATGTTATGGGGCTTATTCCGAGCACCCGATTTCTGATTATTTTGTTTGTTGTTACTAGCTTGCACGAAGATCGTCGGGTTTCTTTTTCTTTGACATCACTTTGCTACGGACTTATTGTTCATTTGGTATTGTTTCTGATTCTTTTCATATTCCATATTGTCTTTTGGATTTCCTTGACATGAGAAGTAAGAATAGAGATGCATGACTGAGAGTCCCTACTTTAGGTGGGCAATTCTGTTTAAAGTCCTCAAATGAGGAAATATTTATTCTTTTTTAAAGACTTAAAAAGGAGGCAATGTTTGTGCTTGATTGTGTGCAAAAAACTTCGACGAAGGAAAATTCTACTCCCTTCCGATTTCCATTTTACTTTGTGCTTGCTATCGAGTCAATTAGTGGAGCAAATGGATTGCAATCGACCCCTGCTCTTTCTAGTCCGTGTTGTTCTTAGCTCACATTGTATGTTGACGCGTTGAACTATGATTATTTTTATCCATTGATTCAAATGAAATGGAAAAGGGTTCATAACCAACCCCCACATTTTGGCATTTGTTTCAATGATGTTAGCTCGTGTTTCCTTAAACATTGACGCTACGAGTTATTACTCAATATCTATGTTTAAGAAAATCATGTGGAAAGGGTTCCTTACTCCCACTATGAAATCTATTGGATTCATTGTTTGTTTCTATCTTGCACTTGATTGTTGTTTTGGTTTTGGTTTGACGTTGCTCGATTACACTTGTGTTTGTGCTTTTCTTTAGATCTTTGCATGTTCCCTTAGGATTGCTTGTTTCATTTTCAATTCAAGTTGGACATTAGGTCGTGATCTTTGCATATTCCCTTAGGATTTCTTGTTTCATTTTCAATTCAAGTTGGACATTAGGTTGTGATCTTTGTATGTTCCCATATGCTTGCTTGTTTCGTTTTCGATTCAAGTTGGATATTAGGTTGTAACCTATGCATTCTGTGATACGGTGGGAGAACTAACTTGAGGGTTTTGCGTTTTATCGCAAATGTTACGGTTAGCAAGAGTCGCCACCGACTTTTATTTTATCCAAAAGGAAAGGTGAAAAAGCACAGGAAAGACCTTTGAGATTTTTTCTTGAGTTTCGGGGGTAGATTATGAAAAGGGAAGGTATTAGCACCCTTTTCATCCATGGGCTCTTAGTTACTTGCTATATCACTTGCTTTTTGTTTTAAAATTGTGCTTTGTGTGGTTTTTGAAAGTATTTTGTAAAGAGGCCATTGTTTAGGCAATCTGTGTAATGATTCTCGTTCGTAAGAATGTATACAAAGATGTTTGATCTTTTGAAAATGCTTTCAATTTTGTAATATGTTTGAAATGCGTAGGTGTTTGTTTTGAAAATAGCAAGGATGTTTTGTTTGAAATTGAGAAAGTAATTAGGAGCATTCTACCTACTCAAAAGTATTTCTTGTACATTTCCTTTCCTTTGACATTGTTATATTACCATTGATTTAATAAGTAACCCTATCTTTTGTTGTAAACGGGACTGGCGTGGGTCATCGTATAACCATGATTAGCAATTTTGCAAAGTATATTAGCATTTTTTGAGAGACTAAGATCATTTTGTAAGGCAACTTTGAATAGCGTCATCGAGGGACTAAGATCTTATACTTGTTTTTTTTGCCAAGATACTTCGCATGTGTAATATGACTATTATGTAAGGTGTGATACAGTGGGAGAACTGACTTTAGGTGTTTTGCGTTTGTGTTCGCAAATGTTGCGGTTTAGCAAGAGTCGCCACCGACTTTTCTTTTATCCAAAAAGGAAAGGTGAAAAAGCACAGGAAAGACCTGTAGAGATATTTTTTGAGTTTGGGGGGTAGATTATTAAAAGGGAAGGTATTAGCACCCTTTTCATCCATGGTTTTCCATGGGCTCTTAGTTACTTGCTAGATCACTTGCTTTTGTTTGAATGTGTGCTTGTGGTGTGTGTTTTGAAAGTATTTTAAAAATGGAACTTCGTAATGGTTCTCGTTTCTATAAGAACTCCTACAAAGTGTTTGTTTCGAAAATAGTTCAAAAGTGTGTTTGAGATGTGTTTTTGAAAGTATTTTGAAAATGGAACTTCGTAATGGTTCTTGTTTCTATAAGAACGCCTACAAAGTGTTTGTTTCGAAAATAGTTCAAAGGTGAGAGTGTGGGTGTATAAAATGTTTTTGTCGTGAGCAAGCGAGTAACTGAGAGCGAATCTACCTACTCGAAAGGTCTTAAATATGCTTTTCCTCCTCCTTTAGATGTTTCTATCTTACCATTGATTTGATAAGAATCCCCATCGTCAAAAGTAAAGGGACGGGCATTAGGACGTTTGTATAGTCATAGGAGGCAACATATGGGACGTTTTAGCAATGTCGTTTTAGGGACTAGATCGTTTACCGAAGGAAACATCGAGGGTCATCGAGGGACTACGATCTTTTTATCGAGGGTCTTTGCTAAAACGCTCATGCTCGAGGGACATGACTATTTTCCGATAGGCAACAAGTGAAATTACCCTAAGGGTGCTAGTGTGCAAATGTGTTTTATTTACATGCATTTTGTCTTATATTTGAAAGTCATCTATTTATTGATTTTATCTTTCCATACCCACTTATTTACTAGCAATATATGAAAAGTAAGTAAAAAGCGGAAAGTAAAATCTAAGCTATTACATCACTTTAGGGGGATGGGGATACAATTTATTAATGGGGGTGAAGTAGGAATTAAAATATTACAACTACATCAAATGATAATGAAAGGAATGTGAAAACAGTGTAGAATAAAAGAAAAATGCATTTTTGAACTGCTATGTATCGACACATGCTGCTATGCATCGACACTTAGCTTCTCCTGCCCCTGTAAAACAAAATCAGTGCAGTATGGGTCGACACGTAATGGGATGTGTCGACTCATGCACCTTTATGTATCGATGCAAATTGTGCATTTGTCGATTCATAATCCTTTCCAGCTTCTGTTTTGTGAAATATGTTCAGTATGAGTCGACATATAATGGGATGTATCGACTCATACACCTTTTTGCATCAACGCGAAATGCATATGTGTCAACTCATAGTCCTTTCCAGCTTCTGTTTTGTAACCTGAAATCAATATGAGTCGATGCATGGGGGTTATGTGTCGACTCATACCCTGTTTTTTCACTAGGATGAGTCGACACATGAGGATATGTGTCGATACATACTGCATTTTCCTGCCTTAAACATTATTTTACTGAATGTACAAGTTAGTTTATGGCATACGATGGATAAAAATGAATAATAAATGATTGAATAAACCTAAACCTTAAGCAAATGACTAGTTCAACAGGATAATAAAGTACTACATCTTGTCTTTAAAGAACAACAACTTGTTAATGATGTAATGACAAGATATCGAGTCAAGAGGACTTACCTTTGGACTGCACTGGTTGTTTTACATCTGAATGCTTTTCCAAATGATGTGATAACCTTGTGAGTCTTTAGGAAGCTGCTCTGGACTGCTAAAACTGAGTTGGACTGTACTGTAATGTTTTTGGTGTTTTGAAGATGGAGATCAATAGCAACACATGAGTTGTTTTTGTGATGTTTTGGACCACCTTTGTATGTGATGAGTTGTTTGGTTTAAAGGAAAGTTTGTATGGTGGAGCAATGGGTTGGATTTTTGTTTTGAACAAGAGCAGTTTCTTTGTTTTGAAAATGAATCAAGGTTGCACAGAATATTGTTTTTCTGCTAAAAAAAACTCTATATTTTTTTTTCTCTTTCAAAAATCCCCACCCTTTGTCTTATGAGACAGTCCCTCTTGTAGACCTCTTGATTATGGTTTTGGCATACTGCTTTGATACTTTCTGCACCCAATTTTCTTTAGCCATTTTTGTGTAATTTTGGTGTTGCCATGGTGCAGGCTTGAGCTGACTGCATATAGCAGTTTTGGACTATATTGAGAGCATGTATCCTTGGGGTGCAGCATAGCACAAGGTTTCTTGCAAGGCTGTATGGGATGTTGTGGCATTTCACATTTTATTCAAATTTGGACAGCATAGTTTGTAGCATGTCACAAATTTAGTCTTGTGCACATCATGTCAAACGCAAAAATATTGTGACAAGGTTTTAATCAAGACATAGTTTTAGAATATGTAATTTTGCAAAAATCTCACTTTGTAATAACTTGAATTACTTGCATCATCTTGAATTATTTGGAGTTGTAGTAAAATTCCATGAAGCAAATGAATATAACCAAGTATAAAAAATACTTAGAAAAATCTCAAAGTCTTGCAAAGTTGGATTTTTTATTCTCTTGACTTCTTAATGATCAAGCTTGATATTTTTGAATGTCTTGATGAAATTTGATCTTTAGGTTGTAATGTTAACCAAAAAGTCAAAGTTTGACTTTCCAGTATACAATTGACCATTTTGCCCCTTGTGCCAATTTCAAGCCTAAATTGATGTATCAGTGCTGCAAACTTGACGTCTTAGAATATCTTGTGATCAAATACTGGAAAAAATGAGAGGGCAAATTTTGGGGTACAACAGCTGCCCCTGTTCAATCTTCTTAAACCTAAAGAGTTAGGTTGGTAATTTTGCCATTCGTGACTCGAAGGTGGAAGATGATTGGACACTAGAGTGCCCAGAAACATGCACTCGGTGATGTGATGGTTGGGGGAATGGGTTTAGAGATGCCATTTGGAGATATGATAGAAAGTTGTTGGAGATGGGCTTAAAGATGCCATCTGAAGGTGATTGTATCTAGACTCAGCAGGATGATGAAGGAATCTTGGACGATTACTACCTCAGCAGGATGATGAAGGAATCTTGGATGACTACAACCTCAGTAGGATGATGAAGGAATCTTGGATGACTACAACCTCAGTAGGATGATGAAGGAATCTTGGATGACTACAATCTCAGCAGGATGATGAAGGAATCTTGGATGACTACAACCTCAACAGGATGATGAAGAATCTTAGATGACTACAACCTCAGCAGGGTGATGAAGGAATCTTGGATGAGTAAAACCTCAGCAGGGTGATGAGGGAATCTTGGATGACTACAACCTCAGCAGGATGATGAAGGAATCTTAGATGACTACAACCTCAGCAGGGTGATAAAGGAATCTTGGATGACTATAACCTCAGTAGGATGATGAAGGAATCTTGGATGACTACAACCTCAGCAGGATGATGAAGGAATCTTAGATGACTACAACCTCAACAGGGTGATGAAGGAATCTTGGATGACTATAACCTCAGCAGGATGATGAAGGAGTCTTGGATGACTACAACCTCAGCAGGATGATGAAGGAATCTTGGATGACTACAACCTCAACAGGGTGATGGAGAAATCTTGAATGACTACAACCTCAACAGGATGATAAAGGAATCTTGGGTGACTACAACCTCAGCAGGACGATGAAGGAATGTTGGGTGACTACAACCTCAGCAGGATTATGAAGGAATCTTGAGTTACTACAACCTCAGCAGGATGATGAAGGAATCTTGAATGACTACAACCTCAGCAGGGTGATGGAAGAATCTTAGATGACTACAACCTCAGCAGGATGATGAAGGAATCTTGGGTGACTACAACCTCAGCAGGACGATGAAGGAATCTTGGGTGACTACAACCTCAGCAGGACGATGAAAGAATCTTGGGTGACTACAACCTCAGCAGGATGATGAAGGAATCTTTGGTGACTACAACCTCAGCAGGATGATGAAGCAATCTTGGATGATTACTACCTCAAAAGGATGATAACCTTTATATATCGACCGATCTTTCTTGAAAAAGTAAAGAGTTAGTTGTATGCAATGTCATGATGTATGCATTGTGTAATGATGTTCTCAAAATAAATGAGATTTATGTTATATGTATTTTGTATGCATATGTTATGAATGTTATTGAGATGTAAGTGTGTCTTCAAACTTTGCTCAAAATATTTCACCGAGGATCCCTGTTTTATTGAGGAGAAATTCGTTGGGGACAGTTGAAAACTCTGCGGGGAGAACATTTATTCCTGCTTGGGAAAAGAGTTCAGGAGTCTTAGTCGTCAGTTGCTCTACTGGGGAGTCGAAGTTGAACTTATATTGGTTGGGTCCAGGTTTCACAGTAACTTGCTAGGGATTGTAGAGTAGTCTACTGGGGAAGAGGAGTTGTGGTCCTTTGTGTAGTAGTCGGAGAGGCCACCTCAAGCTGGGGAATCAGTAGTTTGTTGAGGAAATAAACCCTGTTGTCGGTCTGCTAGAGAGGCGGCGACTTTACTGGAGAAGAATCCTCGAGGATTCTTGAGGTCGACTTAGCTGGGAAGAGGTTATCAGAGATTGAAACTCTGGCTGGGAGTCATCCTATGAGAAGGATTTTTGGGAGATTTATCACTCCCCCTAGAAGCAATTTTTTGTGGAACTGCTAGGAAATGTTTGATTGTACATAACCCTTTGTCGGGATTAACGTTCAATGCCCCAAGTGACGGAGATAGAGACTTGCCCCTGGTTACTCTGCAATTCTTGAGAGATTTCTTGGAATCTTGACTGGACTGCCCCAAGTGTGCTGGATAGTGACATTTCATGCACCCTTGTTGATAGGAGATTTGTCAATGGAAGTGTCGTCGCACTTGAATTGATTTTCTTCACTGAGAGAGCTTTCATTCATCGGATATTCGTTGTGTAAATTTCTCCGTTGTCAAACAAATAGCCATATGCAAACAGTGGTATTCAAGTAATGCAAAGTTAATGTTTGTCTTGAAGTTTTGAAAAATGCATTTTTAGCAAGTAAAGAAGTTTTGTAAGAAGAATTCAACTCAGGATTTTGAGTAAGGCCTTACAGGAGTCGGGATGCCTTTTGTAACAGTATGCTTTCGAACTAACCCATGCTTCAATTAGGACTTTTGAAGGGTTGTAACGTGGCTTGGTTCACGGTTTAAGAAACAAAGGATAAAGGCTCAAATGTATTTGTACCCACCCGTTCTCCATGATGTTCTTCAATCCTAAGCTCAGTTAATTGTGCGTTTGAACTCTAATTGAGTCTGGGATGACGTTTTGGTGATGGTTCAGACAGATTGAGTTTGTCGGAAGGCAGTCATTTTTTGCAACATTTTTCATGTTGGTGAGGATTTGTAGGTACCTCTTTCTTTTGTTTTGTTATCCTTAATTTTTGCCTGACTGTTCTTGTTTTGAGATTACAGTCAGCGGGATACCCCAGTTTTATTAAGTCTCCTTTGTAGGTTTTGACTTAGTGGGTTTTTGTTTTTTGAGAGATAATGACTGCCTATGTGTTAGGGAATCATAACCGTCTTTTGATTCCAGAGAAATTTTTTTGATGTCATTCATTGTATTACGAGATGAGAGTTTACGGCTTAATGCACGTTTGAATTAACTGAGAGACTACCCTGCCCCGGGTTTTGATTAAAGGTTTCAATTTGTGAAAAAGAAAAACTTATACTTCTTTGGCTCAAAGGGGTTGACTAGAGATTATCTTCCTTATAACTCCAGTGTTTAGGATTTGATAGAAACGTATGTACATCATCAAAAAGGTCTATCCAAAAGCATACTGTATGAGATTATGGCATTGTTTTCGTTATCCTCCCTCTAAAGGCTTGTAACTTTTAGCAAGAGTTAAATGTCATAAAGAGAGTAAAAAGCACAGTTTATATAAAATGAAAATGAGTGGATCAAATCAAGACAAACATATGCAATGCATTAATGAAACAAAGTTTGACATTAATAGATAATTGTTTGAATAACAAATGGAATTACAACTTGAAAATTCAAATGAAACAAAGACGCTCTCAATGATTTGGCATAGGAGCAGTGATCACGTTTGGAGTCTCCGGAGGGTCAAACTCGATCTCCTTGGCATCAATCAAGTCTTGAATCTTTTTCTTCAAAGTCCAACAGTCGCCGGTGTCATGTCCAGGACTGTCAGAATGATAGGCACATCTTACACTCAGATTGTACTTAGAAGAGGAGGTATCAAGATTTTGAGGAGGATATTTTAGTGTGATCAGTTTCACCTTCAGCAATTGTTGTAATGCTTGAGTCAAAGGCATGTTGATGTCAGTGTACTTCCTTTCTTGATATCTTACCGTACGCCTATTGCCTCGTCTTTGTTGAACAGATGTAGGATTAAAGATCAGGATTTCCCCTACATGTTGATCATGACGACTCTTTTGACCATACACAACATTGGACTCTTTCTTCCCACTGTATGGCTTTTTCTAAACATCAGAGGGTGTAGCTCCTTGGATCTTTCCACTTTTGATGCCAGCTTCGACCATTTTGCCGGTCAGTATTAGCTCGGTGAACCCGACTGAGGAGCTTCCGATCAAGTGATTGAAGAAAGGTCCTGTCAGAGTTCCCATGAAGATGTTAATCAGCTCCCTGTCAATTAAAGGGGGTTGCACCCTACCAGCCAGATCTCTCCACTTTTGAGCATACCCTTTGAAGCTCTTATTGGAACCCATGGTCATGTCTACAATTGCACACGAGTTGGTGCAAGATCAGCATTGTACTAATACTGCTTATAGAAAGCAGCAGCTAAATCCTCCCAGGTGTGGATGCGTGAACTATCCAATTGATAGAACCACTCAAGTTGAGTCCCTACCAGGCTTTCTTGGAAGAAATGGATCCAAAGCTTTGGATCAGTCGTGTATGGTTGAATCTTGCGGATATAAGACTTTAAGTGCATCTTAGGGCAATAGACTCCATCGTACAGGGAAAAGGTAGGGATTTTGAACTTTGGCGGGATGACCAGTCCAGAAACCAAACCCATGTCTCCTAAATCCAAGCCAGGTATCTGTTGAATCTCCATAGCACTGAGGCGATCCTCCAACTGTTTGTACTTGTCATTTGTGGGAGGATATTGTTCCTCGGAGTAGTCAGTTTCAACTTCATCAATCTCCAAATTATGGTCTTCTTCAAGACTATCCCCTATGTTGGATGGAGTTGAAAGATTTAGGGCTTTAGGTCTTCTTCTCAAGTTCAAGACGCCTACTGACTTCTTGGAATTTTTCTTCTTTTGTTTGAGAAGGAGAGCTTTTAGGTCCTCTTGCCCCTTAGCCATAGCCAGCAACATTTGTTGGAATTGAGCATTTTGAGCTTGGAGATATTTCAGTGTTTGTTCCATATCCATCTTACTGAAATAAACAGCAGGAAGATAAGGAGACCTGTATGGGAGAAACCTGTCATGATATGATGCATGATATGTGAATGTTTTCAAGGATCTTGCGGGGTAAACACAAGAAACAGTTAGAAGTTGAACTTTGATCAATCTTCTTTGATTGGAGAACTTTGTATCGGTGGATGTCCTTCCATGAGAATTAAGCTCACCATGTCAAGTGGGTCATAGCCCTTGACTCAAATTGTTGTACTTGATCTTTGACAGCGTTTGGTTAGAGGAAAATAAATCCTCTTGCCCCTTGATAGACATCTGGTTCATTGTGAACCTGCATCAAAGACCCTCGAGATCCTTGAAATTGTTATTGAAAATGCTATGGTATGATGTTATGATGTTATGCACAAGTATGCGAAGTAAACAAGCTTATACAAATAATTATGTACACACAAAGCAGACAAATCCTTAGGTTTAGGCTTACGTGGGGTTTTATAGGTAAATACCCTATTGAAGTTTAGTTGGCTCAACCTGTCCTAGTTAATAGTAATTGGGTTCTAAGGGACTCAATATCACTGGATTGTTTCCTTGTTCATTGTTTCAGCTCAAGCCTCTTCAATGGCGACCGAAATATCCCAAGAAACCAAACCTCAATGAGTGTAGTATCGAGTATCTACAAACTTCGGACTGCACCAAAGCCGGTCATCTCACTACATCCTAATGGTCAAGTTGTTCAAGTAAGGTTCTAAGGTTATTTGATGCTTTATGACACCACGCGGCGACCCCGTACTCTCCTTGACTGACTCAAGGGTTACCAGTACCAACCAAAGTGCCACATCAATGTAGCTACTGCTTCAACCATGTCGGTATACCCCGCACAGTTCCCTCACAGTTTATTGCTACTTACCTAAAAAGGTGTCCCCAAATCCGGGTGTAGGATTTAAAACAAACCCAAACAAGAACCAAAATGTAAAGCAAGCAAATCAATCAATGTAAGCAAGTAAATGTGATCTAACCCTAAGGTAACCCCACTTTCAGTAATAGTTCCCTAGCAGAGTCGCCAGTTCTGTGATACGGTGGGAGAACTGACTTGAGGTGTTTTGCGTTTGTGTTCGCAAATGTTGCGGTTTAGCAAGAGTCGCCACCGACTTTTATTTTATCCAAAAAGCAAAGGTGAAAAAGCACAGGAAAGACCTTTAGAGATGTTTTGTGAGTTTGAGGGGAAGATTATGAAAAGGGAAGGTATTAGCACCCTTTTCATCCATGGTTTTCCATGGGCTCTTAGTTACTTTCTAGATCACTTGCTTTTGTTTGAATGTGTGCTTGTGGTGTGTGTTTTGAAAGTATTTTGAAAATGGAACTTCGTAATGGTTCTCGTTTCTATAAGAACGCCTACAAAGTGTTTGTTTCGAAAATAGTTCAAAAGTGTGTTTGAGATGTGTTTTTGAAAGTAATTTGAAAATGGAACTTCGTAATGGTTCTTGTTTCCTTAAGAACGCCTACAAAGAGTTTGTTTCGAAAATAGTTCAAAGGTGAGAGTGTGGATGTATAAAATGTTTTTGTCGTGAGCAAGCGAGTAACTGAGAGAAAATCTACCTACTCGAAAGGTCTTAAATATGATTTGCCTCCTCCTTTAGATGTTGCTATTTTACCATTGATTTGATAAGAAGCCCCATCGTTAGATGTAAAGGGACGGGCGTTGGGACGTTAGTATAGTCATAGAAGGAAACATATGGGACATTTTAGCAATGTCGTTTTAGAGACTATATCGTTTGCCGAAGGTAACATCGAGGGTCACCGAGGGACTATGATCTTTTTATCGAGGGTCTTTGCTAAAACGCCCTTGCTCGAGGGACATGACTATTTTCCGAAAGGCAACAAGTGGAATTACCCTAAGGGTGCTAGTGTGCAAATGTTTTTTATTTACATGCATTTTGTCTTATATTTGAAAGTCATCTATTTATTGATTTTATCTTGCCATACCCACTTATTTACTAGCAATTTATGAAAAGAAAGTAAAAAGTGGAAAGTAAAATCTAAGTTATTACATCACTTTAGGAAGATGGGGATACAATTTGACAATAGGGGTGAAGTAGGAATAAAAATATTACAACCACATCGAATGATAATGAAAGGAATGTGAAAACAGTGTAGAATAAAAGAAAAGTGCATTTTTGAACTGCTATGTGTCGACACATGCTTCTATGCATCGACACATAGCTTCTCCTGCCCCTGTAAAAAATTAGTGCAGTATGGGTCGACACGTAATGGGATGTGTCGACTCATTCACCTTTATGTATCGATGCGAAGTGTGCATGTGGTGACTCATAGTCCTTTCCAGCTTCTGTTTTGTGAAATCTGTTCAGTATGAGTCGACACATAATGGGATGTATCGACTCATACACCTTTTTGCATCGATGCGAAATGCGTATGTGTCAACTCATAGTCCTTTTCGGCATCTGTTTTGTAACCTGAAATCAATATGAGCCGATGCATGGGGGTTATGTGTTGACTCATACCTTGTTTTTTCACTAGGATGAGTCGACACATGAGGATATGTGTCGATACATGCTGCATTTTCCTGCCTTAAATATTATTTTACTGAATGTACAGGCTAGTTTATGGCATACGATGAATAAACATGAATAATAAATGATTGAATAAACCTAAACCTTAAGCAAATGACTAGTTCAACAGGATAATAAAGTACTACATCTTGTCTTTAAAGAACAACATCTTGTTAATGATGTAATGACAATATATCGAGTCAAGAGGACTTACCTTTGGACTACACTGGTTGTTTTAGATATGAATGCTTTTCCAAATGATGTGATAAACTTGTGAGTCTTCAGAAAGATGCTCTGGAATGCTAGAACTGAGTTGGACTGTACTGTAATGTTTTTGGTGTTTTGAAGATGGAGATGAATAGCAACAAAGGAGCTGTTTTTGTAATGTTTTGGACCACCTTTGTATGTGATGAGTTGTTTGGTTTAAAGGAAAGTTTGTATGGTGGAGTAATGGTTTGGATTTATGTTTTGAACAAGAGCAATTTATTTGTTTTGAAAATCAGTCAAGGTTGCACAGAATATTGTTTTTCTGCTCAACAAAACTCTCTATTTTTTTTCTCTTTCAAAAATCCCCACCCTTTGTCTTATGAGACAGTCCCTCTTGTAGACCTCTTAACTGTGGTTTAGGGGGGGGGGGGGGGGGAAACAAATAAGTTATTTGAATTATTTTGGCATACTTCTTTGATACTTTCTGCACCCAATTTTCTTTTGCCATTTTTGTGTAATTTGGGGGATGTCATGGTGCAGGCTTGAGCTGACTGCATATATCAGTTTTGGACTGTATTGACAGCATGTATCCTTGGGGTGCAGCATAGCACAAGGTTTCTTGCAAGGCAGTATGGGATGTTGTGGCATATCACATTTTATTCAACTTTGGACAACATAGTTTGTAGCATGTCACAAATTTAGTCTTGTGCACATCATGTCAAAGGCAAAAATATTGTGACAAGGTTTTAATCAAGACATAGTTTTAGAATATGTAATTTTGCAAAAATGTCACTTTGTAATAACTTGAATTACCTGCATCATCTTGAATTATTTGGAGTTGTAGTAAAATGCCATGAAGCATATGAATTTAACCAAGTATAAAAAACACTTAGAAAAATCTCAAAGTCTTTCATAGTTGTATTTTTGATTCTCTTGACTTCTTAATGATCAAGCTTGATATTTTTGAATGTCTTGATGAAATTTGATCTTTGGGTTGTAATGTTGACCAAAAAGTCAAAGTTTGACTTTGCAGTATACAATTGACCATTTTTCCCCTTGTGCCAATTTCAAGCCTAAATTGATGTATCAGTGCTGCAAACTTGACGTCTTAGAATATCTTGTGAGCAAATACTTGAAAAAATGAGAGGGAAAATTTTGTGGTACAACATAAGGCAACCAAGTGGAGAAACTCTAAGGGTGCTTGTGTGTTAATATGTTATTTTCATGCTTTGATTTTGTCTTGAATTTAGAGTTTTCTATTTGTTTTGTTTTAATCTTACCATATAAACTCTAATTACTAACATGGCATGTAGAGCGGTAAATTGCATAATGTAAAGATTACTAAGCTATTACAACAACTTTTGGGAGGGGGGAATACAAATTTGAATGGGGATTTGCAAGAATGTAAATCTAAATAAATTATTACAACCAAATCGAATTTGTACGAATGTTAGAATAAACAATATACAATATTTAAACATGCCATATTATGTACATGCAAGAAAAGATTTTTGTTTATTTTTTTATATGAAAAGGGAAATTAACCTAAACCTAAAAATATAGGGAACATAAATTAATTCTTAAAAAGAGTTAACCCTAATTTCTAGCTTAAAAGAAAATAAAGTTCTTATGTATTATTTTTTGTGTATTTTTGTATTTAAAAATAATAAATAATATTGTAAGGAAATATTTAGTTTTTACATGTTAAAATAAATATTTACAAATATGGAATGAAAAGAAAATAAAACAAATTAAACTAAACCTATTTTATTTATGTTTACAAGTTTATTAAGAAAAATAATTAATATATAACTAAGATAAAATATATTTTTTATGTGAAAAATACAATAAAATAAAATAAAATGCAATATCATCATATTTATATTTTTTAGGATTTTTATGCATTAAAGAAAATATTTAATAAACAAAAATGAAAATAAAACAAATAAAATAAAAAAATATAAAAATAGTTGGGCCAGGGGGTGTTCTGAGCAATCAAATGTTGAAAGTTAGAAAAAAAAAGCAAGGCCCAACGTGGAGGCCCAATTCTGCAAAAACAAGCCAAAAACTGAAAAATGGAAAAAATGTGAAAAAACAAAAGGTAGCGCCAAGGTTCGAACCCAAGACATGGGTCTCACCAGCGCGCTACCTTGCCATTGGGGTGGCTATACATCCGTTGATTTAAGTGAAACAAAAATAACATAACATGAAACACTTCCATGGCCCTGTACTTCATCTTCTTCCTCTAGCCAGCCAGATGCTCTGTAACTTTCTCATCTCTCAATAAAAATGAAAACTGATAACATAAATGTTGTAGCATTTTGTCTCACGATTCTGACCATATAAATCATGTAAGCTAACAATCAAAGATCAAGATGAATTTTAAAATCCCTAAATCTAAGCCTAATTTTTACAGGAATTTGAACTTCAAAATTCTCTCAACTCAGGCCAAATAAATGCAAGATATATACATGTACGGCTTGGTAGCAATGAGGTATACATTGTTTATTCACAAATCGTGGCCAATTGATGCCTGTATGAAGAGATAAAAGTTGAGATTTTTACCTCTTTCAGTTGAAATCATGGATGGAGTTGGAGTGAGTTTTATGAAGGCCTGATGATTGCTTGAGCTTGCTTGAACCTCCCTGAGTGTGTTCCAACCCTTACCTTGCTTTGAAAGTGCCTAGAACTCTCTATCCAAGTCAACCTGAAAGCTTTGAAAACAAAAATGGAAGATGATGGAAAAGGAGTTACAGTGCAGGGATGATGGTCTGGATTAGTTAGATATCAAGTATGTAAAGTGTTTTGATGATTGAAACTTGAAACGCACGAGCCAAATGATGGATTGCTATGCTTATGAAAAAACTGCATGTTTTGACACCTTTTTGGTGAAAGGGAGTTTGGGAGTATTTTAGGCC
This sequence comes from Vicia faba, assembly GCA_948472305.1. NCBI lineage: Eukaryota > Viridiplantae > Streptophyta > Magnoliopsida > Fabales > Fabaceae > Vicia > Vicia faba. The sequence continues at coordinate 539,714,712 of OX451741.1, forward strand.
TCTATCAATCGTGTTTTCTGTTGTAATATCTTTGTGTATTAGTATGTGATGGGTTTAAAGTCAGCTCTCCAACATATTTGTATGTTCTAGCCTTTTGGCACACTTTCTTGCTTTTGAAGCAAAGTGAAGAGACAAGTCTTCACATGCTTGTACTGGCTTGTTAAGGTTGGTATATTCTTTGTACAATTTGCTTTAGGCCTGTAAGACTTGTATGTGCAAAGGAGATAGGTTAAAGTCTTAAGAATTGGAAAATTGCAAAAGTGAACCTTTTCCAAAATTGCAATGGCCACTTTATGCCATTTATGGAATTACAACTTGGAAAATGGCTCTAGGGCTTGGATTAAAACTTTGTCAACTGAATAAGCATTAAATTATGGAGTAAGAAACAATTTTAGGACCTGTAAAGCATGGATTAGGAAGCATAGGTACTGATTTGAAAATTGTTCTTCATGAAATGGCTTGAATCAAAAGTGAGAAATTGACAACTTTCTCTCTTCGATTCTCCCTACTCAAAAATGATCTTGAGGAGTTCTTGGACATTTTGGAAAGCTTGCAATTTTATCTATAACTCATATTTGAAATGAATTTCGAGAATCCTCTTGTAACTAGGTGAAATATTTCCATGAAGTTGGGTCCAAAACCTGCCTAAATTAGGGCAAATTTCACTAAGTTATCTAGTTCATGAGCATGTATTCAGAAAATTATATCTTGAAATCCAAGCATCTTTAGGGAAAAGTTTATGAAGAAAATTTGTAGATTTCATGGAGGTCTACAACTTTCATGTTGGGAACTTCCTTTGAAACATCTTGTATCATGGTGAAAAAATAGCCTAAAGTTGAGAAAAAATAAGTAATTTTCTATACTTAGAAAAATTTCTAAGTTAAGAAAATTTCCAATTTTAAACCCTAATCTCCAATGTTTGATTTCTTGATGAACAAGCTTCACATTTTGACATGTTTTGATGAATTGTGACTCTTGGCACTTGATTTTAACCAAAAAGTCAAAGTTTTACTTTTCAGTGTACAATTGACTTTTGATCAGTTGACTGCAAATTCCATCTATCTATCAATGAAATTGAAATGTTTTGAGCCATGTAATTAGGTCAAGATGATGAAATTGAATCGTTGGATGCTTTAACTCAATTGGTCGTTTTCTAGGTCAAAAATCAGAAATTGTCCTTCCTCAGTCAAAACCCTAATTTTGGCCATTTTGCCCTTTTGATGATTTGATCAAATTTCTTGAGAAATTATGGTCCAAACTTGATCAAATGATACATATGAGTCTAGAATGTTGATGTTGATCAAAAATTATGAAGTTTGACTGTAAGTGGGCCATCGTTGACTTTTCCCCCAATACAACTGATTTTTAGGTCAATTGTCCAATTGACTGATCAAAAATATGGTTCAAGGCTTGAAACTTGTCATGAGTAATCTTAGGGGTCCATAATGATGTTTGAAAGTCATATAGAGCATTGATAGTCCAAAAATCCTTGTGCAAACTCAAACCCTAATTTTGGGTTATCAGTGCAAGATGACATGTCTTGAGCTGACCAAACCCTAATCCAATCTTGGGTCAAAGAGATCTTGTGAGAAAAGTCTTGATAAATGAGAGGGAAAATTTTAGGGTACAACAGCTGCCCCTGTTCAATCTTCTTAAACCTGAGGAGTTAGATTGGTGAGTTTTGCCATTCGTGGCTAGAAGGTGATAGAATTATTGGACACTAGAGTACCCAAAATTTGCACTCGATGATGTGTAGTTAAGGGAATGGGCTTAAAGATGCCATTTAGAGAAGTGAGAGAATCTTGTTGGAGATGGGCTTGTAGATGCCATCCAAGAAAGTTTGTTGAATTGTAAGTTGTAAGTCGAAAGAATAAGTATCAGAATGGTGTCCGTGTATGGAACGTATCTGAGTTGTATCTGGAGACTGAATCTATACGAGCATCATAATAACATCCATGTTTGGAGCGTATCTGTGCTGTATTGTAAAGTTGCAATCTAAATGAGTAACAAAATGGCGTTCGTGTATGCAGCATATCCGTACTGTATCTGAATTTAAAACCTGAATGAGTATCAGAATGGCATCCGTGTCTAGAGCGTATCTGAACTGTATCTGAAAGTTGAATTTGAATGAGTATTAGAATGGAATCCGTGTCTAGAGCGTATCCGTACTGTATCTAAAAGTTGAATCTGAATGAGTATTAGAATGGCATCCGTGTATGGATATCTGTACTGTATCTGAAAGTTGAATCTAAATGAGTATCAAAATGGAATCCGTGTCTGGAGCGTATCTGCATTGTATCTGATTGCATATTGTTAATCGTAGCTGTTTAATCTTATCCTGAAAAGGGTAAAATGTTAGTTGAAGAAAAGTTATATTGCATGAAATGTATGATGCAATGTAGTTGTTTTATCAATGTTTATGATATATGGATGCGATACGTGCGTGTAAGCTGGTTTTGCTATATTGCTGCATGATTGAGGAAAATAAATCCTTGAATGCTGCTGAAGATATGTTGAAATTTGCATGTCTAGAATTACTGATGAACTCTTGTTGAGAGAAGTAAATTCTGTTGTGAGGGCAATGCCATGTACTGCTTGAGGAATCCTGAGAAATTTGATGATTTCTACTGGGGATTAATAAATTGAAGTTTTAGTTTCGTTGGGGATTTAAATGACGTACTGTGGGGATTACTTACGGAATAGCCTAGAGACGTTTTCCTATCCTTCCAACCTATCAGTAATTATCTTTCTCATTTTGTTTATCTGTAAACAGTAATTATGTTCAAATTCACATGTTCATTAATGAATTATTGGTCGTTTTTGCAAATAAAACACAAGTGTAAAGAAAAAGATAAATAGTTTTCTATGCTTTCAAGGAGATATCTTTGTATTTGAATTTGAATAAGTATTTTGTACAAGGAAGACAAACATTCTAGTAAGAGAATGGTGCCATAAAAACAAGAAAAATTTATACAAAGAAAGATAGATATGTGTGATAATCCCATGGGGTTCCCATTCTGTTATAGCCTTCGTATCTCTGAATATTTTGTCTACTTGTTGCTTCGTCCGAAGATGATTGAATTGATCAGAAATTCCGAGTTTGTCAGTGGAGGTAGAAGGTTGTCCGCAAAGTGATCCGACGGGATATAGTCATACTCTTTAATTCCCTAACTTTTTCCTGGACCTCCCTTTCGGGTTTTCAGTCCACCGGGAACCCCTTTTTTACCCAAGTCACCCTTTCAGGTTTTCAACTTGCCGGGTGTACAGATTTATTTATTTTATCCCTAATTTTTGCCTGAACCTTTTTGGTTCTCCTGGATACCCTTGTTCTGCCTAGGTGTGTCATCCTAGCGGGTCTCTTATGCGTAGTATCTTTTGACTATGTCTGCGTTCGCAGGGTGTGGCAGGTCGTCGCCATCCATGGTGGTCAAAATCATTGCCCCACCAGAGAATATGTTTTTGATTACAAATGGTCCTTCATAGGTAGGAGTCCATTTTCCCTTGGGATCACTTTGTGGTAAAATGATATGTTTGATCACTAGATCCCCAACTTGATATACTTGGCATCTGCCTTTCTTGTTGAAAGCCTTGATCATTTGTTTTTGATACATCTGACCATGGCAAACAACAGTAAGTCTTTTTTCATCGATTAAGTTCAGTTGATCAAGTTGAGTCTGGATCCAATCGTCTTCATTCAAACCAACATCTTTCATAATCCTCAAAGAGGGGATATGAACCTCAATAGGTAAAACAACCTCCATGCCGCACACCAAAGAATAGGGTGTTGCCCCAGTTGATGTGCGAGCCGTGGTACGATATCTATGGAGAGAGAATGGTAGCATCTCATGCCAGTCTTTGTATGTGACTGTCATTTTCTGTATGATCTTTTTAACGTTCTTATTTGCAGCCTCGACAACACCATTCATCTTTGGCCGATAGGGGGAAGAATTGTGATGCTGAATCTTGAATTGCTCGCACAAGGCGGTGATCGTAGTATTGTTAAGATTTGTATCATTGTCAGTGATGATCCTTTCCGGGATACCGTACCGGCAAATGAGATTTTGCTTGATGAAGCGGGCAACATCATTCTTAGTAACGGAAGAGAAGGAAGCTGCTTCGACCCACTTTGTAAAATAGTCAATGGCCACTAGGATGAAGCGGTGTCCATTGGAGGCAGTAGGCTTGATCTCCCCAATCATATCAATTCCCCATATAGAAAAGGGCCAAGGAGCCGTCAAGACATTTACAGGAACCGGAGGTACGTGCACGTTGTCAGCATAAATTTGACACTTATGACAGGCCCGAGAGTGTTGATAGCAATCTGCTTTTATGGTAGACTAATAATATCCTGCCCGTAGGATTTTCTTTGCCATTGTATGCCCACTGAAGTGAGTGCCAAAAGTACCTTCATGTAATTCAGCCATGATCCTTTCCGCCTCAATCTTATCCACACACCAAAGAAGAATGGAGTCGTGATTTCATTTGTACAGGATGCCATTACTCAGGAAGAACTTAGCAGAGAATCTCCTTAAGAACTTTATATCATTGATTGAAGCTCCTTATGGATATTCTTGAGCCTTGAGATACCTCTTGAGTTCATGAAACCAAGGCTGGTCCACTATCTCTTCAGTATTAATCTCGTGACAGTGTGCTGGTTCATCCATTCGTTCAATGGTGATCTGGGGAGCTTCGTTATCCCAATTAAGTTTAAACATAGATGACATTGTGGCTAGAGCATCTGCTAGCTGATTTTCTTCTCGCGGGAAATGCTTGAAGGTAATCTTCTCAATATGTGGTAGCAATGTCAAAACATGTTCTTTGTAATGATAAGATTTGGGTGCTTAGTGTCCCATTCCCCTTTGATTTGAATGATGACCAAAGCTGAATCTCTAAACACATCTAAAGATTTGATTCCCAGATCTATGGCAGCCTTGAGGCCGAAGATGCATGCGTCGTACTCTACCATGTTGTTTGTATAATTGAAGCAAAGTCTGGTAGTAAATGGAGTATGACACCATTCTTGAGATATGAGTACAACGCTGATACCATTACCAAGTGCATTGGAGGCCCCATCAAAGAATAGGGTCCATCGGGATCCTTGTTCAGGTCCGTCATATGGTCTGATTTCTTCACAGTTGTCTAATGTCATGATGTCTTCATCTGGGAATTCAAACTTCATGGACTGATAGTCTTCTACAGCTTGATGGGCAAGATGATCATCTAGCACACTGCTCTTTATAGCTTTCTAGGTAGTATATTGTATGTCATATTCTGTTAGGATCATCTGCCATCTAGCTATCCTCCCAGACAGAGCAGGCTTCTCAAATATGTACTTTATCGGATCCATCTTAGATATTAACAAGGTAGTATGAGTCAACATATACTGTCTTAGCCGGCGAGCAGCCCATGCCAGAGCGCAGGCAGTTTTCTCGTGCATTAAATATCTAGTTTCACAGTCGGTAAAATTTTTTCTCAAGTAATAAATAGCGTGCTCTTTTCGTCCAGACTCATCATGCTGCCCCAATATACACCTCATTGAGTTCTCTAAAACGGTCATATACATGATCAGTGGTCTTCCCTCGACTGGTGACATCAAAACAGGAGGCTCTTGTAAATACTCTTTGATTGTGTCGAAAGCAGTCTGGCATTCATCATTCCACTTGACTACTTGATCTTTCTTCAGTAGTTTGATGATTGGCTCACAAGTAGCTGTGATGTGAGAAATGAATCTGGAAATATAGTTCCGGCGTCCCAAGAATCCTCTGACTTCCTTCTCAATACGAGGAGCAGGAATTTCTTGTATTGCTTTAACCTTGGCGGGATCGACTTCAATACCTTTATTGCTGACGATAAAGCCTAGGAGTTTACCGGACCGTACCCCGAATGTGCACTTGTTTGGGTTCAACCTTAGTTTATACTTCTTCAACCTTTCAAACAACTTTTGCAAGTGATCAAGGTGCTCTTGTTCTATTTGTGATAGGGCTATCATATCGTCTACGTATACCTCTATTTCATGATGTATCATGTCGTGAAATAAGGCTACCACGGCGCGTTGATAGGTTGCCTCAGCATTCTTCAGTCCGAATGGCATCACTTTGTAGCAGAATGTGCCCTACTGTGTGACAAATGTAGTTTTCTCCATGTCCTCAGGTGCCATTTTGATTTGGTTATAACCTGAGAATTTGTCCATGAAGGAAAACACTTTGTGTTGGGCTGTATTGTCAACCAAGATATCTATGTGAGGAAGTGGAAAATCATCTTTAGGGCTGGACCTATTCAAATCTCTATAGTCCATGCACATTCGTACTTTGCCATCCTTTTTAGGCACGGGAACAATGTTGGCAACCCATTGAGGATAGGAAGTGACGGCCAAAAATCCAGCATTAAATTGTTTCATGACTTCCGCTTTGATTTTCTCCGACATGTCAGGTCTCATGCGGCGGACTTTTTGTTTTACCGGTGGACAGTCTTCTCTTGTTTGAAGACGATGTACCACGATGTCTGTATCAAGTCTTGGCATGTCTTCATATGACCAGACAAAGATCTCAACATACCAATGCAACAGCTGAATTAGATGCTCCTTGACACTAGGCTTCACATTGGCACCCACCTTGACCTCTTTTATGTCCTCTTTGGTACCCAGATTGACCATATCCACAGGTTCTCATGAGGCTAAATAGTTCTTTCCTCTTGTTGTAGTAGTCTGGCCAGTTCCCCTGGTACTTCACAATCTTCCTCACCTTCGTCTTCGGCTTGGTAGATTAGATCCTCAGAGTCACAAAAGGCCATAGCAGTATCGTTACCCATGGGATCCGGAATGGAGGGGTACATGCATTTGTGAGTGGGTGTGTGTAAGGGTATAGCCATCCTTAAAGAATAAAATGTAAAAGAAATAAAATGAGCACAAAAGTTTGTATGTGAAAAACATCCATGATTCTTCGAATTTCATATGAAGATGAAATAAAAACCCTTACAAATAGACCATTGTGCCTCGGGCAAGACACAAGGTTTTAAATGTGCGAATTGTTTGTGAATATTACAAGTCCAACAGAAATGTAAAAGATAAATTGCTGAGAGATGAAAGTTATTGGGACAAAGTCTCTGGCTTCCCAATTGCGAAGTCCTCCGTTCACAGTAGGAAATATCCAATCCTCTAAGCTGCAATCCTCCTCACCATCTTCCACCGCATTGACCTCTCGGTTGCTAATCTTCAGGGGTGGCCCTCCAGCACGGGCACGACGCACAACCTTCTGAGCACTTGAAGTAAACCCTTAGCCAAACTTGTCAGATTTACATGGAATATCCGAAAGTTGCCCCCAGATGGTGCATCCACCCTCCTCTACTAATGCATTGGCGTCCTTCAGAGATGACATCCGGAGCGTAGGTCTTGTGATCTTGGGGATCTGGGACACCGTCTTGGCTACTGCTACCTCTTGAGAGACTTCTTCGAAATGTTGAAAAGGAGTTTCAATGAACTCGCCATCCAATTCCACATACCGGAAGGAATTGAGGTGGCTAATCATATACTCTTCCTCTCCGTGGACAGTGATAATCTTTCCATGGACCGGATATTTCAGCATCTGGTGTAGTGTAGAGGTGACAGCACCGGCATTATGGATCCACGATCGTCCTAGCAGATAGGAGTAAGAGGGGCGGATGTCCATTACATAGAAGGTTGAGTTGAAAGTCTGAGTCCCAACCTTTATGGGGATGTCCACCTCCCTGTGGACCATCCTCTTTGAGCCATCAAATGCTCTCACGACTATGTTACTGGGTTTCAACGTCAGTCCTTCACAGTCCAATCTGTCGAGAGCTTTCTTCAGTAAAACATTCAAAGATGAGCCAGTGTCTACCAAGACATGGGCCAGAGTTGTTCCTCTACATTCCATGGAGACATGCAGTGCCTCATTGTGCTTTCTCCCCCTTGGTGTCAAATTAGCATCAGAGAAACCTAGGCCATTATCAGCTGTCAAGATGGCCACACAATCTTGAAATTGGTCAGCAGACGTCTCTTGAGGCACATGGGAAGTCTTCAGAAACTTCACCAGAGCTTTCGCATGTGCCTCAGAACACAGCAACAATAGCAGCATGGATATTTTGGAGGTAGTTTGCCCCAACTGTTCAACTATGTCGTAGTCTCTCTTCTTTATTATTCTCAAGATCTCCTCCATTTCCTTCTTGGAGGTTTCGGGGATAGTCAGTGGTTGAGCCTTCATCCGGACAGGCTCTTCTTGAATCTTTTTCCTCGAATTTCAGCAGTAGGAGTGTTGGTAGGGATAACAGCAGGGGTTGTGTCGTCTTTGTCAATGGGAGCACTTGCAGATATGATTATTGGTACGGAGGTAAACTTTGGAATAGCCACGAGTCCAAAAACTGCCTTTGGAGGGGAAATTTCTGGAGAGAAGATTCTACCTCTACGGGTAATCTTATTGGTTCTGACAATATTGCTAATGTCGTAGTCTTATTCTTCGGAGCTCATCTCTTCAGCGGCAAGCCCATCTTGTTTGATACCATGGTAGTAGATGTCTCTGCCGTAATTCCACGGTACTGTTTTGTATGATTCATACGGGACCGGCCCGAGCATTGTGATTATAAGAGGAGTAGCTTTTGGAACCGATGTAATCCTAATGGGTCTTTTGGGGACCCTGGAAGGATTGGCAGAGATGGTTATGATTGAAACGTCTTTAACAGGAACAGGTGAAACAGGAGCACTTTCAAACAGAATCTCTTGGTTGTCTATCAAGCGTTGAATGCATGTCTTCAACAAAGGGCAAACAATTGGCGAGGATAAGCAAAGATGGAAGTATTTATTACAACCCGGGAATACATCATCTTTCAACAAGTTTATCTTAATGATTGGGAGTAGAGTCAAGAGTTCATCAACTTTGGTAACAAACAAATCTTCTTCGATAGTATTAGTGTTATGGCCATGTCTAGGCATGGGAGCAGAAATGACGTTTGGCTTCTCGGGTGCATCAAACTCAATCTCTTTTACATATATAAGGTCTCAAATCTTATTTTTCAGGGCCCAACAGTTGTTAGTGTCATGACCCGGACTTTCGAAATGATATGCGCATCTGGTATTTGGGTGATAATGAGGGGACGCTGTGTTGGGGTTCTTTGGAGCTTCCTTTAGAGTTGTTAAATTGGATTTCATAAGATGTGGTAAAACTTGGGCTAGAGTAATATTAATTATGGTGAATTGCTGGACTGGCCTTTCCATCCTCAGTTGGTTACTTCTTGATTGATCAGATGTAGGCTTTGGGATCATATCGGCCCTTACCATTGGTCGATGCTCAGCTCTCCCTTGGTTCCTTTATGGATAAACAACAGATAACTCCTTCTTCCCAATGAAATGCTTTCTCACAACTGTAGAGGCAGATGAATCCTTCTGAATCTTTCTATTTTTTATGCCAGCTTCCACCCTCTCTCCAGTTAGTATTAACTCAGTAAATCTGGCAGATGAGCTTCCAATCAGATGGTTGAAGAAAAGACCCGATAGAGTGCCTAAGAGCATATCCACCAAATCTATTTCAGACGGAGGGGGTTGTACTCTCCCAACCAGATCTCTCCATTTATGTGCGTAATCTTTGAAACCCTTATTTGAAGCCATAGCCATACTCTGAAGTTGAGTACAGGTAGGCGCCAAATCTGCATTATACTGGTATTGTTTATAGAAAGTTGCGGCAGGATCTTCCCAGTTGTGGACGTCGGCCCTTTCCAATTGGTAAAACCAATCGAGTTGTGTTCCAGATAGGCTATCTTGGAAAAAATGGACCCACAAGTCTTTATCGGTGCAGCGCGGCTGGATCTTTCTCACATATGATCGGAGGTGCATCTTACGACATGACACCCCATCATATTTTTCAAACAAAGGCACTTTGAACTTTGATAGGATCACAATTCCCGATACTAGTTCCAATTCTTCAAAGTCTATACTTGGCACCTTCTGTATTACATAGCACTCAGACGCTCTTCAAGATGTCTGTACTTATCATCTACGGGAGGATACTGTTCTTTGGAGTAGTCTTCCTCTTCTTCCTCCTCTTCAGATTCTGAAGGAACCACTGTTTCTTTTCCTTTTCCTTCTTCTTCCCCGGAAGTGGTTTCAAAATTCAAGGTTCTTCTAGTTTATCCCTGAAACCTTCTCCCCATGTTCAAAACCCTAGTGGTTTTCTTTATTTTCTTCTTTCTTTCTTCAGCTAACAGAGTCTTCAACTCATCTTGCCCCTTGGCCAGGGTCATGAGTAACTGTTGAAACTGCATGTTTTGAACTTGAAGATCTTTGACCATCTGTTCGAGATCCATCTTACTGAAATAAACAGTAGAGAGATGAGGAATCTTGTTTCAAAAGACTTGTTATGTCATGATGAATGATATGTGCATATGTAATGTTTTCAAGGATTTTAAAATATTCAAGTTTGTTTTAGACAAAAAGAAACACACATTATATTAATAAGATAGAGTTTGAATACATCAATGCCCCTTGGGAAAAATAATACAAAACTCTAAGATAAAAAAGTAGTGTGCATCCTCTTTGATGCAATGTAGGTATTTAGAGTGTGCTCCTCATGAAGTAGCCTAGTGAGTTCCAAAACCTTCTTCTCGCTTGTGTAGAATTGGGCTTCGAAAGTATCTCTCTCTCCTTTGAGATGTATCCAATCCCTTTGTAGGTCTTCAAGAGATGTGGGCATGTCAGGATGTAGGATAGTGTATGGAACTTCTCCTTCCTTAACAAGCTCAATAATAACCGGGATAATGGAAGGATAAGGCATCATAAGACTTTGAGCGTGGGTTCGTACCCACTTGAGGTAAGGCTCAAGAGGGATGGAATTCTTGTGTCCCAAAGTCTTGTTATCCACCTTATTTAGCATCCTCCATGCTCGAATGAATCTCTGGCGAAGACCTTGATTGTTGTTGTCGTAGTCAAATACCAAGCCTTGAATCAACATCTCATGCGGGCCATCCCTTCGGGCATAACCAAATGGTCTTAGAGCTAAACACAGGTTGTAGGTGATGCCTCCCCTAATGCCAAGTAGAGGAACATTAGGGAATTCTCCACAACGGTCAACAATGATAACATTCTCTTTGGATCGAGAGCACCAATGAATATCTGAATGTTTGAGCATCATTAACCTTTGTGACCACCTTAATCCTTGCTCATTCTTTAAGACTGATTGGGGAAGATGAGAAATAAACCATCTTGCCAGGAGAGGAGTGCAACACATAAGGACACCTCTTTTCCTCATTGTGTGAGTGTGAAAAGAGTGCGGGATATCCCCTAGTAATGTAGGCACTAGATTGCGTGACATGAAGATTTTGACGGCACTCACATCTATGAGTTGGTTAGGATTAGGAAACAAAACCATCCCATAAAAGAGGAGAGCCACAATTTCCTCAAAGGCTTGCAAGTCTAAGGAATTCCAACAGCTTTGGGCTTTCTCAAACAAAAACTTTGCTAAGAAGCCTTTGACACCACTTCTAGTTTCCCAATGAGTTGTGACATCAGATGAGTGCAAGTGCAAAGCTTGAGCAATCTCTTTTGGCTTTGGGTCTCTTTCCATACCGTTGAAAGGTAGTTAATTGAGAACGGGAATCCTCAAGAGTTAAGATAATTCTTCCAAAGTAGGCATAAGCTGATAGTCGGGAAATGTGAAGCAGTGGTGCAAAGGATCAAAGAACTGAAAGAGTACTTTCATCATATCCTCATCTGTGTTAGAGGTGACTAAGTTGAGTAGACGACCATCCTCTCGGTGAATGGAGAATTCTCAGGGATCCTCGAACCTAGCTCCTTGATTTGGGGAGGAATTCTTACAAGGTTGACTTAGATAGTTTTCCTGTGAAGTGAATCCATATCCTACAAAACAAGAACAAAGATGAATCTCCAAAATCATTGAAATGGTTATTGGATGTATATGATGCTCATGATGTCCATGATGTTATGTACAAGTATGCATATACAAGCAAAACAAACAAGTTCTTAATTTAGGCTTGCATGGGGTTTTATAGGTAAGTACCCTCTTGAAGTTTAGTTGGCTCAAGCTGTCCTAATAATAGTAACCGGTTTCTAAAGAGCTCAATATCACCGGATTGTTTGCTTGGTCATTGTTTCAGTTCAAGCCTCTTTAATGGCGACCGAAACATCCCAAGAAACCAACCCTCAATGAGTGTAGTATCGAGTATCTACCAACTTTGGACTGCACCAAAGTCGGTCATCTCACTACATCCTAAAGGCCAAGTTGGTCAAGTAAAGGGTTCTAGAAGTTCATTAGTGTTTCATGACATCACTCAGCGGCCCCGTATTCTCTTTGACTGACTCAAAGGATATTGGTACCCACAAATATGTCACACTAACATAGCAATTGCTTAGACCATGTCCGTATACCCCGCACAGTTTCCACAATGTATTGCTATTTATCTATAATGTTTCCCAAATCCGGGTGGAGGATTCAAACCCAAACAAAGAACCATAATGTAAAACAATCAAGTCAAACAAAGTAAGCAAATAAATGTGATCTCGCCCTAAGGTAACCCCACTTTTATATTAATCCCCAGCAGAGTTGCCAGTTCTGTGATACGGTGGGAGAACTGACTTAAGGGTTTTGCGTTTTATCGCAAATATTGCAGTTAGTAAGAGTCGCCACCGACTTTTCTTTTATCCAAAAGGAAAGGTGAAAAAGCACAGGAAAGACCTTTGAGATTTTTTCTTGAGTTCCGAGGGTAGATTATGAAAAGGGAAGGAATTAACATTGTTTTCATCCATGGTTTTCCATGGGCTCTTAGTTACTTTCTAGATCACTTGCTTTTTATTTTAAAATTGTGCTTTGTATGGTTTTTTGAAAGTATTTTGTAAAGAGGTCATTGTTTAGGAAATCTTTGTAATGATTATCGTTCGTAATAATGTATACAAAGATGTTTGATATTTTGAAAATGTTTTCAATTTTGTAAGATGTTGGAAATGTGTAGGTGTTTGTTTTGAAAATAGCAAGGATGTTTTGTTTGAAATTGAGCAAGTAATTAGGAGCACTCTACCTACTCAAAAGTCTTTCTTGTATATTTCTTTTCCTTTGACATTGTTATCTTACCATTGATTTGATAAGTAACCCTATATTTGGATATAAACGGGACGGGCGTGGGTCATCGTATAACCATGATTAGCAATGTTACAAAGTATCTTAGAATTTTTTGAGGGACTAAGATCATTTTGTAAGGCAACTTTGAATAGCGTCATCGAGGGACTATGATCTTATACTTGTTTGTTTTGCCAAGATACTTCGCATGCGTAATATGGCTATTTTGTAAGGCAACCAAGTGGAGAAACCCTAAGGGTGCTTGTGTGTTAATGTGTTATTTACATGCTTTGATTTTGTCTTGCATTTAAGGTTTTCTATTTGTTTTGTTTTGATCTTACCATACAAACCCTAATTACTAACATGGCATGTAAAGCGGTAAATTGCGTAATGTAAAGATTACTAAGCTATTACAACAACTTATGGGAGGGGGGAATACAAATTTGAATGGGGATTTGCAAGAATGTAAATCTAAATAAATTTTTACAACCAAATCGAATTTGTACGAATATTAGAATAAACAATATACAATATTTAAATGTGCCATATTATGTACATGCAAGAAAAGATTTTTGTTTATTTTTTTATATGAAAAGGGAATTTAACCTAATCCTAAAATTATAGGGAAAAAAATTAACTCTTAAAAAGGGTTAACCCTAATTTCTAGCTTAAAAGAAAATAAAGTTCTTATGTATTATTTTTTGTGTATTTTTGTATATAAAAATAATAAATAATATAATAAGGAAATATTTAGTTTTTACATGTTAAAATAAATATTTACAAATATGGAATAAAAAGAAAATAAAACAAATTAAACTAAACCTATTTTATTTATGTTTACAAGTTTATTAAGAAAAATAATTAATATATAACTAAGATAAAATATATTTTTTATGTGAAAAATAAAATAAAATAAAATAAAATGCAATATCATCATATTTATATTTTAAAGGATTTTTATGCATTAAAGACAATATTTAATAAACAAAAATGAAAATAAAACAAATAAACTATAAAAATAAAAAAATGGTTGGGCCAGGGGGTGTTCTGAGCAATCAAATGGTGAAAGTTAGAAGGAAAAAAAGCAAGGCCCGACGTGGAGGCTCAATCCTGCAAAACAAGCCAAAAATTGAAAAATGGAAAAAAATGTGAAAAAACAAAAGGTAGCGCCAAGGTTCGAACACAGGACATGGGTCTCACCAGGGCGCTACCTTGCCACTGGGGTGGCTATACATCTGTTGATTTAAGTGAAACAAAAATAACATAACATGAAACGCTTCCACGACCCTGTACTCCATCTTCTTCCTCTAGCCAGCCAGATGCTCTGTAACTTTCTCATCTCTCAATAAAAATGAAAACTAATAACATGAATGTTGTAGCATTTGGTCTCACGATTCTAACCATATAAATCATGTAAGCTAACAATCAAAGATCAAGATTAATTTTAAAAGCCCTAAATCTAAACCTACTTTTTACAGGAATTTGAATTTCAAAATTCTCTCAACTCAGGCCAAATAAATGCAAGATATATACATGTACAACTTCGTAGCAATGAGGTCTACATTGTTTATTCACAAATCATGGCCAATGGATGTATGTATGAAGAGATAGAAGTTGAGATTTTTAGCTCTTTCAGTTGAAATCGTGGATGGAGTTGGAGTGAGTTTTATGAAGGCATGATGATTGCCTGAGCTTTCTTGAACCTCCCTGAGAGTGTTCCAACCCTTACCTTGCTTTGAAAGTGCCTGGAACTCTCCATCCAAGTCAACCTGCAAGCTTTGAAAACAAAAATGGAAGATGATGGAGAAGGAGTTAGAGTTCAAGGATGATGGTCTGGATTAGTTAGATATAAAGTAGGTAAAGTGTTTTGATGATTGAAACTTGAAATGCACGAGCCAAATGATGGATTGCTATGCTTATGAAAAAACTGCAAGTTTTGACTGTTTTTTGGTGAAAGGGGGTTTAGGAGTGTTTTAGGCCTCTAGCAATCGTGTTTTCTGTTGTAATCTCTTTGTGTATTAGTATGGGATATGTTTAAAGTCATCTCTCCAACAGATTTGTAAGTTCTAGCCTTTTGGCACACTTTCTTGCTTTTGAAGCAAAGTGAAGAGACAAGTCTTCACATGTTTGTACTGGCTTGCTTAGGATTGGTATATGCTTTGTACAATTTTCTTTACTCCTGTAAGACTTGTATGTGAAAAGGAGACAGGTTCAATGCTCAAGAATTGGAAAATTGCAAAAGTGAACCTTTTCCAAAATTGCAATGGCCACTTTATGCCATTTATGGAATTACAACTTGGACAATGGCTCTAGGGCATGGACTAAAGCTTTGTAAACTGAATAAGCATTAAATTATGGAGGAAGAAACAAGTTTGGGACCTGTAAAGCATGGATTAGGCAACATAGGTACTGATTTGAAAAT
The DNA here is from genome assembly GCA_948472305.1 of Vicia faba. Classification (NCBI taxonomy): domain Eukaryota; kingdom Viridiplantae; phylum Streptophyta; class Magnoliopsida; order Fabales; family Fabaceae; genus Vicia; species Vicia faba. Next base: position 539,730,204 of record OX451741.1, read on the forward strand.
TGTTCTTTATGAAATGGCTTGAATCAAATGTGAGAAATTGCCAACTTTCTCTCTTCGATTCTCCCTACTCAAAAATGATCTTGAGGAGTTCTGGGAAATTTTAGAAATCTTGCAATGTTCTATATAACTCATATTTGAAATGCATTTCAAGACTCCTCTTGGAACTAGGTGAAAAATTACCATGAAGTTGGGTCCAAAACCTGCCTAAATTAGGGCAAAATTTTACTAAGTCATCTAGTTCATGAGCATGCATTCACAAAATTATATCTTGAGATCCAAGCATCTTTAGGGAAAATTGTGTGAAGAAAAGTTGTATATTTCATGGAGGTCTACAACTTTCATGTTGAGAACTTCCTTTGAAACATCTTGTATCATGGTGAAAAAATGGCCTAAAGTTAAGAAAAAATAAGAAATTTTCTATACTTAGAAAAATTTCTAAGTTAAGAAAATTTCCAATTTTAAACCCTAATCTTCAATATTTGATTTATTGATGAACAAGCTTCACATTCTGACATGTTTTTATGAATTGTAACTCTTGGCACTTGATTTTGACCAAAAAGTCAAAGTTTGACTTTTCAGTGTACAGTTGACTCTTGATCAGTTGACTGCAAATTTCATTTGTCTATCAATGAAATTGAAATGTTTTGAACCATGTAATTGGGTCAAGATGATGCAATTTAATCCTTGGAATCATGCTTTAACTCAATTGGTCATTTGCTAGGTCAAAAATTAGAAATTGCCCTTCCTCAGTCAAAACCCTAATTTTGACCATTTTGCCCTTTTGATGATTTGATCAAATTTCTTGAGGAATTGTGATCCAAACTTGATCAAATGATACATATGAGTCTAGAATGTTGATGTTGATAAAAAATTATGAAGTTTGACTGTAAGTGGGCCATGGTTGACTTTTTCCCAAATACAACTAATTTTTAGGTCAATTGTCCAATTGACTTATCAAAAATGTGGTTCAATGCTTGAAACTTGTCATGAGTAATATTAGGGGTCCATAATGATGTTTGAAAGTCATATAGAGCATTTATAGTCCAAAAAATCCTTGTGCAAACTCAAACCCTAATTTTGGGTTATTAGTGCAAGATGAGATGTCTTGAGCTGACCAACCCCTAATCCAATCTTGGGTCAAAGAGATCTTGTGAGAAAAGTCTTGATAAATGAGAGGGTAAATTTTGGGGTACAACACATTATAACTTATGTAGAGATTTCTCTTAGTTTCCCAAATAATAGGACCATCTTTATATGATAACATTAGGGATAGAGATAGATAGTTTCCCTTAGACTTTTTTTCATTCCCTTTTTTCATTCTTAAATCTAAAAATCTCTTTTTCTTTGTTCAAACTTCAAAAAACTCTAACATTAGTAAACCCTTTTCAAGGTAAAAAGCACCAACCAGTGGAAACCTTTTTTTTCCTACTTTTTTCTCTTAAAACCTTTTCAAAAAGGACATGATTCGATAATATCGTTCATAAAAAACATGCAATCAACAAAAACTTTTGAGGTGAACTACGAGTGTCTTGATCCCCATTGCAAGAAACGTGGTACGTAGGCACAATGGTTTGCAACCGAGGCAAGCATAACTAATAAAAACTTTTCTTTTTTGTATATAATACTTTGAATCCATGCATTCCCTTTACAACCTAGCTTTAGATTTAAACACACCCTTTATATTAGACAACAAGAATGGATCCCGTGGAGTACCACAGATGTGAGGGTTGCTAATACCTTTCCCTTGCATAATCTACTCCCTTACCTGATCTTTTGGTCGCAAGACCTTGATTTCTCCCTCTTCGGGTTTTCTTCGATGTTTTCCTTTCCCTTCCTGTGGGATAAATAAACGTCTGATGGAAACTTCATTGTTTGTTTAAGAGATTTATTTTCTCGGGTTGCTTCAGATTTGTGCACCTAGGTTCTTAGTAGACAAAATATGGTCCATGTTCTAACCATAACTCATATCAATATGGTGCAGAGTGGTAATATTTGGAGCAAAGACGACATAATGTTTTGGGATATCCTGCACGTACCGAAACTATAATATGGTTCGATCAATAATTTATTAAACCTTATGTAATTCATATTTGATCCAACTAGACTAGAAGTATATGCCATTTGTAACATCCCAATTATTATATTTGCTATTTAATTATGTTGTTATGATTTATTTGGTGAAATAGATGGTTTGATGGCTTGTTTTGGGGTAGTGTTGCATTATTAAGATAATTAGAATTATTAATAAATTGGATAATTAGTTATAATTATTTAGATTTATTTTAATTATTATATAGGGATGATAATTTGTGTAGAGGAACTAAGGGCATAACTATTAAGTTGTGTAGAATAAGTGAGGACAAGAATGTGACAACCAAATAAGGGTCCAAGGGGTAAAGAGGACATAAGGAAAAAGTGAAGTTGAGGTGATCATTCTCTACGATCGCATTTTGGAGAGAAGAGAAAGATCTAGAGCAAGGAGAACCATTTCTGAAGCTTGGGAACTGTCAATCCAGGTAAGGGTAGGGTTTCAACTTTCTAAAGATTTTGTATAGTGATGGGTATATCAGGGTTAAGATTTCCATGGTTTTTGTATGTTCTTGTTTTGATTTAATTTGGGGTTTTTTGTGGTGTGATACGGTGGGAGAACTGACTTGAGGGTTTTGCGTTTTATCACAAATGTTGCGGGTAGCAAGAGTCGCCACCGACTTTTCTTTTATCCAAAAGGAAAGGTGAAAAAGCACAGGAAAGACCTTTGAGATTGTTTCTTGAGTTTGGGGGGTAGATTATGAAAAGAGAAGGTGTTAGCACCCTTTTCATCCATGATTTTCCATGGGCTCTTAGTTACTTGCTAGATCACTTGCTTTTGTTGTTTGATATAGTTCTTGGTGTAGTTTTGAAAGTATTTTGTAAAAGAGGCCATTGTTTAGGAAATCTTTGTAATGATTCTCATTCGTAAGAATGTATACAAAGATGTTGATCTTTTTGAAAATGTTTTCAATGTTTGTAAGATGTTTTGAAAGTGTGTAGGTGTTTGTTTTGAAAATAGCAAGGATAGTTTTTTGGAGATAGAGCAAGTAACTAGAAGTAATCTACCTACTCAAATGTCTTTCTTGTTAATTTTCTATTCCTTTGACATTGTTGTTTTACCATTGATTTAGTAAGCAACCCTATCTTTGGATGTAAATGGGACGGGCGTGGCTCATCATATAACCATGATTAGCAATGTTGCAAAGTATCTTAACATTTTTTAGGGTCTAAGATCATTTTGTAAGGAAACTTAGAATAGCGTCATCGAGGGACTATGATCTTATATTTGTTTGTTTTGCCAAGATACTTCGCATGCGTAATATGGCCATTTTTTGTATAAGGCAATCAAGTGGAGAAACCCTAAGGATGCTTCTGTGCAAGTGTGTTATTTTCATGCTTGATTTTGTCTTGGATTAGGGTTTTCTATTTGATTTGTTTTGATCTCGCCATACAAACCCTAATTACTAGCATGGTATATAAAAGCGATAAATTGTGTAATTTAAAGATTACTATGCTATTAAGTTTTTGCTTTGTTTTTTCATGTGCAAAAGAGTTTTGACCTAATCCTAATGATTTAAGAAAAGGAAAATATTTCTTGAAAATGTGGTTAACCCTAACTTCTAATTTTAAAAGAAAATAAAATTCTTTAAGTATTATTTTTGTGTATTTTTTGTCTTAAAATAATAAATAGTATTTATGAAAATATTTAGTCTTTTTAATATGTTAAAATAAATATTTATAAGTGTGAGAAAAGAATAAATAATTAACCTAATTCTATTTTTTACTTACAAGTTTATTAAAAAAAAGTTAATACATAACTAAAAATATATATTTTTTATGAGAAAATAAAATAAAATAAACAAAATATAATATTTATCATTTTTACATTTTTTATGATTTTTAATAAGTTAAGAAAAATATATTTAATGAAAATAAAATAACATAAAATAAATAAATGAAAATAGTTGGGCCAGGGGTGCCCTAAGTAATCAGGAGGTAGCATGTTAAAATAAAAGCACAAGGCCCAAATATTGAAGCCCACGCTGCAAACAGCCAAAAAATGGATGAAAAATGTAAAAAAATGCAAAAAGGCAGCGCCAAGGCTCGAACTTGTGGCTTTAAGCATTTTAGCGCGCTTCCTTACCACTGGAGTGACTGTACATCCGTTAGTTTAAATGAAACAAGAAAACATAACATATAAAGCCTCCTTGCCCTGTACTTCATCTTCTTCCTCAAGCTGGCCAGAACCTCTGTATCTTTCTCATTTCTCCATGAAAATTGAAACTTCCAACATGAAAATGATAGTACTTTTTCCTATGATTTCAACCATATAAATCATGTAAACTAACAATCAAAGATCAAAGCGAATTTAAAAGGCCCTAATTTAAAACCTAATTTTTACAGAAATTTGAATTCTAAAATTCTCTATACACAATGAATATAAATGAAATTTATGAACATGGTTGGTTTTAGCACAAGAATATCTACATTTTATCTTCACAAATCGTGACCAATAGATTCCTGTATGAAGAGATAGAAGTTAGAGTTATTACCTCTTTCAGTTGAGATCGTGAATGGAGTTTGAGTTAGATTTATAAAGGCCTAAAGATTCCTTTAGCTTGCCTGAACCTTCCTGAATGTGTTCCAATCCTTACCTTGCTTTGAAAGTTCCTGGATCTCTCCGTCCAAGTCAACCTGCAAGCTTGAAAAACAAAAATGGAAGATGGATAAGGAGGTGTTACCGTGAAGGGATGATGGTCTGGAACACTTAGATATGAGGTAGGTTAAGTGTTTGAGTGATTAGAACTTGAAACGCATGAGTAAATTTCTGGATTGCTATGCTTGGTTTCAAACAGCAAGTTTTTGACAAGTTTTTGGTGATAGGGAGTTTTGGAGAGTTTCTGGCCTTGAGAAATCGTATTCTCAATTGTAATGTGTTTGTGTATAAGTATAAAGAAGGTTTTTTATCCACTCCACAACAGATTTCTCAGCTATATCTTTTTTGCACTCTTACTTACTTTTTAAGAAAGGTGAAGAGACCACTCTCTACATGCTTGTACAGGCTTGCTTGGAGTTTGTACAAGTTCTAGGAAACTTGTTTTTGGTTTATAGGACTTGTGTGTGCAGAGAAAACAGGTCCAATGCTCAAGAAGTGAAAAGTTGCAAAACTTATGCTTTTCCAAAATGGCTATGGCAACTTTGTGCCATTTATGGAATTAAAGCTTGGACAAAGACTCTTGTGCTTGGATTAAGGCTTTATCATTTGTGTAAGCATTAAATTATGAAGTGAGAATCAAGTTTGAGACCTGTAAAGAAAGGATTAGGTAACATAGGTTCACATTTGAATTTTGTTCTTCATGAAATGGCTTGAAATCAAAGTGAAAAATTGCCAACTTTATCTCTTCGATTCTCCCTACTCAAAAACGATCTCAAGGAGTTATTTGACATTTCGGAAAGCTTGCAATGTGATATGTAACTCATATTTGAAATTCATTTCAAGATTCCTCTTGGAACTAGGAGAAAAATTTCCATGAAGTTAGGTCAAAAACCTGCCTAAATTATGGCAAAATTTCACTAAGTTATTTTAGTTCATGGGCATGTATTCACAAAATTATATCTTGATATCCAAGAATCTTTAGGGAAAAATGTGTGAAGAAAAGTTGTAGATTTCATGGAGATCTACAACTTTCATGTTGGGGACTTTCTTTGAATCATCTTGTATCATGGTGAAAAATGGCTTAAAGTTGTGAAAAAATAAGAAATTTTCTATACCTAGAAAAATTTCCAAGTTATGAAATTTCATCTTTTCAAAATAAAATCTTGAATTCTTGATTTCTTGATGAACAAGTTTCATAGTTTTACATGTTTTGATGAATTGTGATCCTTGGCACTTGATTTTGAACAAAAAGTCAAAGTTTGACTTTTCAGTATACAGTTTACTTTTGATCAGTTGACTGCAAATTTCATTTGTCAATCCAATGAAATTGCAATGTTTTGAACTATGTTATTAGTTCAAGATGATAAAATATAACCCTTGAGATCATGCTTCTAATAAATTGGTCATTTGCTAAGTCAAAAATCAGAAATTTCCCTTTCTCAATCAAAACCCTAATTTTGACCATTTTACCCTTTTGATGATTTGATCAAATTTCTGGAGGAATTATGCTCCAAACTTGATCAAATGATACATATGAGTCCAAAATTTTGATGTGGATCAAAAATTATGAAGTTTGACTGTAAATTGGCCATGGTTGACTTTTTCCCCAATACAGTTGCTTTTTAGGTCAATTGTCCAATTGACTGATCAAAAGTGTGATTCAAGGCTTGAAACTTGACATGAGTAATCTTAGGGGTCCATTATGATACTTAAAAGTCATATGAAGCATTGATAGCCCAAAAATCCTTGTGCAATCCCAAACCCTAATTTTGGGTCATCAGGCAAGATGAGATGTCTTGAGCTGGTCAAACCCTAATCCAGTCTTGAGTCAAAGAAATGTTGTGAGAAAATCTTGATAGATGAGAGGGAAAATTTTGGGGTATAACAGTTGCCCCTGTTCAATCTTCTTAAACCTGAAGAGTTAGATTGGTGAGTTTTTCCATTCGTGACTCGAAGGTGAAAGATGATTGGACACTAGAGTGTCCAGAAATTTGCACTCAACGACGTGTGGTTGAAGGAATGGGCTTAAAGATGCCATTTGGAGAGGTGATAGAATCTTGTTGGAGATGGGCTTGTAGATGCCACCCAAGAATGTTTGTTGAATTGTAATTTGTAAGTTGAAATAATAAGTATCAGAATGGTGTCCATGTCTGGAGCGTATCTGAACTATATCTGAAAGGTCAAGTCTGAATGAGTATCCGAATGGCATCCGTGTTTGGAGCGTATCCGTATTGTATCTGAAAGTTGAATCTGAATGAGTATCAGAATGGCATCCGTGTCTGGAGCGTATCTGTACTGTATCTGAAGGTTGAATCTGAATGAGTATCAGAATGGCATCCGTGTTTGGAGCGTATCTGTATTGTATCTGAAAGGTTGTATCTGAATGAGTATCAGAATGGCATCCGCGTCTGGCGCGTATCTGAACTATATCCGAATGAGTATCAGAATGGCATCCGTGTCTGGAGCGTATCTGCACTGTTTCTGAAAGTTGAATCTGAATGAGTATTAGAATAGCATCCGTGTCTGGCGCGTATTTGAACTATATCCGAATGAGTATCAAAATGGCATCCGTGTCTGGAGCGTATCTGCAATGTATCTGAAAGTATATTGTCAATGGTAACTGTTAATCTTATCCTGAAAAGGGTAAAATTTTAGCTAAAACACAAAGTTATATTGCATGAAATGTATGATGCAATGTATTTGCTTTATCAATGTTTATGATATATGGATGCAATGTATGTGATAACACGATATTGTATCGATTATTTTCCATGAAATTTACCCGTTCTGTATTATTTTGACCCGATTAACTCCCGAATATTTCGAGTTTGTCATTACTTTTTGCAGGTATTCATAACTCAGCTCAAAACAGAAGAAAACATGAAACAATGCAAGAAAGCATCAAAGGAATAGAAGAAAAAGATAAATCTGTCAAGAATTACAGATTTTGTAGTTGTGACGGTCATAACACATCTGCCACGACCGTAAGCCATCATGAAGCGTGTTACGACCGTAACACATCTGCCACGACCGTAACACGGAGAAACACCAAACCTGCTTGTAACGCCTCAGTAACGACCGTAATGCGCATACCAGTTATTTGAAAGTGCAGATCGTGGCAAAGCAAAACAGAAGGAGTTTTCAAACTCCTGATTTCTCTCCAGCCAAACCCCACGTTCACCACTTCTTTCTCAACTACCCACGTTCCTACATTTATGGAGATTTTTAAGGAAAGCTTTGTGACAAGTCTTCAAGCCAACTATCAAATTGATTCCTCTATAAATACCTCAACATTCAACGTTAGAAAGGGCGAGCATTTTTACAGTTTACCTATGCGGAAGCTCTGCCGAAATCAAACCCATTATTCCTTCAGTTGTTATTTTTCTGCATTCGTTTATTTCCGTTCTTTTAATTTCATTGCCCAAATAATAATTTCCAACATCAGGAAATTATTATTATAGTTTAGGACTTATTATTCAAGCCTCAGAATTTGTCATATTACCGATACCAAGTCCGAGTTTCGGATTTGTGGAAGAGGGATTGAAGTATTGGCTTTATTTTCAGGTTTCTATTTTTCAATTGTATTACATACCTTTTAATTAATTAATGCATGTTTAATTTATTATTTATAATGTCCAATCTATATTTGTTTGTTTTTATTTCCAGTACGTTCATTATAATTTCCATGGCTAGCTAAACCTTTAGCGTCGGTATGGGATAGTAAGAGACATTAGGCATCTGATCGAACTTAGGCTAAAACTTTAATCAACTTAACTCTGGTTATAACTTTTTATGCTTAAAAATAAAATCTTTGTTACGAAAGTAAGAAGAGTAAATAGGTTAGATCGAGACCACGAAAGTGTGAGGTTTTTAACCGGATAGCTAAAGTTAGGCATTTGATTTAAATACAGTGAAAGCGCTTTAAACCAAATTAGAATTAATTAAGTTTCCAAAAAATACTTCTAAACACTTATAGGCTAGCGAAAGCAGGTATAGGGCGTTAGACGTATAATCCGAGATAAGACCATGAAAGTGTGAGTTGAGGGTTTTTAAACTGATTAATTCTACAGATAAACCAAGTTAACCATCCTTATATGCCTAGGTCCGATTAGATCCTTTAGGTCGACTCTATTGCATACCGACCATTTCATTTTATAATTACTTTAAAATCAATTAGTTTACCTTCCTTAACCTTCCCAAAACCAAACGTGACAATTTCCGCCTTAGCTAAACTAGCATTACTTTCCCGCACTAGAGTGATTACAAAGTCCCTGTGGATTCAACAATCTTTTATTACTACCGCGATAGGCTGTGCGCTTGCAGTTAAGATACCGTTAGACATTAGGTTGATCGCAGACACATCAAGTTTTTGGCGCCGTTGCCGGGGACTTTAGTTTAGTCACTAGTGTAATCTGAAAACAACGTTGTCTAGACTAAGGCAAATTTCTATATTTCCCTTTGTTGTATGCCAAACACTCATTCTCGAAGTGAGTCTTTGCATCTACGAATCTTTTCCCAATTACTATGTATCACCCAAATTATTTCTACAACCCCCACTATGAGTATTTCGAGGAATCACAAGTATCCCATAAATCCGACCTCGAAATACTATTGGAGAATTTCAATGCATCACAGACTCATTCTCACCCGAATTACCTTTCCAACCACCAATCCCAATATTTTAAGGAATCGCAAGAATATTATAATTCCAACCAAACTTATCCTCAACCAAATTTCCCCTACAATCACTACACCCAATATTTCGAGGAGACGCAAGTATCCTATAAATCCGACCTCGAAACATTAATGGAAAATTTTAATGAAATAGCAATGATGACAAAGTGCTTTACGGAAACACAAAATGCGACTCTTACTCAATTTGAAGAATCAGAAGAATCGCATGATTTCAACTTTGAAACATCAATGGAGGATTCCGATGCGACGCCAACTCACTCTAGGTTAGAATCTCTGATGGAGCACTTTGTAGAGACACAAACTGTCCAGAACGAAGAGTTTAGAAAACAAAGTCTTCAAAACAGTGAAACCCTTCGGCAACTGACCACTGCGGTTGACTCGCTCGCGACCCACAACATAGCCTTAGAGACCCAAATCTCCCAGCTTGAACAAAACCCTGTAGGACCCTTCCCTGAGGAAAAATTGGATGTTGTAACAACCATTAGTGAAAAACAAGTTGAAAATCCTAAGGAGAATGATAATGAGGTTGAGGAGAGCGATAATGAAGTTGAGGAAAGTGATGATGTGGATGAGGAGAGTTCAGACGAGAAAAGAGTAAAGATTGAGAAAAATCCTCCAACACCATCTAAAAGGGAGGTCGTAGAAGAGGTAGAAAAGGGAGCACATATTATTGTTCCTCATCCATATACCCCACTGATTCCTTTCTCAAAAAGTTTTATGGAAGCTCAGATAGACTCCCAATCTAAGACATATGTAGAGGTATTGGAAAATATCCATACTAATGCACCCTTGTTGGAAGTCTCGCGTAAAAAGAGAAAATTAGAGGACCGTGAAACTAGGGATATAATTACTGTTAAGAAGGCAAGGTTAACCTTTGAGGTGGTGGATGAAATCACTAACCCCAAACTTGAAAAGTTGATACTTAGGATAGATCCAGAACCACCACCACAAGTTCAGAAGAATGAACCACCCCACAGAAGAAAGAAAAGAAAAGGTGAGGGATATGTGAGATGGCTTGATAAGTGGCCATGGAAAACGATGATTACTAAAAGTTTCAACCGAGGAGTCATTCTCGAGAGAACCACCATGAGTGCTTGCACTCCTGAGCTGTCAGGCTTTTGACGTTAAAAACAGCGCTGAGTGGGAGGCAACCCACCTATTTGTTAATTGTTATCTATTATTCTTTTCATTTTTGCATTTATTTCTATTTAAAGTTCCATTTTCATTTTCTTTCTTATGTTATAATTTTCATGAAAACTGCTGCTAATTTCAAAAATAATTTTACTTGCCACAGGATTTCTGAAAAGTTTTTGTTTCTTTTGCACCTTCTCTTCTGACTAGTTTCCCTAACAATACCCATGGAACCAAAGCAACATAATTTCTTAGAAACCACCTTTAGGGGTATAAACCAGAAAAGAAAATTTGAGGAATTGTCTAAAAGAAACATTGGCATAACACTTTATCATGATGAACCCACTATGAATGCCCTAGGTATATTAGATAGTGTTATGTACTTGTTTAACCAGTTGGGGTGGGAAAAAGCCCTTATTAAGACTAGGTTTGCTACCTACCGTGAGCTCACTTTCGAATTCCTAAGCTCCCTAGTACATTTACCAGAACACGGGAAAGGAACCCGTAAAGGATTCATAAGTTTTCGTCTATTCGGCATTAATTTTGTTTACAATCATAAGGACTTAGCTGACTTGTTAGAATTTCCTAGCGGCCCTTTTGCCTTTTCCACTACCCAGGTTGAGCTAATGGACATTGAGCTAGACTACTTTTGGGGCACCTTGATTGGTAATTATCACCCCGACCCGGATAATATGGATAACGATGAAATTCATAACCCTGCTATCCGCTATTTCCATAAGATGCTAGCCCATACTGTATTTGGGAAAGAGGAGAATCAGACTGCCGTGTCCAAAGACGAGATATTTTTACTGTATTGTATGCACCAAGGCCACCCTGTTAATGTCGTACCCTTCCTGATGCAAACTTTTTACCGCATTATAGATAACCCTGATGAACCCATCATCATAGGTGGCCTGGTCACAATGATTGCACATGCCCTCGGCCTAAGACACCAGCTGAATAGGTGCCCGCATTTTGGAACGATTCGTCCCGTGAATCTTGCTTTTTGCTTTAACCGCCGAATGATTGCAAACCATGCTTACCCACCTTATGATTATCTGATAAGAGATGAAGTTGTAAACTTATTTACCCTTCCGAACCATGACAAAGTGAGCGTCCACAACCGTGACAACTGGCTCTATGAGCTAAACCCGCCCGACCTACCTCCTACACCTGAGTCACCGCAAGATTACCAAATCTTTGATGATATTATGTCCGATATGGGTGACCCGGAGACTCCTCCTGGTTATTACGAAAATGTCAACATGGCGGAAGCCCATGCAGCCCTTGAAACAACAACTAAGGATTATACTGATAACCTTAACAAAATTTCCACCACGCTTAATACTTACAAGACTAACATTAATGGCTTAAAAGATGAGATAAAAAGCATGCGTCTGGAAATAATGGGATTAACCGACATAACAGTGGAGCAGTTTTATCATATCCATAATTCACTCGAAGAAATTAAAGCGAAGCTTGGATGAAGTCACGAATGGCAGCTGCAGTTTTTATATTTCATTTTGTTTTGTTTTTAGGTAGTTTCAAATTTTTGTTAAATTACTGCATTTCGATTTACAAGTCATTTATTTTCTGTCAAAAAGAAAAAGTTACTCAATTTGAATTAATGCAATTGTTTGTTTTCAATTTTAAACTTACAATCATTATGCTGCTTACAATGTTTTATGGTTTTCTACTCTATTGCGAATTATATATATTGGATTATATGTTGAATAAATTAATGTTGTGTTTATGTTGGAATGCCTGAGATGTTTTGCCTGCTATAAAAATATTTACTCTGTGTAATTGTGTTATGTTCTGTAAAAATTTGCAAAATTTTTAGCTGCCATGATCGTAATCCATCCCCCACGACCGTCACGCGCCTTTCAGCGTGTTACGCTCGTCAGCTTGGTGTTACGACCGTAACACGGGCTACATCAGTAACCCTGTTAGCAGAAGGTTCCCTTTTCTTCTTCCCTCAAACTTTCTCTCTTCTTCTTCCATAACTCCCCAACCATCCCACTTCCTCCATTAACTACCCATTAACCCCATTCAACCCACCACTAATCCCTATCAATTTTCAAACTTCCCACTATCTCCTTCCACTATATATACATCCATTACCCGTATCATCTTCTCATTCTCTCATTCACCAACCACAACCATTCTCACTCAAACACTCTTGCATGCAAATGGCGAACAATTTCCAACCCATTCCTGGCATTACCCTACGCGATGGCGAAGCAGGTGAAACTCAACGCACGCGGTTCTTGAAGTTCCAACACCGAGGCATCCATCCGACGAGGTTCATCGACATTGACTGCCTCCGAGACCTCGGGCTACTTGAAAGTGTCCAACACCTCCTACAGAATGTCAACCTTTGGACCCTATGTAGCCAGCCATAACCAACGTACGAGAATCTCACCCTTGAGTTCCTCAGTTCATTTTGCTACATCACTCCGAATGGCCCAAGAAATCAACTTACCGGTGTGGTAAGGTTCCACATTTTCGGCACCGAATACGAGTTCTCTCAGAATGCATTCGGCCACCTACTAGACTTCTGTACTGATGACGGCGCTCACCTACGTGTGCCTGACACCTTTCATGAGGAATCCTTCAACCTTTGGCATAGCTTGACCAATAATCGGGTTAACTCATACGATCACCTCAATGCTACCCAAATCCACAACCCCGCCATTCGCTACTTCCACCGCATCTTATCCAACACCATCTTTGCAAGGGATAGTAACCACAAGCTTAACTCCAAGGAGCTATTTTTCATGCATTGTGCATTCTCGTGTCAGAAAATTAATGCCGCACCTTTCCTCCTGGCCCATATTCACTCCATCTGCACCAGAGGCGGCAAACCTTTCTATTTCGGAGGGCTTGTCACTTCTCTTTCTTTAGCACTAAACCATGGTGACACCCTTGCTCATCTGCCATCCCGACCACCGGTCCTGCTTACTTTGGATCATTGCAAATCAGCCCACCTCATCCACGAGCGGGACGACGGAAAATTCCATCCAGTGATACAGAACCGAGTTTACACTAACATTGTTTTGCCTTGTAGGGACCGAATCGACCCTCAGAACCGAGCCAACTGGCTATTTAACCTTGAAGACCCTGAAGGCCCTGCTGCTGCTCAAGAAGAACCTCATGTCGGCCCCGCTGATGAGATGCAGGAAGAACTGGATCGAGCTGTTCCCGTGCCTGACATTCCTGAGTCGTCCTCTTCTGCACCACCTCCTTTTACTATGGAGGACGTCCTCAGAGCCCTCCATCAGCAAAATCAGATGGCTGTAGCTCTTGAAAGAAAACATCAGGAGCGTTTCGACGCCTTACTCGCGCAAAATGCCCAAATCTTGAGTGGTCAACGCTCGACGAATGAAAGGCTTGATGAAGTGCTAGGCGAGCTTAATGCTTTAAGGATGGATGTTACATCTCTTGGACCCCCGAGCACTGACTCTGAAGCTACTCCTTCCAGAAGGTCACGAACCCGAAGCCGCCGTGGTCGCCAGTAGTTTTTCCTTTTCTTGTTGTTTTCCTTGTTTTTCCGATGTATTTTTCATTTAACCTCGCCATTATATCATAACATTGATACAATGTTTGATATAGTGTGGGAGGAGCACTGCATTCTTAATTTCAGAACGAGTAATTTCATTTCTATTTCAGTTATATTTCCTTATTTCATTTTCTCCCCGTTTTATTTAGCCATACCAAAATTTTTTTCGCCTTTTATATTCGCATAACCGTTAGTTACCTACTTTAACTGAAATTTAGTTAGAAGGCCGAGAGCGATCCAACGAGAACTATACGATTATGAAACCTTCGACTCCCTACTTACGCGAATCGTCTCCATTTTCGTTATACCGATACTTTGAGTTTTAAGTCTTAAATTAGCCCCTAGTAGTTTATATTAGCAGTCGGCACCAGTCTTAACACAAACCACGTGGAAAGTCGATGAACATAAGTGGATGATCTTGCAAATTGATTTAAAAAGAATGTTACATACTTTAAGGAAATAGGTATTGCACCAATTAAATTGGGCGATCCTCACCCGATCATTTAATCCAACGGATGCAAAAGCTTCTACCAAGTAACATGAGAATCCATTGTCTAGGTGGTTCAGAAGCATCTGGTACTGAACTCGATAGGGCAGACTACGGTTTGATCCCCCGCATCTTGCAATTGGATAAAAGAGGTTGCCACATAATTGTGCCAGAAACCGTCGTGTTTTGATCAGAACCACTAACCGGCTATTCCACTACGTGCGTGCAAGGATAATGGGCTTAATGTGATTGCGCATGAAACAAAACCGGGTGAAATATGAACGAGAAACCTTGAGCTGAATTATAACGGTATAATTGGACGTTTCGTTTAAAACGGATAGTCGTCGACTAGCTTGTTGCTTGTGTCACTTACGTATCGTTGTTGTTTCATTCGATTTTCTCGGCCGAACTAACTTAGGATTTTTTGTAATTATTTGAAAACGAAAGGTATACTAGTTATGTGCATTTATAAAAACTTGTCCGATATTTTCAATTGATTATTTTGCTTGAGGACAAGCAAAGGTTTAAGTATGGGGGAATTTGATAACACGAAATTGTATCGTTTATTTTCCATGAAATTTACCCGTTCTGTATTATTTTGACCCGATTAACTCCCGAATATTTCGAGTTTGTCATTACTTTTTGCAGGTATTCATAACTCAGCTCAAAATAGAAGAAAACATGAAACAATGCAAGAAAGCATCAAAGGAATAGAAGAAAAAGATAAATCTGTCAAGAATTACAGATTTTGTAGCTGTGACGGTCGTAACACATCTGCCACGACCGTAAGCCATCATGAAGCGTGTTACGACCGTAACACATCTGCCACGACCGTAACACGGAGAAACACCAAACCTGCTCGTAACGCCTCAGTAACGACCGTAATGCGCATACCAGTTATTTGAAAGTGCAGATCATGGCAAAGCAAAACAGAAGGAGTTTTCAAACTCCTGATTTCTCTCCAGCCAAACCCCACGTTCACCACTTCTTTCTCAACTACCCACGTTCCTACATTTATGGAGATTTTTAAGGAAAGCTTCGTGACAAGTCTTCAAGCCAACTGCCAAATTGATTCCTCTATAAATACCTCAACATTCAACGTTAGAAAGGGCGAGCATTTTTACAGTTTACCTATGCGGAAGCTCTGCCGAAATCAAACCCATTATTCCTTCAGTTGTTATTTTTCTGCATTCGTTTATTTCCGTTCTTTTAATTTCATTGCCCAAATAATAATTTCCAACATCAGGAAATTATTATTATAGTTTAGGATTTATTATTCAAGCCTCAGAATTTGTCATATTACCGATACCAAGTCCGAGTTTCCGATTTGTGGAAGAGGGATTGAAGTATTGGCTTTATTTTCAAGTTTCTATTTTGCAATTGTATTACATACCTTTTAATTAATTAATGCATGTTTAATTTATTATTTATAATATCCAATCTATATTTGTTTGTTTTTATTTCCAGTACGTTCATTATAATTTCCATGGCTAGCTAAACCTTTAGCGTCGATATGGGATAGTAAGAGACATTAGGCATCTGATCAAACTTAGGCTAAAACTTTAATCAACTTAACTCTGGTTATAACTTTTTATGCTTAAAAATAAAATCTTTGTTACGAAAGTAAGAAGAGTAAATAGGTTAGATCGAGACCACGAAAGTGTGAGGTTTTTAACCGGATAGCTAAAGTTAGGCATTTGATTTAAATACAGTGAAAGGGCTTTAAACCAAATTAGAATTAATTAAGTTTCCAAAAAATATATCTAAACACTTATAGGCTAGCGAAAGCAGGTATAGGGCTTTAGACGTATAATCCGAGATACGACCATGAAAGTGTGAGTTGAGGGTTTTTAAACTGATTAATTCTACAGATAAACCAAGTTGACCATCCTTATATGCCTAGGTCCGATTAGATCCTTTAGGTCGACTCTATTGCATACCGACCATTTCATTTTATAATTACTTTAAAATCAATTAGTTTACCTTCCTTAACCTTCCCAAAACCAAACGTGACAATTTCCGCCTTAGCTAAACTAGCATTACTTTCCCGCACTAGAGTGATTACAAAGTCCCTGTGGATTCGACAATCTTTTATTACTACCGCGATAGGCTGTGCGCTTGCAGTTAAGATACCGTTAGACATTAGGTCGATCGCAGACACATCAGTATGCGCATGTAAGCTTATTTGATGTATTGTTGTTTGATTGAGGAAAATTACTCCCTGAATGCTATTGAGGATATGTGAATTTTCATGTCTTGAAGGTGAACTTTTGTCGAGTGAAGTAAATTCTGTTGTGAGGGCACTGCCATGTACTTCTTGTAAGATCTGCTTGGGGAATCCTGAGAAACTTGACGATTTCTACTGGGGATTAAAAACTTGAAGTTTTGTTCCGCTGGGGATTTAAATGACGTACTGTAGGGGATCACTTATGGAATATCCTAGAGACATTTTTCTTTTTTTCTTTCAACCCAATAGTAATTGTCTCTTTTATTTGTATACAATAATTACGTTCAAATTCATATGTTCACCAATGAATCATTGGACGTTTTTTGTAAACAAAACACAAGCGTAAAGAAAAAAGACAAATAGTTTGTGCACTTTCAAAGGGGTATTTTTGTATTGACTTTGAATAAATATTTTGTACAAAGGGGACAAACATTCTAGTAAGAGAATGTTGTCATAAAACAAGAAAATTTTGATACAAAGAAATATAGCTATGTGTAATAATCCCATGGGGTTACCATTCTGCTATGGCCTCCGTATTTCCGAGTATCTTGTCTATTTGCCTTGTCCGAAGATGATTGAATTGATCAGAAGCTCTGGGTTTGTCAGTGGAAGCCAAAGGTTATTCGTCAAGTGATCCGACGGCATATAGTCATACGCTTTAATTCCCTAACTTTTTCCTGGACCCCCCTTTCGGGTTTTCAGTCCACCGGGAAACCCTTTTTTGCCCAAGTCGCCCTTTCCGGTTTTCAACTTGCCAGGTGTACATATTTTTTTTATTTTATCCCTAATTTTTGCCCGAACCTTTTGGTTCGTTGGGATGCCCTTTTTTTGCCTAGGTGTGTCAACCTAGCGGGTCTTTTATGCGTAGTATCTTTTGACTATGTCCGTGTTCGCAGGGTGTGGTAAGTCGTCGCCATCCATGGTGGTCAAGATCATTGCTCCACCGGAGAATATGTTCTTGATTACAAATGGTCCTTCATAGGTAGGAGTCCATTTTCCCCTGGGATCACTTTGTGTCAAAATGATATGTTTGATCACTAGATCCCCAACTTGATATACTTGGTGTCTGACTTTTTTGTTGAAAGCCTTAATCATCCGTTATTGGTACATCTGACCATGGAAAATAGCAGTAAGTCTTTTTTCATCAATTAAGTTCAATTGATCACGTCGAGTCTGGATCCAATCGTTTTCATTCAATCATGCATCCTTCATAATTCTCAGAGAGGGGATCTGAACCTCAATGGGCAAGAAAACCTCCATGCCGTAAACCAAAGAATAAGGCGTTGCCTCGGTTGATGTGAGAGCCGTGGTACTATAACCGTGAAGAGCGAATGGTAGCATCTCATGCCAGTCTTTTATCTGACTGTCATTTTCTGTATGATCTTCTTAATGTTTTTATTTTCAGCTTCGACAGCACCATTCATCTTTGGCCGATAGGGAGAAGAATTGGGATGCTGAATCTTGAATTGCTCACTCAAAGCGGTGATCATAGTGTTGTTAAGATTTGTACCATTGTCAGTGATGATCCTTTCTGGGATACCGTACTGGCAAATAAGGTTTTGCTTGATGAAGCGGGCCACAACATTCTTGGTAATGGAGGAGACGGAGGCTGCTTCAACCCACTTTGTAAAATAGTCAAGGGCCACTAGGATGAAGCAGTGTCCATTGGAGTCTGTCGACTCGATCTCTCCAATCATATCAATTTCCCATATAGCAAAGTGCCAAGGAGTCGTCAAGACATTCATAGGAACTGGAGGTATATGCACCTTGTCAGCATAATTTGACACTTATGACAGGTTCGAGAATGTTGATAGCAATCTGCTTCCATGGTAGACCAATAATAGCCTGCCCATAGGATTTTCTTCGCCATTGTATGCCCACTGGAGTGGGTTCCAAAAGTACCTTCATGTAATTCAGACATGATCTTTTCAGCTTTAACCTTTTCCACACACCGAAGCAAAATGGAGTCATGATTGCGTTTGTATCGGATGCCGTTATAAAGGAAGAACTTAGCACAGAATTTCCTTAAGAACTTCTTATCATTGATTAAAGCTCCTTCTGAATATTCTTGAGCCTCGAGATACCTCTTGACTTCATGAGACCAATGCTGGTCCACTATTTCTTCAGTATTAATCTCGTGACAATGCGTCGGTTCATCCATTCGTTCGATGGTGATCTGGGGAGCCTCATTGTCCCAATTAAGTTTAAACATAGATGACATTGTGGCTAGAGCGTCTGCTAGCTGATTTTATTCTCGCGGGAAATGATCGAAGGTAATCTTCTCAAAATGTGGTAGCAATGTCAAAACATGTTCTTTTTAAGGGATAAGGTTTGGGTGCATAGTATCCCATTCCCCTTTGATCTGAATGATGACCAAAGTTGAATCTCCAAACACATATAAGGATTTTATTCCTAAGTCTATGGCGGCTTTGAGACCAAAGATGCATGCTTCATATTCTGCCATGTTGCTTGTACAGTTGAAACAAAGTCTGGAAGTAAAAGGAGTGTGACACCCTTCCGGAGATATGAGTACAGTGTTGATACCATTACCAAGTGCATTGGATGCTCCATCAAAGAACAGGGTCCATCGGGATCCTTGTTCAGGTCTGTCATATGGCCTGATTTCTTCACAGTTGTCTAATGTCATGATGTCTTCATCCGGGAATTCAAACTTCATGGACTGATAGTCTTCTACAGCTTGATGAACAAGATGATCAACCAATACACTTCCCTTTATAGCTTTTTGGGTAGTATATTGTATGTCGTACTCTGTTAGGATCATCTGCCATCTAGCTATTTTCCCCGAAAGAGCAGGCTTCTCGAAGATGTATTTTATCGGATCCATCTTAGATATCAACAAGGTAGTATGAGTCAGCATATACTGTCTTAACCGGCGAGCAGCCCATGCCAGAGCGCAGAAAGTTTTCTCAAGCAGTGAATATCTGGTTTCACAGTCGATAAACTTTTTTCTCAGGTAATAAATAGCGTGCTCTTTTCGGCCAGACTCGTCATACTGCCCCAATACACACCCCATTGAGTTTTCTAAAACAGTCAGATACATGATCAGTGGTCTTCCCTCGACTGGTGGCATCAATACAGGAGGCTCTTGTAAGTACTCTTTGATTTTTTCAAAAGCAACCTGGCATTCATCATTCCATCTGACTACTTGATCTTTCTTCAATAGTTTGAAGATTGGCTCACAAGTAGTTGTTAGGTGAGAAATGAATTTGGAAATGTAGTTCAAGCGTCCCAAGAATCCTCTGACTTCCTTCTCAGTACGAGGAGCAGGCATCTTGATCGGGACTTTATGAGTCTATCGGGATACTAACTGCAAGTATACAGTTCAGTCGTTCTAGTTTTAAAAGTTTATCGAACCCACAGAGACTGTGTATCAATTGCATACGATCTAATGCTACAGTTTTCTCTAACTAAGCGATGAATATTCAATATTTGGGGTAGACAGTTTAGTTTTAAAAGTAATAGTACTAATTATACCGGTATGTGATAATCAGACTTAGGGAATTCAATGAATCGCTTGGCCTATAAAGTATTTCGGTAAAAGCTAATTGTTTAAAAACCTGAGACATACACTCTCGTGTTTATGAAATAAGTCACGCTACTAAACCTAGTGGATGCACTTTAAATTTAATAACACTTTTTGAAAACAATTTGAATTTAATTAATTTATTAAAACACTCTCGTGTATTTAAAAATCAATGCTTCGTTACCACTATCTGGGTTGAACCCCAGCTCTCGCATGCAGGTTCTTGCCTTAATTAATTTCCCACTCTCGTGGCAAAATCGTGTTAATTAACCTCTCACTCTCGTGACAAGGATAGTTAAATTAATATTGGAAATTGGAAACCAGAAATTGTTTTATAAATATTTTTGGTCAAGGTCTTATTGAATTCTTTCAGTTCTTACGGTCACATACTGGTATTAATAATTTAGCCAGACATAATTAACTTAACAGTAAATAAGTTCAAGATACAATTCATGGCAATAATTGGCATATTATGGAAAACGAATAAATAATAATTGCAATATAAAAAACCTAGAATTACAGATGCTATAGTAATCTTGAGGTAATACAGTAATCCAAATCTTCAAGCTTGACTTGCAGTAGAAATTCGTGTTAATTCTTGTAAGAAGAATTAACACTTAAAAATAGAAACTAAGGCTTGAATGAAAATTACAGGGAATTGAAAGCAGAATTGCAAAACAAAAATAATTTGGAAATAACTGTAAAAATAAAACAAGTATTTGCTGAGTAAAATTCTTCGACCCTTGCTCTGAAGGGTGAACTTGTATATATAGGCTTCATTTGTAACTTCCCGTTTCCATGTTGTACGAAGGCTAGTGGAGATCATGGGAATAACTACCAGAATCATGGGAGAACATGGGAATAACTACCAGAATCATGGGAGAACATGGGACACGTCTCCATGACGTGAGGAAGTTGAAATATAGCGCGTTACGGTCGTCACAAGGCTGTTACGGTCGTAACACCTTGTGGACTGAACTTCTGCTGGGCTTTTGCTCTTCTGGGCTTAGTCTTTTTCTTTGTATAATTATTTCTTTCTTCTTAACTCCTCCTTTTTGCTATATCACCCCTTTGCTTCATTTCTTTGTCTTTTTAATTTGATTTTTTCTCAATTTATTTCTTTTGCTCAATTGATCTTTTATTTAATACAAATACCTGAAACAAAAGAAATACCAACGTAATACAAAAATAAAATAGAATAAATAAATAAAAATACTAATATTATCTATGAAAATTAAGCCAAATATGTTATATAAATTCGTGTTATCAACACCCCTATACTTAAACCTTTGCTTGTCCTCAAGCAAAAATTAAAAATGAAAAATTACTTAAGCATAAGTCAAACGTAGATATAGAACACAATTCAATTCGTATTTGGTTGCAGGTCAATTCTTTTGTTTGGATAACTCAAGTTCAGACTTCGACACCAAAATTACCGTAATGACACTAGATACCCTCATTTATGCAGACCAAATTAAGTCATGAATTATAACTCGACCTAATACTTTCGTTTCGTTTCACCCGTTTTCATTCTGGTGCAATTACATTAAGCCCTTTACCTTACGCGCACATAGTGGAGTAACCGGTTAGTGACTTTGATCTTTATAATCTAGCTTGGAGTTCTGGTAGTTATATTTGGTACTCCTTTATCCAATTACAAATTGTGGGGGATCGGACCGTCGTCCGCCCTACCAAGTTCAGCACCAGAGACCACTGAACCAATTCATAATGGTTGTTTGCATAAATATTTTATAGTTTCTGCAACCGTTGAATTAAATGATCTGGTAAGGATCATCTAACTTAATAAGTGCATCTTCTAATAAAAATTTCTCTTTAAAAATCTTGATCAAACACTTATATTCATCGATTCTCCACGTAGTTTATCATTCAAGGCGGTGCTGACTGCTTTTATAAACTACTCGGGATTACTTTAAAACTAAGTCTTAAGGTGTTGGTATAATAAGTACTTAAATCAATCTAACACGTTGGGGTATTGAAGTGTTATGGTGATAATAATTTTGCTTTAGTCGTGCTCGAGTTCTTATTTATAAAAATAAACAACCTTAATACTAGTTGAATATGTTAATATAACGTTTGAATTTTTTTCGTTATGGCTCAAGAATATGGAGGGATTCGAATAAGCACGAGAATTTTACATAAAAGGCTAAAATTTCATAAACATGTATTTTATTAAATGGAAATTTCGCAGTACATAGGAAAAAAAGGAAACTAAAAGGGAATACTAAATAGAGCAAAGATAATAAAAATGAAGTAAGAAATGTTCTGACTCCCCTAAACTTAAAGTAAGCATTGTCCTCAATGCGATAGTACCAGGAGAAATCAGAAAAGAGAAGGGTGATCACTCGTCGCTTGGAGAATTTTGTCCTCTGGCTCCTCTATTTTTATTTCGTTGTCTTCTATGTCTATCAGAGTCGTAATCATACAATCCATCGATTCTAAGGTTTAAGGCATGTATGGACTCGTTGAAATCCTCCATTTGATTTGATATCGCTTCGTAATTGCGGTTATTCCAATGTGTGTAGTCGTGTTGGTCGCGTTGCATTTCTCGAACTAGGCGCAATGTTTCATTTTGAACGACTTCCATTGCTTGGAAACGTTGATCTTGTTGTAGAATCGTAGCATACATTGCTTCTAGAGTAGCCGGAGGATGATCATTATCTAGTTGTGCAGCCGGCTTGACTGGTGCATTCAAATTGAAACGCCAATTTTGGAAATTTTGCACATTAATCTGATTTGGACATGGAAGTATTATATTGGGAATCAGATGTGAATCGCGGCAGTACATAACATCTAGCGTCTGGGCCGGCATCATATATTGTCCCAAGGACAAAAGCTCGTCGAAAAGGCCTAAATCATATGCTAAAGATGTGACGATTCCACCAAAGACAAATGGGTTGGTACCGGCCGCATTTACACATGTGTGAAAGTGGCTAAGCATGAAGGGAGCGGCGTTGACAGCTTGACCGTTGAGGGCATAGAAAATAAGAAACATCTCATTTTGGTTGACCTTGTGATTATTGGTCCTCCTAAAAATGATGTTTGCGAGAATTCGATGGAAGTACCTCAGAGCGGGATTATGAATATGCGAAGCGCAGAGATCTCGCCAACTTTCCGTGGGTTGACCGGTTAGATCATCCCAAAGGGAAAAACCAACTTTATCCCAAGAAATGTCGCCTTCGGGGTCGAAAGGTTTGCAATGAACGGTCGGACCTCTAGTGAATTCTAAAAGTTCAGCGACTCTTTCTTGATCAATTGAATATTCTTGATTAAACATGCGGAAGTTCGCGGTACCGGTTGTGAATGGATCGTCGGGAGGCGTATTGTATGAGAATGAACTAAGGAACTCAAGCACGAGCGGTTCGAAGGTCGGAGAAGGATTTAAACAGAGATTTAACAAACCCGTATTCGTAAGCATAAAAGTGATGCTTTCCGCCCTACCCAAGGCATCCAAATAATCGGTGTCCACATATTTAGTGGGGACAACCAAACGGGAATAGAATTTCATGTACTTTCCTCTTTGTTGGCCATCATCGTCTTCTCATAATATAATCGTGGATAGGTCGGGTGGTGGTCGGTCTGGCCTCACTTGACGTTGAGTGTTTCGTGGAGCCATGGAAGAGAATGAAATGAAGGATAGAATGGTAGAAAATGAAATGGATGAGAGAAAGTATATGAGAATTAGATGGAAGGGACGTGAAATGAGAAGAAATGTAGAAGAGTGTTTATAGAGGGTTAAGATTGAAGAGGAATTATTATAATAATAATGTGTTGCAAAATGAAGAGGGAAAGTTTGAATAAGAATTATGGTGGAAGATGAATAAGAAGAATATTTTGATGGAAGAGTAAATAAGAGTTGAATGGGAGTAATGTGGGAAAATGAAAAGAAGAAAAGGACGAAACAAACAGTCAGTCAAGGGAGCAGAAAAGACAACATGCATCTGGAGAAGCACGAGCTGAGGCGGGGGTTATGGACGTAGTGGGACGGTTATGGAGGTAGTGGAAGAAGAAGAAGAGATTTTTTCTGCTATAGGGGTTACTGATATAACCCGTGTTACGGTCGTAACACGGGCATGACGGTCGTAACACGCTAAAAGGCGTGTGACGGTCGTAAGGGCTTTGTTACGATCGTAACAACTACAAATTTTGTAACTTTTAGCAGAACAGAGCTGTTTCTGTTCTGTGACATTTCTTTCTTACTACAGATACATTACAAAGCATTATTGCGTCCAATATTTATTTTCAAACTAGTGCAGATATATTCCAGAGCATGGTGTGGGGACTTGAGGCGACCATCTTGGGCAGCGATTTGAATTTAGGCAGAATAAGGAACAAGGAATTGTATTTCAGCTCACATGCATACATACTACATACTGTATATATATATATATATATATATATATATATATATATATATATATATATATATATATATATATATATATATATATATATATATATATATATATATATATATATATATATATATATATATATATATATATATATATATATATATATATATATATATATATATATATATATATATATATATATATATATATATGTATAATAGATAAATCTAGAATTTTAATTAATAGTATATATATATATATAATACTAGTATATAATGCATTATGATTGATACTATAAATATTGGGAAGTATTAGTTCAGTATATTAATACGAGACGGGGAAATACGATAATTAAAATAATATTCAATTATAATTATAAATATTAACGTGAATTATTTAATTGAGTATAATTATCGGTATTACGGGGAAATAGTTCAAACGCATCAGATGAAAGGGTGCAACCGATAATCGACTTAAATATAAAATTTAACATAAAATAGAAAAAAAATGAAAATATGGAAGAGAAAATTTAAAATTAGAAACCAGGACGACTACTGGTTGATTTTCCATGGCCACTTATCAAGCCATCTCACATATCCCTCACCTTTTCTTTTCTTTCTTCTGTGGGGTGGTTCATTCTTTTGAACTTGTGGTGGTGGTTCTGGATCTATCCTAAGTATCAATTTTTCAAGTTTGGGCTTAGTGATTTCATCCATCGCCTCATAAGTTAACCTCACCCTTTTAACAGCAATTATACCATTAATTTTATGGTCCTCTAATTTTCGCTTTTTAGGCAAGACTTCGAATAGTGGTACATTAATGTGGATATTTTTTAATACCTCAACATACATTTTAAATTGGGAGTCTACCGGAGTTTCCATAAAAAATTTCGGGAAAGAAATCAGTGGGATGTAGTGATTTGGGATTACAATTTGCGCTTCCTTCTCTACCTCGTTTACAACCTCCTTTTCGAACAGCGTTGGTGAATCTGTCTCAATCTCCACTATTTTCTCGTCAGAACTTTCCTCATCCACATCATCACTCTCCTCAACCTCATTATCACTCTCCTCAACCTCATTATCGCTCTCCTTAGAATTTTCAACCAATTTTTCACTACTGGTTGTTACAACATCCAATTTCTCCTCAGGGAAGGGTCCTAGAGGGTTTTGTTCAAGCTGGGAGATTTGGGTCTCTAAGGCTATGTTGTGGGTCGCGAGCGAGTCAACCACAGTGGTCAGTTGCCTAAGGTTTTCACTGTTTTGAAGACTTTGTTTTCTAAACTCTTCGTTCTGGACAGTTTGTGTCTCTACAAAGTTGCTCCATCAGAGATTCTACCCTAGAGTGAATTAGCGTCGCGTCGGAATCCTCCATTGATGTTTCGAAGTCGAAATCATGTGATTCTTCTGATTCTTCAAATTGAGATAGAGTCGCATTTTGTGTTTCCGTAAAGCGCTTTGTCATTATTGATATTTCATTAAAATTTCCCATTAATATTTCGAGGTCGGATTTATAGGATACTTGCGTCTCCTCGAAATATTGGGTGTAGTGATTGTAGGGGAAATTTGGTTGAGGATAAGTTTGGTTGGATCTATAATATTCTTGTGATTCCTCAAAACATTGGGATTGGTGGTTGGAAAGGTAATTCGGATGAGAATGAGTTCGTGATGCATTGAGATTCTCCAATAGTATTTCAAGGTCAGATTTATGGGATTCTTGTGATTCCTCGAAATACTCAGAGTGGGGGTTGTAGAAAAAATTCGGGTGATACATAGTAACTGGGACAAGAT
This sequence comes from Vicia faba, assembly GCA_948472305.1. Classification (NCBI taxonomy): domain Eukaryota; kingdom Viridiplantae; phylum Streptophyta; class Magnoliopsida; order Fabales; family Fabaceae; genus Vicia; species Vicia faba. The sequence continues at coordinate 539,756,697 of OX451741.1, forward strand.
TTGTAGATGCAAAGGCTCGCTTAGGGAGTGAGTATTTGGAATACAAATCGAAAGAGGGTTTCTGTTGCCTAGTCTAAACGCGCAACAGAAGAATCGTACTTAATTGATTAATCAGTCCCCGGCAACGGCGCCAAAAACTTGATCGGGACTTTATGAGTCTATCGAGATACTAACTGCAAGTATACAATTCAGTCGTTCTAGTTTTAAAAGATTATCGAACCCACAGAGACTGTGTATCAATCGCATACGATCTAATGCTACAGTTTTCTGTAACTAAGCGATGAATATTCGATATTTGGGGTAGACAGTTTAGTTTTAAAAGTAATAGTACTAATTATACCGGTATGTGATAATCGGACTTAGGGAATTCAATGAATCGCTTGGCCTATAAAGTATTTCGGTAAAAGCTAATTGTTTAAAAACCTGAGACATACACTCTCATGTTTATGAAATAAGTCATGCTACTAAACCTAGTGGATGCACTTTAAATTTAATAACACTTTTTGAAAACAATTTGAATTTAATTAATTTATTAAAACACTCTCGTGTATTTAAAAATCAATGCTTCGTTACCACTATCTGGGTTGAACCCCAGCTCTCGCATGCAGGTTCTTGCCTTAATTAATTTCCCACTCTCGTGGCAAAATCGTGTTAATTAACCTCTCACTCTCGTGACAAGGATAGTTAAATTAATATTGGAAATTGGAAACCAGAAATTGTTTTATAAATATTTTTGGCCAAGGTCTTATTGAATTCTTTCAGTTCTTACGGTCACATACCGGTATTAATAATTTAGCCAGACATAATTAACTTAACAGTAAATAAGTTCAAGATACAATTCATGGAAATAATTGGCATATTATGGAAAACGAATAAATAATAATTGCAATATAAAAAACCTGGAATTACAGACGCTATAGTAATCTTGAGGTAATACAGTAATCCAAATCTTCAAGCTTGACTTGCAGTAGAAATTCGTGTTAATTCTTGTAAGAAGAATTAACACTTAAAAAATAGAAACTAAGGCTTGAATGAAAATTACAGGGAATTGAAAGCAGAATTGCAAAACAAAATAATTTGGAAATAACTGTAAAAATAAAATAAGTATTTGCTGAGTAAAATTCTTCGACCCTTGCTCTGAAGGTTGAACTTGTATATATAGGCTTCATTTGTAACTTCCTGTTTCCATGTTGTACGAAGGCTAGTGGAGATCATGGGAATAACTACCAGAATCATGGGAGAACATGGGAATAACTACTAGAATCATGGGAGAACATGGGACACGTCTCCATGACGTGAGGAAGTTGAAATATAGCGCGTTACGGTCGTCACAAGGCTGTTATGGTCGTAACACCTTGTGGACTGAACTTCTGCTGGGCTTTTGCTCTTCTGGGCTTAGTCTTTTTCTTTGTATAATTATTTCTTTCTTCTTAACTCCTCCTTTTTGCTATATCACCCCTTTGCTTCATTTCTTTGGCTTTTTAATCCGATTTTTCCTCAATTTATTTCTTTTGCTCAATTGATCTTTTATTTAATACAAATACCTGAAACAAAAGAAATACCAACGTAATACAAAAATAAAATAGAATAAATAAATAAAAATACTAATATTATCTATGAAAATTAAGCCAAATATCTTATATAAATTCGTGTTATCACGTCTCTTGTATTGCTTTTACTTTGGTAGGATCGACTTCTATACCCTTGTTACTGACGACAAAACCTAATAGTTTATCGGACCGTACTCCGAATGTGCATTTGTTTGGATTCAACCTCAGCTTGTACTTGTTAAGTCTTTCAAATAGCTTTTGTAAGTGATCCAAGTGCTCTTCTCTTGTTTGTGATCTGGATATCATATCGTCTACGTAGACCTCTATTTCATGATGTATCATGTCGTGAAATAAAGCTACCATGGCGTGTTGATAGGTTGCCCCAGCATTCTTCAATCCAAATGGCATCACTTTGTAGCAGAATGTCCACCACTGTGTGACAAATGTAGTTTTCTCCATGTCCTCAGGGGCCATTTTGATTTGGTTGTAACCTGAGAATCCGTCCATGAAGGAAAACACTTTGTGTTGGGCCGTATTGTCAACCAGGATATCAATGTGGGGAAGTGGAAAATCATCTTTAGGGCTTGCCCTATTCAAATCTCTATAGTCCACACACATTCGTACTTTGCCTTCTTTTTTAGGTACGGGAACAATGTTGGCAACCCATTGAGGATAGGAAGTGACAACCAAGAATCCAGCATTGAATTGCTTCATGACCTCTGCTTTGATCTTTTCTGACATATCAGGTCTCATGCGGCGGACTTTTTGTTTTACTGGCGGACAATCCTCTCTTGTAGGCAGGCGATGTACCACGATGTCCGTATCAAGTCCCGACATGTCTTCATATGAACAGGCAAAGATCTCAACATAATCATGCAACAGCTGAATCAGACGCTCCTTGACACTGGGCTCTAGATTTGCACCGACCTTAACCTCTTTTTTATCCTCCTCGGTACCCAAGTTGATTGTATCTACAGGTTCCTTATGAGGCTGAATGGTTCTTTCCTCTTGTTGTAGTAGTTTGGCAAGTTCCCCTAGTACTTCACAATCTTCCTCACCTTCGTCTTCGGCTTGGTAGATTAGATCCTTAGAATCACAAAAGTCCATAGCAGTATCGTTACCCATGGGATCCAGAATGGAGGGGTACCTGCATTTGTGAGTGTGGGTGTGTGTAAAGGTATATCCATCCTTAAAAATAAAATGTAAAAGAAAAACAATAAGCATAAAAGTTTGTATTCGAAAAACGTCCATGATTCATTGAATGTCATATGAAGATGAAATAATAACCCTTACAAATGGACCATTGTGCCTCGGGTAAGACACAAGGTTTTCAGAGTGCGAGTTGTTTTTCAATATTACATATCCAACAAAATGTGAAAGATAAATTACTGAGGGATGAAAGTTATTGGGACAAAGTCTCTGGCCTCCCAATTGCGGAGTCCTCCATCGATAGTCAGAAAGATCTAATCCTCCAAGCTACAATCCTCTTCACCATCTTCTATCGCATTGACCTCTCGGTTGCTAATCTTCAAGGGTGGCCCTCCAGCACAGGTACGGCGTACATCCTTTTGAGTACTTGAAGTAAAACCTAAGCCAAACTTGTCAGATTTATAGGGAATATCCGGAAGTTGCCCCCAGATGGTGCATCCACCTTCCTCTACTACTTCTTTGGCGTCCTTCAGAGATGACATCCAGAGTGGAGGTCTTGCAATCTTAGGAATATGGGACACAACTTTGGTCACTGCCACCTCTTGGGGGACCTCTTCGAAGTGTTGAAAAGGAGTTTCAATGAACTCGCCGTCCAATTCCACATACCTGAAGGAATTGAGGTGGCTAATCATATATTCTTCCTCTCCGTAGACAGTGATAATCTTTCCTTGGATCGGATATTTTAGCATCTGGTGCAGTGTAGAGGTGACAGTGCCAGCATTATGGATCCACGACCGTCCTAGCAGATAGGAGTAAGAGGGGAGGATGTCCATTATATAAAAGGTTTAATTGAAAGTCTGAGTACCAACCTTTATGGGGATATCCATCTCCCCGTTTACCATCCTCTTTGAGCCATCAAATTCCCTTACAATAATGTTACTTGGTTTCAATGCCAGTCCTTCGCAGTCTAGTATGTTGAGAGCTTTCTTTGGTAAAACATTCAAATATGAGCAAGTGTCCACCAAGACATGGGCCAAAGTTGTTCCTCTACATTCCACAGAGACATGCAATGCCTCGTTGTGCTTTCTCCCCCTTGGTGTAAGATCTGCATCTGAGAAGCCTAGGCCATTATCCACTGTCAAGCTGGCCACGCAATCTTGAAATTAATCAGCAGACGTCTCTTGCGGCACATGGTCTATCTTTAGGAACTTCACCAGGGCTTTCGCATGTGCCTCGGAACACAGCAGCAATGCCAACATGGAGATTTTATAGGGAGTTTGCCCTAATTGTTCAACTACATCGTAGTCGCTCCTCTTGATTATTTTTAGAATCTCCTCCATTTCTTTCTTGGAGGTCTCGGGGATAATCAGTGATTGAGCCTTCGTCCGGATAGGCTCCACTTGAATACTCTTTCCTGGAGTTTCAATAACAGGAGTGTTGGTAGGAATGACAGTAGGGGTTGTATCGTCTTCGTCAATAGGAGCACTTGCAGAGATGATTATTGGTACTGAAGTAACCTTTGGAGCAGCTGTGGGTCCAAAAACTGCCTTTGAGGGTCATTTTATGGAGAAACGATTCTACCGCTTCGGGTAATATTACTGGTTCCATCAATATTGCTAATGTCGGAGTCTTCTTCGTAGTTTATCTCTTCGTCAGTCAGCCCATCTTGTTTGATGCCATGGTAGTAGACGTCCCCACCGAAATTCCATGACACAGTTTTGTCTGATTCATATGGGACTGGCCAAGGCATTTTGATTATAAGAGGAGTAGTTTTTGGAACCGATGTAATTCTAACGGGTCTTTTGGGGACCTTGGAAGAATTGATAGAGATTGTGATGATTGAAACGTCTTCAATAGGAACAGGTGAAACAGGAGTACTTTCAAACAGGATCGCTTTGTTGTGTATCAAGCGTTGAATGCTTGTTTTCAACAAAAGGCAATCAGTTGGTGAGGATAAGCAGAGGTGGAAGTCTTCATTACAACCTGGGAAAACACCAGCTTTCAACAAGTTTATCTTAATGATTGGGAGTGGAGTCACGAGTCCATCAACTGTGGTAACAAACAAATCTTCTTCAATAGCATTGGTGTTGTGACCATGTCTGGGCATAGGAGCAGAAATGACGTTTGGCTTCTCGGGCGCATCAAACTCAATTTCTTTTGCCTCTATAAGGTCTTGAATTTTGTTTTTCAAGGCCCAACAGTTGTTGGTGTCGTGACCCAGACTTTCGGAGTGATATGCGCAATGGGCATTTGGGTGATAATGAGGGGACGTTGTGTTGGGGTTTTTTTGGGCTTCTTTCAGAGTTGCCAAATTGGATTTCAGAAGATGAAGTAATACCTAGGTCAGATTCATATTGATTCTGGTGAATTTCCGGACTGGCCTTTCCACCCTCGGTTGATTACTTCTTAGTTGATCAGATGTAGGCTTTGGGATCATAACAGCCCCTACCATTGATCGACGTTCGGCTCTCCCTTGGTTCCTTTGTGGATATACAACAACTACTTCTTTCTTCCCAATAAAAGGCTTCCTCACATCTGTAGAAGAAGATGAATCCTTCTGAATCTTTCCACTTTTTATGCCAGCTTCCACCCTCTCTCTGGTCAATATTAACTCAGTAAATCCTGCAGATGAGCTCCCAATTAAATGGTTGAAGAAAGGGCCCGATAGAGTGCCTAAGAACATGTCCACCAATTCCCTCTCGGACAGAGGGGGTTGAACTCTTCCAGCTAGATCTCTCCATTTCTGCGTGTAATGCTTGAAACCCTCATTGGAAGCCATAGCCATACTCTGAAGTTGAGTACGGGTAGGCACTAAATCAGCATTATATTGATATTGCTTGTAGAAATCTGCGGCAAGATCTTCCCAATTGTGGACTTTGGCTCTTTCTAGTTGGTAAAACCAGTCGAGTTGTGTTCCAAATAGGCTATCTTGGAAAATATGCACCCACAAGTCTTTATCAGCGGAGTGTGGTTGGATCTTTCTCACGTATGATCGGAGATGCATCTTAGGACATGACACTCCATCATATTTTGCAAACAAAGGCACTTTGAATTTCTGAGGGATCACAATTCCTGACACTAGCCTCAATTCTTCAAAATCTAGGCCTGGCACCTTTTGTATTTCCATAGCGCTCAAACGCTCTTCAAGATGTCTGTACTTATCATCAACCGGAGGATACTGTTCCTCAGAGTAGTCTTCCTCTTCTTCCTCCTCTTCAGATTCTGAAGGAACCGCTGTTTCCTTTCCTTTCCCTTCTCTTTCACCGGATGTTGTTGCAAAATTCAAAGTTCTTCTAGTCTGCCCCTAAAATCTTCTCCCCATGTTTAAAACCCCAGTGACTTTCTTTGTTTTCTTTTTCCTTTCCTCAGCCAGCAGAGTCTTCAACTCTTCTTGCCCCTTGTCTAGGGTCATGAGCAACTGTTGAAACTACGTGTTCTAAGCTTGGAGATCTTTGACTGTCTGTTTGAGATCCATCTTACTGAAATAAACAGTAGAGAGATGAGGAAACTCATTGCAAAAGACCTTTTTATGTTATGATGAATGATATGTGCATATGCAATTTTTTCAAGGATTTCAAAAATTCAAGTTCGTTTTAGAAGAAAAGAAACACACATTATACTAATAAGATAAAGTTTGAGTACATCAATGCCCCTGGGGCAAAATAATACAAAAATCTAAGATAAAAAAGTAGTTCGCATCCTCTTTGGTGCAATGTATGCATTTAGAGTCTGCTCCTCATGAAGTAGCCAAGTGAGTTCCAAAACCTTCTTCTCGCTTGCATATAATTGGGCTTCGAAAGTATCACACTCTCCTTTGAGCTGTATCTAATCCATTTGTAGGTCTTCAAGAGATGTGGGCATGTCAGGATGTAGGATAGTGTATGGAACATCTCCCTCCTTAACAGGCTCAATAATTACCAGAAGAATGGAAGGATAAGGCATCATAAGACTTTGAGCGCGGGTTCGTACCCATTTGAGGTAAGGCTCAAGAGGTATGGAATTCTTGTGTCCCAAAGTATTTTTATCCACCTTGTTTAGCATCCTCCAAGCTCGGATGAATCTCTGGCGAAGACCTTGATCATCGTTGTCGTAGTCGAATACCAAACTATGAATCAACATCTCGTGCGGGCCATCCCTTCGGGGGTAACCAAATTGTCTTAAAGCTAAGCATGGGTTATAGGTGATGCCTCCCCTAATTCCAAGTAGAGGGAAATTAGGGAATTCTCCACAACGGTCAACAATGATAACATTCTCTTTGGACCGGGAGCACCAATGAATATCTAAATGTTTAAGCGTCATTAACCTTTGTGACCATCTTGAACCTTGCTCATTCTTTAAGACTGATTGGGGAAGATGAGAAATAAACCATCTTGCCAGGAGAGGAGTGAAACACATAAGGACGCCTCTTTTCCTCATTGTGTGAGTGTGAAAAGAGTGTAGGATATCCCCTAGAAATGTAGGCACCGGGTTGCGTGACATGAAGATCTTGACGGTGCTCACATCTATGAGTTGGTCAGGATTGGGAAACAAGACCATCCCATAGATAAGAAGAGCCACCATTTCCTCAAAGGCTTTCAAGTCTAAGGAATTCCAACAGCTTTGGGCTTTCTCAAACAGGAACTTTTCTAAGAAGCCTTTGACACCACTTCTAGTTTCCCAATGAGTTGTGACATCAGATGAGTGCAAGTCCAGAGCTTGAGAAATCTCTTCTGACTTTGGGTCTCTTTCCATACCGTTGAGCGGTGGTTGATTGAGAATGGGAATCCTCAAGATTTGGGAGAATTCATCCAAAGTAGGCACAAGCTGATAGTCGAGAAAAGTGAAGCAATGGTGTAAAGGATCAAAGAACTGAAAGAGCACCTTCATCATTTCCTCATCTGTGTTGGAGGTGACCAAGTTGAGTAGACGACCATGTCTCTCGGTGAATGGAGAGTTCTCAGGGATCCTTGAAGCTAGCTCCTTAAGTTATGGAGGAATTCTTACAAGGTTGATTTGGATAGTTTTCCTGCAAAGCGAATCCATATCCTACAAAACAAGAACAAAGATGAATCTCTAAAATCCTTGAAATGGTTAGTAGATGTATATGATGTTCATGATGTCCATGATGTTATGTACAAGTATGCATATACAAGCAAAACAAACAAGTTCCTAGTTTATGCTTGCATGGGGTTTTATAGGTAAGTACCCTCTTGAAGTTTAGTTGGCTTAAACATGTCCTATTAATAGTAATCGGGTTCTAAGGAACTCAATATCACCGGATTGTTTCCTTGGTCATTGTTTCAGCTCAAGCCTCTTTAATAGCGACCGAAATATCCCAAGAAACCAACCCTCAATGAGTGGGGTATCGAGTATCTACCAACTTCGGACTACACCAAAGTCGATCATCTCATACATCCTAAAGGCCAAGTTGGTCAAGTAAAGGGATCTAGAAGTTCATTAGTGCTTCATGACATCACCCATTGGCCTCGTATTCTCTTTGATTAACTCAAAGGCTACCGTTGCCCACAAATATGTCACACTAACATAGCTATTTCTTAGACCATGTCAGTACACCCCGCACAGTTTCCACAATGTATTGCTATTTACCTATAATGTATCCCAAATGCGGGTGGAGGATTCAAACCCAAACAAAGAACCATAATGTAAAGCAAACAAGTCAAACAATGTAAACAAATAAATGTGATCTAACCTTAAGTTAAGCCCACTTCTATAATAGTCCCCAGCTGAGTCGCCAGTTCTGTGATACGGTGGGAGAACTGACTTGAGGGTTTTGCGTTTTATCGCAAATGTTGTGATTAGCAAGAGTCGCCATCGACTTTTCTTTTATCTAAAAGGAAAGGTGAAAAAGAACAGGAAAAACCTTTGAGATTGTTTCTTGAGTTCGGGGGGTAGATTATGAAAAGGGAAGATGTTAGCACCCTTTTCATCTATGGTTTTCCATAGGCTCTTAGTTACTTGCTAGATCACTTGCTTTTGTTGTTTGAAATAGTGCTTGGTGTAGTTTTTAAAAATGGTTTCAATGTTTGTAAGATGTTTTGAAAGTGTGTATGTGTTTGTTTTGAAAATAGAAAGGATATTTGTTTGGAGATAGAGCAAGTAACTAGAAGTAATCTACCTACTCAAATGTCTTTCTTTTTAATTTTCTATTCCTTTGACATTGTTGTCTTACCATTGATTTAGTAAGCAACCCTATCTTTGGATGTAAACGAGACGGGTGTGGGTCATCGTATAACCATGATTAGAAATATTGCAAAGTATCTTAGCATTTTTTAGGGTCTAAGATCATTTTGTAAGGCAACTTAGAATAGCGTCATCGAGGGACCATGATCTTATATTTGTTTGTTTTGCCAAGATACTTCGCATGCATAATATGGCCATTTTTTGTATAAGGCAATCAAGTGGAGAAACCCTAAGGATGCTTGTGTGCAAGTGTGTTACTTTCATGCTTGATTTTGTCTTGGATTACGGTTTTCTATTTTATTTGTTTTGATCTCGCCATACAAATCCTAATTACTAGCATGGTATATAAAAGCGGTAAATTGCGTAATTTAAAGATTACTACGCTATTACAATATTTTATGGGAGGGGGAAATACAAATTATGAATGGGGATTTGCAATAATGTAAATCTAATTAAGCTATTATAACCAAATCGAATTTGTACAAGTATTTGAATAAACAATATACCATATAATTTAAATATGCAATGATATATATATATATATACAAGAAAAAGGTTTTTTCTTTGTTTTTTCATGTGCAAAAAAGTTTTTACCTAATCCTAATGATTTAAAAAAAAGGAAAATATTTCTTGAAAATTTGGTTAACCCTAATTTCTAATTTTAAAAGAAAATAAAATTCTTTAAGTATTATCTTTGTGTATTTTTTGTCTTAAAATAATAAATAGTATTTATGAAAATATTTACTCTTTTTAATATGTCAATAAATATTTATAAGTGTGAGAAAAGAATAAATAATTAACCTAATTCTATTTTTTACTTATAAGTTTACTAAAAAAAAGTTAATACATAACTAAAAATATATATTTTTTATGAGAAAATAAAATAAAATAAACAAAATATAATATTTATCATTTTTACATTTTTTATGATTTTTAATAAGTTAAAAAATATATATTTAATAAAAATAAAATAACATAAAACAAATAAATGAAAATAGTTGGGCCAGGGTTGTCCTGAGTAATCAGGAGGTAGCATGTTAGAAAAAAAGCACAAGGCCCAAATGTTGAAGCCCACGCTGCAAACAGCCAAAAAAATGGATGAAAATGTAAAAAAATGCAAAAAGGTAGCGCCAAGGCTCGAACCTGTGACCTTAAGCATTTTAGCGCGCTGCCTTACCACTGGGGTGGCTGTACATCCGTTAGTTTAAATGAAACAAGAACAACATAACATATAAAGCCTCCTTGCCCTGTACTTCATCTTCTTCCTCAAGCTGGCCAGAACCTCTGTATCTTTCTCATTTCTCCATGAAAATGGAAACTTCCAACATGAAAATGATAGTACTTTTTCCCACGATTTCAACCATGTAAATCATGTAAACTAACAATCAAAGATCAAAGTGAATTTAAAAGGCCCTAATTTCAAACCTAATTTTTACAGAAATTTGAATTCTAAAATTCTCTATACACAATGAATATAAATGAAATTTATGAACATGATTGGTTTTAGCATAAGGATATCTACATTTTATCTTCATAAATCGTGACCAATAAATGCCTATATGAAGAGATAGAAGTTGGAGTTCTTACCTCTTTCAGCTGAGATCGTGAATGGATTTTGAGTGAGATTTATGAAGGTCTGAAGATTCCTTTAGCTTTCCTGAACCTCCCTGAATGTGTTACAATCCTTACCTTGCTTTGAAAGTGCCTAGATCTCTCTGTCCAAGTCAACCTGCAAGCTTGAAAAAAAAATGGCACATGGAGAAGGAGGTGTTACACTGAAGGGATGATGGTCTGGAACACTTAGATATGAGGTAGGTTAAGTGTTTGAGTGATTAGAACTTGAAACGCACGAGTAAATTTCTGGATTGCTATGCTTGGTTTCAAACTGCAAGTTTTTGACAGGTTTTTGGTGATATGGAGTTTTGGAGAGTTTCCGGCCTTGAGCAACCGTGTTCTCACTTGTAATGTGTTTGTGTATAAGTATAGAGAAGGTTTTTTATCCACTCCACAACAGATTTCTCAGCTATATCCTTTTTGCACTCTTACTTTCTTTTTAAGAAAGGTGAAGAGACCACTCTCTACATACTTGTACAGGCCTGCTTGGAGTTGGTACAAGTTCTAGGCAACTTGTTTTTGATTTATAGGACTTGTGTGTGCATAGAAAACAAGTCCAATGCTCAATAAGTGAAAAGTTGCAAAAGTTATGCTTTTCCAAAATGGCAATGGCAACTTTGTGCCATTTATGGAACTAAAGCTTGGACAAAGACTCTTGTGCTTGGATTAAGGCTTTATCATCTGTGTAAGCATTAAATTATGAATTGGGAAACAAGTTTGAGACCTTTAAAGCAAGGATTAGGCAACATAGGTTCAAATTTTAATTTTGTTCTTCATGAAATGGCTTGAAATCAAAGTGAGAAATTGCCAACTTTATCTCTTCGATTATCCCTACTCAAAAATGATCTCAAGGAGTTCTTGGACATTTTGGAAAGCTTGCAATGTTCTCTATAACTCATATTTGAAATGTATTTCAAGATTCCTCTTGGAACTAGGTGAAAAATTTCCATGAAGTTAGGTCAAAAACCTGCCTAAATTATGGCAAAATTTCACTAAGTTATTTTAGTTCATGGGCATGTATTCACAAAATTATATCTTGAGATCCAATCATCTTTAGGGAAAAATGTGTAAGGCAAAGTTATATATTTCATAGATATCTACAACTTTCATGTTGGGAACTTTCTTTGAAACATCTTGTATCATGGTGAAAAATGGCTTAAAGTTGTGAAAAAATAAGAAATTTTCTATACTTAGAAAAATTTCTAAGTTATGAAATTTCATCTTTTCAAAATAAAATCTTGAATTCTTGATTTCTTGATGAACAAGTTTCATATTTTGACATGTTTTGATGCATTGTGATCCTTGGCACTTGATTTTGACCAGAAAGTCAAAGTTTGACTTTTCAGATTACGGTTGACTTTTGATCAGTTGACTGCAAATTTCATCTGTCAATCTAATGAAATTGCAATGTTTTGAACTATGTTATTAGGTCAAGATGATACAATTGAACCCTTGAAATCATGCTTTAAATCAATTGGTTATTTTCTAGGTCAAAAATCAGAAATTGCCCTTTCTCAGTCAAAACCCTAATTTTGACCATTTTGCCCTTTTTATGATTTGATCAAATTTCTTGAGGAATTATGGTCCAAATTTGATCAAATGATACATATGAGTCCAAAATGTTGATGTGGATCAAAAATTATGAAGTTTTACTGTAAATTGGCCATGGTTGACTTTTCCCCCAATACAATTGATTTTTAGGTCAACTGTCCAATTGACTGATCAAAAGTGTGATTCAAGGCTTCAAAATTGACATGAGTAATATTAGGGGTCCATGATGATACTTGAAAGTCATATGAAGCATTGATAGCCCAAAAATCCTTGTGCAATCCCAAACCATAATTTTGGGTCATTAGGGCAATATGAGATGTCTTGAGCTGGTCAAACCCTAATCCAGTCTTGAGTCAAAGAAATCTTGTGAGAAAATCTTGATATATGAGAGGGAAAATTTTGGGGTACAACATGTGGAATGTGATAATATGGTGAATCTATGACTAATTTGACGAATTTTTGATTTTCTAATGCCATGAATTGATACCCATAACATGTATATTGATGTGCAATTATTGTATGATGGATGTGTCAAATAATGTGATTTTTGTAATGTACTGGTAATGGAATCGCAAGGAAATTAGGACTAGTTCAGTGTAAGAATTGCAACAACAATGTTGTTGTCTGGCACGCTTCGTCTAGCGAGCCTCTTGCATCTTTGGGTGAGAACATTCGCCCAAGCCTCGCCAGGCGAGGGAGCGGGCGAAGGAAATAGAAGAATTGGGTGCTCTTGGAAAATTTATAGGAGTGTTTGCTTTTACTACGCTTCACCGAGGGAGGATCAAGCGACAACCCAATCTTCGAGCGAGACTCAGGCGAAGCATAACTGTAGCATAATTGTTTTGAAAACTTTAAAAATCCATAACTTTTGACTCGGGTGTCCGTTTGATGCACCGTTTGAACCTTCAGAAAGCTAAAAATATTTCTATCTTATAAAAATAATTTTGAATCCATTTGATGATTATTTGTTTGGGGCTTGTTCTCTTTTGTATGCAATTCTATCTATTATGCTGAGATAATGATATGTGATGTCATTTGGACTGTATGATTGGTATGTTATATGTGTGGGAAGATGGTGGTCGTATTGGTGTGTTGCATTGATAGATATAGATATAAATGTGTGTTGTTTTATTGCATTATTGTGTCACATGCATTTCCTGTTGGGGACTTTGGTCATATTTGTTGGCTCTGATCCTAGATGGCATTGATTAGGAGCAATGTGAACCTCATCATTCATAATGTGGGTTGGCTCTGATCCTAGATGGCGAGGATCAAGACTGAGGTGAACCAAATTGTTCAAGACATTTGTGTCTCTAGTCCAAGATGTCATGGATTCAGAAGCAATATCGGTACCACATGCATTAAGTCTGTGAGTCGATCTCATTGCATTGCATTGCATTGTTGTTAACATGATGTTTGAGTTGTGTGATTGATGTATGTGCTACATGATGATGGTTGAGATGTGTGATGAATATGCATGATTATGTAGTCGTTATGCAGTAAGATATCTGTTATTCATGGTGTGAATGTGTAAGATGTGGAATGTATGACTATGCATGATTATGTTCTTTGTATACTTATTATTATACATTCTCTTATATTGTTGTGATATCTCACCTTTCTAATGGAATGATGCTTTATAAGCCTCATGCATATAGTCAGGAGTAGTCTGAGGCTACAAGAATCAAAAAAGGTTTCTCTTCGTTTACTTTCGAGTCATTTTCCTTGCTTTGATACGTAACACAAGGGGGTATGAACGCTTTATTATTTTGTTTGAATTTAAATGATTTGTTTGGAGTCTTAAGAAATTTCTAGTTTTGGAATAAATATTGGTTTATAATAGATGATGAGTTTTTTATATGAAATGTGATTCTTTTCTGCTGCTTAATAAAAGTAATGTTGAAGACTATGGTTAGTTATTTTGTTCATCCATAATTGTGTTATGTATTTAATAGTTAGTATGAGCAGGTTATTGTATTTTGGTGAAAATATAACATCCTAATCATTTGTTTTATTATTTTAAAATTACTCTGATATTTATTTGTTGTACCCCAAAATTTGCCCTCCCATATTCTCCAAGAAATTGCCAAGTCAAGCTGCAAAATTCCCCAAGGGTTGCACAGGGCAAAGGTCTCCTATACAGTCAAGATTAGGGTTTTGAGTCTGATCAAGAAAAGGAAGTTATCAAGGGCCCAATCAAGTCTCATATGCCTACAAATATGGTCAAGCATCCTCATATCAAGTTTCAAGGCATTCAACACAAAATTGCACAGTCAAAACCCTAATTTGCACTACAGTCAACTGTAGGGGCAAAATGGTCATTTGACAGTCAAAAGTTCAAATTTTTGGTCAACATATCATTTTGAAGCCACAAACATCATTTGATCAATGCTTGATCATGATTCTCAAAATTTGGCTCAGAAATCATCAAGATGCAAAAGTTTCCTTATTTGGAGAGCTGAAAAAGTCAACTGAAATTGACCAGGGCATAACTTTCACATAGATTATCAGAAAAATTCCATCCAAAGCTCATTGTGAAGAGAAATACATTTCCTACAACCCATATTCATACTTCAAGTCCAAGAAATTCTCTCACAAAAAGTTATCAATTTCAACATTATAGGTCATTTTCAAAAGTCAACAAAAAGGGACTTTAAGTCAAAGGCCATAACTTGAGATTGGTAAATCAAAATGACATGGGACCAAAGACATTGGTTAGAGGACTCAGAGATCTTTCCAAAATGTCACGGAACATGAGAAAAGCTTAAAAATTGAGCAAGTTATGCCTTGTAGAAGTTGGAAAATATTTGGATATTTTGAAAAGTCAACATTGATCCAAATGACCTAAAAATGCTAATGGGCCCATTTTTCTTCCATGATTCACCATTCCAAGCATGTGCACGACCACTTGGCCCAAAGGGAAGTATTTTCTCATTTTTTATTTATTTATTTGAATTTTTATTTATATTAATTCATTTAAATCATTTAAATATATGAAAAATATTTAACTTAACATAACTAATCTTTTTATACATGTTTTAGCCTCTATAATTCGTGCATATGCAAATAAGGAAAGAATTGGAGAAATTGGATATGATTTGAACAAATAACACATGGAAAAGATATGGAAAAGATCTTAAGAAATCAAATTTCCAAAATCAATAAAGGCAATGGATTTGATTGAGTTTTGTTAACCTAATGCACTCACTACATATGCCTGATCATAAACCTAATCATGAAGGACACAAAGCTGCGCCTCAGACCATAACCAAAGCTTGAAATTTTTGTCAAAAAACTAAAAGCTGAAAACTGAGTTATAGATCGATTCAAGCAAAGAGACCTATTCCATTGGCTTGCTGAGGCTTCAAGGAAAGAGATTGAATCAATAGCATAGCCAGAAACCTTGAGAATCGGGTTCTTCAGCTTTTGAATTAGGGGTTTCCAGGCACGGTAAAATTGGACGTTCTCAGGACTATAATTAGATTCAGCGCATTTGGACGAAGGGAAACCCGCCCTCGCGCTCAATTTATGAGCCTTCAGGGCCTAATCGCTATTATCGAATTGAGCTTGTTTTGAGGGGGTTCAAAACCCCCGTTAATCGTTTTCTGTTTTTTCAGGAAAACAAAGCAACGAAGAAGAAGACTTCGTGGCGTTCAGTGAGTGGCTTATTCAAATTTTTGCGCGCAAATTCCATTCACCGTCGTTTTTGTCTTATATTATTTGTTTATCTCTATATATTCAAAGCACGCTAAGTGGTTCAGTGGCAAGCAGATGGGCAGGTAACCAAAAGGACCTGGGTTCGATCCCAGGTCCCCCACCCCTTTCAATATCATTTTTCCATTAATGCTTGTGTGTACTTTCAGCGCCAGGGTGTATCATACGTCCACATTATCATGCCATCCACGCGTCATACTGCACTCAATCAAGGGTCAGGATCTAGAGTGCATGGTAGGCATGAGTCAACCATCCCACACGCTTGCCCAAAAGTCAACCAGGCCTTGCAAAGTTTGGCTCAAATTGCTGATTAAAACCTCCCATCTGGGGACTGATACCCCCAAGGTTTGCAAAATTTTGTTATTTTTTTATCTTTTCATTATTTTTATCTTTTTTAATTATTATTCTTTTAGTTAAATTAATTATTTTTATAAACATAAAAAATACAATAAAAATCAGAAAAAAGGAACATACCATAAATAATTTTAATTTCTAATATTTTCATAAATAAATTGGCATGTAAATTAATTAGCTTAAATTAGGGTTTTTAATTTTAATTCTTTTAATAACAAAAATACAAAAATGTAGAAATAGGTTTAATAATTGTTTTATTCCTTTTAATTTTTCTTTTTCACAATAATATTATTTATTTTATTTATTTTCATAATTAAAATTGTACATAAAAAATTTAGGTTTAATTTAGGTTAGATTTTAATGTTTTCTTAAATTAAAATAAAGTAGAATTAGGGTTAGTAGTTAATTTTAATTAATTCCTTCTTTTTCTATTAAATCTTAAAAAACATAAAAATACCAACAAAAAAAAACAAAAACAATTTATTTTCTTAATTAATCAATTCATGTAATTTAATTTTTGCAAAAGGGTCCAACGCCCGCGTTCTTAATTTCTTATTTATTCACATATTTATTTTATGTCATTTAAATAATTATGTACCTCTCCCGAAGCCTTGTAATTACATCTCGCACTTTCAATTTCTTTATTTTATGTCAAATCGGGTCCTGGATTAAATTTGGCGGTGTGGACCCGCGCCATTTGTAATAGCTTTAGATTTACTTTTCCGCACTCTTTTAACTGTTAATAAATGCATGCAAGAATGAATGACAAAAAATAAAAACAAACGTATAGATCACCCATGACATGAACAAGACAAAAATAAATGAAAACGACACACAAATCACACACCACCCCTAGGGTACGCCTCACTGTTGCCTTGCCTCGAAAGGTGATCGTCGAGTAGAGGATGTCTTAGTAAGTCCTCATGATCCGGGAACCTGGCATGAGGGTAGCTTCTAAGGTGTCTTCCCATTGCTCCGGTGATCACCATGTCCCGAACCTCGTATTGACCCGAACACCTCCAACGGTGGTGCTACCTACCTCTCAATGGTGGGATGGCACTACTTTAAAGGACATTTACACAGACGAATTCCTTAGAGTAGGTAGACGACTCGTAGATACTTGCTCTAATTTCAAAACAAATCAAAAAATACTTTTCACACCGACACCTTTTCAAAAAGCTTTCGAAAGCAATTTTTCAAACACTCTTGAGGACCGATACAAGAGTCGAACTGGAATTTTCAAAGAAACTTTTTAAAACCCACAGTTGAAAAGCAAACAAACCATTTTTGAAAACACAAATGAGCAAGTATCTAAGAGCCCATGGATAACCATGGATAGAAAGGGTGCTAACACCTTCCCTTTCTATAACCTACCTCCCGAACCGAGAGCAACCTCTATAAGGAATTTTTCTGTGCTTTTGTCCTTTCCATTTGGAGAAAATAAAAGATGGTGGCGACTCTTGCTTCCGCGACATTTCGCGAACCAGCGTTAAACAGTCAGTTCCAGATCCACCGATCACAGAACTGGCGACTCTGCTGGGGACTTAAACTATAAAGTGAGGTGTACCTTAGGGCTAGTTCATAACTGTGTTTTCACTTGTATTGATTTGCTTGCTTTACTATTGTGGGTTGCATCGGAGTTACATAGATCCTAACCCGGATCTGGGGATACCCTGTTTAGGTAGCATAAGCTGTGAGGGACCTGTCCGGCGTAGACCGACACAGGTGAAGCAGTGGCTACGTTGGTGTGGCACCTTGGTCTGTACCGATATCCCTTGTGTCGCAACGAGGAGAATATGGGTCTTCTAAGGAGTCATTAAACACCAACAACCTTAGAACCTTAATTGACACAACTTGGCCATTAGAACAGTAGCAGTACGCTACGCCCATTGAGGCTAAACTCTCGTGATGGTTCTGGCCGCAAGAAAAGATTGCGATGCTGGAGTTATGACCGATTGAGGGTAGTCAATGATATTGGGATCCTCTAAGAACCCGGTTACTTTTGATTAGGACAGGTATGAACCAACAAACTGAAAGAGGGTAGTACCTAGACCTCATGCTGGCCTAAACTTTAGGGGCTTGCCTTGTGTGACTTGTGTGCCTTACCATGTTTGCCTTTGTATCTGTATGTGGTGTGCTTTATCATAACATCATAGCATCATGAGCATTGCATGCATCCTGCATAAGGACTGACCATTTCAAAGACAATAGGGTTTCACCTTTGCTCTGTTTTGTAGGACATTATGATGCCTGTGCGAAGGAATACCATCCGGTTCAACTTTGTTCGTTCACCTGAGTTGCTTGATGAGTTGGTTAGCAGAATTCCAAATACCACTTCCTTCATTCAGAGGCATGGTTCCCTTCTCAGTTTAGTCACTGCAAAGCGGGATCAGCAATTGATGAGTGTTCTGACCCAGTTCTATGACCCTCTGTACCAGTGCTTCACCTTTCAAGACTTCCAGCTGGTCCCTACCCTGGAAGAGTTCTCTGATTTGCTTGGTATCCCTATCTTGGATCAGACTCCCTTTACTGGTTGGGAAAAGACCCTCAAGCTTGAGGATGTGGCTGCAGCTCTTCCTTTGACCCATCAAGAGGTAACAGACAACTGGGTAACTAGAAGCGGAGTTAAGGGTTTCTTGGCCAAATTTCTAATTGGCAAAGCTAACAGTTTCTGGAATGACCTGGACTTTAGGGCATATGAAGACATCTTGGCTCTCCTAATCTATGGGTTAGTCCTGTTTCCTAATCCTGACAACTTCATCAATGTCACTGCCATAAGGATCTTTATGTCTCAGAATCCTGTGCCCACTCTCTTGGGTGACATCTTGCAACAACTTCATGCCCGTACTACCCGAAGACGAGGAACCCTATGGTGTTGTATCCCTTTGTTGGTGAGGTGGTTTATTTCGCACCTCCCTAAGTTCGTACTAAAGAATCAAGAAGGAAGAGGTTGGGCTCATAGGTTAATGTCTCTCACCGATAAAGACATCATTTGGACTTGCAGAGGTTTGGATGAGATAGCTATTATTGATCGATGCGGGGAGTATCCTAATGTTCCTATGATTGGTACTCAAGGAGGGATCTCTTACAATCCATGTCTAGCACTCCATCAGTTTGGGAGAGCAAGAAGAGCAGGCCCCCATGAGATGTTGGTGCCTCACATCAGTTTCGAGTTTCAGGTGGATAGTGACGAGCTGCGTCGTAGGTTCATCAAGGCTTGGGACAAAGTTCATAAAGCTGACCCACAGGAGTTAGGGCCAAAGACTTCTTTACCTATGGAAGCCTACTACAAATGGGTCCGCATCCGTGCTCAGAAGTTAGGTATGCCGTATGAAGCTGTCAGACCCGTCATTCTTGAGTTTCCTGATAAAGATGGTGTTCCTCCAACTGTCCTTCCTCCCTAGATACCTACTGATTATGAGACATTGAAGAGATCTTGGTCGCAACTGCGAGAAGAGCGGGATTCTTACCGGGAAAAGTTCAACGAGCAGGAATCAAAGATCCAGAAGCTGACCAAGCAGTTGGAGAATGAGAGAGCTCTGAATGCCTACATCCGTACTGAGAAGAGGAGACCATGGGATCAATAATGAGCTCCATATGTGTTTTTACAGTTTTATTTCCTTTCAGTATTTCCTTTCATGTAACGCCTAAGGGCAACTTGTTGAATAATTTCAGTTGCAAAGTGGAATCTAATGAAGTGTGTTCTTTTTGTTTACAAAGTTGATTCCCGGTTGTCTTTGAAAACATAAATCATACGCATTTCATACATCATGTGCATAGCAGGTTTTTCCCCTTTTCAGGCTGCTTACAGTTCTTCGCTGTTTATTTCAGCATCATGAATACCGACTCTGCATCAACTGAGACATCGATAAAGGCTCTTCAGGCGCAGAATGCGCAGTTTCAAGAATTAATCAAGGGTCTGGCTCAAGGCCAAGAAGAACTGAAGGCTATGCTCCTAAAGAAGGAGAAGAAGAAGAAGAGAAGAACTGTTCTGTTCAACTCGGGCCGAAGGTTTAGCAATACTCTGCAACAGGAAGAGGCTGGTTCTTCTGTTGACAAGAATTCTCCTCAGGCAGAAGCAAGGGTTCCTAGTCCGGTAGTCTCCGACAACGAGACAGATTTTGATGAAGAGCAGTACCCTCCTGCAGACGACAGATATAAGCAATTGGAAGACATATTAAAGGCTATGGAGGTTCAACAGGTACCTGGGCTGGATTTCGGAGATCTGGGTTTGTCGACTGGTGTGATCATCCCTCACAAGTTCAAAGCACCCTCCTTCTCTAAGTATGACGGGGCGTCTTGTCCCAAGCTGCATCTGAGGTCCTATGTTCGGAAAATTCAGCCGTACTCTGCGGATAAGAATTTATGGATCCACTTCTTCCAGGAGAGTCTTTCAGGGACTCATCTCGAATGGTTCTATCAGCTGGATGGGACCAAGGTTCATAACTGGGAGGAGTTGGCTACTGCTTTCTACAAGCAATATCAATATAATGCCGACCTTGCCCCCACACGTACCCAACTCCAGGGTATGTCGTTAGGTGCAAGCGAAGGTTTTAAGGAGTACGCTCAGAAGTGGAGAGACCTGGCTGGCAGGGTGCAGCCACCGTTGACTGATCGGGAGTTGGTAGACATGTTCTTGGGGACCCTATCTGGGCCATTTTTCAACCATCTCATTGGGAATTCTTCTGCTGGGTTCACTGATTTGATTCTGACTGGAGAGAGAATTGAAGCTGGGTTAAAGTCTGGAAAAATTCCGAAGGGTGCATCATCTAGTTCTGAGAAGAAACCCTTCAAGAAGGAGGCCAGTGCCGTATATGGTTCCAGGAAATCAGAGAGACATGAGCACCGCCAATCTGTCAGTGCGGTAATGATTGCTAAGCCTGCTGCCGCTCCCCGGCCAAACAATCCTCAGAAGGTTGAAAGACCCCGGAGAGAATTCACCCGCTTAAGCATTACTTTGTCGCAGATCCTGCCACAGTTTCTCTCAACCAATTTAGTGACTGTCAGGGAGGCGCCGAAGTTTCCAAATACTGCATCCCCCAAGTACAACCCGAATGCTCGTTGTGCCTACCATTCAGATAGCCCGGGGCATTCTACTGATGACTGTTGGGCGTTAAAGAATAAGCTGCAGGACCTCATTGACGCCAAGGAGGTACAGTTTGAGGCATCTGAGAAGCCTAATGTGGTAACAGCTCCCCTACCTGCTCATGGAGTAAATGCTATTGGGGACGAAGACGAAGTGGACGATGCTGAGTTTGATAGCTGGATCTACCCGGCAACCAACGACGGATCTAACAATTGGAGTGCAAAGGACAACTTATCTGTTTCTCTTGTTACTAAGTAATGAATTCCTATGTTTTGTTATTTTGTAATAAACAATGATAAACTCTATGGCCCGGTGTCTTACCCGAGGCACCGTGGTTCTATTTGTGAGGGCATACAAACTGTCATTTCATGTATCATGAATGAAAATCTTGGATGTATTTTTCGCATTGCAAATATTGTGCTCCTTTTCTGTCTTTCTTTTCCTTTACATAATTTTCAAAACAGCTGTATTTACACACACACTCACTCATACAGGTTTCAATCCACTCTGGATCTCACTGATAACAACTCTGCTACTGCCAATTATGACTTCGAAAATCGATCAACTTAGCCGAAGACGAAGGTGAAGATGATTGCGAAGTGCCTGGCGAGCTTGCAAGACTGTTGCTTCAGGAAGAGAGGGCAATTCAACCCCATGAAGAGCCAGTGGAAACAATAAACTTGGGTACTGAGGCAGACAGAAAAGAGGTAAAGATTGGTGCCAACCTAGAGCTCAGCGTGAAGCAACGGTTAACCAAGATGCTGCATGATTATATGGAGATCTTTGCCTGGTCCTACGAAGACATGCCTGGGTTGGATACCGATATTGTGGTCCATCATTTGCCAACTAAGGAAGACTGCCCTCCAGTTAAGCAAAAGGTCCGTCGGATGCGTCCAGAGATGTCCGAGAAGATTAAGGCCGAGGTCATGAAACAATTTGATGTTGGGTTCCTTGCAGTGACTTCTTACCCTCAGTGGGTTGCTAATGTGGTGCCGGTACCTAAGAAGGACGGTAAGGTCAGAATGTGTGTTGACTATAGGGATCTGAACAGGGCCAGCCCCAAAGATGACTTCCCCTTACCTCACATTGATGTCCTTGTTGATAATACGGCTCAGCACAAAGTATCCTCTTTCATGGATGGCTTTTCAGGATACAATCAGATTAAGATGGCACCTGCAGACATGGAAAAGACTACATTTGTTACTCAGTGGGGCACCTTCTGTTACAAGGTCATGCCATTCGGGTTGAAGAACGCTGGGGCAACCTACCAACGTGCCATGGTCGCCTTATTTCATGACATGATCCATCACGAGATAGAGGTGTATGTTGACGACATGATCGCAAGGTCCCAAACTGAGGAAGAGCACTTAGATCATCTGCAGAAGTTGTTTGACCGGTTGAAACTATACAAACTGAGATTGAACCCGAACAAGTGCACCTTCGGGGTAAGATCTGGGAAGTTGCTAGGCTTTGTGGTCAGTGATAAAGGTATTCAAGTGGACCCTGCTAAGGTCAAAGCTATTCAAGAGATGCCAGTTCCTAAGACAGAGAAGGAGGTCAGAGGCTTTTTAGGATGCCTGAATTACATCGCTCGGTTCATCTCACATCTGACTGCTACCTGTGAGCCAATCTTCAAGCTGCTGAAGAAAGATCAGGTAGTACGTTGGAACGATGAATGTCAGGCTGCTTTTGACAGAATCAAAGAGTATCTCCAGGAACCACCTATCCTTATGCCACCGGTTGAAGGGAGACCTCTGATACTATACCTGACAGTGCTTGACAATTCAATGGGGTGTGTGCTGGGGCAGCATGACGAGTCTGGCCGAAAAGAGCATGTCATTTATTACCTTAGCAAAAAGTTTACCGACTGTGAGACCCGATACTCACTGCTTGAGAAAACTTGCTGCGCTTTGGTATGGGCTGCTCGCCGGCTGAGACAGTATATGTTGACTCACACTACCTTGTTGATCTCAAAGATGGATCCGATAAAGTACATATTCGAAAAGCCTGCTCTGTCTGGGAGAATTGCAAGATGGCAAATGATCTTGACGGAATACGACATTCAATATACAACCCAGAAAGCCATCAAGGGAAGTGTATTGGCAGACCACCTGGCACATCAAGCTGTAGATGACTATCAGTCAATGAACTTCGAGTTTCCGGATGAAAGCATCATGATAGTAACAGATTGTGAAGTGCCTGGACCGGATGAAGGACCTGAACCAGGATCCCGATGGTCTATGCACTTTGACGGAGCCTCCAACGCTTTGGGTAACGGTATCGGCGCCATTATCATATCTCCACAAGGTACTCATACTCCACTCACTGCCCGGCTGTGTTTCAACTGTACCAACAACATGGCGGAGTATGAGGCGTGTATCATGGGTCTTCAAGCTGCGATCGACCTAAGGATCAAATTTCTAAGTGTCTTCGGAGATTCCGCTCTTGTGATCAATCAGATCAAAGGAGAGTGGGATACAAAACATCCAAACTTGATTCCTTACAGAGAATGTGTGTTGGCCCTGATCCCCCACTTCACAGAGATAACCTTCGAGCACTTTCCAAGAGAAGAGAATCAGTTAGCGGACGCGTTAGCTACAATGTCTTCAATGTTCAAGGTCAAATGGGATAATGAGGCTCCCCGGATCATCATCTGGAAACTGGACGAACCGGCACACTGTTGTGATCTCGAGACTGAATTGGTGACTGAGAAGCCTTGGTACCATGAAGTAAAAAGATATCTGGAAGCCCAGGAATACCCTGAAGGTGCCTCTGTCAATGATAAGAAATTCCTGAGGAGGTTTGCAGCCAAGTTCTTCCTTAGCAACGGCATCTTGTACAAGCGAAACCATGATTCAACCTTACTGCGCTGTGTGGATAAAATTGAAGCAGAAAGGATCATGGAAGAGCTACATGAAGGGATCTTTGGTACGCATTCCAGTGGGCACACTATGGCTAAGAAAATCCTACGGGCAGGATATTACTGGTCCACAATGGAAGCTGACTGCTACCAACACTCCAGGACATGCCACAAGTGCCAGATTTATGCAGACAATGTGCATGTTCCTCCGGTTCCCCTGAATGTTCTGACTGCGCCTTGGCCGTTTGCAATGTGGGGCATAGACATGATCGGCGAGATTAAACCTACGGCATCCAATGGACATCGCTTCATCCTAGTGGCGATTGATTATTTCACGAAGTGGGTTGAGGCAGCATCCTATGCTACGGTAACCAAGACTGTTGTGGCACGGTTTGTTCGACACAATCTGATCTGTCGGTACGGCGTCCCTGAGAGGATTATTACAGACAACGGTACCAATCTGAACAAATAGATGATCGCTGAGCTCTGCGAACAGTTCAAGATACAGCACCACAACTCCTCTCCTTACAGACCGAAGATGAATGGGGCTGTAGAAGCAGCAAATAAGAACATCAAGAAAATCGTGCAGAAGATGACAGTGACTTACAAAGATTGGCACGAGATGTTACCGTTCGCTCTGCATGGGTACCGTACCTCAGCTAGGACGTCAACCGGGGCAACTCCTTTTTCCTTGGTTTATGGCATGGAGGCAGTCTTACTGATCGAAGTACAAATTCCCTCTCTCCGGATAATGAAGGATGCAAATCTGAACGAAGATGATTGGATCCAGACACGACTTGATCAGTTAAACCTCATTGATGAAAAGAGACTTGCCGCTATCTGTCATGGTCAGACGTATCAGAAACGGATGATCAGGGCATTTAACAAAAAGGTCAGACCACAGGAATATCGAGTTGGGGATCTGGTAATCAAGAGAATTATCCTTCCTCAGAGTGATCCAAGGGGCAAATGGACCCCTACGTACGAAGGGCCATTTGTAGTTAAGCATGTGTTCTCAGGAGGAGCCATGATTCTAACCAATATGGATGGTGACGACCTTCCTCACCCCGCCAATGCAGACATAGTTAAAAGATACTACGCATAAAAAAGACCCGCTAGGCTGACATGCCTAGGCAAAAATTAGGGCTTCCCGTCGAACCAAAAGGGTTCGGGCAAAATGAAGGGACGAAAATAAAAAAATCTGTACACCCGGCAAGTCGAAAACCTGAAAAGGCGGCTTGGGCAAAAATGGGTATCCCGGTGGACTGAAAACCCAAAAGGGCAGTCCAGGAAAAAATTAGGGATAAAGCGTAATACTATGTCTCATTGATCACTTTGCATCCAGAATCCGGTATCAACATCAAGTTCAGACGGCATCGATCAGTTAACTTCACCTTCAACCAAGGTCATCAAGTGATGAGACGCTCGGAGTTATAAAGGCAATAGCAGAGTTGAAACCCAGTGGATCATTCATATTTCACACAGCTGTTTTATTTTCTTGTACAAAATTTGTATAAACTCTTTTGTTCGGCGGCGTTCCTCTTACTAGGACGTCAGCCTCTTGTACACAAAACGCCTATTCACAGGCCATTCAAAAATTAATACAAATATATTTTCAGTTAAACGTGCCCAGTGCTTTTCTTTTTCTGTTTTGTTTTGCGAAGAACGTCCAAGGTTCAATTTGTGATATATGCATTGACAATAACTTGCTAACTCATAAATATTTGCATACGAAACAAAGGAATTAATTGCAGGTGACACTAGAAACAGGGGCAATAAAGAGTTGTCTGAGCAGTCTAATTGTTCTATCCTCCAAGGTACTAAGGTAGGTTCAGCTAAAGAATACAACCGGTACATCTTAATTCCCCAGAGAGTAAGTGCATTCTTCTCCAGGCAGAGTTATCAAGTCTCAAGGAAATTGGGTATCCGCCAGCAGATCCCAACATTTCCCAGCAGTATGCATTTATTCTTAACAAGCATCCCCGGCAGTCTTGGTCTAAAGATTGTTCCCCGGCGGTATATCAACATTCAAAGGAATCATTTCCCCAGCAAATCAAAACTCCCCAGAAGAGTCCAATCCAGTTTCCCCAGGAAAGGTGGAATTCATATCCCCAAGCAGTAAGCTTATCCCCAGTAAATTCTGGAAGCTTATCCTCCGCAAAGCACGAACGCGTCGCCCGACTTTATTTAAAGAGTTATTTCCTCAACAGGATATAACTGGGTTATCCTCAGCCAAAAACCACGGAAAGAGCGTCCTCGACGAAGTCTTCTTACCCCAGCGAAGTCCATCAACACTTCCTATACAACAAGGGTATCCCCAGCAAATTATTATCTACACTCAGCAAGGCATCCCTCTTCCCACAGAGTATTGCTTCCCAGCATGGTCGCTAGAGTATCTTTTCTCCCCGCAGAATCTCCCATTCGCCAAGTTTATTCCGCAACGGAGTCATCTTCTCCTACCGGTATTCTTGCAGTTATCATCCCCCAGCGGAAGTAAAATCTATTCTTCAACATCAGCCCAGGATATGACTTCCCGGCACCCGTCAAGGATTTACTCTCCTAGACGAAAACATACATAAAACATCGCATACATCATTATAATATGCATGGACAAATCATATCATACAAGTCTCATTTATATTGAGAACATCATTGCTTGATCCATATCATGCATTGCATATGACTGACATTTGCCTTGCAGGAAGAATTCAGTTAAGTTCTCAGCTATATTCAAGACCTAGACCGGTTCAGTTAAATCGACCCTAAGATTTTCCTGATGCTTATCCAGTCAAAGGCCTTCTCTGGTTCAGTCAGATCAACCCTAAGATCTCCCTGATGCTTATCCAGTTGAAGATATTCCAAGACCTAGCGTGGTTCAGTTAAATCGACCCTAAGATTTTCCTGATGCTTATCCAGTCAAAGGCCTTCTCTGGTTCAGTCAGATCGACCCTAAGATCTCCCTGATGCTTATCCAGTTGAAGATATTCCAAGACCTTGTCCGGTTCAGTTAAATCGACCCTAAGATTTTCCTGATGCTTATCCAGTCAAAGGCCATCTCTGGTTCAGTCAGATCGACCCTAAGATCTCCCTGATGCTTATCCAGTTGAAGATATTCCAAGACCTAGCCTGGTTCAGTTAAATCGACCCTAAGATTTTTCTGATGCTTATCCAGTCAAAGGCCTTCTCTGGTTCAGTTAGATCGACCCTAAGATCTCCCTGATTCTTGTCCAGTTGAAGATTTCAAGACCTTGTCCGGTTCCGTTAAATCGACCCTAAGATTTTCCTGATTCTTACCCAGTCAAAGGCCTTCTCTGGTTCAGTCAGATCGACCCTAAGATCTCCCTGATTCTTATCCCAGTAGAAGACACCCAAGATTCTCTCAGCGTTCCTGTTGGGGTAGTAATCGTCCAAGGTTCTCTCACCGTCCCGTTGAAGTAGTAACCATCCATAGTTCATTCATCATCTTTCGAAGCTCCAGACCCAGCTCCTGCAACCAGTCAGGACACATCTATACCAAGCATCTGAAAACCAGTTCCTGCAACGTGTCAGGTACTCATTCTTCTTTTGCAGGTATGCAGGTTCTCGCCAAGGAATCTCTTACGCGATCAACATCCAGATGGAATCTATAAGCCCATCATCCTATCCAGCAATCTCCAAATTGCATCTATAAGCCCATTCCCCCATCACACTGCTAACATGTGAGTGCAAATTTCTGGGCACTCTAGTGTCCAATCATCTTCTACCCTCGGATTACGAAAGGCACGTTCGCCAATCTGCATCCTCAGGTCTAAGAAGATTGAACATGGGCAACTGTTGTACCCCAAAATTTGCCCTCCCATATTCTCCAAGAAATTGCCAAGTCAAGCTGCAAAATTCCCCAAGGGTTGCACAGGGCAAAGGTCTCCTATACAGTCAAGATTAGGGTTTTGAGTCTGATCAAGAAAAGGAAGTTATCAAGGGCCCAATCAAGTCTCATATGCCTACAAATATGGTCAAGCATCCTCATATCAAGTTTCAAGGCATTCAGCACAAAATTGCACAGTCAAAACCCTAATTTGCACTACAGTCAACTGTAGGGGCAAAATGGTCATTTGACAGTCAAAAGTTCAAATTTTTGGTCAACATATCATTTTGAAGCCACAAGCATCATTTGATCAATGCTTGATCATGATTCTCAAAATTTGGCTCAGAAATCATCAAGATGCAAAAGTTTCCTTATTTGGAGAGCTGAAAAAGTCAACTGAAATTGACCAGGGCATAACTTTCACATAGATTATCAGAAAAATTCCATCCAAAGCTCATTGTGAAGAGAAAGACATTTCCTACAACCCATCTTCATACTTCAAGTCCAAGAAATTCTCTCACAAAAAGTTATCAATTTCAACATTATAGGTCATTTTCAAAAGTCAACAAAAAGGGACTTTAAGTCAAAGGCCATAACTTGAGATTGGTAAATCAAAATGACATGGGACCAAAGCCATTGGTTATAGGACTCAGAGACCTTTCCAAAATGTCCAAGAACATGAGAAAAGCTTAAAAATTGAGCAAGTTATGCCTTGTAGAAGTTGGGAAATTTTTGGATATTTTGAAAAGTCAACATTGATCCAAATGACCTAAAAATGCTAATGGGCCCATTTTTCTTCCATGATTCACCATTCCAAGCATGTGCACGACCACTTGGCCCAAAGGGAAGTATTTTCTCATTTTTTATTTATTTATTTGAATTTTTATTTATATTAATTCATTTAAATCATTTAAATATATGAAAAATATTTAACTTAACATAACTAATCTTTTTATACATGTTTTAGCCTCTATAATTCGTGCATATGCAAATAAGGAAAGAATTGGAGAAATTGGATATGATTTGAACAAATAACACATGGAAAAGATATGGAAAAGATCTTAAGAAATCAAATTTCCAAAATCAATAAAGGCAATGGATTTGATTGAGTTTTGTTAACCTAATGCACTCACTACATATGCCTGATCATAAACCTAATCATGAAGGACACAAAGCTGCGCCTCAGACCATAACCAAAGCTTGAAATTTTTGTCAAAAAACTAAAAGCTGAAAACTGAGTTATAGATCGATTCAAGCAAAGAGACCTATTCCATTGGCTTGCTGAGGCTTCAAGGAAAGAGATTGAATCAATATCATAGCCAGAAACCTTGAGAATCGGGTTCTTCAGCTTTTGAATTAGGGGTTTCCAGGCACGGTAAAATTGGACGTTCTCAGGACTATAATTAGATTCAGCGCATTTGGACGAAGGGAAACCCGCCCTCGCGCTCAATTTATGAGCCTTCAGGGCCTAATCGCTATTATCGAATTGAGCTTGTTTTGAGGGGGTTCAAAACCCCCGTTAATCGTTTTCTGTTTTTTCAGGAAAACAAAGCAACGAAGAAGAAGACTTCGTGGCGGTCAGTGAGTGGCTTATTCAAATTTTTGCGCGCAAATTCCATTCACCGTCGTTTTTGTCTTATATTATTTGTTTATCTCTATATATTCAAAGCACGCTAAGTGGTTCAGTGGCAAGCAGATGGGCAGGTAACCAAAAGGACCTGGGTTCGATCCCAGGTCCCCCACCCCTTTCAATATCATTTTTCCATTAATGCTTGTGTGTACTTTCAGCGCCAGGGTGTATCATACGTCCACATTATCATGCCATCCACGCGTCATACTGCACTCAATCAAGGGTCAGGATCTAGAGTGCATGGTAGGCATGAGTCAACCATCCCACACGCTTGCCCAAAAGTCAACCAGGCCTTGCAAAGTTGGGCTCAAATTGCTGATTAAAACCTCCCATCTGGGGACTGATACCCCCAAGGTTTGCAAAATTTTGTTATTTTTTTATCTTTTCATTATTTTTATCTTTTTTAATTATTATTCTTTTAGTTAAATTAATTATTTTTATAAACATAAAAAATACAATAAAAATCAGAAAAAAGGAAAATACCATAAATAATTTTAATTTCTAATATTTTCATAAATAAATTGGCATGTAAATTAATTAGCTTAAATTAGGGTTTTTAATTTTAATTCTTTTAATAACAAAAATACAAAAATGTAGAAATAGGTTTAATAATTGTTTTATTCCTTTTAATTTTTCTTTTTCACAATAATATTATTTATTTTATTTATTTTCATAATTAAAATTGTACATAAAAAATTTAGGTTTAATTTAGGTTAGATTTTAATGTTTTCTTAAATTAAAATAAAGTAGAATTAGGGTTAGTAGTTAATTTTAATTAATTCCTTCTTTTTCTATTAAATCTTAAAAAACATAAAAATACCAACAAAAAAAACAAAAACAATTTCTTTTCTTAATTAATCAATTCATGTAATTTAATTTTTGCAAAAGGGTCCAACGCCCGCGTTCTTAATTTCTTATTTATTCGCATATTTATTTTATGTCATTTAAATAATTATGTACCTCTCCCGAAGCCTTGTAATTACATCTCACACTTTCAATTTCTTTATTTTATGTCAAATCGGGTCCTGGATTAAATTTGGCGGTGTGGACCCGCGCCATTTGTAATAGCTTTAGATTTACTTTTCCGCACTCTTTTAACTGTTAATAAATGCATGCAAGAATGAATGACAAAAAATAAAAACAAACGTATAGATCACCCATGACATAAACAAGACAAAAATAAATGAAAACGACACATAAATCACACACCACCACTAGGGTACGCCTCACTGTTGCCTTGCCTCGAAAGGTGATCGTCGAGTAGAGGATGTCTTAGTAAGTCCTCATGATCCAGGAACCTGGCATGAGGGTAGCTTCTAAGGTGTCTTCCCATTGCTCCGGTGATCACCATGTCCCGAACCTCGTATTGACCCGAACACCTCCAACGGTGGTGCTACCTACCTCTCAATGGTGGGATGGCACTACTTTAAAGGACATTTACACAGACGAATTCCTTAGAGTAGGTAGACGACTCGTAGATACTTGCTCTAATTTCAAAACAAATCAAAAAATACTTTTCACACCGACACCTTTTCAAAAAGCTTTCGAAAGCAATTTTTCAAACACTCTTGAGGACCGATACAAGAGTCGAACTGGAATTTTCAAAGAAACTTTTTAAAACCCACAGTTGAAAAGCAAACAAACCATTTTTGAAAACACAAATGAGCAAGTATCTAAGAGCCCATGGATAACCATGGATAGAAAGGGTGCTAACACCTTCCCTTTCTATAACCTACCTCCCGAACCGAGAGCAATCTCTATAAGGAATTTTTATGTGCTTTTGTCCTTTCCATTTGGAGAAAATAAAAGACGGTGGCGACTCTTGCTTCCGCGACATTTCGCGAACCAGCGTTAAACAGTCAGTTCCAGATCCACCGATCACATTATTTATTATTCGTCAGGTAGTTTTTGGGTGTTACATTAGTGGTATTAGAGGCGGTTTGTCCTTCCGGTCATGTTGTTAAGTCTGTAGTATGGTGTGACAGTTTAATATTGTTGGTGTGTTTCTTCTAACCATTGTTTGTTGTGATGGTGTGAAATAGTGAAATGGCTGGAAGAAACGATGTTGCAATTGTTGCTGCTTTGCAGGTTGTTGCTCAGGTTGTGCAACATCAGCCTAATGCTCGTGAGAATGATGGATCTCGTATCTTGGAAAAATTTCATAGGAATCATCCTCCTACTTTCAAGTGTAGGTATGATCCTGATAGATCATAGGCTTAGCTTAAGGTATGGTTTGCTACGCATATGCTGGAAGGAGAGGGTGATGACTGTTGGGTTGGCACCCGTCAGAGGTTGGAATATGTAGGTGAGGTCATTACATGGGTTGTGTTCAACAGAGATTTTCTAAAGAAGTATTTTCAAGAAGATGTGCGCGGAAAAAAGAGATTGAATTCCTAGAGTTGACTCAGTATGCTGCTAAGTTCGTGGAACTGGAAAAGTTCTACCTGCATTATAGTGAAGAGACTGCTGAGTTCTCGAAGTGTATCAAGTTCGAGAATGGATTACACCCAGAGATCAATAAGGTGGTTGGATATCAGCAGATTCGTAGATTTCCGGAGTTGGTGAATAGTTGTAGAACTTATGAAGAAGATAGTAAGACTCATTACAAGATTATGAGCGAGAGGAGAGGGAAGCCACATTAGAACCGTGGGAAGCCTTATAATGCTCCAGTTGATAAAGAAAAACATAAAGTTATTGATGGTAAGAGGCCATGTGAGGGAGGTGCTCTTGCTAACCTTAGGTGTTTTAAATGCGGTCATCTAGGACATTGAATCAATTAGTGTTCGTTTGATGTAAAAAAGTGTTTCGATTATGGTAAAGCTGGTCATGGAGTAGCTGGTTGCAAACACAAGTCAGTGATATGTTTCAAATATGGTGAAGAGGGACATATTAGTACTCAGTGTCAAAAGCCAAAGCAAGCTCAATTCGGTGGGAAGGTGTTTTCTCTATCAAGAAATCAGACATCTAGTGAAGACAAATTGATCAGGGGTATATGTTTCATTAATAGTACTCCTTTAATTGTTATTATTGATACTGGTGCTACACATTATTTTATTGTTGTTGATTGTGTGAAAAGTTTGAATCTTGTTTTGTCTTCCATGATTAGAGAAATGGTTTTCGAGACTCCGGCTAAGGGATCGATGACTACTTCTCTAGTATGCTTAAAATTTCCTTTGCCAATCTCTAACAGAGATTTTGTTGTGGATCTGGTGTGTTTTCCATTGAGTGGTCTGGATGTGATCTTAGGTATGAACTGGTTGGAATCCAATTATGTTCATATTAATTGTTACATTAAATTTGTTCGATTTCTTGCTCCTAATGAGGACAAGAAGCTGGTTTCTTGACTGTTAGGCAGTTCAACAAGTTAATGATGGATAAATCTCAGGTGTTTTCATTGACGACGTCTTTATCTATTGAAAGTCTTGCTGCAATTGGTGATTTGTAGGTGGTGTGTGATTTTCGTGAAGTTTTTCCCAATGATATTTCAGATGTCCCACTGGAAAGAGAAGTGGAATTTTAGATTGATCTTGTTCTTGGTACCAGACCAGTTTCAATGGCACCATATAGGATGTCACCATTTGAGTTAGCAGAGTTGAAGAATAAATTAGAAGACTTGCTTGAAAAGAAATTTGTGATACCAAGTGTGTCTCCTTGGGGAGCTCTGGTATTGCTGTTAAAAAAGAAAGACGATAGTTTGAGATTCTGTGTATATCAGTAATTAAATAAAGTGACGATCAACAACAAGTGTCCACTTATGAGAATAGATGACTTGATGGATCAATTGGTGGGTGTGCTCGTGTTTAGCAAGATTGAATTGAGGTCAGGTTATCATCAAATTCGAGTTAAAGACGATGATATCCAGAAGACGGCTTTCAGGACTCGGTATAGCCATTATGAGTATAACGTGACGCCGTTAGGAGTTTCTAATGCACCATGTGTATTCATGGAGTATACGAATAAAGTTTTTCATCAGTATCTGGACAAGTTTGTAGTGGTCTTTATTGATGATATTTTTATATATTCCAAATCAGAAGAAGAATATGTTTAGCATTTGCAAATTGTATTCTAAGTGTTGAAAGAAAAGAAGTTATACACTAAGTTGTTGAAGTGCGAGTTCTGGTTGGAAAAGGTTAGTTTTCTTGGCAACATTATTTCAGGTGATGGTATTGTGGTGGATCCATTCAAGGTAGACACAGTGTTGCAGTGGGAGGCTCCATAATCAATTACGGAGATTAGAAGCTTTTTGGGCTTGGCTGGTTATTACATAAGGTTTATTAAAGGCTTTATTAACTTAGCACTTCCGTTAACTCGACTGACTTGTAAAGACAAAGCATTGTGTGAGATGTCAGTGTGAGGAAAGTTTTACATAGCTAAAGAAGAAGATGAAGACGGAACTGATTTTGATATTACCTAACTTGGAAGATTCTTTTGTTGTGTATTGTGATGCATCTAAATTGGGTTTAGGTGTTGTTCTTATCTAAAATGACAAAGTGGTAGCTTATGTGTCGAGGAAATTGAGAATTCATGAACGAAATTATCCTACTCATGATCTAAAACTAGTTGTAGTAGTGTTTGTGCTAAAGATTAGGAGGCATTACCTTTATGGATCAAGGTATGAGGTGTTTAGTGATCACAAAATCATAAAGTATTTGTTTGACCAGAAGGAATTGAATATGAGGCAAAAAAGAGAGTTAGAACTATTAAAGAATTATAACTTTGGCTTAAACTACCATCCTGGTAAATCTAATGTTGTAGTGGATGCTTTGAGTAAGAAATCATTACATATGTCTGCTATGATGGTTAGAGAACTAGAATTTATCGAGCAGTTCAGAGATATGAGCCTAGTCTGCGAGTTAACACCTTAGAGTGAGATGTTGGGAATGTTGAAGATTAAATATGATTTTCTGGATAATATTAAATAAGCTCAGAAGTTGTATGTAAAATTGGTAGATGTGATGGTTGGGAGTAATCAGTCTGAAGACAGTGATTTTAAAATGGATATGTAAGGTGTGTTGAGATTCTATGATAGAATTTATATTCCTTATGACTCTGAGTTGAAGAAGATGATTCTGGAAGAAAGTCGTATAAGTAGTTTGAGTATTCATCAGGGAGCTACTAAAATGTATCAATACTTTAAGAAGTTATTTTGGGGGCCTGCATTGAAATGCGACATGGAGAAGTTTGTGTATGTGTGTTTGACTTGTCAGAAGTCGAAATTTGAACATCAGAAGCATGCAGGATTAACGAAACTGTTAGATGTTCTAGAATGGAAGTGGGATAGTATATCGGTGGATTTTATGATAGGGTTATCTAGTAATATAAGAGGGCATGATACAACTGGGTAGTCGTTAATAGACTAGAGAAATCAGCTTATTTCATTCCGATTAATATTAGTGTCCCTGTACCGAAGTTGGCGGAAATTTACATTCTTGTGTTTGTAAAGCTTCATCATGTTCCCTCGAATATTGTTTCTAATAGAGACCCGAGGTTTACTTCTAGATTTTGGAAGAGTTTGCAGGATGCGTTAGGCTCTAAGTTGAGATTGAGTTCTACGTATCATCCACAGATGGATGGTCAGACGGAGAAGATTATTCAGTCATTAGAGGATTAGTTGAGAGCTTGTGTTCATGAGTAGGGAAGTACATGGGATAGTTATCTTCCACTGATAGAGTTCACTTATAACAATAGTTTTCATTCTATTATTATAATGACACCTTTTGAGGCATTGTATGGTCGAAGGTGTATAACACCTTTGTGTTGGTATGAATCTGGTGAGAGTGTAGTGCTTGGACCTGAGATTGTTCGGCAGACTACAGAAAAGGTAAAGTTAATTCAGGATAAGATGAAGACGTCAAAGAGTAGGAAAAAGAGTTACCATTACAATAGAAATAAGGATCTTGAGTTTCAAGAAGGAGATCATGTATTCTTGAGGGTTACTCTAGTGACCGGTGTTGGACGTGCTTTAAAATTTAGAAAGCTTACTCCTCGGTTTATTAGTCCGTATCAAATTTCTGACAAGGTATGGACTGTTGCATATAGGGTGGCTTTTCCACCTAATCTATCGAATTTGCATGATGTGTTCCATGTGTCTCAACTCCCAAAGTATATTTTAGATCCATCTCATGTGATTCTGATGGATGGTGTGCAAGTGAGGGGTGATCTTACTATTGAGACCATACCTGTGAGGATCGAAGATCGTGAAATAAAGAAGCTGAGGACAAGGAAATTGCTCTTGTGAAAGTATTTTAGGGAGCAACTGTCAGAGAGAATGCACGTGGGAATTAGAGAGTAAGATGCGAGAGTCTTTCCCATAGTTGTTTGCATCAGGTAATTTTCGAGGACAAAAATATTCTAAGTGAGGGAGAGTTGTAATGCCTCGAATATTATATTTTCTATTTAATTATGTTGTTGTGATTTATTTGGTGCAATAGATAGTTTGATGGCTTGTTGTGGGGTAGTGTTTGATTACTAAGATAATTAGAATTATTAGTAAATTGGATAATTAGTTATAATTATTTTGATTTATTTTAATTATTAAATAGGGATGATAGTTGGTGTAGAGGCACAAAGGGTGTAACTGTAAAGTTGTGTAGAATAAGTGAGGACAAGAATAGGATAACTAAATAAGGGTCCAAGTGGTAAGAAGGACTTAAGGTAAAAGTGAAGCTGAGGTAATCAATCTGTACAATTGTATTTTGAAGAGAAGAGGAAGAGCTGAGGCAAGGAGAACCATTTTTGAAGCTTAGGAACCGTCAATCCCAATAAGAGTGGGGTTCCATCTTTCTAAGGGTTTTGTATAGTGATGAGTATGTCAAAATTAAGATTTCCTTGGTTGTTGTGTGTTCCTGTTCTGATTCAATTTGGGGTTTTTGTAAAATATGATAATATGGTGAATCTATGACTAATTTAATGAATTTTTTATATTGTCATTCCATGAATTGATACCCATAACATGTATATTGATGTGCAATTGTTGTATGATTAATATGTGTCAAATTATGTGATTTTATTAATGTATCCATATTAGAATCGCATGGAAATTGGGACTGCTTCAGTGCAGAAATCGCAACAGCGATGTTGCTTTCAAGCACGCTTCGCACGGCGAGCCTCTTGTGTCGTCGGGTGAGAGCATTCTCCCAAGCATCGCCAGGCGAGGGAGCAAGAGAAGGAAATGGAAGAATTGGGTTCTCCTAGAAAATGTATGGAAGTGTTGGCTTCTCATACGCTTCATCGGGCGAGCCTCTGATGATAGACCCAATCGTTGGGCGAGACTCAGGCAAAGTAGAATTGTTTTGAAAACTTTAAAATCCATAACTTTTGACTCGAGTGTCCGTTTGATGCACCGTTTGAACCTTAGAAAAGATAAAAATAATTTTGTATCTTATAAAAATACTTTTGAACCCAGTTGATGATTATTTGTTAGGGACTTATGCTCTTCTGTTTATAATTATGTATGTTATTTTGAGATATATGGATGTACTTATATACGATAATGATGTGTGATGTTGTTTGGACTGTATGATTGGCATGTTGTATGTGTGAGAAGATGGTGGCCATATTGGTGTGTTGCATTGATATATGTAGATATCAATGTGTGTTTTTTTGTTGCATGGTTGTGTCACATGCATTTCCTATTGGGGACTTTGGTCCTCTTTGTCGGCTTTGATCCTAGATGGCGTAGATCGGGAGTGATGTGAACCTTATCTTTCATGATGTGGGTTGGATCTAATCCTACATGACATGGATCGGGAGTGAGGTGAACCAAACTTTTTTCGATATCTTTGGCTCTAGTCCTAGATAGCGTGGATACATGAGCGATATTGGTACCACATGCATTGAGTATGTGAGTCGGTCTCATTGCATTGCATTGTTGTTAACATGATGTTTGAGTTGTGTGATTGGTGTATGTACTACATAACGATTGTTGATATGTGTGATGAATATGCATGATTTCATAGTTGTTATGTAGTAAGATAATTTATATTCATGGTGTGAATGTGTGAGATGTGGAATGTATGACTATGCATGATTATGTTCTCAATATACTTATTATTATACATTATATTATATTGTTTTGATATCCCACCCTTCTTTTGGAATGATATAATTTATACGGCATCGTGCAGATAATTAAGAGTAGTCCGAGGCTGCAAGGATCGGAAGAGGTTGCTCTTCGCTTACTTTTGAGTCGTTTTCATTGCTCTGATATGTAACACCGGGGGGATAAACGCTTTATTGTTTTGTTTGATTTTGAATGATTTGTTTGGAGTCTTATGAACTCTTTAGTATTGGAATAAAAGTTGGTGTATAGTAGATAAGAAGTATTTGATATGAAATGTGATTCTTTTCCGCTGCTTAATAAAGGTAAATTTGAAGATTATGATTGGTTATTTTGTTAATCCACAATTGTGTTATGTATCTGATAGTTAGTATGAGTAGGTTATTGTATGTTTGTAAAAATGTAGCACCCTAAACATTTGTTAAATTATCTTAAAATTACTTTGATATTTATTTTTTATTCGCCTAGTAGTTTTGGGGTGTTCCACCATTCAACGTAAATATGTCTTAGTCATGGGAATATTTCTCGAACAACACATCTTATATTAGTATTCAATCCACACACTCTTGATATTGATGTGTAGTTTGGATGTCCTTTTGTTAGAATAAGCATGTTGGGACATGGTTCAATGTGCATTAATAAATGGTAAAATTGTGATAATTCCATGCATACACAACATATGCTAATCAACAAACAAAATAGGATATATGTACTCAAAATATATATATGTTCAATATGGGCAAAACTAATAGTAGGGGAGTAGAGACGACAAGAAGTTTGAGAGTATCCTGCATGTATCTGAAACTAGATATGAACTCACTTAGGTATGTATCATACCTTATGCAATACAATTTGATCCAACATAATAGATGAAAATATATTCAACCATGCATTTGTCTTGGTTAGGGAGCATAGTTCTAAAGCAACACACCATACAATAGTAGTCTATCCATATGCCTTTGATATGGCTTTGTAGTAACAAGTCATTTCATTAGAATGGAGACGTTGGCATGGGGCTCAATATTTGGGTAATCATGTTCGAACTTCCATCTAGAATTTTATCTTTCCTATAGGGCTTTGGTTTTGTTGCTTGTCTCATTTATTATCTTAGAATTGAGTGCAATGCCTTTTAAATGAAGTTTGGTATTAAAATCGTATTTTTGTATGCATAAATCAAATTATTTGTTATAGAGTGTAATAATATGATTTAATTCAATTACTCAATTTTTGGATCAAAAACTATATTTGAGATTGGTTGAAGTCACATTATTATTAGAATCTCAAAGCATCTTTAAAATTGTTTAAAAAAATGAGATTTTAGGTGTGTGATTCGAATCACACATCCTATGACTCGAATAAAATGAAATAGAGGCTTTTAGAAAAAATTTATACTATCATGATTTGACTCAAAATATGCATTTGATTTGTCTCACAAAACTCTGTGATTGGACTCATACTTTCATGATTCAAATCATGGGTCAAATTATGAGCTGAATTTTTCCAATGTCTTGTTTGATTCAAATCAAAGATTCCATGACTCAAATCATACTTCTGATTTGATTTGACTCACAGTTTTTATGAGTCAATTCACAAAAATGGGTTTCTTATATGTTTTTAGATCTTGTTCCAAATTAGTTTCTGACTTTACTCAAATTATACATGTACTTACGACACGAATCAAATATCATTTTCACTCCTTTTAATGCATAACCTCAAGCAGCTATATATTTTTATTTTCTCTCTCCCTCACCAGATTATTGGAAGTGATTATTGTGATGGTAATCATAAATTTGAATTTTTTTCTTTCTAAAACCATGGAAACCCACTTTCAAAGAACACCTTTTCAAATATATCTTTTGCATTTGATTCATAATCAACCTCTAGTAAGATTAAAATCAGTTACTTCCTAATTATTAAAAAATATGATATCTATTATAGGGGAGCTTAAATCTTTATTGATATTTATGAAGTTCATGAGTTGCAAGTAAAGATTGAGATTGTATGGTGGTGCTGGAGTTTGGCTATCTTGCAAGAAAAAGAAAAAGTATTTTCTCAAGGTTACTTCGGTAGAGATGTGAGTGTTGGACTTGAGTATTCACACACAAGAGGGGCGTGTGAATTGTGTGGTTTGTAAAAATATGGTTTTAGTTTAAAAACATTTTCGAAAAAACTAAGCAGCGGAAATTTAATTGCGGAAATTAAATAGTTAAGAAAAGAAGAAGAACACAAGGAGTTATAGAGGTTCAGTAAAATTAAAAGGACCTACTCATCTCCCCAAGAATTGAGCGTTAGATTTACCAATAATATTTGATAGTTTTTAGTAGGAAAGACTTATGAACCCCAATATACAAGGAAATGATGGTTGATCTTCAACCAAATATTACAAGACGGTAGATATGGGAGTTTTAATATTTTCTTCAATATATTGTTTAGAGTGAAGTGGTCAATCTTCCTTCCCAATGGTGGACTGAGGTTTTCTAAAAAAGGAATTTGTAATCAATGCATTTTGCTATTAGCTAATCGATTAGACATAAATGCTAATCGATTAGATGCTTAAAAAGAATGATTATAAGTTCTCAAAATAGAAGTTTAAGACATATAGTCATTGTATAGAATCAATGTGCATTCAAACTAGGTTGAGACTCAAGTTTGTGAATTTATAATCGATTGGAAAAGTAAAAAAATTTCCCATTACTATTTTGACTTCTCCTAATTCATCTGATACAACTTCCATATGTTTTTTAAATATTTTTCTTTTGGTAAAGCATTTTGAAAAAATGATTTAGTGGGTGTGTGTGTCCGTGTGTTCTTATAGCCTTATAATTT
Source organism: Vicia faba (assembly GCA_948472305.1). Taxonomy (NCBI): domain Eukaryota; kingdom Viridiplantae; phylum Streptophyta; class Magnoliopsida; order Fabales; family Fabaceae; genus Vicia; species Vicia faba. The sequence continues at coordinate 539,797,114 of OX451741.1, forward strand.
TACGGAAAATCCTTTTTTGTTACATAAGTTCAATTATTTACTAAATTAGGAGATTACCTCCTTTTCTACAAGCCCTCTGTCAAATAGTATCTTTTGTGTTAACACTGCTTGAGATCACTCGAGTCTTTAGATAATCTCCACTTTGTTTTCCTTCTTCAGATAATCAAGTTCATCAAACCATAACACATGGGTTTCCATCTTTAGCAAATTAAGTATCGTGCTTGACTTATCGTTAGTTTTCCTTATAGTTGTCATCATCAAAAGTGGATGTCTTGGTTAAAGGCCTATCACCTGTAAAATAAGGTTCCACATTCTCCCACTTTTTTATGATGATAATTTATCTCTCAAGGGAGGTGGTAAAATAACAATATGAATATATATATTTGGAGTGATAAAAATCCCCCTGAGTAGATAGAGAATATACCCTCCCCTAAGAGTGTACTTCACCTCCTTTATCAAAATCAAAAAGGCGGGTAAAGATGCATTGCGAGAAATAAATATTAAAAAGAAAGGCATTTTAGACATTTAAGAAGAAGAAAGACATCATACTATATTATCTTTGAAAATTCAAAGATACATGAATGAAAATTTTGCGGAATTTTAAAAGTACAAGAATGGAAATACAAAATTGAAATCACATAAGTGAGCCTATTATATGCCATAATTTTAACCATTCCTTGCTATGGGTTTTTTTACGTCCTCTGTTATTGTGTGGCAGAGACTAAGGATTTTATCTATCTTGGTGTTCTCATTCCCATTGGGTCATCTTCTTCTCCTTCCTTAAATTATGAGTCTTCTTCTATTACTTCATTGTTTACGCAGATTCTAATTTCTCTTAGGCCAGTGTATATGATTATGTGTTTTGTTGGGTCTTCTTATTCTCCCAAGGGATTTATGTTGAAGGTAGATAGAAGCTTTTAGATCAAATTTCCTTATGGTAGTCTAGCATATGGGATATCCTTATATCTGATAATGTGTTTGGATATCCCTTCCATCTAGTTGGTTGGGATTTCTTAGGTTAGGAGCCACAGGGGTACTATGTCTTCTCTAATCACATGGATTTTATTTATAAATCGAAACAAGATCCTGGTGATAAGGTAAAGGAGAATTCTAACTTTTGGCTTCAGCTGAGTGGATATGGAGGGCACTTTCTTCTTTTCCATGGGGTTTATTACAATAGAGTTGATAACAATATAATGTTTCAAGTTTTTAAAGCTTATTGGTTTATCTAGAGTGTAGGTTAATCCTTCAAAAGCTAGTTTAAAAATTATTCCGATATGGTCCTTGTGAATGACAATTTCTACTCCTTTGTAAGAAGTTTTGAGGGAGGTTCCTATGAGTTTCAGTTTGAGATAGAATTCTCTCACTAAGTTTGGGAATGTTTTTCCTGGTGTTTGGGTAAAAGTTCCTTGAGTAAGGCTTGTCATATTTAGTGATATGTCTTGTGACTATTTAGCAGACTTGGTTCAAAGTACCATGATTTAATTACTCTCTTGGTTAGTATTGTCACCTTTTCCTTTTCTTTGGGATTAATTATGCCAGTGAGGAAGAGACGCTTTGGTATTTTCTTGGGTTGTTTTCTCGAGGATACAATGGTATATTTTATGGCAAGAGAAAATATCTTCACACAAAATAAGGAATATAGGAAAGTAAGAATGAGATGCAAGAAGAGTGAGAATGATGTAACTTTTTATAGTGTGCCTTCTGGATTATTTGAGCATGTGGAATAATCAATCTTTAAGTGTAGATTATGATGTTCAAAAACCAAATCCATAATCTCCTTTTTTGAATCTTCTAATCAATTAAATTTTGCTTTAATCGATTATATTCTTAAATGTATTAGATTTTGGTGAGATCCTCATAAATGTTGATATTTGATTTACTTGACGTGCAAGGCATGCTTGGATTTGATCTAAAAATACATATGCCAAGCTTTTCTAATTAGTTATCAATATGTACTAGTCAGTTAGGATGTCGTATTTCGGCCTTCATTATGAATATGTTGGTCATTTTTCTCAATTTTCCATTCTAATGCACCCCATTTCATTGTTTGCACCCCTTTTGCTAGAAAATACTAAAAGAGCTCATTTTTTGTTGGTTAGAAATGGTTTAGTTTAAATGTTCAAATAATTAAAGTAATTATTTTAAGGGTTTAATTATATTTTCCTGATTATTTCAACCTTAAATTTTTTTACTTCTTTTATCAATAATTTTTTGATAAATATTTCCCTAAAGGGAAGACATGTTATGATGTATCCTTCTGCACACATTGTTTGATGTAATAGTTGGTAAATCAAAAAAATGGATAAGACCATTATAGACTTGTTCATTCAATTGATTATTTTAGAACATCAATTTTGAAATACTCTCAAACCTTTTTCTTTGATCACAACGATTGAAATTTGCCATCATCGTTCATCTCCTAAATCAGATAATTTCATAAATAATGTATACTTCTAGACTATACTGATACTTTATAAAACTTCTTTAAATAATATTTTAGAATTCAAGCTACAAAGCATTCCTGCAAAACACTTAAGGTTTAACTTTTAGTGCCCATATCATTTTCTTGGGCACATGAGCATTAGTCATAGAAGATCTAAGGTGATTACCTTTAGATGTTTTTAGTTTAAAGAAAAAATATTTCAAGTGTCCAATTTTCTTACAGTGAGTGCATTTATATACTAGAGACCTCTCTATTTTAAGATGTTCATTTTCCAATCTTGAAAATGTATCTCCCTTGTTGGATGCATTTGAGCATATTCTATCTTCTTTGTTGGAAGATGATTCTTTCATGTTTCTCCCCGAAGTTGATGTTTCTCCTCTTATTCTTTGTTCAAATATTGAAGAAACTTCTTCATCTTCTTTTTCGTTCCTGGAACATGAGGATCCATCATCTGATGTTGATCGTTCAATGACTGAGTACATTATTTTGAAGGTATGGTTAGAGAAAGACGAGGATGATAATTCTTCAGTTTGGATTTGTTCATCTTTAAGTAGTTGAATTATCTCGTTCATTTTTTCTATGATTTCCTTCCTTATAGATTTTTTCTGAAATTCATGAAGGCTCTCATCTATAGATTTAAGACTTGGATTAATTTTCCAATTCTTAATTCTTAGATATTTATAAGTAAAACAATTTCCAACAAAAGTTCTTATATTTCTAAAAATAGAAAGACATTCATCACTAGTATGTTCTTCGCCTCATGTGTTCATCTTCTATAGTTTGATACTTGGAGAAAATCCATATATCTCTGTCGCGTCTAGGATTTTCATCGAAGAGTGAAGGAGTCGGAAAGAAGAGTCGCCATCATTTTTATTTATCCCAAGAGGGGGAAAGGAAACACTGAGTAAACCTAAAGAAGGGAAAGAGCATGGTCTTGTGACCACGAGAATGGGTAAGGAAGTCAATTACGCGAGTGGAAGGTATTATCATCCCTCACGTCTGTGGTACTCCACAGGATTCACTCAAGTTTGTTCTAATCTAATGGTGTATAAACATATAAATCTTAAGGCTAAATGAATGCATCCAAAGTATATACCAAAATAAATTTTTTATTAGTTGTGCTCGTCGCACTTGGGAACCTTTGTGCCTACGTACCACGTTTCATGCAATAGGGGAACAGGGTGCTCGTAGTTCACCTAAAAAGGTGTTTTGGTTTGTTGTGTTTTTTTTAATGAAAAATGCTAGCGAAACATGTCCTTTTTGAAAAGTTTTTTAAATAAAAAGTCTTAAGACAAAAATATTTGAATTGGTTGGTATTTTTTACCTTTAAAAAGGATTTGTGTAATGTTAGAGTGTTTTGACATTTTCTTAAGAAATAATTTTTAGTTTTAACATGGATGCAAAATAGAAAGACTAGGAAAAAGGGGATCTCAATCCTATAAGTTGTCATGCTTGTGGACCTAAAGTTGGGATTATGGGGAGATCTACCTAATGTTGTCATGCATGGATAGCCAACCTAAGGTCTATTTTGTTCAAACTTAGAAAATAATGAACCAAATACATCCTATGGGGATCATGGAAATCTCAGAAAAGATAAGAAGAAGGAGAAGAGGAAGAAACAAGCAATCAAATACTTAGATAAGTTATGAAAGTGAGCAAACATCATATAACGCACTTAGATAATATACCAAGAAAATACCTACTTAAATAAGGAAGTAACACATAAACAATCATGTATATAGGTGGATACCTAAATAAGTAATCAAGCGGGAATAGAGATGGAAACACATCAATCAAGTATACATTTATAAGGGTAGATACCTAAGAAAGAAATAAAGTATGATAAGAGATGGCAATACATCAAGTAAGCAAGCATATACGTGGAGACCTAAACAAGCAAGCAAGTAGTAGAAGAAATGAAAAAACATCAAACAAGGATGATAGCACATCAAGAATTAATGATGGTGATACATCAAATAGAAGATGAAGAGGGATAAATGGAAAAAAAATCAAGCATACATGTATTAAGATGACAAAATATCAAGTCTCAAAGAAAAGAGAAGTATAATAAAACATCACTAAACACATAAGTCAATGTGATAAAACACATAAGAGATGGAGATCTCACAACCAAACTTGAAGAAGTGAAGAAGGAAAGTAAGAGAGAAATGATACTCAATCAAAGAGGAATGGCATAAAATCACATCAAATTATGGTGTTAGTTATGTTCCTGACATGATATATTCCTTAGATTATCCTAAGAATATCAACAATGGTCAGGAAGTAGAAGATATTGCCTAACTATGCAAGTGGAAGGTCAAGTGTGCATTTAGAAGATAAAACTTAAACACATGTCAAAAGCATCAATAAAAATAAGAGAATAGAGGTAGATACCTAAGTCTAACATGCTTCAAGAAATCACAAATCATCATTAAGGGATTACATGTTAACAAACATCATCTAAAACAAACAAGTAGGCATAGTAGAAAGAAATTAAGTGTAGTTAAGTGACAAGATAAGACTTGTATCTCAAGTAAGTGGAAACCCATGGATAGGCAATGATATGGCATCAAGAGTAGATAAATAAAATATGGAGACATCCCTATGGGTCATGCTTCGAGGGTATGGATGTAGGAGCCATGAAAGAGAACAATTAGGCAAATACAGTAGCTAGTGAAGAATTAGGAGCTAAGTTCCTAACATGTCATGTTATAAGTAAATGAAGTGAAGTGAAAGAGATGAGTAAGTGTACAACTCAGGAGTGAAAACATTATAAACTCATCATTATAACATAAACACACTTGAGAAAGATTCACAACACAATCATACAAAGAAAGGATCACAATCAACCCTAAATGGACATAAGTCCTCATGCATTGCTAACAAGAAAACAAATTAGAAAATAAGAGGTAATGTGAAGAAGAAGAATAATGGGTAAACATAGACATTTTATACACTTATAACAAACCTCATGTTTAAGAATAAGTTCAATTAGTCATTAAAAACATGGTTCAAACACCAAAGTACACAAACTAGCATCAATCAAAGTTATGATGTAAAGTGGAAACAAGTGTGTGATCAATTGAACATGGAATAACATGTAAATTAAGAGTGAATTTAGAATAAAGAATTAGAGGTTAAAATAAACTATTTACCTATAAACATTTCTAAGGTATCACTACTAAAGCACATACGAAGGTTAGTGCAAGAATTGGTCAAAACCACACCCTAACATACTCATAAAGGCAAGTGAAGCACGAGAAAGGGTTAGATGAAGAGGGAACATGATTAGAGGGTGTTAAAGCACATAGGTCAGTAGAAAATGACCTCTAATATTACACATTCGAACATCACAAGCAAAGAGAGAAAGTTGCACATAAAACACACAAAGGAAGTTACCAAATGAGGCAAGTGAGTGTGTTCAAATTCAAATAAGTAAAGATCGAATGTTGAAAGAATAATTGAATAATTATGGAAATTGTTACTTGTATAATAAGTTAACTCAAGATGGGTTTCAATTGTAACCATGAATAAGATGAAACTTCATGCACAAATAAAGTCACATAACTTGATGAAAAACATCATTCAAGATGGATGGTACTTATCTTAGATCAAACAAGATTGATGAAGATCAAGTAAAAGTGAAATGATTACTTAAATGTCATAGGGTGTGATACGGTGGGAAAGAACTGACTGTTTTTGGAATGCTGATTTGCGTTTTGCGTTTGTTTTTGCAAAATGTCACGGTAAGCAAGAGTCGCCACCGATTTTTATTTTATCCAACAAGGAAAGGAAAAAAGCACTGAAAAATTCCTTTTTGAGATATTTCTCGGGTCCAGCGGGTAGATTATATAAAGGGAAGGTGTTAGCACCCTTTCTATCAGTGGTTATCCACAGGCTCTTAGGTACTTGCTCAAAATGTTTTCAAAATTTTGCTTTCTTTGTGTTTATGGGTTTGAAGAAGTTTTTTGTTTGAAAGGTGTAAGTGTGAAAAGTTTTGTTTTTGAAAGAGCAAGTATCTAAGAACCATCTACCTACTCGAAAAAGGAATCTTTCTATGCTATCTTACTTTAGACAATGGTATCCCACTATTGATGAGTAGGTAGCACCGTCGTTGGAGTTTTAAGGGTCAATTCGAATTTAGGGACTTACGGTCACCAAAGCAATGTTAGGACACTTTAGTGGTAACCCTAATGTCTTAGATCATTTGTTTTGAGGCAACAATATCCGAGGCAACAGTTTCGAGGCAACTATGATCTTTGGACAAGAGGGCGACCTCTAAAGTAACCTATACTTAATGACTGTATACGAAGGCAACCAAGTGGGGTGTACCCTAAGAGTGCGCATGTGCGAGTGTGTCGTTTTCAGTTAATTTTATCTTTGTACATGTCAATGGTTATCTAAGTTGATTTTAGGTTAAACATCCATTCTTGTTATGCATACCTATTATCAAACATCTAATAGTTATATTTTGTGGAAAATAAATTGCGGAAATTAAATTACAAGGCGTCGGGTATTTACATCGCCAAAAGCAACCCTTTGAAATTTAAATGCGGAAAATAAATGAAGCGATAAAAATAGTCCTAATTATCTATTACATTCCGGAAACAAATACAATATTGAATAAAATAGATCGCGTGCGGGAAATTAAATCGAATGCGAGTTCTAGGGTTTTGACCCTTTGTTATTAAAGAAAAGATTTTTTGGTTATTTTTGACTTTTAAGAAATAAACTATCCTAAATTAATTATTAAATTAAATTAATTAAACTAATTAATAAAAATAAATATTTTTTGGGTTTTTAGTATTTAAAGAAATAAAAATAAATTTAATCAATGTTAATAAAAACCTAATTATGTCTAAGTTAATTTTAATTATTTTACAAAAAGGTATTAAAATTATTGTCTTATTAAAGGCCTAAATTAATTAAATAAACATTTATTAATAAAAAATAAAAATTTGATTTTAATGAAGAAAAATATTATTTTTGTGATTTTAATTTTATTAAGAAAAAGAATTGATTGGTTAATTAATATTAAAGCAAACAATTAAATAAAATAAAAAAATGAAATAGAAAGAGTTAGGGGTGTGGGCCTGATTAGAGGTGTTTGAATTGGAATTCCATGGCCCAATAACATGCTGGCCTGGTGGACTTTTTGGATCCCCTGTGCGCTGGTTGACTTGGTCCCATGGTAGACCATCATCTTGAATCACCAGATCTGGCCTGGGGCCATCTGGCGCTTGATTGAGTGAGGGAGTATGGTAGGCTATGTGCTTGGACCTACATGTGATAACCTGTAGAAAAAATACAAAGAGCATTTGGAGGACCTGGGATTCGAACCCAGGTCCTATACGTGACTGCCAGCTCCCCTTTCCACTAGGCCATTCGCTTCATTTTGTTAATCATATAAGAACAAAACATAATATGGGAAAATACATTAATATACCAGAATATAAAAAAAAGTGCGCGAAGATTTAAATGGTCCACTAAGGATACAACACGCCATCGTCTTCTTCCTCACGCCCCTGTAACTGTACCTACGGATTTAGATTCGCAGCTAAATTCGTAGGTCAATCCCAAAATCAATTCTAGGCCATAAAAAAGACCCCCAAAGGTATGGTTAGGTTCGTATCTCTCTCCTGAGTGCAACCATGTCCATCACGAGATTCAATTTCACCTGCAATGCAAATCCCTAAAATCTAACACGAAACCCTAACCATGCTATTATGAGATTATAGTCCATATAAATGAAATCAAATATTGCCAAAAGCTTAGAATTCTCATGAGAGTCACAAACATATCAAAGATTTGCCAGGAAGATGCAAGAGTAGAGAATTAAAGTTTTGAAAACAGGGCCAAGAAATGGGACACTTACAGCGCATTTTGATGTGTATGAGAGCTTGCTTTGGATTGATTCTGACTCAGTGAACCTCCAGCAATCGATTGGTGTCAAGCTTTGCTTTTGAAATTGCCTCTAGACACGATTTTGGTTTTCAACTTTTTGTCACTTTTTCCAAGTTTTGTTTGGTTGATTCTTGCAGCCTCTAGCCTCCAATTTCATGTTCTTTGACTTGTATATGTAATGTGGGATGTATTAGGTTAACATTTGTGGATTGAATCCTTGCACATCAATGCCATGAGATTTGATTTGATCCACGATTGAAAGCTTACCTAATTTGTCAAAAATCCAATCTTTTTGCACATGGAATGCTTGATACGAGTTTGATGATGATATTGATGATGATTAAGTCCTGAAAATAGAAAAAGATCTCATGTAATCAAGTTTTGGGATTTTATTTGATTTAAATTGATTTAAAATGAAATAATTCAATAAAAAATAAAATAAAATAATAAAATTGATAAATAGACACAAGGATGAAGCTAGGACCCGTGTGAAATGTGGAAAGTTCAATTCAAGTGGAAAAGAATGGGCCCATTTTAAAAAATTTGATGTTTTGGGGATAGTTTACTTTTGGCAATTTTGCAAAGATGCCCAACTTCAACAATGCATAACTTCTTCAATTTTAAACTTTTGGAAGTGTTATTGGACTTTTTAGAAATCTTGAGATGTTATCTAACCAACCCTTTTGGTCTCATCTCATTTTTATATTCCATGCTCAAGTTATAAGCTTTGGAAAAAAAGATTTTTTGTTGACTTTCAAAAATGACCTATAATGTCCAAATTTATAACTTCTTGTGAGTGCATTTTTTGACCTCTGGGTATGAAGATGGATTGGAGGAAATTGATTCCTCTTCAAAATGAGCTTTGGATGGGTCATTTCTCATAAAGCATGAGAAAGTTATGCTTGGTCAAAGTTGGTTTGACTTTTCCTACAAAACCCTAATTTAGCAACTTTTGAGTCTTGATGAATTTTGAGCAATACTTGATGAATCATGATAAACCCTTGATCAAATGATGAAATATCCTTCAAAATAAGAATTTTGACAAAAAATCTTGAAGTTTGACTGTTTATAGGTCACAGTTGACTTTTGCCCTAGCATTGTCGATTTTTGGACCCTTTGAGCAATTGACTGAGCAAACTTCCTCTGCAAGGCTTGAAATTTGACATGGATGACCTTGAGAACATATTAGGACATTGGGGAGAACTTGAGGTCATTTGGACTCAAGGATCTTGATGCAACACAAAACCCTAATTTGGGGTTGACTGCCTTAGGAGATGATTTGTCTGACCCACTCTTGAGCAAACTTGAGCAACTTGGAGATTTTTCTTGCAATGTTTTGAGAAATATGGGAGGGAAACTTTTGGGGTACAACAGCGGCCCCTGTTCAATCTTCTTAAGCCTGAGGATATAAATTGGCTTTCGTGCCTTTCGTGATCCGAAGGTGGAAGATGATTGAACATTAGAGTGCCCAGTAATTTGCACTCGCATGAAGTGATCTCAGCCTGGTGATAGAAATGAGCTTACAAATGCCATTTAGAGACTGTTGATAGGAGGTATGAACTTTGACTGGAATAAGAATCAGGGAGATCTTAGCGTCGATCTGACTGAACCAGAGAAGGTCTTGGATTAACTTTGACTGGATAAGAATCGAAAAAATCTTAGAATCGATTTAACTGAACCGGAAGAATGTCTTGCAATATCTTCAACTGGAATAAGAATCAGGGAGATCTTAGCATCGAACTGACTGAACCAGAGAAGGTCTTGGATTAACTTTGACTGGATAAGAATCAGAAAAAATCTTAGAATCAATTTAATTAAACCAGATGAAAGTCTTGGAATATCTTCAACTGGAATAAGAATCAGGGAGATCTTAGCATCGATCTGACTGAACCATAGAAGGTCTTGGATTAACTTTGACTGGATAAGAATCAGAAAAAAATCTTAGAATCGATTTAACTGAACCAGACGAAAGTCTTGGAATATCTTCAACTGTAATAAGAATTAGGGAGATCTTAGCGTCGATCTGAATGAACCAAAGAAGGTCTTGGATTAACTTTGACTGGATAAGAATCAGAAAAAATCTTAGAATCAATTTAACTGAACCAGACAAAAGTCTTGGAATATCTTCAACTGGAATAAGAATCAGGGAGATCTTAGCGTCGATCTGACTGAACCAGAGAAGGTCTTAGATTAACTTTGACTGGATAAGAATCAGAAAAATCTTAGAATCGATTTAACTGAACCAGACGAAAGTCTTGGAATATCTTCAATTGGAATAAGAATCATGGAGATCTTAGCATCGACCTGACTGAACCAGAGAAGGTCTCAGATTAACTTTTACTGGATAAGAATCAGAAAAATCTTAGGATCGATTTAACTAAACCAAACGAAAGTCTTGGAATATCTTCAACTGGAATAAGAATCAGAGAGATCTTAACATCGATCTTACTGAACCATAGAAGGTCTCGGATTAACTTTGACCGGATAAGAATCAGAAAAATCTTAGGATCAATTTAAATGAACCAGACAAAAGTCTTGTGAGAGCATCTTTCTGAGGAATCCGCTGAAACAACCCTCAAATAGATGTAGTTTTTGAGGGGACTACCAAGTCATATAAGTAGTCAACGGTGTTTATTGATTCGTCTTTCCCTGAAAAGGTAAAGAGTTAGTCACATGCAATGTCATGATGTATGAAATGCATGATATATATCAAGCAATGATGCTCTCAAAATAAATGAGATTGTGTGGTATGATGCGTATATGCCTGTATCATGATGTATGGAAATGTAATGTTTCTAGCTGGGGAAAATAAATCCCGGATAGCTGCTGAAGAATAGAGCTGGATTCTTTGTTTACGCTAGGGATGGCGAACAAAGAGAATAAACCTGCAGGAGAGGATGACTCCGTTGGGGGAATAAACTGATGAGGAGATTACTCTGTGGGGAAGAGATGTTCTGCTGAAGATTCCACTAATAAATTATGTCGGGATGAATTATCGTTGCTTGGTGATATTGAATCCTATTGGGGATTGAATTCTTGTTTATGAAAGGAAAGAACTTCGTTGAGGATGATCTCCGGTTGCGACTTCTCTGGGAATAACCTTTTAGACTCTTACGGGGATAATCCTTTGAGTTTTACTGGGAATGATCCTTTGAACTCGCTGGGGAGATTTATTTTTATACTCCGCTGGGGATAAACTTCCAGAGTCTACTGGGGATAATTCTTCAATTACACTAGGGAAGCTTTTTTAGACTGCGCTGGGAAAATTTTAACTCCACTGGGGATATCTTGTATTTTATCGGGGAACATTCTTATACTCCGTTGGGGAATATTAAGACTGCCGGGGATATCAAGCCTTTTTAGTGCTGATGGTAGATAAACTCTACTTGGGGAGAATATTACCGATTCATTCACAGTTGCAAGTCTCAGCTGGGGAGAGCTTTCATTACTGTCTTACTCTGTGGGGAGTGAAGGTATCCTAGCCATATTCTTCAGCTGAATCTACCTTTGTACCTGGTGGACAGAGAAACTGTATAGTTTGGACCATTTTTATTGTCCCTGTTTCTGATGTTACCCGTAATCGTCTTTTGTTTCGTATGTAAATATTCATGAGCAGTAATTAATGTCAAATGCATATATCAAAAATGAATATTGGATGTTCTTTGCAAATCAAAACAGATAAAGAAAAAAAAACAGTTTGAAATTTCTTTGAAAATGAATTGTATTGATTTTGAAGTTTGGCCCGTAAATAGGCGTTTTTGTACAAGAGGTTGGCGTCCTAGTAAGACAACGCCGCCGAATAATAGAATTTACATAATTTATGAAAAACTAAACAAAACAGCTATGTGAATGATCCCACTGGGTTCCAACTCTGCTATTGCCTTTATGTCCTCGAGTATCTCATCACTTTGCTATTGGTTGAAGGTAGATCAGATTGATTAGTGCCATCCGAGCTTGATAGTCGATACCAAAGTCTGGATGCAAGATGATCCAATGAGACATAGTGTTACATTTTAATCCCTAATTTTTTCCTGGACCGCCCTTTCGGGTTTTCAGTCCACCGGGATACCCATTTTTGCCCAAGCCGCCTTTTCAAGTTTTCAAATTGCCGGGTGTACAGTTTTTTTTCATTTTCATCCCTTATTTTTGCCCGAACCCTTTTGGTTCGCCGGGAAGCCCTTATTTTTGCCTAGGCCAGTCAACCTAGCGGGTCTTTGATTATGCGTAGTATTTATTCACTATGTCTGCATTGACGGGGTGAGGAAGGTCGTCACCATCCATGATGGTTAGAATCATAGCTCTGCCTGAGAAAATATTCTTAACCACAAATGGCCCTTCGTAAGTAGGGGTCCATTTGCCCATGGGATCACCTTGAGGTAAGATAATGCGCTTGATTACCAGGTCCCCGACTTGATACTCCTGTCGTCTAACTTTCTTTTTAAATGCCTTGATCATCCGCTTTTGATACGTCTGGCCATGACAAATAGCAGTAAGTCTCTTTTCGTCGATTAAGTTCAGTTGATCAAGTCGGGTCTGAATCCAGTCATCTTCGTTCAAACTTGCATCCTTCATGATCCGAAGAGAGGGTATATGAACTTCAATGGGCAAGACTGCCTCCATGCCATAAACCAAGGAATAGGGTGTCTCCCCTGTTGACGTCCGTGCTGAGGTACGGTACCCAAGTAGAGCAAATGGTAACATCTCATGCCAGTCTTTGTATATTACTGTCATCTTCTGCACAATCTTCTTAATATTCTTATTAGCCGCTTCTACAGCCCCATTCATCTTCGGCCGGTAAGGAGAAGAGTTGTGATGATGTATCTTGAACTGCTTGCAGAGCTCAGTGATCATCTTATTATTGAGATTTGTACCACTGTCCGTAATGATCCCTCTGGTACACGGTATCGACAGATCAAATTGTGCTGAATGAACCGTGTCACGACGTTCTTGGTTACAGTAGCAAAGGAAGCTGCTTCAACCGACTTTGTAAAGTAATCAATAGCTACCAGGATGAAACAATGTCCGTTAGATGCCATAGGTCTGATCTCGCCGATCATATCAATGCCCCACATTGCAAAAGGCCAAGGAGATGTCAAGATGTTTAGAGGAACTGGAGGTACGTGCACCTTATCAGCATAGACTTGGCACTTGTGACATGTCCGAGAATGCTGATAACAGTCGGCTTCCATTGTGGACCAATAATATCCTGCCCGTAGGATCTTCTTTGCCATGGTATGTCCACTGGACTAAGTTCCTAAAGTACCTTCATGTAACTCTGTCATGATCCTTTCTGCTTCGTTCTTATGCACACATCGCAGTAGGGTCGAATCATGGTTACGCTTGTAAAGGATGCAATTGCTGATGAAGAACTTCGCTGCGAACCTCCTCAGATATTTCTTGTCATTAACAGATGCACCTTCGGGGTATTCCTGAGCCTCAAGGTATCTCTTCACCTCATGAAACCAGGGTTTGTCTGCTACCTCTTCAGTCTTAGTATCACAACAATGTGCAGGTTCGTCCAATCTTTCAATGATAATTCGGGGAGCTTCATTGTTCCAGTTGACTTTGAACATAGAAGACAACGTAGCCAGCGCGTCCGCCAACTGATTCTCCTCTCTAGGGAAGTGTTCAAAGGTTATTTCCTCAAAATGTGGGAGCAACGTCAACACATACTCCTTATAAGGAATAAGATTTGGGTGTTTTGTATCCCACCCGCCTTTGATCTGACTGATCACGAGAGCGGAATCTCCGAAGACACTCAGAAACTTAATCCTTAGGTCAATTGTTGCTCGAAGACCCATGATGCATGCTTCATACTCCGCCATATTGTTGGCGCAATTAAAACATAGTCGGGCGGTAAACGGAGTATGAGAGCCTTTAGGAGATATGATCATGGCGCCAATGCCATTACCCAAAGCGTTTGAAGCTCCATCAAAGTACATAGACCATCGGGATCCTTTCTCAGGTCCTTCATCCGGTCCAGGTGTCTCACAATCAGTTACCAACATGATACTCTCGTCCGGGAATTCAAAGTTCATAGACTGGTAATCATCCACTGCCTGATGTGCCAAGTGATCTAGCAACACACTTCCCTTGATTGCCTTTTAGGTCGTATATTGGATTTCATACTCAGTCAAGATCATCTGCCATCTTGCTATTCTTCCGGATAAGGCAGGCTTCTCGAAGATATACTTGATTGGATCCATCTTTGATATCAATAGAGTAGTGTGAGTCAGCATATACTATCTCAGCCGGCGAGCAGCCCATGCCAAAGCGCATCAAGTTTTCTCGAGCAACGAGTATCAGGTCTCGTAGTTGGTAAACGTTTTGCTAAGGTAATAAATAGCATGCTCTTTTCGGCCAGACTCGTCATGCTGCCCCAGCACACACCCTATTGAGTTATTGAGTACTGTCAAGTATAAGATCAAAGGTCTCCCTTCAACTGGAGGCATCATAATAGGTGGCTCTTGGAGATACTCTTTAATCCTTTCGAAAGCGGCCTGGCATTCATCGTTCCAATGTACTACTTGATCTTTCTTCAGTAACTTGAAGATTGGTTCACAAGTAGCGGTCAGGTGTGAGATGAATCGGGCAATGTAGTTTAGTCATCCCAGAAAGCCTCTGACTTCTTTCTCTGTTTTTCGAGCTGGCATTTCCTGTATAGCCTTCACCTTGGCAGGATCCACTTGAATACCTTTATCGCTTACGACAAAGCCCAGCAACTTACCAGATCTCACCCCGAAGGTGCACTTGTTCGGGTTTAACCTCAGCTTGTACAACTTCAACCTGTCAAATAGCTTCTGAAGGTTGTCAAGATGTTCTTCCTCCGTTTGGGATCTTGCAATCATTTCGTCGACGTATACCTCAATCTCGTGATGGATCATGTCATGAAACAAAGCAACCATGGCACGTTGATACGTTGCCCCAACATTTTTCAATCCGAAAGGCATGACCTTGTAGCAAAAAGTACCCCATTGAGTAACAAAGGATGTCTTCTCCATGTCTTCGGGGGCCATTTTAATCTGATTATAACCGGAGAAACCATCCATAAAGGAGAATACCTTATGCTGAGCGGTGTTGTCAACCAGAACATCGATATGAGGTAGAGGGAAATCATCCTTAGGAATTGCCCTGTTCAGGTCCCTATAGTCGACACACATTCGAACCTTACCATCCTTCTTCCATACAGGAACCACGTTGGCCACCCACTGTGGGTAAGAAGTAACTGCTAGAAAACCGGTGTCAAATTGTTTCATAACTTTAGCCTTGATTTTCTCAGACATATCTGGGCGCATTCGACGGACTTTCTGTTTTACTGGAGGACAGTCTTCCTTGGTAGACAATCGGTGAACCACAATATCGGTATCCAACCCAAGCGTATCTTCATAAGACCAGGCAAAGATCTCAACGTAGTCACGCAGCATCTGAATCAACCATTGCTTGACACTAAGTTCCAGATTTGCACCGATCTTGACCTCTTTCTTGTCCTCTTCTGTACCCAGATTTACTAATTCCATCGGCTCTTCGTGCGGCTGAACAACCCTCTCTTCCTGAAGTAAAAGTCTTGCAAATTCACCCGGCACTTCGCAATCATCTTCACCTTCGTCTTCGGCTAAGTTGATCGGACTTTCGAAGTCATAACTGGCAGTAGCAGAGTTGTTACCAGTGAGATCCAGAGTGGATGTAGACTTGTATATGTGAGTGTGTGTAAAATAGATGTTTTGCAATATATAATAAAAGAAAAACAAGGAGCGCAAAATTTGAAATGCAAGAAACGTCCAATGCTTTTATTAATGATATATGAAAATGACACACAAAAAGCCCTCAAAAATGAAGCCACGATGCCCCGGGTAAGACACCGGGCCATAAAGTTTAAAACATTATCTGTTACAAATTCAAAACAAAAGTCTCATTACTGGGTAACAACGGAAACGGGCATAGAATCCTTCGTTGTCCAATTGCTTAGTCCACCATCAACAGTCGGGTAGATCCAACTGTCAATATCAAACTCTTCATCATCGTCATCCCTGATAGCATTCACCCCTGCGTCTTGCTTAGGCTTTTCTGGTGCTCCGAACTCGATCTCCTTAGCATCAATCAAGTCCTGTATTTTGTTCTTCAAAGCCCAACAATCATTTGTATCATGTCCCGGGCTATCAGAGTGAAAAGCACAGCGGGCATTAGGGTTGTACTTTGGCGATGCAGTGTTGGGATTCTGCGGAGCCTCCCTTGGAGTTACTAGATTGGTTTTCAATAACTGCAGCAGAATCTAAGACAAAGTCATGTTGAGATGGGTGAATTGCCTTATAGGTCTCTCGACCTTTTGTTGATTGTTGCGCTGAGGAGCCCCAACAGGTCTTGAAATAACAACCGCATTAACAGCTTGGCGGCGTTCAGGTCTATTTTGGATTTTCGAACTGTAAACAGCACATGACTCTTTCTTAAAAGGCTTTTTCTCGGTGCTCTATGAAGCACCCTTTTGTATCTTAACAGACTTAATACCAGCCTCAATCCTTTCCCCGGTCATAATCAGCTCCGTAAACCAGGACAAAGAACTTCCAATCAGATGGTTGAAATACGGACCAGACAAGGTCCCCAGAAACATATCAACTAACTCCCTATCATCCAAGGGTGGTTGCACTCTTCCAGCAAGATCCCTCCACTTATGAGCATAATCTTTGAAACCTTCGCCCGCACCCATTGACATACCCTGGAGTTGGGTACGCGTGGGAGCGAGGTCGGCATTGTATTGGTACTGCCTATAGAAAGCAGCAGCCAAATCTTCCCAACTGCGGATACTGGCTCCTTCTAACTGGTAAAACCATTCAAGCTGAGTCCCTGAGAGACTGTCTTGAAAGAAGTGGATCCATAGGTTCTTATCAGCGGTGTACGGCTGAATCTTCCTTACATATGACCGGAGGTGCAATTTCGAGAAAGAAATTCCATCATATTTAGCAAAGGCTGGTGCTTTGAATTTGGGGGGGATCACTACCCCATATGACAGACCCGGATCACCGAAGCCTAGACCAGGCACCTTCTGAACTTCCATCGCACTCAACCGGTCTTCCAGTTGCTTGTATCTATCCTCAGCCAGAGGATACTGGTCTTCATCGAAGTCTGTCTTGTTGTCTGAAACCACAGGGCTAGGATCCCTCCTTTCTTCCTGACTATCTTTCCCTCCAGATGAGGTGGTCAAATCAACTTCATCTCGTAGCCGGTTTCCAAACTTGTGACCTGTGTTAAACAAGAATGTCCTCTTCTTCTTCTTCTCTTTCAGAAGAAGAGTCTTCAGATCTTGCTGACCCTTAGCTAGATTCATGAACAACTCTTGGAATTGGGCATTTTGAGCCTTCAGAGCCTTGATTTCTTGTTCAGTCGATGGTTCGGAAGACATGATGCTGAAATAAACAGCGAAGAAGATGAGAAAACCTGTAAGGGTACCTGTTATGAGGTGCATGGAATGAAATGCGTATGATATGATTTCAAAGACATCGAGAGATTCAAATTCTTAAACAAGAAATGAAACACACTTTTATTAGATAAACTTGAAATTCAAATTGTTCAACAAGTGCCCTTAAGGCATTACAAGAAAGGAAATACTGGAAAGTAAATAAAAATTGGAAATAATCAAAGGACATCAACGCTCCCATGGTCATTTGCCTTTAGTGCTGACATAGTCATTGATGATCTGCTCTTTTTCCAACTGCCTTGTCAACTTCTGGATCTTTCGCTCTTGCTCATGATGCTTTTCTCTATAAGTATCCATCTCTTCCCTTAGCTGCATCCAGGACCTCTTCAATGCCCCAATGTCAGTGGGCATGTAAGGGTGGATAATAGTAGGAAGAACCCCCTCTTCATTAGCAACTTCAACAATGATAGGCAAGACGGCTTCGTAGGGCATTCCTAGCTTTTAGGCACAGATGCGAACCCATCTGAGATATGGATCCATCGGAAGAGAAGTCTTTAGACCCAGCTCGTGTGGATCAGATCTGTGAACTCTATCCCAAGCCCTTATGAATCTGCGGCGTTACTCGTCGCTATCCCCTTGAAAATCAAAGATGATACTAGGCATTAACAGCTCATGAGGTCCTTCCCTTCTGGCTCGCCCAAACTGACGTAGGGCCAAGCATGGATTATAAGAAATTCCTCCATGGGTTCCTATCAGTGGAACATTGGGGTATTCCCCATAGCAATCAATAATGGCCACCTCATCCATACCCTTAATGGTCCAAATGATGTCATTGTGAGAGAGAGACATAACCCTATAAGCCTAGCCCATACCTTCTTTGTTCTTCAGAACTGATTTGGGAAGGTGAGAAATAAACCACCTTGCCAATAATGGAGCACAACACATCAAGGTTCCCCTCTTCTGAGCAGTACGTGCATAGAGCTGATGAAGAATGTCACCCAGGAGAGTGGGTACATGATTACCAGAGATGAAGATCTTTACCGTATTCATATCAACAAAGGAGTCATAGTTAGGAAACAATACCAAGCCATATATTAGAAGAGCCAAAATATCTTAGAATGCCTTGAAGTTTAGACTATCCCAGAAATGATTAGCCTTACCAACCAAGAACTTAGTGAGAAAGCCCTTTGCTCCACTTCTAGTCTCCCAATTAGCCATTACCTTATCCTTTATCATATGAAGGGTTGAAGCAATCTCTTATGGCCTAAGGATCTTCTCCCAAACTGTGAACGAGGTCTGCTCCAGAATAGAGATACCAAGCAGATCAGAGAACTCTTCTAAGGTGGGGACCAACTGGTAGTCCTAAAAAGTAAAGTAATGGTATAGTGGATCATAGAACTGGACTAGGACACTCATCATCTACTCGTCCAATTTGGAGGTGACCAAACTAAGAAGATGCCCATGTCTTCTGATGAATGAGGTAGTATCAGACATCTTTTCAACCAATTCTTTAAGCATAGTGGGAACCTGGACAAAGTTGATCCGGATGGTGTTCCTACGCATAGGTGCCATGACCTACAAAACAGAACAAAGATGAATCCCTCCTGTCTTTGAAATAGGTTAGTCCAATGCAATATGTATGCAATGTTATGATGTCATGATGTCATGATAGGAAGCACACCACAAGTATCCACAAATAGAAAACATGGTAAAGGCACACAAGTCACACAGAGAGACCTTAGATTTCAGGCTGGCAAGGAGCTTAGGTACTACCCTCTTTCAGTTCAGTTGGTTCAAACCTGTCCTAAAAATATTAACCAGGTTCTAGAGGATCTCAATATCACTGACTACCCTCGATCAGTCATAATTCCAGTTTAGCAACCTTTTCTTGCGGCCGGAATCATCGCGAGAGTTTAGTCTCAATGAGTGTAGCATACTGCTACTGTTCTATGGCCAAGTTGATCAATTTAAAGGTTCTAAGGTCAGTTGGTGCTTAATGGCCCCTTAGATGACCCATATTCTCCTTGTTCCAACACAAGGGATATCGGTACAAACTAAAGTTCCACACCAACGTAGCTACTGCTTTAACTGTATCGGTCTACGCCGTACAGTTCCCTCACAGTTTATTGCTACTTACCTAAAGGGTACCCCCAGATCAGGGTTAGGATCTATAGTAACTCCAATACAAGCCCAAAAAAGTAAAGCATACAAGTCAATCAATTGAAAACATTATGAACTATTCCTAAGGTACACCCCACTTATAATAATACTCCCCAGCAGAGTCGCCAGTTTTGTGATACGGTGGGAAAGAAATGTCTGTTTTTGGAATGCTGGTTTGCGTTTTGCGTTTGTTTTTGTAAAATGTCGCGGTAAGCAAGAGTCGCCACCAACTTTTATTTTATCCAACAAGGAAAGGAAAAAAGCACAGAAAAATTCCTTTTTGAGATATTTCTCGGGTCCGGGGGGTAGATTATAGAAAGGGAAGGTGTTAGCACCCTTTCTATCCGTGGTTATCCACGGGCTCTTAGGTACTTGCTCATAATGTTTTCAAAATTTTGCTTTCTTTGTGTTTGTGGGTTTGAAGAAGTTTTTTGTTTGAAAGGTGTAAGTGTGAAAAGTTTTATTTTTGAAAGAGCAAGTATCTAAGAACCATCTACCTACTCGAAAAAGGAATCGTTCTATGCTATCTTCCTTTAGACAATGTTATCCCACTATTGATGAGTAGGTAGCATCGTCGTTGGAGTTTTAAGGGTCAATTAGAATTTAGGGACTTACGGTCACCAAAGCAATGTTAGGACACTTTAGTGGTAACCCTAATGTTTTAGATCATTTTTTTTAGGCAACAATATCTGAGGCAACCGTTTCGAGGCGACTATGATCTTTGGACAAGAGGGTGACCTCTAAAGTGACTGATACTTAATGACCGTATACGAAGGCAACCAAGTGGGGTGTACCCTAAGAGTGCGCATGTACGAGTGTGTCGTTTTCAGTTAATTTTGTCTTTGTACATGTCAATGGTTAGCTAAGTTGATTTTAGGTTAAACATCCATTCTTGTCATGCATACCTATTATCAAACATCTAATACTTATATTTTGCAGAAAATAAATTGCGGATATTAAATTACAAGGCGTCGGGTATTTACATCGCCAAAAGCAACCCTTTGAAATTTAAATGCGGAAAATAAATAAAGCGATAAAAATAGTCCTAATTATCTATTATATTCCGGAAACAAATACAATATTGAATAAAATGGATCGCGTGCGGGAAATTAAATCGAATGTGAGTTCTAGGGTTTTGACCCTTTGTTATTAAAGAAAAGATTTTTTGGTTATTTTTGACTTTTAAGAAATAAACTATCCAAAATTAATTATTAAATTAAATTAATTAAACTAATTAATAAAAATAAATATTTTTTGGGTTTTTAATATTTAAAGAAATAAAATTAAATTTAATCAATGTTAATAAAAACCTAATTATGTCTAAGTTAATTTTAATTATTTTACAAAAAGGTATTAAAATTATTGTCTTATTAAAGGCCTAAATTAATTAAATAAACATTTATTAATAAAAAATAAAAATTTGATTTGAATGAAGAAAAATATTATTTTTGTGATTTTAATTTTATTAAGTAAAAGAATTAATTTGTTAATTAATATTAAAGCAAATAATTAAATAAAATAAAAAAATTAAATAGAAAGAGTTAGGGGTGTGGGCCTGATTAGAGGTGTTTGAATTGCAATTCCATGGCCCAATAACATGCTGGCCTGGTGGACTTTTTGGATCCCCTGTGCGCTGGTTGACTTGGTCCCATGGTAGACCATCATCCTGGATCACCAGATCTGGCCTGGGGCCATCTGGTGCTTGATTGAGTGAGGGAGTATGGTAGGTGTGATACGGTGGGAGAACTGACTTGGGATTTTGCGTTTGTGTTCGCAAATGTTTCGATTTAGCAAGAGTCACCACCGACTTTTTATTTTATCCTAAGGAAAGGTCAAAAAGCACAGGAAAGACCTTTGAGATGTTTTCTTAGGTTCGGGGAGTAGATTATAGAAAG
Source organism: Vicia faba (assembly GCA_948472305.1). Lineage (NCBI taxonomy): Eukaryota > Viridiplantae > Streptophyta > Magnoliopsida > Fabales > Fabaceae > Vicia > Vicia faba. The sequence continues at coordinate 539,818,928 of OX451741.1, forward strand.
GGAAGGTATTAGCATCCTTTATATCCATGGTTATCCATGGGCTCTTAGTTACTTTATTAGATCACTTGCTTTGCTTTTCAATTGTTTGAAATGGTGCTCTTCAATTGTTTGAAATGGTGCTTTGTGTGTGGTTTTGAAATATGTTTTGAAAAGAGGTCATCATTGTGGCAACCTTTGTAATGATTCTTGTTTGAATGTATACAAAGGTGTTTTTGTCTTTTGAAAAGTTTTCAACGTTTGAAAACAGGGTTTTGAAATTGTGTTGGTGAAGTGTGTTAAGATAGCAAGGATGTTTTTTGCAAGCTTTGATCAAGTAACTAAGAGTTGTCTACCCTATTTTACTCAAAGATCTTTTCAATGTTTTTAACCCTTTTAACAGTGTTTCTTCACCATTGTATTTGGTGAACAACCTTGTGTTAGGATGTTAAACAGGACAGGTGCAGGTCATCGTATAGACCATGATAGCAATTGTGTCAAGTATTTTTGGCAATTTTCTTGAGGGACTTGATCATTTTTGTTTAGGCAACTCAGATAGCGTCATCGAGGGACTATGATCTTTGTTTTATTTTTGTTTTGCCAAAGTAACTTGACATGCATATCATGGCCCATTATTGAAGGCAACAAGTGGATTGAAAACCCTAGGGGTGTAAGTGTGCATTGTGTTTGTTTTTCATGCATTGTTATCTTGGATTAGGTCAAGCTAATTGTTGATTTGATTTTGCATACAAACCCTAGGTCTAATCATGGCATAATTGAAAGCATTTAAAGGTGCGAGAATTTAAATTCTACACTATTACAACATGATATAGGGAGGGGGTACAAATTTGAATTGGGGATTATTTTGCAAGAAATTAAATCCTAAATTATGACAACCATATTGAATGGGTAAGGCATAATATTAAATATACAATATTTAAATAAATACAATAAATAAATATTACATAAAGTGTATTGATATTGACGATAAAAAGCGGTAGCTAAGTCTTCCCAATTTTGAACCTCTGATCTCTCGAGCTGATAGAACCAATCCAACTGTGTGCCATACAGACTGTCTTGGAAAAAGTGTACCCAGAGGTCTTTATCAGATGAGTGGGTTTGGATTTTTCTGACATACGATCTCAGGTGCATCTTTGGGCACGACAAACCGTCATACTTGCAAATGTTGGTACCTTGAATTTTGGAGGTATAACAATCCCAGCTACCAGCCCTAGTTCTTCAAAATCCAAACTAGGGACCCTCTGCAACTCCATGGCTGCCAGTCTATCTTCAAGATTCTTATATTTATTATCCGCTGGAGGATACTGTTGTTCGGAGTAGTCTTCGTCTTCTTCCTCCTCTTCCTCTTCAACCTCAGATTCAAAAGGTACATCAGCCCCTTTCCCTTTTCCAGCCCCTTCGTCAGACGTTGAAGGGAACTCAAGAACCTTTCTGGCATTGCTTTCAAACCTTCTTCCAAAAGTGGCTACTCTAGGTCTCTTTTTCTTTTTCTCTTTATTCTTCTCCAACAGAGCTTTGAGGTCCTCTTGACCCTTTGCCAAGGTCATGAGGAGTTGCTGGAATTGTGAATTTTTTGTCTGCAAATCCTTTACCGTCTGCTCCAAATCCATCTTGCTGAAATAAACAGCAGAAAGACAAGGAAACCTGGCGTGAAGACCTGTTTATGCATATGATGAATGGTATGTTATTCATGTAATGCATTCAAGGATTCAGAAATTCAAATTTGTTGCCAACAAAAAGAACGCACGTCATATTTAGAAGAAATTGTTAGTACATAAGTGTCCCATGGGCAAAAAATTACAAAATCCTTAATGTAAAAAGACATTGCGCATCCTCTTTGGTGCGATGTAGGTGTTGAGAGTTTCCTCCTCAAAGAGTCGGAGGGTAAGCTCTAAAACCTTCTTCTCACTGGCATAGAAGCTGGCTTCAAAAGTATTACGTTCTTCCTTGAGTTGGATCTAACTCTTTTGCATTTCTTCCCATGATGTTGGCATGTCAGGATGTAGGATGGTTTATGGAACCTCTCCTTACATAACAGGCTCTTTGATCACGGGGAGAATGTGAGGGTATGGCATCATAAGATTTTGGGCGCGGGTTCGTACCCACTTGAGATAAGGCTCAAGGGGGATGGAATTCCTGTGCCCCAGTGTCTTACTATCCACTTTGTTGGGCATCCTCCAAGCTCTGATGAACCTTTGTCGGAGTCTTTGCACATCATTGTCGAAGTCAAAAACCAGGTCAAGAATTAGCATGTCATGGGGGCCATCCCTCCGAGCATATCCCAACTGTCTTAGAGCTAAACAAGGGTTATAGGTAATGCCTCCCCTAATGCCAAGTAGTGGGACATTAGGAAATTTCCCACAACGATCAATGATGATGACATTTTCTCTGGCCCAAGAACACCAATGAACATCAGAATGTGTGAGGGTCATCAACCGTTGTGACCACCTTAAACCCTGCTCATTCTTCAAAACTGATTGTGGAAGGTGAGAAATAAACCCCCTTTCTAGGGGAGGATTACAGCACATGAGAACACCTATTTTCCTCATTGTTCGTGTGTAAAATGAGTGTAGGATGTCCCCAAGAAATTAGGTACAAGATTCCGGGATATGAAAATCTTGACAGCATTTACATTTATAAGTTGGTCAGGGTTTGTGAATAAGACCAACCCATAGATAAGGAGTGCCACAATCTCTTCAAAGGCTTGTAGATCAAGAGAATTCCAGCAGTCTTGTGCCTTCTCAACCATAAACTTTGCCAAGAAACCCTTGACACCACTTTTGGTTTCCCAATAACCTTTGATATCAGATGGTTGCAAGTTTAAGGCTTGAGCAACATCTTCAGGCTTTGGTTATTTTTCCGTACCGTTGTAGGGTAGTTGATTAAGAATAGGAATTCTCAAGAGTTGAGAAAATTCCTCCAAAGTTGGCACCAACTGGTAATCAGGGAATGTGAAATAGTGGTGTAGGGGGTCAAAGAATTGGAAGAGGAATTTCACCATGTCTTCTTCAATGTTGGTGTTGACCAAGTTGAGGAGTCTACCATGTCTTTCACTGAAGAGAGAATTCTCTGGAATCCTAGAAGTAAGCTCCTTGAGTTGACGAGGGATTCTCATAAGGTTGACTTGAATTGTTTTCCTGCGAAGAGATTCCATGACCTAGAAAACAAGAACAAAGATGAAGATCCAAACCCTTGAAATGGTTAGTGGATGCATATGATACTTTATGATGTTCATGATGTATGCACAAGCACATGTACAAGCAAGTCACACAAAACCCTAGTTTCAGGCTTGCATGAGGTTTCATAGGTAAGTACCCTCTTGAGTTTACTTGGCTCAAAACCTGTCCTATAAATAGTAACCGGGTTCTAAGGAGCTCAATATCACTAGATTTTTTTCTATATTCATTGTTTTGGTTTAGCCACTTAACTAGTGACCAAAATATTCCAAGAAAATAATCCTCAATGAGTGTAGTATCGAGTATCTACCAACTTCGGAATGCACCAAAGTCAGTCATCTCACTACCCCTAATAAAAGGCCAAGATGGTCAAGTAAGGTTCTAAGAGTTAATTAGTGCTTTATGACATCACTCAGCGGCCCCGTATTCTCTTTGATTGACTCAAAGGCTACCGGTACTCACAAATATGTCGCACTAACATAGATATTGCTTCAACCATGTCAGTATACCCCACACAGTTTCCACAACGTATTGCTATTTACCTATGAATGTTTCCCAAATCCGGGTGGAGGATTTCAAGCCCAAACAAGAGAACCAAATGTAAAGAAATCAAAGCAAACAATAATCATGCAAAGGGTGATCTAAGCCCTAAGGTTACTCCAATTTTAAGTTTCCCCCAGCAGAGTCGCCAGTTCTGTGATACGGTGGGAGAACTGACTTGGGATTTTGCGTTTTTGTTTGCAAATGTTTCGGTTTAGCAAGAGTCGCCACCAACTTTTTATTTTATCCTAAGGAAAGGTCAAAAAGCACAGGAAAAACCTTTGAGATGTTTTCTTGGGTTCGGGGAGTAGATTATAGAAAGGGAAGGTATTAGCACCCTTTCTATCCATGGTTATCCATGGGATCTTAGTTACTTTCTTAGATCACTTGCTTTGCTTTTCCATTGTTTGAAATGGTGCTCTTCAATTGTTTGAAATTGTGCTTTGTGTGTGGTTTTGAAAGATGTTTTAAAAAGAGGACATCGTTGTGGCAACCTTTGTAATGATTCTTGTTTGAATGTATACAAAGGTGTTTTGTCTTTTGAAAAGTTTTCAATGTTTGAAAGTAGGGTTTTGAAATTGTGTTGGTGAAGTGTGTTAAGATAGCAAGGATGTTTTTTGCAAGCTTTGATCAAGTAACTAAGAGTTGTCTACCCTATTTTACTCAAAGATCTTTCTTATGTTTTTAACCCTTTTAATAGTGTTGCTTTACCTTTGTATTTGGTGAACAACCTTGTGTTAGGATGTTAAACGGGACAGGCGCGGGTCATCGTATAGACCATGATAGCAATTGTGTCAAGTATTTTTGGCAATTTTCTTGAGGGACTTGATCATTTTTGTTTAGGCAACTCAAATAGCATCATCGAGGGACTATGATCTTTGTTTTGTTTTTGTTTTGCCAAAGTAACTTGACATGCATATCAGGGCCCATTTTTTAAGGCAACAAGTGGATTGAAAACCCTAGGGGTGTAAGTGTGCATTGTGTTTGTTTTTCATGCATTGTTATCTTGGATTAGGTCAAGCTAATTGTTGATTTGATTTTGCATACAAACCCTAGGTCTAATCATGACATAATTGAAAGCATTTAAAGGTGCGAGAATTTAAATTCTACACTATTACAATATGATATAGGGAGGGTGTACAAATTTGAATTGGGGATTATTTTGCAAGAAATTAAATCCTAAATTATTACAACCATATTGAATGGGTAAGGCATAATATTAAATATACAATATTTAAATAAATACAATAAATAAATATTAAATAAAGTGTATTATGCAAAAAATGTTTTTTATGTATGAAAAGGTATTTTTAATGTGAAATGTAAATAAATAAAAAGTTAATTTCAATTATTTTGTTTTTTAGGGCAAAACCCTAATTTCTTAAATAAATAGTATTATTTATTATTTATATACAATAATGCATTAATTTGTATAAAAATATAAGTATATTGAAAAAAATGGTACTTTTAGTATAAAATATTAATAAAAATAAAAATGCATTATTTTTTGTATTTTTTGTCCTAATTATTTAATAAAATATGTATATATATATTAAATATATTAAATATATTAAATATATTAAATATATTAAATATATTAAATATATTAAGTGTGTATAAAAATAAAATAAATTATTTACAAAAAGGTATATTTTTCAAGAAAATGTTTTCAAATGTGTATAAAATAATAAATGACAATAAACATATTTTTTACATTATTTTTGAGTTTTAATAAAAAGAATATAAAGTATTTAAGCATTTTTATACTAGTAAAAATAAAAATAAATACCAAATAAATGTAAAAATAATATGAAAATAATTTTTGGCATTTTTTATATTTGGACATAAAATAATAAAGTCAGAATAAAAAAATAAAAATGCAAAAATGACAAATATACAAAGAAATGAGTCAGGGGGGTGTGAACTGAAAATGCATGTGTGAGAAGCAAAAGTAATCAGGCCCAGCCCAAGCAACTTCATCTTCCTCCTCGGTTCAAACAAAAACGCGCGTTCTGTACATCAAATGCTATCTCCTGATTCCTTGCTTTTTTGACAAAACTCATAACATGAAACTTGTAGAGCATCAAACAACGAATCTAACCATATAAAAAACTTAAGCTAACTCTCAAAGACCAGAGAGAATTTCTCTGGCCCCAATTCTTAACCTAGTTTTTTCAGAAAGTTCATGAACAAAATTCTCCTAGCACGATTAATATAAATGAAAACTAAGCACATGTATGGTTTCAGGGCTATGAATACAACATCTTTCATTCACAAACCTAAGTCTAACTATTCCTAAATAGAGAGATATAAGTTCATGAAATACCTGTTTCAGTTGACTTCAAGCTGGACAATGCAGCAACTTCCAAGGGTGCTTGAGGTTCTTTTGAGCTTGCCTGAGGTCCACTGAAGCTTTTCCAATGCTTGACTTATTTTGAAGTAGCCTGAATCGTGCTATAGAACTCAACCTGCAAATCTTCCAAACAAAAATGGCAATGTGTGTTAATGGTGTTACAGATGGAAATGGAGGTCTGGAATAGTTTGGGTGAGTTGAATGGAAGGTATTGGAACAAGTTTGAGGCCAAACTCATGAGGGAAAGTGGAGATGGAGGTGATTCTGCAGGGCTTGCCCTATTTTACAGAAAAATGGTGATTTTGTGTACAAGGAGGTTTGAGGGGCCAAGGGCTCGTGCTTCTGACTTGTGAGGATATGCAAAACCTGTTTGACAACTTTGTTCTTGTTGGTTTTATCTGATATGAGAGATACAAGCTTTTGGCCATTTGACTTGTTTTGAAAGCAAAGTTGGAAGTGAAGTGTGATAGGCCTGTACAGGCTATCTCCAAGCATGCACCAACTTCTTGTATTATGCCTGAGATTGTGGAGTTTGTTTGCTGCAAAGTAATAAAGTCCAAGGCTCAAGAAAAAGCAATTTGACATAAAGTGCCCTTTATGAAAATGGAAGTGTGGCCTTTATGCTTAAAATGGCAATGTTCATTGTACAAAGCTCTCTTGATCAGAACAATGCCAATATCCAATGTATTTGCATTCAATTTTGGAGTGTAAATTGGTTTAGAGGCCTGTAATAATGTACTAAGCTATCTTGGTCAGATTTGCAACTTGGTATGAACATGTATTGGCCATGGATTAAAGTGAGTTTTTGCCAACTTCAAGCATTCGATTCTCCCTAACCACAAAGGTTTTTGAGGAGTTCTTGGACAATTTGGAAAGGTTGAAACATGTACTATAATCCATATTTGAAATTCAACTTGAAACTCCAAGTGGAACTATGTGAAAAATGGCCAAGAAGATGGGTCAAAATCCTGCCTAAACTAGGGCAAAAATTTTCGAAGTTAAAAGTTTTAGGTACCCTTGTTCCAAAAATCATAACTTGAGATAAAAGCTTCTTTTGAGAAAACTTTGTGAATAAAAGTTGTAGAATTTGTTATGGACTACAACTTTCATGTTGCAAGTTTTCTTTTAATCCATTTGTATCTTGGTGAAAATGTGGGGCAAAGTTAGGAAAAAATAAGAAAATTTCATATCTTAGAAAATTTCTAAGTTATGAAATTTTTCCATTTTAAACCTTAATTTTCAATTTTGGGTTTCTTGATGAACAAGTTTCATAATTTGACATGTCTTGATGGAAAATGACTCTTGGCACTTGATTTTGACAAAAAAGTCAAAGTTTGACTTTTCAGTGTACAGTTAAATTTTGATCAGTTGACTGAAAAATTCATTTGTCAATCCTATGCATTTGAGACCTTTTGAACTTGTTGAATGGGTAAAGACAATTTTATTGAGTCCTTGTGTCCATGTTTGAGCTTGATTTGCCATTGGCTAGGTCAAACAGTCAAATATTGCCTTTGTACAATCAAAACCCTAAAAATGACCATTTTGCCCTTTTGGTGATCTGATCAAATTTCTTGTGGAATTGTGATCCAAAGTTGATCAAATGGTTCATATGAGTTCATAATGTTGATGTGGGTCAAAATTCATGAAGTTTGACTGCCAATTGGCCGCAGTTGACTTTTTCCCTAAAACAACTAATTTCTAGGTCAACTGTCCAATTAACTGGGCAAAAATTTGAATCAAGGCTTGAAACTTGGTATGGAGAAACTTGTGAGTCCAACATGAAGTATGAAAGTCATTTTGGGAATTTTAGGTCAAAACATCCCTGTGCAAACTCAAACCCTAATTTAGGTCAACAGTGCAAGGAGGTGTCTTGAGCAGAGCAAACCCTAGCTTGATCTTGAGCTCCAAGAGTCTTGTGATGAGAAAATGTTGGTGAAATGAGACGAAAAATTTTGGGGTACAACAGTTGCCCCTGTTCAATCTTCTTGTACCTGAAGAGTTAGATTGGCAAGTTTGCCTTTCGCGACTCGAAGGTAAAAGAGGATTAAAGATGCACTCGTCAAAATATGGTTGAGGTAATGGGCTTAAAGATGCCATTTAGAGATGGAAGAATATTGCTATAGATGAGCTTAAAGATGCCATCCATGAATGTTTGTTGAATTGCAATGTTGTAGGTCAGAAGAATGAGCATCAAAATGGTATCCGTGTCTGGAATGCATTTGAATTGTATCTGGAGATTAAGTCTGTATGAGCAAAAGAATGGCGTCCGTGTATGGAGCGTATCTGAGCTGTAACCGTATTTGAACTTTGAATGAATATCAGAATGACTGTCGTGTCTGGAGTGTATTTGTATTGTATCTGAATTCTGAATGGGAGACAGAGAAACATCTGTGTATGGAGCATCTCTGGGCTGGGGATAACTTCTGAATGAGTGACAGAATGGCAACCGTGTCTGGAGCGTGTCTGGAGCGTGTCTGGACTGTATTTGAAGTTGAGATCTGTATGAGTAGCAGAATGACTTCCGTGTCTGGAGTGTATCTGTACTGTAACCAGGATTTGGGCACGTGACAGAATGACTTTCGTGTCTAGAGTGTATCTGAACCTGAAGTTGATAGGTGAATATGAATGAGAAATAGAAAGGATGTCGTGTCTGGAGCGTATCTAGTCTGTATCAGATTGCTGAAGTCTGAATGAGTAGTAGAATGACCGCCGTGTCTGGGGTGTATCCACACTATATCTGAACAATTTTTAATGATAGCCTTTTAATCTTATCCTGAAAAGGGTAAAATGTTAGCTAAAACACAAAGTTATGTTGCATGATATGTATGATGCAATGAACTGTATTTCATCAATGTTTATGATATATGAATGTAATGGATGTGCATGTAAGCTGAGTAGCTGTCTTGCTGAGGAAAATAAATCCTTGACACCTGGAGATAAAGAAATCTTTGACTACTGTTGGGGAAAGTAAATCTTTGACTGATGTTGGGGATTCCAAAATCTTTGATTACTGAAGGTGAGAAATCCTTGCTGACTGCTTGGCGATTAAAGATCTCTGATTGTTGAGAAAGAGAAATCCTGGGACCACTGCTGGAGATTGAAAATCCTTGGTGATTTGTGGGGTTTAATACGGCCTTTAACAACTTCTGCAGGGGATAAGAATCCTTAATGACCTTCCTGGGAAATAGGGAAAACTCTGAAAAATCCCTACTGGGGAGTTAAAACCTAGGAGGCTTCTGCTTGGAGAAAAGAGATCGAGAATCTTCGATCTTGCTGGAAGATAACTCTGTGGGGAAAATGTTCACTATTCGGGCTCCGTTGGGGATAGGATTTTCTGGGTTTCCGGGCTCCATTGGGGATCTTGAAGCTTAACTCTGATGGGAATTTTGAAACTTAACTTAGTTGGGGAATCAAGTTTTTTAGAATGCACTGGCTCCGCTGAGGATCTTGAAGTTTAACTCCGCTGGGGAAATATACTCCAAATTTCATCTTTGTTGAGGATCTGAATGGTGTATCGTAGGGGATTTCTTCTGAAATGGCATGAAGATATCTTCCTACACCTTCAACCTATCAGTAATTATCCTTTTTCAATTTCGTTCTATTTGTAAGTTGTGATTATATTCAAATGCATATGCCTTTTTAACAAAACATTGGACGTTTCCAAATAAAAACATAAGTGTAAAAAGAAAAGAAAGGCAAGCAAATTTCTGCACTTTGAAGTATCTTTGTATTTAATTTTCATGAGTATCTTTGTACAAAGGAGACAGACATCCTAGTAAGAGAATGTTGTCGTAAAAATTGAAAAAATTTATACAAAAGAAAGATGGCTATGTGTAACAATTCCATGGGATTCCCATTCTGCTATAGCCTTCACAACTCTGAATATTTTGTCCATTCGCTGCTTTGTCTGTCGATGACTGGATTGATCAGAAACTCGGGGCTTGTTGGTGAAGAGATTGTTCTTAAAGTGATCCGACGAGACATAGTCATACGCTTTAATTACCTAACTTTTGCCTGAACTGCCCTTTTGGATTTTCGATCAACCGGGAAAACCCTTTTTTCCCAAGTCGCCCTTTTGGGTTTTCAACTTGCCGGGTGTACAAATTTTTTTTGACTTATCCCTAATTTTTGCCTGAACCGCCATTTCGGGTTTTCGATTCACCGGGATGCCCATTTTTGCCCAAGTTGCCCTTTCGGGTTATCAACTTGTCGGGTTATTTTATGCGTAGTATCTTTTGACTATGTCTGCGTTCGCAGGGTGCGGCAAGTCGTCGCCGTCCATGGTGGTCAGAATCATTGCCTCACCAGAAAAGATACTCTTGATCACAAATGGTCCTTTGTAGGTAGGAGTCCACTTTCCCCTGGGATCACTTTGTGGTAAGATGATCCGCTTGATTACAAGATCTCCGACTTGATATACCTGACGTCTGACTTTCTTGTTAAAGGCCTTGATCATCCGTTTTTGATACGTCTGACCATGACAAACAGCAGTAAGTCGCTTCTCGTTGATCAAATTAAGTTGATCAAGCCGGGTCTGAATCCAATCGTCTTCACTCAAACCAGCGTCCTTCATAATCCTCAAGGAAGGAATCTGAACTTCCATGGGTAGAACAGCTTCCATGCGATATACCAAAGAAAAGGGGGTTGCCCCTGTTGAAGTACGTGTCGTGGTACGATATCCGTGCAGAGCAAACGGTAGCATCTCATGTCAGTCCTTGTAGGTGACTGTCATCTTTTGAATGATCTTTTTGATATTTTTGTCTGCGGCTTCAATAGCACCATTCATCTTCGGCCGATAGGGAGATGAATTGTGATAATAAAACTTGAATTGTTCGCATAGAGCGGTGATCATGGTGTTGTTCAAATTTGTACCATTGTCTGTGATGATCCTGTCGGGGACACCATATCGGCATATGAGGTTCTGCTTGATGAAACGGGTAACCACATTCTTTGTAACTGAGGCATAGGAAGCTTCCTCGACCCACTTGGTAAAATAATCAATAGCGACCAAGATGAAGCGATGTCCATTAGATGTCGTAGGCTTGATCTCTCCAATCATGTCAATGCCCCACATTGCGAATGGCCAAGGAGCTGTCAGAATGCTGAGAGGAACAGGAGGAATATGTACCTTGTCAGCATAGACTTGGCATTTGTGGCAGGTACGGGAATGTTGATGGCAGTCATCTTCCATGGTAGACCAGTAGTAGCCTGCCCTTAGAATCTTCTTAGCCATCGTATGTCCGGTCAAGTGGGTGCCGAATGTGCCACTGTGTATCTCGGTCATGATCAACTCTGCTTCAGCTTTGTCCATACAACGAAGTAAAACACAATCATGGCTGCACTTATAAAGAATGCCATTGCTTAGGAAGAACTTGGCAGAAAATCTCCTTAAGAACTTTTTGTCATTGACGGAAGCTGCTTCGGGGTATTCTCTATTCTGGAGATACCTTTTGATTTCATGAAACCAAGGTTGTTCCACTACTTCTTCGGTATTAATCTGATGACAGTGCGCAGGTTCATCCATTCGCTCGATGGTAATTTGGGGAGCCTCGTTATCCCAGTTGAGTTTAAACATAGAGGACATTGTATCCAAAGCATCTGCTAGCTGATTTTCTTCTCGCGGAAAGTGTTCGAAGGTAATCTGCTCGAAATGAGGCAACAATGTTAAGACATGTTCTTTGTATGGGATAAGATTAGGATGCTTGGTGTCCCACTCTCCTTTGACTTGACTGATAACCAAATCCGAGTCCCCAAATACGACCAAAGATTTGATTCCCAAGTCTATAGCAGCCTTGAGACCAAAGATGCAAGCTTCATATTCAACCATGTCGTTGGTACAGCTGAGGCAAAGTCGGGCAGTGAAGGGTGTATGGCAACCTTCCATAGAAATGAGTACCGCATAGATACCGTTGCTAAGTGCATTTGAAGCACCATCAAAGTACAGGGTCCATCGGGATCCTTGTTCAGGTCTGTCATACGGTCCGTTACCTTCGATGTTGTCCAATGTCATGATGTCCTTGTCGGGGAAGTCGAATCTCATAGATTGGTAATCTTAGACGGCTTGATGAGCTAGATGGTCAGCTAGTACACTCCCCTTTATAGCTTTTTGGGTAGTATACTGGATATCATACTCAGTCAGGATCATTTGCCATCTAGCAATTCTTCCAGATAAAGCAGGCTTCTCGAAGATATACTTGATCGGATCCATCTTGGAAATCAGCAAAGTGGTATGAGTCAACATATACTGCCTTAGCCGGCGAGCAGCAATACCAAAGCGCAACAAGTTTTCTCGAGCAGTGAGTAGCGAGTCTCACAGTCGGTAAACTTTTTGCTAAGGTAATAAATGACATGCTCTTTTCGGCCAGACTCGTCATGTTGGCCCAGTACACACCCCATTGAGTTATCCAAAACAGTCAGATACATGATTAACGGCCTTCCTTCGACGAGTGGAATCAGAATAGGAGGTTCTAGCAAATACTCCTTGATCTTATCAAAAGCAACTTGACAATCATTGTTCCATTCAACTACCTGATCTTTCTTCAACAGTTTGAAAATTGGCTCACAGGTAGATGTCAGGTGAGAGATGAACCTCGCAATATAGTTCAAGCGTCCCAAGAATCCTCTAACCTCCTTTTCAGTATGGGGGGAGGCATTTCTTGTATAGCCTTTACTTTAGCTGGATCAACCTCAATGCCTTTGTTGCTGATAATAAATCCCAAAAGTTTACCAGACCTAACCCCAAAAGTGCACTTGCTTGGGTTTAGTCTGAGCTTATACTCCTTCAACCTGGCAAACAGCTTTTGCAGATGATCAAGGTGTTCTTCTTCTGTCTGTGATCGAGCTATCATATCGTCTACGTAAACTTCGATCTCATGATGTATCATATCATGAAATAAAGCTACCATGGCGCGTTGATCGGTTGCCCCTGCATTCTTCAGTCCGAATGGCATCACTTTGTAGCAGAAGGTACCCCATTGCGTGACAAAAGTAGTTTTCTCCATGTCCTCGGGGGCCATTTTGATCTGGTTATATCCCGAGAATCCATCCATGGAGGAAAATACTTTGTGCTGAGCTGTGTTGTCAACCAAGATGTCGATGTGTGGTAGTGGAAAGTCGTCTTTAGGGATAGCCCTGTTCAAATCCCGATAGTCCACACACATTCTGACTTTGCCGTCCTTCTTAGGCACGGGCACAATGTTAGAAACCCACTGTGGATAGGAAGTAACAGCCAGAAAGCCAGCCTTGAATTGCTTCACTACCTTAGCCTTGATCTTCTCAGACATGTCAGGTCTCATCCGGCGGACTTTTTTCTTGATCGGTGGACAGTCTTCTCTTGTAGGGATACGGTGAACCACAATATCTGTGTCTAGTCCCGGCATGTCTTCATAAGACCAGGCGAAGATTTCAACATATTCGTTCAACAACTGCACTAAGCGCTCCTTGACACTTGGTTCCAGGTTGGCACCCACTTTTACTTCTTTCCTGTCCTCCTCTATCCCCAAGTTGATGGTTTCTAGCAGCTCTTCGTGAGGCATAATGGCCCTCTCTTCTTGTTTTAAAAGTCTGGCTAACTCTCCCGGCACTTCATTGTCTTCGTCAACTTCGTACTCAGCATGATTGACCAAGTCTTCAGAGTTATCGAAGGCTAAAACAGAATAGTCACCCATGGAATCCAGAATGGATGGGTACCTGCATTTGTGAGTATGGGTGTGTGTGAGGGATAGCCATCCTTAAACAAAACACAAATGCAACAGGAAAGAAAATGAACACAACAGTTTATGAAAACGTCCAATGATTCATTAAAACATGGCATATGATAATGAAGAAGATCAAGCCCTTACAAATGGACCTACATGCCCCGGGCAAGGCATGAGGTGAAAAATAGTGTGTAAATTGTTTAGTTATTACAGACTATAAATTGGAAATTGTTAAAAGATAAAATTACTGGTTGATAAAGGTGATGGGAATGAAATCCTTTGCTTCCCAGTTTCTCAAACCCCCTTCGACGGTCGGAAAGATCCAATCTTCAAAGTGGCTCTCTTCATCTTCATCTTCTACAGCATTGATTCCATGGTGAGAGATCTTGACGGGTGGTCCTCCAGCCTTGGAGCGACGCATAGCCTTTTGTCCTGCAGCAGTGAACCCTAACCCAAACTTGTCCATCTTATGGGGACAGTCAGGCAGTTGCCCCCATACTGTACTCCTCCCTTCTTTAATCACAGCCTCTGCGTCTTTGAGAGATGCCATCCTAGATACCTGCTTGGGAACAGTAGGCACTTCAACCATTGTCTTCGCAACTGCTACCTCAGGAGATACTTCCTCAAAATGTTGGAAAGGCGTTTTGATGAACTCGCCATCCAACTCCATATAGCGGAAGGAATTGAGATGACTTATCATGTACTCTTCCTCGCCGTGCACTATTATAATCTTACCCTTAACAGGATAATTCAGCATTTGGTGCAAAGAGGAGGTAACTGCCCCGACATAATGGATCCACGGTCTTCCTAACAAACACGAATATGACAGACGGATGTCCATCACGTAAAAGGTGGAATTGAAAACTTCTGTGCCTACTTTGATAGGAATATCAACCTCTCCATGAACCATTCTTTTGGAACCATCAAAAGCCCTAACAACGATGTTACTAGGTTTGAGGGTCAATCCTTCGCAATCCAAACGTTCTAAGGCTTTTTTCGCCAGCACATTCAAGGAAGAACCAATATCAACTAAGACATGGGCGAGGGTGGTTCCCCTACGTTCAATTGAGACATGTAGCGCGTCGTTGTGTTTCCTTCCTTTGGGAGTTAAGTCAGCGTCAAAAAAGCCAAGGCCATTATCAACAGTAAGACTGGCCACACATTCCTGAAACTGGTCAGCCGAAGTCTCTTGGGGTACATGTGCCGCCTTCAAGAATTTGATTAGGGCCTTAGCATGGGCCTCAGAACATAGCAGAAGAGCCAACATTGAAATTTTAGAAGGGGTCTGCCTTAACTGTTCCACAACGTCGTAGTCACTTTTTCTGATTATTTTCAAGATTTCATCCATTTCTTTCTGAGTGGTTTCGGGGATAACCACAACATGAGCCTTCGTCCTGACAGGCATTTCTAGTATCCCCTTACCCTTATTGGTAGTATCAACAGATGGTCTTACTTCAGGAGTATCCAATTCTTCAATCATCGGGCCTTGCACAGATGGCCTAACAGGTACAGAAGCTTTCGAGGGTCTGAAAACTGCTCGAGGGGGAGCAATCTCCGGAGAAAAAATCCGGCCGTTGCGGGTTATCTTGCTTGTACCCACAATGTTCCCTATATCAGGGTTTTCTTCTTCAGAAATCTCTTGGACTGCCTCAATTTGTTTGATACCATGGTAGAAGATTTCTCCCCCATAGTTCCATGGTATTGTTTTGCTTGATTGGTACGGGACAGGTCCCGACATGGTGATCTTTAATGGTACACATTTAGAGTTGGGTGTAATCTTGACAGGCCTTTTGCAAGCCTTGGGAGGATTGTTGGAAATGGTTAT
Source organism: Vicia faba (assembly GCA_948472305.1). Lineage (NCBI taxonomy): Eukaryota > Viridiplantae > Streptophyta > Magnoliopsida > Fabales > Fabaceae > Vicia > Vicia faba. The sequence continues at coordinate 539,834,516 of OX451741.1, forward strand.
GATTGCAATATCGTTGGTTGAAGTAGAAAAAGTAGCAGGAGTAACAGGATTGAAGGTATCAACAGGGGTTTTCTGGAAAAGTATCTCTTGGGTATCCATCAGGCGTTGGACACCTGACTTCAACATTGGGCAATCACCTTGTATATTCAAACAAAAATAGCAGTCTTTACCACAACCAGGAAAGATCCTGGCTCTCATCAAATTCTCTTTAATCACAAGTAACGGCGTCAACAGGTCAACAACATCATTAACATGAAGGTCATCCATAACAGCATGAACATTATTATCGTGCTTGGGCATCGGAGCAGAAATCACATTGGGCTTCTCAGGTGCATCGAATTCTACTTCTTTGGCATCAATCAAATCCTGGATTTTGTTCTTAAGCGCCCAACAATTATTGGTATCGTGCCCAACACTGTCGAAATGGTAAGCACATTTGGCATTGGAGTGGTAATATGGAGAGGAGGTGTTAGGGTTCTTTTGCGCTTCCTTCAAACTGATAAGATTCAGTTTCAACAAATGGGGGAGTACCTGAGCTGGCGTCATGTTGATGCGGGTAAACTGCCGTTGTGGCCTTTCTACCCGTTGTTGATTATTTCTCGACTGATTGCTGCGAGGTTGATCATTTGAAGAATTTTGAATCATCACAGCCCCTACAGTCGGTCGGCGCTCAGTTCTTCCCTGACCCTTCTGAGAATAGACAACAGATGCTTCCTTCTTAGCTGGGAAGGGTTTCTTAATAGCTGTGGATGCGGAAGCATCCTTTTTAATCTTTCCACTTTTAATACCGGCCTCGACCCTTTCGCCGGTCAAAATTAATTCAGTAAATCCCGCAGAAGAACTCCCGATTAAATGATTGAAGAAGGGGCCAGACAGGGCCCCCAGAAACATGTCAACTAACTCCCTATCTGACAACAGTGGTTGCACCCTCCCAGCCAGATCACGCCACTTCTGTGCGTACTCTTTAAATCCTTCATTGGAATCCATCCCCATACTTTGTAACTGAGTACGAGTGGGTGCCAAATCAGCATTGTATTGATATTGATGATAAAAAGCGGCAGCTAAGTCTTCCCAATTTTGAACCTCTGATCTCTCGAGCTGATAGAACCAATCCAACTGTGTGCCAGACAGACTGTCTTGGAAAAAGTGTACCCAGAGGTCTTTATCAGATGAGTGGGGTTGGATTTTTCTGACATACGATCTCATGTGCATCTTTGTGCACGACAGACCATCATACTTGGCAAATGTTGGTACCTTGAATTTTGGAGGGATAACAATCCCAGCTACCATCCCTAGTTCTTCAAAATCTAAACCAGGGACCCTCTGCAACTCCATGGCTACCAGTCTATCTTCAAGATTCTTATATTTATCATCCGCTGGAGGATACTGTTGTTCGGAGTAGTCTTCGTCTTCTTCCTCCTCTTCCTCTTCAACCTCAGATTCATAAGGTACAGCAACCCCATTCCCTTTTCCAGCCCCATCGTCAGACGTTGAAGAGAACTCAAGAACCTTTCTGGCATTGCTTTCAAGCCTTCTTCCAAAAGTGGCTACTCCAGGTCTCTTTTTATTTTTCTCTTTATTCTTCTCCAACAGAGCTTTGAGGTTCTCTTGACCCTTTGCCAAGGTCATGAGGAGTTGCTGGAATTGTGAATTTTGTGTCTGCAAATCCTTTACCGTCTGCTCCAAATCCATCTTGCTGAAATAAACAGCAGAAAGATAAGGAAACCTGGTGTGAAGACTTGTTTATGCATATGATGAATGGTATGTTATTCATGTAATGCATTCAAGGATTCAAAAATTCAAATTTGTTGCAAACAAAAAGAACGCACGTCATATTAAGAATAAATTGTTAGTACATAAGTGCCCCATGGGCAAAAAATTACAAAATCCTTAATGTAAAAAGACATTGGGCATCCTCTTTGGTGCGATGTAGGTGTTGAGAGTTTCCTCCTCATGAAGTCGGCGGGTTAGCTTTAAAACCTTCTTCTCACTGGCATAGAAGCTGGCTTCAAAAGTATTACGTTCTTCCTTGAGTTGGATCCAACTCTTTTGCATTTATTCCCATGATGTTGGCATGTCAGGATGTAGGATGGTGTATGGAACCTCTCCTTACATAACAGTCTCTTTGATCACAGGGAGAATGTGAGGGTATGGCATCCTAAGATTTTGGGCGATGTTTCGTACCCACTTGAGATAAGGCTTAAGGGGGATGGAATTCTTGTGCCCCAGTGTCTTACTATCCACTTTGTTGGGCATCCTCCAAGCTCTGATGAACCATTGTCGAAGTCAAAAACTAGGTCAGGAATTAGCATGTCATGAGGGCCATCCCTCCGAGCATATCCAAACTGTCTTAGAGCTAAACAAGGGTTATAGGTAATGCCTCCCCTAATGCCAATTAGTGGGACATTAGGAAATTCCCCACAACGATCAATGATGATGACATTTTCTCTAGACCGAGAACACCAATGAACATCAGAATGTGTGAGGGTCATCAACCGTTGTGACCACCTTAAACCCTGCTCATTCTTCAAAACTGATTGTGGAAGGTGAGAAATAAACCACCTTTCTAGGAGAGGAGTACAGCACATGAGAACACCTCTTTTCCTCATTGTTCGTGTGTAAAATAAGTGTAGGATGTCCCCAAGCAATGTAGGTACAGGATTCCGGGATATTAAAATTTTGACAGCATTCACATCTATAAGTTGGCCAGGGTTTGGGAACAAGACCAACCCATAGATAAGGAGTGCCACAATCTCTTCAAAGGCTTGTAGATCAAGAGAATTCCAGCAGTCTTGTGCCTTCTCAAACGTAAAACTTTGCCAAGAAACCCTTGACACCACTTTTGGTTTCCCAATGACCTTTGATATCAGATGGTTGCAAGTTTAAGGCTTGAGCAACATCTTCAGGCTTTGGTTCTTTTTCCGTACCGTTTTAGGGTAGTTGATTAAGAATAGGAATTCTCAAGAGTTGAGAAAATTCCTCCAAAGTAGGCACCAACTGGTATTCAGGGAATGTGAAACAGTGGTGTAGGGGGTCAAAGAATTGGAAGAGGATTTTCACCATGTCTTCTTCAATGTTGGTGTTGACCAAGTTGAGGAGTCTACCATGTCTTTCACTGAAGAGAGAATTCTCTGGAATCCTAGAAGTAAGCTCCTTGAGTTGACGAGGGATTCTCATAAGGTTGACTTGAATTGTTTTCCTGCGAAGAGATTCCATGACCTAGAAAACAAGAACAAAGATGAAGATCCAAACCCTTGAAATGGTTAGTGGATGCATATGATACTTTATGATGTTCATGATGTATGCACAAGCACATGTACAAGCAAGTCACACAAAACCCTAGTTTTGGGCTTGCATGAGGTTTCATAGGTAAGTACCCTCTTGAGTTTAGTTGGCTCAAAACCTGTCCTATAAATAGTAACCGGGTTCTAAGGAGCTCAATATCACTGGATTGTTTTCTATGTTCATTGTTTTGGTTTAGCCACTTAACTAGCGACCAAAATATTCCAAGAAAACAATCCTAAATGAGTGTAGTATCGAGTATCTACCAACTTCGGACTGCACCAAAGTCAGTCATCTCACTACCCCTAATAAAAGGCCAAGATGGTCAAGTAAGGTTCTAAGAGTTCATTAGTGCTTTATGACATCACTCAGCGGCCCCGTATTCTCTTTGATTGACTCAAAGGCTACCGGTACTCATAAATATGTCGCACTAACATAGCTATTGCTTCAACCATGTCGGTATACCCCGCACAGTTTCCATAATGTATTGCTATTTACCTATGAATGTTTCCCAAATCCGGGTGGAGGATTTCAAGCCCAAACAAGAGAACCAAATGTAAAGCAATCAAAGCAAACAATAATCATGCAAAGGGTGATCTAAGCCCTAAGGTTACTCCAATTTTAAAGTTTTCCCCAGCAGAGTCGCCAGTTCTGTGATACGGTGGGAGAACTGACTTGGGATTTTGCGTTTTTGTTCGCAAATGTTTCGGTTTAGCAAGAGTCGCCACCAACTTTTTATTTTATCCTAAGGAAAGGTCAAAAAGCACAGGAAAAACCTTTGAGATGTTTTCTTGGGTTCGGGGAGTAGATTATAGAAAAGGAAGGTATTAGCACATTTTCTATCCATGGTTATCCATGGGCTCTTAGTTACTTTCTTAGATCACTTGCTTTGCTTTTCAATTGTTTGAAATGGTGATCTTCAATTGTTTGAAATTGTGCTTTGTGTGTGGTTTTGAAAGATGTTTTGAAAAGAGGCCATCGTTGTGGCAACCTTTGTAATGATTCTTGTTTGAATGTATACAAAGGTGTTTTGTCTTTTGAAAAGTTTTCAATGTTTGAAAGTAGGGTTTTGAAATTGTGTTGGTGAAGTGTGTTAAGATAGCAAGGATGTTTTTTGCAAGTTTTGATCAAGTAACTAAGAGTTGTCTACCCTATTTTACTCAAAGATCTTTCTTATGTTTTTAACCCTTTTAATAGTGTTGCTTCACCATTGTATTTGGTGAACAACCTTGTGTTAGGATGTTAAACGGGATAGGCGCGGGTCATCGTATAGACCATGATAGCAATTGTGTCAAGTATTTTTGGCAATTTTATTGAGGGACTTGATCATTTTTGTTTAGGCAACTCAAATAGCGTCATCGAGGGACTATGATCTTTGTTTTGTTTTTGTTTTGCCAAAGTAACTTGACATGCATATCATGGCCCATTATTGTATAAATTATTTACAAAAAGGTATATTTTTCAAGAAAATGTTTTCAAATGTGTATAAAATAATAAATGACAATAAACATATTTTTTACATTATTTTTGAGTTTTAATAAAAAGAATATAAAGTATTTAAGCATTTTTATACTAGTAAAAATAAAAATAAATACCAAATAAATGTAAAAATAATATGAAAATAATTTTTGGCATTTTTTATATTTGGACATAAAATAATAAAGTCAGAATAAAAAAATAAAAATGCAAAAATGACAAATATACAAAGAAACGGGCCAGGGGGTGTGAATTGAAAATGCATGTGTGAGAAGCAAAAGCAATCAGGCGCAGCCCAAGAAACTTCATCTTCCTCCTCAGTTTAAACAAAAACGCGTGTTCTGTACATCAAATGTTATCTCCTGATTCCTTGCTTTTTTGACAAAACTCATAACATGAAACTTGTAGAGCATCAAACAACGAATCTAACCATATAAAAAACTTAAGCTAACTCTCAAAGACCAGAGAGAATTTCTCTGGCCCCAATTCTTAACCTAGTTTTTCCAGAAAGTTCATGAACAAAATTCTCCTAGCACGATTAATATAAATGAAAACTAAGCACATGTATGGTTTCAGGGCTATGAATACAACATATTTCATTCACAAACCTAAGTCTAACTATTCCTAAATAGAGAGATAGAAGTTCATGAAATACCTGTTTCAGTTGACTTCGAGCTGGACAATGCAGCAACTTCCAAGGGTGCTTGAGGTTCTTTTGAGCTTGCCTGAGGTCCACTGAAGCTTTTCCAATGCTTGACTTGATTTGAAGTAGCCTGAATCGTGCTATAGAACTCAACCTGCAAAGCTTCCAAACAAAAATGGAAATGTGTGTTAATGGTGTTACAGCTGGAAATGGAGGTCTGGAATAGTTTAGGTGAGTTGAATGGAAGGTATTGGAACAAGTTTGAGGCCAAACACACGAGGCAAAGTGGAGATGGAGGTGATTCTGCAGGGCTTGCCCTGTTTTACAGAAAAATGGTGATTTTGTGTACAAGGAGGTTTAAGGGGCCAAGGGCTCGTGCTTCTGACTTGTGAGGATATGCAAAACCTGTTTGACAACTTTGTTCTTGTTGGTTTTATCTGATATGAGAGATACAAGCTTCTGGCCCTTTGACTTGTTTTGAAAGCAAAGTTGGAAGTGAAGTGTGATAGGCTTGTACAGGCTATCTCCAAGCATGCACCAACTTCTTGTACTATGCCTGAGATTGTGGAGCTTGTTTGCTGCAAAGGAAGAAAGTCCAAGGCTCAAGAAAAAGCAATTTGACATAAAGTGCCCTTTATGAAAATGGAAGTGTGGCCTTTATGCTTAAAATGGCAATGTTCATTGTACAAAGCTCTCTTGATCAGAACAATGCCAATATCCAATGTATTTGCATTCAATTTTGGAGTGTAAATTGGTTTAGAGGCCTGTAATCATGTACTAAGCTATCTTGGTCAGATTTGCAACTTGGTATGAACATGTATTGGCCATGGATTAAAGTGAGTTTTTGCCAACTTCAAGCATTCGATTCTCCCTAACCACAAAGGTGTTTGAGGAGTTCTTGGACAATTTGGAAATCTTGCAACATGTACTATAATACATATTTGAAATGCAACTTGAAACTCCAAATGGAACTATGTGAAAAATGGCCAAGAAGATGGGTCAAAATCCTGCCTAAACTAGGGCAAAAATTTTCTAAGTTAAAAGTTTTAGGTACCCTTGTTCCAAAAATCATAACTTGAGATACAAGCTTCTTTTGAGAAAACTTTGTGAATAAAAGTTGCAGACTTTGTGATGGACTACAAATTTCATGTTTCAAGTTTTCTTTGAATCCATTTGTATCTTGGTGAAAATGTGGGGCAAAGTTAGGAAAAAATAAGAAAATTTCGTATCTTAGAAAATTTCTAAGTTATGAAATTTTTCCATTTTAAACCCTAATTTGCAATTTTGGGTTTCTTGATGAACAAGTTTCATACTTTGACATGTCTTGATGGAAAATGACTCTTGGCACTTGATTTTGACAAAAAAGTCAAAGTTTGACTTTTCAGTGTACAGTCAAATTTTGATCAGTTGACTGAAAATTTATCTGCCAATCCTATGCATTTAAGACCTTTTGAACTTGTTGAATGGGTCAAGACAATGTTATTGAGTCCTTATGTCCATGGTTGAGCTTGATTTGCCATTGGCTAGGTCAAACAGTCAAAAATTGCCTTTGTACAGTCAAAACCCTAAAAATGACCATTTTGCCCTTTTGGTGATCTGATCAAATTTCTTATGGAATTGTGATCCAAACTTGATCAAATGGTTCATATGAGTTCATAATGTTGATGTGGGTCAAATTCATGAAGTTTGAATGTCAATTGGCCACAGTTGACTTTTCCCCAATACAGCTGATTTTTAGGTCAACTGTCCAATTGACTGGGCAAAATTTTGAATCAAGGCTTGAAACTTGGTATGGAGAAACTTGTGAGTCCAACATGAAGTATGAAAGTCATTTTGGGCATTATAGGTCAAAACATCCCTGTGCAAACTCAAACCTTAATTTAGGTCAACAGTGCAAGGAGATGTCTTGAGTAGAGCAAACTCTAGCTTGATCTTGAGCTCCAATTGTCTTGTGATGAGAAAATGTTGGTGAAATAAGAGGGAAAATTTTGGGGTACAACAGTAGGCTATGTGCTTGGACCTGCATGTGATAACCTGTAGAAAAAATAACAAGAGCATTTGGTTGACCTGGGATTTGAACACCGGTCTTGTACGTGACTGCCAGCTCCCCTTTCCACTAGGCCATTCACTTCATTTTGTTAATCATATAAGAGCAAAACATAATATGGGAAAATACATTAATATGCCAGAATATTAAAAAAAAGTGCGCGAAGATTTGAATGGTCCACTAAGGAGACGACACGCCATCGCCTTCTTCCTCACGCCCCTGTAACTTTACCTGCGGATTTAGATCCGCATCTAAATTTGAAGGTCAATCCCAAAATCAATTCTAGGCCATAAAAACGACCCCCAAAGGCATGGTTAGGTTCGTCTCTCTCTCTCTCTCTCTCTCCTGAGTGCAACCATGTCCATCACGAGATTCAATTTCACCTGCAATGCAAATCCCTAAAATCTAACACGAAACCCTAACCATGCTATTATGAGATTATAGTCCATATAAATGAAATCAAATATTGCCAAAAGCTTAGAAATCTCATGAGAGTCACAAATATATCAAAGATTTGCCAGAAAGATGCAAGAATAGAGAATTAAGGTTTTGAAAACAGGGCCAAGAAACGGGACACTTACAGCTCGTTTCGATGTGTATGAGAGCTTGCTTTGGATTGATTCTGACTCAGTGAACCTCCAGAAATTGATTGGTGTCAAGCTTTGCTTTTGAAATTGCCTTTAGACACGATTTTGGTTTTCAACTTTTTGTCACTTTTTCCAAGTTTTGTTTAGTTTATTCTTGCAGCCTCTAGCCTCCAATTTCGTGCGCTTTGACTTGTATATGTAATGTGGGATGTATTAGGTTAACATTTGTGGATTGAATCCTTGCACATCAATGCCATAAGATTTGATTTGATCCACCATTGAAAGCTTGCCTAATTTGTCAAAAATCCAATCTTTTTGCACATGGAATGCTTGATACGAGTTTGATGATGATATTGATGATGATTAAGTCCGGAAAATATAAAAATATCTCATGTAATCAAGTTTTGGGATTTTATTTGATTTCAATTGATTTAAAATGAAATAATTCAATAAAAAATCAAATAAAATAATAACATTGACAAATGGACACAAGGCTGAAGCTAGGACACGTGTGCAATGTGGCAAGTTCAATTCAAGTGGAAAAGAATGGGCCCATTTGACAAAATTTGAAGTTTTGGGGATAGTTGACTTTTGGCAATTTTGCAAAGATGCCCAATTTCAACAATGTATAACTTCTTCAATTTTGAACTTTTGGAAGTGTTCTTTGACTTTTTAGAAAGCTTGAGATGTCCTCTAACCAACCCTTTTAGTATCATCGCATTTTGATATTCCATTCTCAAGTTATAAGCTTTGGCAAAAAAGGTGTTTTTGTTGACTTTCAAAAATGACCTATAATGTCCAAATTTATAACTTCTTGTGAGTGCATTTTCTGATCTTGGGGTATGAAGATGGATTGTAGTAAATTTCATCCTCTTAAAAATGAGCTTTGAATGGGTCATTTCTCATAAAGTATGAGAAAGTTATGCTTGGTCAAAGTTGGTTTGACTTTTCCTACAAAACCCTAATTTAGCAACTTTTGAGTCTTGATGAATTTTGAGCAATCCTTGATGAATCATGATCAACCCTTGATCAAATTATGAAATATCCTTCAAAATGAGAATGTTGACAAAAAATCTTGAAGTTAGACTGTTTATAGGTCACAGTTGACTTTTGCCCTAGCACAGTCGATTTTTGGACCCTTTGAGCAATTGACTGAGCAAACTTCCTCTGCAAGGCTTGAAATTTGACATGGATAACCTTGAGAACATATTAGGACATTGGGGAGAACTTGATGTCATTTGGACTCAAGTATATTGATGCAACACAAAACCCTAATTTGGGGTTGACTGCCTTATGAGATGATTTGTCTGACCCACTCTTGAGCAAACTTGAGCAACTTGGAGATTTTTCTTACAATGTTTTGAGAAATATGGGAGGGAAAATTTTGGGGTACAACATAGGGGAATGGTTAATCCCTCATAAGGTGTAAATCGTGAAATTGAAAATTTAAGAGATGTTAACAAAACATACCCAAAGGTCATGATGAATTGGAAAAGTATAGTCCCGAAATGCACACAAGCATTCTGATCTAAATAGATAAAAGTTAATATTATTATATGTTATGGAAAGTAGCCAACATCAAGATTCATCAAATAGACATAGCACAAAAGCTCTGGAAGTAATCACTAAACAATGATGCTCAAATCACAAGTAAGAAAGAAAATGTAGCTTCTAATGTGTCACCATGTTGGTTAATAAGGAAGTGCTTAACCAAGGATCAAGGAAGCATGAAGAAATTGACATGAGAAGAGAGTTTAACATTAAAAGTAAAGCACAAATATTTTAGCCTCAAGGTCCTCTAAAGGATTCAAAATCCATTGCACAGAAACTAGATCAAAACAAGAATGTGGATCCTAACTTGTCATTATCATGAACTGACAATGAAATGCCAACCAAAGAATTAAAGGAGATATGCGTGAAAGCATTCTTATGACTTTACAAGTCATAAGCTAACACAAGCATAATCAATCATTAATGCATTTAGAAACATCAATTTGAAATGCTAAAGGCAAATACCAAGTCAAAGTCTCATTAATGAATGATGAACAAACAAAACAAACAACAAATGAAATGCATCAAGTAGTCTTAGAATTTTCCATGAACATGGGCTTCAAGACATCGTTACATAAGCATTAATTCACATATGAAGTGACAAAGGTGGATAATATTCCTTTGAGACATCACAAATCAAAGAAAACAATGAAAACAAGGTGGATCATTATGGTTCAAAGGTATTTGACAAAGGAATGCATCAAAACAAACTCCTAACATTGATCACATTTGGTGAATTTAGACACATAAAGAAACACAAGTTAGGATGTTTAAATGGTTCAAATATTTGAACTAAATATACTAAACAAGTTGTGAGAATAAGGTAAAGATAAGGAAGCTTGATTTCTTATATGTTTCACAAGTGCATTTATTATATCTCACATAATCAACAAAGAAGCATAAGAAAGGATCAAGCTCATAATGAAATGAGAAATGATCAAAAGAGATATAAAATGCCTCTCAAGCATTTTTAAGACTATCCTTGAGTTTATCATATCTCTAAAACTTAATGAATTCATAATCATAGCAAGAACTGGCTCAAAAGAATCTCTAAACCACACAAACTTTATGCTCAAAGTGAAAATTAAATGATCAACTTACAATTTCAAATAAATTAAAACGAGTTGATTTATCAATAGAGAACTCAAATATCATAACATACCCGAATATTGGCTTTAAATTATGTCCATAAACTTCAAAATAAAACTTGACTCAAATACATTAGGCCAAAGGGACATGCTCACTTCAAAATTGAATAAAAATATAAATAAGACTTATAAATTCAAACCAAATTAATTATTACATTATAAGTCCTTCTAATAGTCATAAAGATAGGTTATGATTCTTAGATTGAAGATGGAGGGTGAATTTGAAGTGTAAACACCAAAACTAGTGGCCAAAACCACCAAATTGGACAAGCTTAACAAAATAATTTGTGAAAAATATAAGATCAAAGGATAAAATTACTAAAAATTCATTTTGACAATCCTAAGACATCCAAGAATCATAAAAATAATTTATTCAACATTTTAAAAGTGAAGGAGATAAGAGAATTAATTCAATCTCTAGACCCAAGCAAAGAAAACCATAAAAATGGACCCTAAACTTCAACAATTTACAAATCAAATCAAAATAAATTATTAATTTGGTTTTTAACCATAAAAAATTAGTTAAGACAGTAAGCAACCTCAAACATATTTTTGTGAATTTTTTATGTTAATGGAAATTTGAAAGTAAAATTGAAACATTTAGCTAGTGATTAAAACACCTATTTAATCATATGAATTAATTGATTAACCACAAAAATAAAAATGATCAAATAAAAATTATTTTATGAAAATAGACTCAAAAGAGACTTAGGATATTTTTTTGATAATTTTTGTGTTGTTAAAAATATTAAAATAAAATTGAGAAAATTAATTGAAATAAAATGAAATTTAAAAATATACACAGATCTACTACACCTATTATGTACAAAATAACCTACCAAAATATTTAAACAGATCTAACCAAAAAATGACTCGTACTTCTTATACCCCAAATTTTGCCCTCTCATTTGTCAAAGGATCATCCTGGACCCTCAGGTTTGCTTCTGTCATGTTTCAAGTCTCAAATTACAGTTTTCTAAGAAAGTCCTTCAAAAGGGCAAAATGGTCAAAAGCACACTGAAAAATTCAAACTTTGAATTTTTGATCAAAATCAAGTTTCAACAATCATATTTCATCAAGACATAAAATTGGTTCATCAAGAAATCAAAAGTCAGAAATTACTTTGAAAAAAATCAAATTTCTAAACACTTGGAAAATTTTCTAAGTATTGAGAAAATATGACAATTTCAGAACTTTTGGGCCAGATTTCACGCAAGTGCAATCAAAAATTGCAAAAATGATTCAGAACGGAACTCTTCGATCAGAACATATGGACATTGTACTCTTTGATCAGAACATGATTCTTCAGCATATAGAGACTATGTTCTACACTTCGATCAAAACATCACCCTTCGAATCTCATTTTGGTCTTCTTCGATCAGAACATCACCAAGCCCCAAAACCTCGTTTTGAATAGCCTGCTGGACTGCTATGGCACAATCCTGAATCCAGCTACCACAACACTCCAAATTTCTGCTGATCCAGTCCACGCCTGCACTTTCTCAAACCCCATATTTACACCAAATTAGCACATAAAAGTTGTATTTAAAAAGAAATGGAACAATATGCCAAAAAGGTTCAAATCCCATTTGTTTTTCCCCCCAAAACCACAACAAATTCATCTATAAATAAGTTATTCTACCACACAGTTAAGGGGCTGGTTTTGGGAAAGAGAGGGTGATCAAATACAAAAAAAAAATAGAAAACAAAATATTCAAACATTCTTAAACCCATAATTCTCAAAACAATACCTTTGTCTTTCCCTTTTGAATCAAAGAACACAACATTTTTGTTCTATTTCTCGCTGACCCCAGAATATTCAGAGGCAGGAGCTCAGGTCCCAAACACACGCTTCAGATTCAAGGTAAGTCATTCTGACTTTGAACTATTCATGCATAACATCATTAAATATGTAAATATAATAGTGTTGATATTATCCATACCATTGCCTGAGTAGAAAAACTGTGGATCAGAATTTCTTGAAGAAAACTAGGCTCAAAATTAGGATCATAACTTCTATAAACTGTCATGTTTTTATTTTTCTGTTTTGCTATTGTTAAGAACTAAATAAGTTGCAGATGCTCTGGATAATATATGGAAGGAGGTGAAGTGTAACACAGAACTTCTGAGCTTTCTTTCCCACTGCTTTAGCACAACACAGAACTTCTAGGCTTTCTTACTGTTTTAACACACACATAACTTCTAGGAGTTTTTTCTTATTGTTTTAGCACAACATAGAACTTCTAGGCTTTCTTACTGTTTTAACAAACACAAACATCTAGGAGTTTTTTCTCACTGTTTTAACACAACACAAAACTTCTAATTTTTTCTCACTGTTGTAACACAGCATACAAAACTTCTAGGTTTTCTTACTGTTTTAACATATACAGAACTTCTAGGCTTTCTTACTGTTTTAACACACATAAAACTTCTAGGCTTTCTTACTATTTTAACACGACACATTGAACTTCTAGTTTTTTCTCACTGTTTTAACACAACACACATAACTTCTAGGTTTTTTCTCACTGTTATAACACAACACATAACTTCTGGTTTCCTCTAACATTTCTTTCAGAACTACAGCGTGCTCAGTATCAGAACTTCTGGTCCCCTTCATTTTTGTTTTCAGCAATGTGTTGATCCTGTTTTCGTTATTTTTTTCTTTCCTATTCTTATTATTTTCAACATTAATACTTTTTTATTAATATAAAAATACATAAAAATATTTTCTTTTTATTAACTAATTGTTCTTTATTATTTTAATTTATTAAGACAAAAAATCATTTTCAAAACAAGTTCTTTTCTTTTCTTATATTGTACATTTCAATATGGTTGTAATAGATAATTAGGATTTAAATTCTTGCAAATCCCCATTTGTAATTATGCACCCCCATCCCTGAAATGATGTAATAGCTTAGGATTCATTTTCCGCATTTTATTTGCTTTCATATGATGTTAGTAATTAGGGTGTATGGCAAGATAAAATCAACAAGTAGATAACCTTTAAATGCAAGACAAAATATATGCAATCAAACACACTTGAACACTAGAACCTCTTGGGTAATCTTACTTTGTTGTCTTTCGGAAAATAGTCATGTCCCTCGAATATGGGCGTTTTAGCAAATACCCTCGATAAAAGATCATAGTCCCCCGATGACCTTCAATGTTGCCTTCGGTAAATGATCTAGTCCCTAAACGACATTGCTAAGACATCCCATAAGTTGCCTTCTTTGACTATACAAAACGTATTGCGCCCGTCCCTTCACATCCAACGATGGGGTTTACTACCAAAACAATGGTAAGATAACAACATCTAAAGGAGGAGGGAAGGAATGTTTAAGACCTTTGAGTAGGTAGGTTTCTCCTAGTTGCTCGCTTGCTCACAACAAAAACATTTTATACACCCATAATTTCACTTTAAAACATTTTTCAAATGATAAAACACTTTGTACGCGTTCTTATAGAGACGAGAACCATTACAAAGACACTCCTTTTTTCAAAATACTTTCAAAACTCACATCACAAACACATCTTTAAACAAAAAGCAAGTGATCTAGCAAGCAACTAAGAGCCCGTTGATAACTACGGATGAAAAGGGTGCTAACACCTTCCCTTTTCATAACTTACCCCCCAAACTCAAGAAATAATATTGAAAGGTATTTCTTGTTCTTTTTAACCTTTCCTTATTGGATAAAAGAAAAGTCGGTGACGACTCTTGCTATCTGCAACAATTGCAATCAAACGCAAAACACCTAAGTCAGTTCTCCTACCGTGTTACAGAACTGGAGACTCTGCTGGGGACTATTTAAAAAGTGGGCTTACATTAGGGCTAGATCACCTTTACTTGCTTTCCTTTGTTTTGTTTGTTTTACATTATGGTTCCTTGCTTGGGATTATTTTGATCCTCTACCCGAATTTGGGGCAGCTTTTTAGGTAAGTAGAAATAAGTTATGGAAACTGTGTGGGGTATACCTACATGGTATAAACAATAGCTACATTAGTGTGACACATTTGTTGGTACTGGTAGCCCTTGAGTAGTCAAGGAGAATACGGGGCCGATGTGTGGTGTCATGACACTAACTTAATTTAGAACCTTACTTTAACAACTTGGCCATTAGTAAGTAGTGAGGTAGTCGGCTTTGGTGCAGTACGGAGTTGGTTGATACTCGATACTACGCTCATTGAGATTGGACTTTCGGGATATTTCGGTCGCCAATAAAGAGGCTTGCGCTGAAACAATGACCGGTGAAGAAATATCAGTGATATTGAGATTCCCTAGAACCCTTTACTTTCTAGGACTGTTTTAACCAACTAAACTTCAAGAGGGTACTTACCTATAAACCTCACGCAAGCCTAAACCTAAGGATTTGTTTGATTTAACTTGTGCATATGCTTGTACATAACATCCTGACATCATACCATAGCATTTTAGACTAACCATTTCTAGGATTTTGAAATTCATCTTTGTTCTGTTTTGTAGGATATGACTCCCACTCGCAAGAACATAATCCAAGTCAACCTTGTACGAGTACCTTTTCAGCTCAAAGAGTTCGCATCAAGGGTCCCTTAGAATTCTCCGTTCACCAAAAGACATGGAAGACTTCTCAACTTGGTTACCTCAAGCTTTGATGAAGATACGATGAAGGTGCTTTTCAAGTTCTTTGAATCTTTGCACCATTGTTTTACCTTCCCTGATTACCAGCTTATACCAACTATGGAAGAATTCTATCAACTCTTGGGAATTCCTATTCTCGACCAACTACCTTTCAACGGTACTGAAAGGGATCCAAGACCTGGGGAGGTTGCCCGAGCTTTATACTTACAACAATCTGACGTCACGGCTAATTGGGAAATAATAAGTGGTGTCAAAGGTTTCTTAGCCAGGTTCTTATTGGAAAAAGCTCAAGATTGTTGGAGCATTCTGGATTTACAAGCTTTCGAATAAATTTTGGCTCTTCTCATCTATGGGTTGGTACTATTTCCAAATCCTGACCAACTTATAAATGTGAATGCTTTCAAAATCTTTTTATCTAACAATCCAGTGCCTACTTTGTTGGGAGATATCTTGCATTCTCTCCACTCTCTCACCATGAAGAGAAGAGGAACCCTCATGTGTTGTACTCCTCTTTTGGCTAGATGGTTTATTTCGCATCTCCCCAGATCCTTTATGAAGAACGAGCAAGGTTTGAGATGGTCCAATAGGCTGATGTCACTTAGACATTCAGATACCCACTGGTGTTCTCGGTCCTTGGAGGACATTACTATCATCGACCGTTGTGGGGAATTCCCTAATGTCCCTCTGCTTGGCATTAGGGGAGGTATCACTTATAACCCTTGCTTAGCTCTATGACAGTTTGGGTACGTATGAAGAGATGGTCCATATGATGCACTCATCCAAGGTGTGGTGTTCGACTACGAAAGTGATGATTAAGGCTACCGTCAGAAGTTTATCCGGGCTTGGAGGATGGTAAAAAAGGTGGATAGTAGGACATTGGGACACAAGAATTACATTCCCCTTGAGCCTTACCTTAGGTGGGCATGAGCTCATGCTTAGAGTCTCGCAATGCCTTACCCCTTTATCCTCCCTGTCATCATAGAGCTTGTGGTTGAAGGAGATGCCCCTTATATTGTCCTTCATCCCAACATTCCTACCTCTTTCGAAGACTTGCAAATGTACTGGATTAAGCTAAAGGAAGAATGAGACACTTTCGAAGCCCGATTCTATGCCAGTGAGAAGAAAGTTCTGGAAATCACCAAGAAGCTTCATGAAGAGCGGAGTCTGAATGCCTAGATCGCGCAAAAGAGGATGCGTTCAACCTTTTTGTATTAGGAGCTTTTGTATTTTATTCATTGTAAGCCCAAAGAGGCGTGATGTACTAAAACTTGGATTTATTAATGCAACGTGTGTTCCTTTTTGTATAAAACAAATTTAAATATTTAATTTCCTTGAAATCATTTGCATATGAATTTTCATTCATCATAACACAAACGAGTTTCTTACAATAGGTCTCCTTATCTTTATACTGTTTATTTCAGTGAGATGGATATTGAATAGACAGTAAAGGATCTCCAAGCACAGAACTCTCAATTCTAACAAATGTTCTTGGCTCTGGAAAAAGGACAAGAGGATTTGAAAACATTGTTTATCAAAGAAAAGAAAAAGAAAGCAAAGAAACCAGTCGGTGTTTTGAATCTGGGAAGAAGGTTCAAAGGACCAGCCAGACGAACTCCAGATTTTGCAACTTCGTCAGGTGAAGGAGACAATCAAGAAGGAAAAAACAAGGAAGTAAATGACCATTCAAGGTCTGAAGAAGAGGAAGAGGTTTATTACTCTGAAGAGTAGTATCCTCCAGCTGACGATAAATACAAGTAGTTGGAGGATCGCCTCAATGCTATAGAGATCCAGAGGGTACCCGAGTTGGATTTTGAAGAGCTAGGACTTATCTCAGGGGTTGTCATCCCATAGAAATTCAAGGTCCCCACTTTCGCTAAATATGACGGTGTCTCTTGTCCAAAGTTGCATTTAAGGTCATACGTTAGGAAAATTCACCCCCATTCGGCTGATAGGAACCTATGGGTGCATTTCTTCCAAGAAAGCTTGTCAGGGACACATTTGGATTGGTTCTATCAGTTGGAAGGGACCAATATTCGCAATTGGGAAGATTTGGCTGCTGCTTTTTACAAGTAATACCAGTATAATGCTGACTTAGCTCCAACTTAGACACAATTGCAAGGCATGTCTATGGGTGCTGGTGAAAGTTTCAAAACATATGCTCAAAAATGGCGGGACCTCGCGGGAAGAGTCCAACCCCATTTATCTGATAGAGAATAGGTGGATATATTCTTAGACACGTTATCTGGTTCGTTCTTCAACCATCTGATCGGAAGCTCTTTGACTGGATTTACTGAACTAATCATGATTGGTGAACGGGTAGAAGTAGGTATAAAGAGTGGCAAAATTAAAAGATATGTATCCTCAAGCACGATCAAGAAACCCTTTACCGGAAAGAAGGATTTCAGTGTTGCATATGACCATAGGAATCAAAACAAAACTGAATGTCGTCCGACGGTAGGGGCTGTTATGATTTCTAATCCTGTACAAAATCAACAGCGTGACTATCAGCGCAGGCTAGAAGTGCCCATGAGACAATTCACCCGGATCAACATGACCATGTCCCAAGTTTTTCCACATCTTTTGAAGTCCAATCTGGTAACCCTAAAGGAAGCTCCCAAGAACCCCAATACTTCCTCTCCTCGCTACAACCTGAATGCCCGATGTCCCTATCATTCTGAAAGCCTAGGGCATGATACGAACGATTGTTGGGACTTGAAGAACAAGGTATAAGACCTTAGCGAGGCAAAAGAAATTGAGTTTGATCCCCCAAAAACACCTAATGTGTTAACTACGCCAATGCCCAAACACGGTCAAGGTGTCAATGTTGTTGATGATGATTGTTTTGTTTCCTCTGTGAATGACTTAACTACTCCTCTTTTGACTATTAAGTAGAATCTATTGCAAGTCGGTCTGTTCCCGGGCTGTGATAAAAGTTGTCGCTTATGCATGTCTCTACCAAATGGTTATTTGTTACTGAAGATGGGCATCCAGCGCCTGATGGCTAACAAAGAAATCCTGTTTGAAAAAGTTCCTCTTACCAGAAATTTTTGTGAAGATGTCTTAATAATCACCATTTTCGACAATACTCCCAGGGTCTCCACCAAAAGACCCTTCAGGATTACATTTGTTCCAAGATCTGCTCCCATAATCATCACCATGTCGGGGCCAATCCCATATTCTTCGGATAAAGTTGTTCCCTAGAACTATGGGGATGACGTCTATTATCATGGCGTCAGGAAAGATCTATTGGCTATCAAAGACAAAGTTGCGAAAGACACTGATCCTGACATCGTCAATATCGTTGGGAACAATAAGATAACAAGAAGTCGAAGAGTCTTCTCGCCCGAGATCTCTCCAAAGACCATTACTACTCCTGTAATTATTCTCGCTACCTCTCTTACTAGCATTCCCAGTGATACTCCCGTTGATAATCCTACTGTTATTCCTGCCGCCAAGACAAGGGGCAAAGAGACATTGCTCGAGCCTGTCCAGAACAAGGCACATCCAGAGGGAATTCTTGAAGCTTCTAGCAAAGAGATGCAAGAGATACTGAAAATAATCAAGAAAAGTGACTACAACGTCGTGGAATAGTTGGGGCAGACTCCCTCGAAAATTTCAATGTTGGCCTTACTTTTGTGTTCAGAGGCCCATGCCAAAGCCTTGGTAAAATTTTTAAAGACCGCCCACGTGCCCCCAAGAGACTTCCATTGATCAATTTGAGAATTGTGTGGCCAGTCTAACTGCTGATAACAGATTGGGATTTTTTGGCACCGACTTAACTCCCAAAGGAAGGAAACACAATGATGCATTGAACATTTCCATTGATTGCGGGGGCACCACGCTAGCCCATGTTCTGGTGGATACAGGCTCATCGCTGAATGTCTTGCCCAAAAATGCTCTTGATTGGCTATATTTCGAGGGACTCGCTTTAGAGCCTAGTAACATTATGGTGAGGGACTTTGATGGTTCTAAGAGGACAGTGCATAGAGAAGTTGACATCCCTATAAAATTTGGAACTTAGACTTTTGATTCAACTTTTTATGTGATGGATATCCTCCCTTCCTATTCTTGTCTATTGAGCCGACCTTGGATTCATGGCGCTGGTGCCGTCACTTCTACCTTACGTCAGATGTTGAAGTACCCAATCAAGGGAAAAATCATCATTGTCCATGGGGAGGAGGAATACATAGTTAGCCACCTGAATTCTTTCAGATACATGGAAATGAATGGTGAGTTCATTCAGACTCCATGTTAGAACTTTGAGGAGAACCCACAAACAGTTGCGGAAGCCAAGACTACTACCAAGACTCCAAAACTTTCCAGACCGCCTTTAAAAATGACCTCTCTAAAGGGTGTTAGAGCAATGGTTGAGGAAGTAGGATGTACTATCTAGGGTCAGCTTCTAGATATTCCCTATAAATCCAACAAATTTGGTTTGGGTTTTACTTCGGAAGCCCAGAGAGTTGTTCGACGAACTCATGCTGGAGGACCACCTCTACGTATCATCAATCAGGGAGTCAATGCAGTGGAAGATAGTGATGGCAGTTGTGATATGGACGAGTGGATTTTTCCAACCATCAACGAAGGACTCAATAATTGGGAGGCCAAAGAATTTGTCCCTATTACTTTTATTCAAGAGTAATTGTATTTTAATTTTTTGTCGGACTTGTAATAATTAAACAATTTAGACTTTAAAACCTTGTGTCTTATCCGAGGCACAATGGCCCATTTGTGAGGGTTGTTACTTCATCTTCATATGTCATAAATAAATCATGGACGTTTTTGCATGCAAATTTTACGCTCTTTGTTCTTCTTTTTCCACCTTTTATTTTTTATCAAAGATAGCTATGCTCTTACACACACTAACATATCGAAATGCAGATCCAGATCAACTCAGGATCCCATGGGTAACGATTTCTCTATGGCCTATTGTGACTTTGAAAATCCGATCTACCAAGACAAAGATGAAGGTAAGGAAGATTGTGAGGTACCAGGGGAACTAGCCAGGTTATTGAAACAGGAAGGAAGGACCATACAACCCCACGAAGAGACGGTTGAAACAGTTAACTTAGGTACTGAAGAGGACAAGAAAGAAGTCAAGGTAGGCACCAACCTGGAGCCTAGTGTCAATAAGCGCTTAACTCAGTTGCTACATGACTATGTCGAGGTCTTTGCCTGGTCATACGAAGACATGCCAGGACTCGACATTGATATCGTGGCCCATCGTCTGCCGACAAAAGTAGGTTGCCCTCCAGTAAAATAGAAGGTCTGTCGCATGCGGCCAGAAATGTCAGAGAAAATCAAGACTGAAGTCATGAAGCAGTTCAACACCGGATTCTTAGCTGTCACCTCCTATCCATAATGGGTCGCCAATGTTTTTCCAGTTCCTAAAAAGGACTGTAAGGTACGTATGTGTGTGGATTACAGAGACTTGAATAGGGCAAGCCCCAAGGATGACTTTCCGCTTCCCTAAATCGATATTCTGGTTGACAACACCGCACATCATAAAGTATTCTCCTTCATGGATGGTTTCTCCGAATACAACCAGATCAAAATGGCACCTAAGGACATGGAGAAAACTACCTTCGTCACACAGTGGAGCACGTCCTGTTACAAAGTTATGCCATTTGGGTTGAAGAATGCTGGGGCAACCTATCAGCGTGCCATGGTAGCTTTGTTTCACGACATGATCCATCATGAGATAGAGGTCTACATGGATGACATAATAGCCAGATCTCAAACTGAAGAGGAACATCTTGACCATATGCAGAAACTGTTTGAAAGACTGAAGAAATACAAATTAAGGTTGAATCCAAATAAATTCACTTTTGGAGTGAGGTCCGACAAGCTCTTAGGCTTTATTGTCAGTGGCAAAGGTATCAAAGTGGACCCTGCAAAGGTAAAAGAAATACAAGAAATTCCTGCTCCTCGCACTGAGAAGGAAGTTAGGGGATTCTTAAGACGGCTAAACTACATCGCCAGGTTCATTTCCCATCTAACCGCTACTTGTGAACCAATCTTCAAATTGCTGAAGAAAGATCAAGTGTTAGAATGGAAAGAATATTGCTAGAATGACTTCAATAGGATCAAAGAGTACCTTCAAGAGCCTCCCATTTTGATGTTTCCGGTTGAGGGAAGACCTCTGATCATGTATCTAACTGTCTTAGAAAATTCAATGGGGTGTATGCTGGGGCAGCATGATGAGTCTGGCAGAAAAGAGCATGCAATATACTACCTGAGCAAAAGTTTACCGACTGTGAAACCAGATATTCACTGCTCGAGAAAACTTGTTGTGCTCTGGCATGGGCTGCTCGCCGGCTAAGACAGTATATGCTGACCCACACTACCTTATTTATATCCAAGATGGATCCAATTAAGTACATATTAGAGAAGCCTGCCCTCTCTGGGAGAATAACAATATGGTAGATGGTCCTGACTGAATACGACATTCAATACACTACCCAGAAAGAAATAAAGGGAAATGTGCTAGCCGGTCACCTTGCTCATCAGGCTGCGGATGACTATCAATCCATGAATTTAGAATTCCTAGATGAAGAAATCATGGTTATAAACGATTGCGAAGAACTCAGACCATATGACGGACCTGAACAAGGATCCCGATGGACCATGGTTTTTGATGGAGCTTCCAATGTACTTGGCAACAACGTCGGCGCTATAATCATATATCCTGAAGGTTGCCATACTCCCTTCACTGCTAGACTATGTTTCAATTGTACCAATAATATAGCGGAATATGAAGCGTGTATTATGGGTCTCAAAGCTTCTATAGATTTGGGAATCAAATCCTTAAGTGTATTTGGAGATTCAGCTTTAGTCATCAGTCAGATCAAAGAAGAATGGGACATGAAGCATCCTAATCTCATCCCCTACAGAGAACATGTGTTGACATTAATCCCATACTTTAATGAAATTACCTTTGAGCATTTTCCACGAGAGGAAAAACAACTAGCTTACGCGCTAGCCACTATGTCATCCATGTTCAAAATCAGGTGGGGTAATGAGACGCCTCAGATCACCATTGAGCGGATGGACGAACTAGCTTACTGTCATGAGATTGATACTGAAGAAATAGTGGACAAACCTTGGTTCCATGAAATTAAGAGATATATTGAGGCTCAAGAATACCCAGAGGGAGCTTCAGTCAACGACAAGAAATTCCTAAGAAGATTCTCTGCTAAGTTCTTCCTTAGTAATGGAGTTATCTATAAGTGCAATCACGAATCTACTTTGCTTCGATGCGTAGACAAGAGTAGGGAAGAAAAGATCATGGTTGATTTACATGAAGGCACCTTTGGCACCCATTCTAGTGGGCACACGATGGCTAAAAAGATCCTCCAGGCAGGATACTATTGGTCCACCATGGAAGCAGATTGTCATCAACATTCACGAACCTGTCACAAGTGTCAGATCTATGCGGACAAAGTACACGTTCCTCCGGTTCCTCTAAATGTCCTGACTGCTCCTTTGTCGTTTGCAATATGGGGAATTGACATTATTGGAGAGATCAAACCTACAGCTTCTAATGGACACCACTTCATATTGGTTTCCAATGATTACTTCACGAAGTGGGTCGAGGCAGCTTCATTCGCTTCTGTTACCAAGAACGTTGTGGCCCGATTCATCAAACAAAACATCATTTGTCGGTATGGTATTCCGGAGAGAATCATTTCAGATAGTGGAACAAATGTCAACAATACTATGATCACCGCACTATGCCCGTAATTCGAGATCCAGCATCATAACTCTTCTCCTTACCGGCCGAAGATGAGTGGCGTTGTAGAAGCCGCTAATAAAAACATCAAGAAAATCATACAAAAGATGACAGTGACCTATAAATACTGGCATGAGATGTTACCATTTGCTCTCCGCAGTTACTGTACCACGGCGCACACATCATCAGGGGAAACTCCTTTCTCCTTGGTATATGGCATGGAAGTTGTCTTGCCAATTGAAGTCCAAATACCTTCTCTAAGAACATAAAGGATGCAGGGTTTACTGAAGATGAATGGATTCAAAATCGACTTGACCAGTTGAATTTGATTGATGAGAAGAGGCTTACAGTTGTCTTCCATGGTCAGATGTACCAAAAGCGTATGATCAAAGCTTTTAACAAGAAGTTCAGATGTCAGGTATATCGGGTTGGTGACTTTGTAATCAAGCATATCATATTACCATAATTTGATCCCAGGGGCAAATGGACTCCTACATACGAAGGACCATTTGGGATTAAAAGCATATTTTCTGGTGGAGCAATGATCTTAACCACTATGGATGGCGACGACCTTCCACACCCTGTAAATACGGACATAGTTAAAAAATACTACGCATAAAAAAATACCTGCTATGTTGACTGGCCTAGGAAAAAATTAGGGATAAAACACAACAACAAAAATATGTACACCCAGCAAGCTGAAAACCTGAAAAGGCGGCTTTGGAAAAAAAGGGTATCCCGGTGGACTGAAAACCCGAAAGGGAGGTCCAGGAAAAAGTAAGGTATTTAAAGCGTATGACTATGTCCCATTGGATCATCTTACAGCCAATCTTCAGTATATATCGTCAAGCTCGAATGGTTCTAATCAATCCAATCAACTTCGGACAAAGCAGCAAGTGGATGAGACGCTCAGAGACATGAAGGCTATAGCAGAATGGGAACCCCATGGGATTATTTTACATGGTTGTCTTTTCTTTGTATCAATTTTCATTTTTTACAATGAAATTCTCTTACTAGGATGTTCGTCTTTTTGTACAAATACTTATTCAAGTTAATATAAAGATATTCCTTCAAAAGTGCAAAACTATCTGTTTTTCGTTTACTGTTTTTGTTTTGTTTGCAAAAAATGTCTAGTGTTTATTTTTGAACATATGCATTTGAATGTAATTACTATTTATAAATGAACGCATAAAAAAGGTAAAACTAAACAGAAAGACAATTACTAATGTCTTTAAGAAACAGGACAATGTTTATGGGCCATTCCAATAAAATCCCCACAGATACTTTCTCTAAATAGAGCAGAAGCAGGAACATCCTGCTATTGGATCGTTGTCATATCTCCAGCATGCAGCCTAATGGCATCTTTTGCCTTCATTTCTCGACGGAGAAAAACTTCCAGTTACTGCTCCAAAGATTCCACAATGAAAGTCACCCAGTTGCTCAGGAATTCCCCAGTAGGTTTTCACCAAGTCCACAAGCTACGCACGGCATTTCCTTTCCCCAACAGAGTTTACTTCTCTAAAGACGGAAACCCATCTATCAACACTTTAATTTCAACAAGATATGAATGCTTACACTCCATATTTCCAACAAAATTCAGGGATTTATTTTCCAAAATCTAAACAGCCCTACAGCAGAGCAACTAACACGTGCATACATTGCATTCATGCATCATAAACATCAACATCACAAATGCATATATCGCAATCTCATTTATGTTGAGAAACATCATTACATCATGCATTTCATACATCATGGCATTGAATGCAACTAACTCTTTACCTTTTCAAGAAAGACCAATCAATAAATTTTCAACAAGACAAGGCAATTATCTGTGAATAAATCAATGGTAGATCAATTCCTGAAACAGAACACAGTTACTATCTACACGCAAATACTTCCTTCAGACTTCTACTGGTTCAGTTTAAATCTATCAATGGTTTATCCCGATTCTTTCCCGCAGACATATTCTCTGGTTCAGATAAATCGTTCCAAAGATTTATTCTGATTCTTTTCCAGACTTCTGTTGGTTCAGTTTAAATCTCTCAATGGTTTATCCCGATTCTTCCCCGCATACAACTTTTCTGGTTCAGATAAATCGCTCCAAGATTTATTCTGATTCCTTCCAGTTAAAGAACATTCAATACTGTTGTCAGTTCAGTTTAAATCTCTCAATGATTTATCCTGATTCTTTCCCACAAACAAATTCTCTGGTTCATATAAATTGCTTCAAGATTTATATGATTCTTTCTAATTAAAGAACATTCCATACCTCTCCTAGTTTAGTTTAAACCTCTCAACGGTTTATCCTGATTCTTTCCCGTAGACTTCTTCTCTGGTTCAGATGAATCACTCCAAGATTTATTCTGATTCTTTTCCAGACCTCTGTTGGTTCAGTTTAAACCTCTCAATGGTTTATCCTGATTCTTTCTTGTAGACATATTCTCGGATTCAGATAAATTGCACCAAGATTTATTCTGATTCTTTTCCAGACCTCTGTTGGTTCAGTTAAAACCTCTCAACGGTTTATCCTGATTCTTTCCCATAGACATCTTCTCTAGTTCAGATAAACCGCTCCAAGATTTATATGATTCTTTTCAGTTAAAGAAGATTCCAGACCTCTGCTGGTTCAGTTTAAACCTATCAACGGTTTATCCCGATTCTTTCCCGTAGACTTATTCTCCGGTTCAGATAAATCTCTCCAAGATTTATTATGATTCTTTCCAGACCTCTGCTGGTTCAGTTTAAACCTCCAAAGATAAATCACTCCAAAGATTTGTCCTTATTCTTTCTAGTTAAAGATTATTCAAGTCTTTTGCTAGGTTTAGTTTTAAATCGACCAAACGTTTATTCTGATTCTTATCCCAATTGAAGTCAAACTTAGACTTAGTCTAATTTCTATCAGCAGTCACCTTTGGATGGCATCTATAAGCCCATCTCCTCCAACTCTCCATCATTTCTCCAAATGGCATCTTTAAGCCCATTTCTTACACCTCAATCTCAAAATCCTCAGAGTGCAAATTTATTGGCACTCTAGTGTTCAATTGTCTTCTACCTTCAAGTGACGAATGGCAGATTCACCAATCTAACTCATCAGATTTAAGAAGATTGAACAGGGGCAGCTGTTATACCCCAAAAAGTTTCCTATCATTTGTCAAAGGATCATCCTAGAATCTCAGGTTTGCTTCTGTCAAGTTTCAAGTCTCATATTACAGTTTTCTAAGAAAGTCCTTCACAAGGGCAAAATGGTCAAAAGAACACTGAAAAAGTCAAACTTTGACTTTTAAATCAAAATCAAGTTTCAATAATCATATTTCATCAAGACATAAAATTGGTTCATCAAGAAATCAAAAGTCAGAAATTACTTTGAAAAAATCAAATTTCTAAACACTTGGAAAATTTTCTAAGTATTGAGAAAATATGACAATTTCAGAACTTTTGGGCCAGATTTCACACAAGTGCAATCAGAATTTGCAAAAATGATTCAAAACATGACTCTTCGATCATAACATATGGAAACTGTGTTCTTCGATCAGAACATGATTCTTCAGCATATGGAGACTATGTTCTACGCTTCGATCAGAACGTCACCCTTCGAATCTCATTCTGGTCTTCTTCGATTAAAACATCATCAAGCCCCAAAACCTCGTTTTGAACAGTCTGTTGCACTGCTATGCCACAATCCTGCATCCAGCTGCCACAACACTCCAAATTGTTGTTGATCCAGTCCACGCCTGCACTTTCTCAAACCCCATATTTTCACCAAATTAGCACATAAAAGTTGTATTTAAAAAACAATGGAATAGTATGCCAAAATGGTTCAAATCCCATTTGTTTTTTCCCCCAAAACCACATCAAATTCATTTATGAATAAGTTATTCCACCATACGTTTAAGGGGATGGCTTTGCGAAAGAGAGGGTGATAAAATACAAAAAAAGAGAGAGAGAAAAGAAAACATTCAAACATTCTTAAACCCATAATTCTCAAAACAATACCTTTGTTCCTCCCTTTTGAATTAAAGGACACAACATTTCTGTTCCATTTCTTGTTGACCCCAGAACATTTGAAGACAGCAGCTCAGGTCCCAAACACACGCTTCAGATTCAAGGTAAGTCATTATGACTTTGAACTTTTAATTAAGAACATCATTAAATATGTAAATATCATAGTGTTGATACTGTCGGTACCATTGCCTAAGTAGAAAAACTGTGCATCATAATTTCTTGAAGAAAACTAGGCTCAAAATTAGGATCAGAACTTTTATAAACTGTCTTGTTTTTATTTTTTCTGTTTTGCTTTTGTTAAGAACTGAATAAGTTGCAGATGCTCTGGATAATATATGGAAGGAGGTGAAGTGTAACATAGAACTTCTGAGCTTTCTTTCCGACTGTTTTAGCACAACACATAACTTCTAGGCTTTCTTACTATTTTAACACGCACATAACTTCTAGGAGTTTTTTCTTACTATTTTAGCACAACACAGAACTTTTTGGCTTTCTTACTTTTTTAACACACACAAAACTTCTAGGAGTTTTTCTCACTATTTTAACACAACACAGAACTTCTGAGTTTTCCTCACTGTTGTAACACAACACACAAAACTTCTAGGTTTTCTTACTTTTTTAACACACATGGAGCTTCTAGGCTTTCTTACTGTTTTAACACACACAGAAATTCTAGGTTTCTTACAGTTTTAACATGACACATATAACTTCTAGTTTTTTGTCACTATTTTAACACAACACACATAACTTCTAGGTTTTTTCTCACTGTTATAACACAATACGGAAGTTTTGATTTCCTCTAACGTTTCTTTCAGAACTACAACATGCTCAGCATCAAAACTTCTGGTCCCCTTCATTTTCGTTTTCAGAAATGTGTTGATCCTGTTTTCATTATTTTTTCCTTTTCTTTCTTATTCTTATTATTTTCAGTATTAATACTTTTTTTTAATAATATAAAAAAGACATAAAAAAATTTATTTTTATTAACTAATTGTTCTTTTTTATTTTAATTTATTCAGACAAAAAACCTTTTTCAAAACAAGTCCTTTCCTTTTCTTATATTGTACAATTCAATATGGTTGTAATAGATAATTAGGATTTAAATTCTTGCAAATCCCCATTTGTAATTATGTACCCCCGTCCTTGAAATGATGTAATAGCTTAGGATTTATTTTCCGCTTTTTATTTACTTTCATATATTGTTAGTAATTTTATCTGCTTTCAACAAGTAGATAACCTTTAAATGCAAGACAAAATATATGCAATCAAACACACTTGCACACTAGCACCTATAGGGTAATCTCACTTTGTTTCCTTTCGTAAAATAGTGATGTCCCTCGAATATGGGTATTTTAGCAAAGACCCTAGATAAAAGATCGTAGTCCCTCGGTGACCTTCAATGTTTTCTTCGGTAAACGATCTGGTCCCTCAACGAATTTCTAAGACGTCCCATAGGTTGCCTTCTATGACTACACAAAACGTCTTGCGCCCGTCCCTTCACATCCAACGGTGGGGTTTCTTACCAAAACAATGGTACGATAACAACATCTGAAGGAGAAGGGAAAGAATGTTTTAGACCTTTTTAGTAGGTAGGTTACTCCTAGTTGCTCGCTTGCTCACAATAAAAACATTGTATACACCCATAATTTCACTTTGAAACATTTTTCAAAAGATAAAACACTTTGTACGCTTTCTTATAGAGACGAGAACCATTACAAAGACACTACATTTTTCTAAATACTTTCAAAATCCATATCACTAACACATCTTCAAACAAAAAAGCAATTGATCTAGCAAGCAACTAAGAGCCTGTAGTTAACTACGGATGAAAAGGGTGTTAACACCTTCCCTTTTCATAACTTACCCCCCCGAACTCAAGAAATAATCTATAAAGGTCTTTCTTTCTCTTTTCAATGTTTCCTTATTGGATAATAGAAAAGTCGGTGGTGACTCTTTCTATCCGCAACAATTGCAATCAAACGCAAAACACCTAAGTCAGTTCTCCTACTGTGTTACAGAAATGGCGACTCTACTAGGGACTATTTAAAAAGTGGGGTTACCTTAGGGCTAGATCACGTTTACTTGCCTTATTTTTTTTTTGTTTTACATTATGGTTCCTTGTTTGGGCTTATTTTCATCCTCTACCCGGATCTGGGGCACCTTTTTAGGTAAGTAGCAATAACTTGTGGAAACTCTGCGAGGTATGCCGACATGGTCTAAGCAATAGCTACATTAGTGTGACACATTTGTTGGTACCGATAGACCTTGAGTAGTCAAGGAGAATACGGGGTTGTTGTGTGGTGTCATGAAGCACTAACTGACTTTAGAACCTTACTTGAACAACTTGGCCATTAAGAAGTAGTGAGGTAGACGGCTT
Organism: Vicia faba; assembly: GCA_948472305.1. Lineage (NCBI taxonomy): Eukaryota > Viridiplantae > Streptophyta > Magnoliopsida > Fabales > Fabaceae > Vicia > Vicia faba. The sequence continues at coordinate 539,863,979 of OX451741.1, forward strand.
TGGTGCAGTCTGAAGTTGGTTGATACTCGATACTACACTCATTGAGATCGGACTTTTGGGATATTTTGATCGCCAATGAAGAGGCTTGCGCTGAAATAATGCCCGATGAAGAAATATCAGTGATATTGAGATTTCCTAAAACCCTTTACTTTCTAGGACAAGTTGAACCAACTATACTTCAAGAGGGTACTTACCTATAAACCTCATGCAAGCCTAAACCTTAGGATTTCTTTGATTTAACTTGTGCATATGCTTGTACATAACATCATGACATCATACCATACCATTTTAGACTAACCATTTCAAGGATTTTGCGATTCATCTTTGTTCTGTTTTGTTGGATATGAGTCTCACTCGTAGGAACACAATCCAAGTCAACCTTGTACGAGTACCTTTTCAGGTCAAAGAGTTAGCATCAAGGGTCCCGAAGAATTCTCCGTTCACCAAAAGACATGGACGACTTCTCAACTTGGTTACCTCAAGCTTTGATGAAGATATGATGAAGGTGCTTTTCCAGTTCTTTGACCCTTTACACCATTTTTTACCTTCCCCGATTACCATCTTGTACCAACTATGGAAGAATTCTTTCAACTCTTGGGAATTCCTATTCTATATCAACTACCTTTCAACAGTACTGAAAGGGATCCAAGCCCTGAGGAGGTTGCCCGAGCTTTATACTTACAACAATTCGACGTCACGGCTAATTGGGAAACAAGAAGTGGTGTCAAAGGGTTCTTAGTCAGGTTCTTATTGGAAAAAGGATCATCCTGGACCCTCAGGTGTTCTTCTGTCAAGTTTCAAGCTTCAGATAACAGTTTTCTAAGAAAGTCCTTCACAAGGGAAAAATGGTCAAAAGCATACTAAAAATTTCAAACTATGACTTTTTGATCAAAATCAAGTTTCAACAATCATATTTCATCAAGACATAAAATTGGTTCATCAAGAAATCAAAAGTCAGAAATTATTTTGAAAAAAGTAAAATTTCTAAACACTTGGAAAACTTTCTAAGTATTGAGAAAATATGTCAATTTCATAACTTCTGGGCCAGATTTCACGCAAGTGTAATCAGAATTTGAAAAAATGATTCAGAATATGACTCTTCGATCAAAACATACGGAAACTGTGTTCTTCGATCATAAAATGATTCTTCAGCATATGGAGACACTGTTCTACGTTTCGATCAGAACGTCACCCTTCGAATCTCATTCTGGTCTTCTTCGATTAAAACATCCCTGTTGTACCCCAAAATTTTCCCTCCCATCTCAAGACATGTCAAGAATAATCTTCAAGTTGCTCAAGTTAGCTCAAGGGTTGGACAGTCAAATCACCTCCTAAGGCAATCAAGTCAAAATTAGGGTTTTGTGTTGCATTAAGGTCCTCATATCCAAATGGTCTCAAGTGCTTCACAATATCCTAATATGTTCTCAAGTTCATCCATGTCAATTTTGAAGCCTTGCAGAGAAAGTTTGGTCAGCCAATTGCTCAAGAGGCCCAAAAATCGACTATGCTAGGGCAAAAGTCAACTGTGTCCCAAATACAGTCAAACCTCAATAATTTTTGTCAACATTCTCATTTTGAAGGATAATTCATCATTTGATCAAGGGTTGATCATGATTCATCAAGGATTGCTCAAGATTCATCAATATTCAAAAGTTGCTAAATTAGGGTTTTGTAGGAAAAGTCAACTCAACTTTGACCAAGCATAACTTTCTCATACTTTATGATAAATGACCCATCCAAAGCTCATTTTTAAGAGGATGCAATTTCCTACAATCCATCTTCACACCCCCAAGATCAATAAATGCTCTCACAAAACGTTACAAATTTGGACATTATAGGTCATTTTTGAAAGTCAACAAAAACACCATTTTTTCCAAATCTTATAACTTGAGCATGGAACATCAAAATGAGATGAGACTAAAAGGGTTGATTAGAGGACATATCAAGGTTTCTAAAAAGTCAAAGAAAACCTCCAAAAGTTCAAAATTGAAGAAGTTATGCATTGTTGAAGTTGGGCATTTTTCCAAAATTGCCAAAAGTCAACTATCCTCAAAACTCCAATTTTTAACAAAAGGGCCCACTGTTTTACACTTGATTTGGTATTGTCATGCCACAAACGTGTCCCATCTTTAATTTCATGACCAAACATTTATTTTTCTATTTTATTTAATTTTTATTGATTTAATTCATTTTAAATCTATATTAATTCAAATAAAATCCAAAAATTAATGAAATGGTATCTTTGTGATTTGTACAGCTTGCATATATCATATAACACCTAGTCAATTCGTATCAAGGCTCATTCAAGCATAAAAATCAGATTTGGCCTATTTTTGGAAGTTTGGTTATGGTGATCAAAATCCAATCTTGAATCTTCAATGCATTTGATTTGAGACCAAAAGACCAACCCTAATTCACTCTATAACACTCACATAAGCAAGCCAAACCGAGAACACGCATAGAACTCTATAGAAACAGCCACACAACTTTGAGAAAAAAGCTTGAAAAGTGTGAGATCAAAAACGATATTGGAGGCACTTTCAGACCAAAAACTCAACGCTACTCCCTTCCTTGACATCCAGTGGAGTCATACCAATCAAAAGGAAGCCTTTTCATCGCCTATAACGCACTGTAAGTCTCCATGAACCTTGCTCTGAACATGAAATCGAAAACATCCGTTCTTGCATCTTTTCTTCAAAATATTGGCATATTTGTGATTGTTGTTTGATTTAGAACGTTTTTGCATTATTCAATTTCATTCTTGGACCCTGTATCATGATGCTCGAACCTAGGGTTCTTGTTCTTGTTTTTTAGGCATTTCTTATGCAGGTTAAATTGAGACAAACAATGGTTATAGGAATGATGAGGAGGCAGAGACGAACACGTCTATGTTCTTTAATAGCATTTTCATAGCCTGGAGCGAGTTTTAGAACCATCCCACGAAACTTCCTGCGGATAAAAATCCGCAGGTAAATAACCAGGGTTGCATTGAAGAAGATGATGGCGTGTCTTTGTGTCATTGGTTCATTCGAATCAGTGGCGCGCTTTTTTTATTTTTGCAGGCTTAGTGTTTTGTTTATTATATAATATTTGATTCTTATTACAATAACAAATGAAGCAGTTTGGTGGAGTGGTTGAGCGCGCATGCAATGAGCATTGGGACCTGGGTTCGAATCCCAGGTCCCCCAAAACCTTATTTGTTTTTCTCCTTCAGGTACTCATCTGTAACGCCTGGAATGTGATCCACCATGTGATTCAAATCTCAACACGCTAAGTGGCTTCAGGCCAAGATCTAAAGGCCAGATTGGAGCATCCACCATACTCCCTGGTCAACGAGCATGCAGGGAATCCCAAGGGTCAATGAAGGCCAACGCTAATGGACCTGGGAATTGCCAATTCCACCACCAAATCAAGCCCAGCACCCCCCTTGAGTTTGTTCTTTTTATTTTTCTTTTCATTATTTTTTATTTCTATTCTATTATTATTAGTATTTTAATTAACCAATTAACAAATTAACCCTTTTTATAAAAAATTCAAAAAAACATTAAAAAAAACATTATTTTTATTTATTAAATTCAATTTCATTATTTCATATTTTTTTGTGGATAAATAATTCAATTAATTTAGTTTCTAATTAGGAATAATTTTAATATCTTTTCAATAAATTAAAATCAATATATAATTAGGGTTTTTTAATATTTTTTAACCATTTTTTATTTCCTTAATTAAAATAAAAACTCAAAAATATTTGCTTTTAATTAATTAAATAATTAATTATTAGTTTAGACTTAATTCTTAAATCAAAAATAACAAAAAATGCTTTCTTTAATGAAAAAAAGGTCAAAACCCTAGGAGGCTCCGATTCAATTTTTCTGGCGCGAATTATCTTTGATCCGTATATTGTAATTGCTCCGAGGATGTAATAGTTTTGAACTTAGGAATTTATTTTTTTTTATTTATCGCTTTTATTTACTTTTCGTAATTTAATTTTCAAGGGTTTGTTTTTGGCGATGTAAATACCCGACGCCTTGTAATAGCTTAGATTTATTTTCCACAATTTAATTTCCGCAACCATTAATTGTTAGATGTTTGAATAATAGGCAATGCATGACAAGATAAATCTTTAACCTAAAAGCAACAGTAGCTCACCATAACATGTACAAAGATAATATAACTGAAAAATAATACACTCGCACATGCCACTCTTAGGGTACACCTCACTTGGTTGCCTCGAACGTGGTCATTGAGTATAGGATGTTTTAGAGGTCGCCCTCTTGTCCAAAGATCATAAGTTGCCTCGAAACGGTTGCTCGGATAAAATGATCTAAGACATTAGGGTTACCACTAAGGTGTCCTAACATTGCTTTAGTGACCATACGTCCCTTAATCGAATTGACCCGAAAACTCCAACGACGATGCTACCTAATCATCAATAGTGGGCTAGCATTGTCTAAAGGATATTAGCACAGTTTAATTCCCTTTTCGAGTAGGTAGATGGTTCTTAAGTACTTTCTCTCTTTTAAAAACAAAACAAAACTTTTCGCACTTACACTCTCTTCAAAACAAAAACTCTTTCAAACCCACAAACTCAAAGAAAAGCAAACTTTTGAAAACACAATGAGCAAGTACCTAAGAGCCCGTGGATAACCACAGATAGAAAGGGTGCTAACACCTTCCCTTTCTATAATCTACCTCCCGAACCCGAGAAACATCTCAAAAAGGAATTTTTCTGTGCTTTTTTCCTTTCCTTGTTGGATAAAATAAAAGACGGTGGCGACTCTTGCTTACCGCGACATTTTGCGAAAACAAACGCAAACACGAACCAGCATTCAAAAACAGTCAGTTCTCATTCCCACCGATCACAGAACTGGCGACTCTGCTGGGGATATTCTTAATAAGTGAGGTGTACCTTAGGATTAGATCACTTGTGTTTTCAATTGTATATTTTGTATGCTTTAACTTTGCGGGCTTGTATCGGAGTTCTATAGATCCTAACCCAGATTTGGGGATACCCTTTAGGTAAGTAGCAATAAACTGTGAGGGATCTGTCCGGCGTAGACCGACACGGATGAAGCAGTAGCTACATTGGTGTGACACCTTGGTCTGTACCGATATCCCTTGTGTTGGAACGAGGAGAATATGGGTCTTCTGAGGAGTCATTAAGCACCAACTGACCTTAGAACCTTAAATTGACCAACTTGGCCATATAACAGTAGCAGTATGCTACACTCATTGAGACTAATCTCTCGCGATGATTTCGGCCGCAAGAAAAGGTTGCTAAACTGGAATTATGACCGATTGAGGATAGTCAGTAATATTGAGATCTTCTAGAACCCGGTTACTATTTTTAGGACAGGTTTGAACCAACTGAACTGAAAGAGGGTAGTACCTAAGCTCCATGTCAGCCTGAAATCTAAGGGCTCTTTTGTGTGACTTGTGTGCCTTTACCATGTTTGCCTTTTGTGGATACTTTTGGTGTGCCTTTACCATGACATCATGACATCATAACATTGAATACATTTCGCATAAGGACTAACCTATTTCAAAGACAAGAGGGTTTCATCTTTGCTCTGTTTTGTAGGTCATTATGATGCCCATGCGTAGGAATACTATCTGGATCAACTTTGTCCAAGTACCTACCCTGCTTAAATATTTGGTTGTCAGGGTACCAGACACTACTTCCTTCATCAGGAGCATGGTTCTCTTCTCAGTCTGGTCACTTCAAAATTGGACGAACAAATGATGAGTGTCTTGGTCCAGTTTTACGATCCGCTATACCATTGCTTCACCTTTTAAGATTTCCAGCTGGTTCCTACCCTGGAAGAGTTCTCTGAGTTGCTTGGTATTTCTGTTTTGGAGCAGACTCCCTTTACTGGTTGGGAAAAGACTCTTAAGCCCGAAGAAATTGCTGCAGCCCTTCACTTGACCAAGGAGGAGGTAATGGCTAACTGGGAGACTAGAAGTGGAGCTAAGGGTTTTCTGGCTAAGTTTTTGGTTGACAAAGCTAATTACTTCTGGGACAGCTTAGACTTCAAGGCGTACGAGGACATTCTGGCTCTCTTGATTTATGGTCTGGTATTATTTCCAAATCCTGACACTTTTGTTGATGTTAATGCCATAAAGATCTTCATCTCTTAGAATCCGGTACCCACTCTCTTGGGTGATATCCTTCATCAGCTCTATGCTCGTACTTCCCAAAAGCGGGGAACTTTAATGTGTTGTGCTTCTTTATTGTCAAGGTGGTTTATTTCGCACCTCCCTAAGTCCGTACTGAAGAACAAAGAAGGAATGGGATGGGCTTATAGGGTGATGTCTCTTACTAATAATGACATTATCTGGACTCTCAAAGGCTTGGATGAGGTGACTGTCATTGATCACTGTGGAGAGTATCCTAATGTTCCATTGATCGGAACCCATGGAGGAATTTCTTATAACCCATGTTTAGCTCTCCGTCAGTTTGGAAGAGCCAGAAGAGAAGGGCCTCATGAGATGTTGATGCCTCATATCATCTTTGATTTTCAGGGATATAGCGACGAGCTGCGTCGTAGATTCATCAGGGCTTGGGACAGAGTTCATCAATCGGACCCACATGAGCTGGGACCAAAGACTTCCCTGCCAATGGAGCCATACCTCAGATGGGTCCGCATCCGTGCCCAGAAGTTAGGAATGCCATATGAAGCTGTCGTGAGCTTGTTGACATGTTTCTGGGGACCTTGTCTGGTCCATTCTTTAATCATCTGATTGGAAGCTCTTCAGCTGGGTTTACAGACCTTATCTTGACTGGTGAGAGGATTGAAGCTGGTATTAAGGCTGGAAAGATACATAAGGGTGCCTCATCGAGCACCGAGAAAAAGTCGTTCAAGAAAGAGTCCAGTGTTGTCTACAGTTCAAGAAGACAGAATAGACCAAAACACCGCCAAGCTGTCAACGCGGTTGTTATTTCAAAACCTGTTGGTGCTCCTCAGCATCACAATCAATAAAAGGATGAGAGCCCTCAAAGGCAATTCACTCGTCTCAGCATGACTTTGTCTCAGATTCTGCCACAGTTGCTGAAGACCAATCTGGTGACTCTAAAAGAAGCTCAGAAGAATTCAAATACCATGTCACCAAGGTATAACCATAATGCTCGCTGCGCTTATCACTCTGATAGCCTAGGGCATAATACGGATGATTGTTGGGCTTTGAAGAACAAGGTCCAAGACTTGATTGATGCGAAAGAGATCGAGTTCGGAGCACCAGAGAAGCCTAAACAAGAGGCAGGGGTAAATTCTATTAGGGATGATGATGATGAAGAGTTTGATATCGACAGGTGGATCTACCCTACGACCAACGGTGGATTAAGCAACTGGACAGTGAAGGATTCTATGCCTGTTTCAGTTATCACCCAGTAATGAAACTTTTTGTTTTGAATTTGTAATAAACAATGTTTTAAACTTTATGGCCTGGTGTCTTACCCAGGACACTATGGTTTCATTTGTGAGGACTTTATGTGTGTCATTTTCATATATCATTAATAAGAGCATTGGACGTTTTCTTGCATTTCAAATCTTGCGCTCCTTGTTTTTCTATATTATATATTGCAAAATAGCTATTTTACACACACTCACATATATAGGTCCACATCCACTCTGGATCTCACTGGTAACGACTCTACTACTGCCGATTATGATTTCGAAAATCCGATCAACTTAGCCGAAGACGAAGGTGAAGATGATTGCGAAGTGCCTGGTGAACTTGCAAGACTACTACTCCAGGAAGAGAGGGTCATTCAGCCACATGAAGAGCCGGTAGAACCAGTGAATCTGGGTACTGAGACAGACAAGAAGGAAGTCAAGATCGGTGCAAATCTAGAGTTTAGTGTGAAACAACTGTTGATTCAGATGCTGCGTGACTACGTTGAGATCTTTTCCTGGTCTTACGAAGATATGCGGGGGTTGGATACTGATATTGTGGTTCATCGCCTGCCTACCAAGGAAGACTTTCCTCCAGTAAAACAGAAGGTTCGTCGTATGCGCCCAGAGATGTCTGAGAAAATCAAGGCCGAAGTTATGAAACAGTTTGATGCCGATTTTCTAGCAGTGACTTCTTACCCTCAGTGGGTTGCCAATGTGGTTCCGGTATCGAAGAAGGATGGTAAAGTCCGAATGTGTGTTGACTACATGGATTTGAACAGGGAGAGCCCTAAGGATGACTTCCCTCTACCTCACATCGACGTCCTGGTTGACAATACTACTCAGCACAAGGTATTCTCCTTTATGGATGGCTTCTCCGGTTATAATCAGATAAAAATGGCTCCCGAAGACATGGAGAAGACCACCTTTGTTACTCAGTGGGGTACCTTTTGCTATAAGGTCATGCCTTTTGGGTTGAAAAATGCTGGGGCAACATATCAGCGTGCCATGGTTGCTTTGTTTCATGACATGATCCATCATGAGATTGAAGTATACGTTGACGATATGATTGTGAGGTCCCAAACTGAGGAGGAACACCTTGACCATCTACAAAAGCTGTTTGACAGGTTGAAGTTATACAAGTTGAGGTTGAAGCCGAATAAGTGCACCTTCAGGGTGAGATCTGGTAAGCTGCTAGGTTTCGTCGTGAGCGACAAAGGTATTCAAGTGGATCCTGCCAAAGTGAAATCCATACAAGAGATGCCAGCTCCCAAGACAGAGAAAGAGGTCAGAGGCTTTCTAGGACGACTGAATTATATTTCCCGATTCATCTCGCACCTAACTGCTACTTGTGAGCCAATCTTCAAGCTGCTGAAGAAAGATCAAGTGGTATGTTGGAACGATGAATTCCAGGCCGCTTTCGAAAGAATCAAAGAGTATCTACAAGAGCCACCCATTCTTATGCCACCAGTTGAAGGGAGACCTATAATCTTATACTTGACAGTACTTGACAATTCAACGGGGTGTGTGCTGGGGCAACATGACGAGTCTGGCCGAAAAGAGCATGCTATTTATTACCTTAGAAAAAAGTTTACCGACTGCGAGACCTGATACTCACTGCTTGAGAAAACTTGCTGCGCTTTGGCATGGGCTGCTCGCCGGCTGAGACAATATATGCTGACTCACGCTACTCTGTTGATTTCAAAGATGGATCCAATCAAGTATATCTTCGAAAAGCCTGCCTTGTCCGGAAGAATAGCAAGATGGCAGATGATCTTGACTGAGTATGACATCCAGTACACAACTCAAAATGCAATCAAGGGAAGTGTATTGGCAGACCATTTGGCGCATCAGGCAGTGGATGATTACCAGTCTATGAACTTTGAATTCCCGGACGAGAATATCATGGTAGTGACTGATTGTGAGACACCTGGACCGGATGAAGGACCTGAAGAGGGATCCCGATGGTCTATGCATTTTGTTGGAACTTCAAACGCTTTGGGTGATGGCATTGGCACCGTGATCATATCTCCTAAAGGCTCTCATACTCCGTTCACCGACCGTCTATGTTTCAACTGCACCAACAATATAGAGGAGTATGAAGCATGCATCATGGGTCTTCGAGCTGCAATTGACCTAAGGATTAAGTTTCTAAGTGTCTTCGGAGATTCCGCACTCGTGATCAGTCAGATCAAAGGCGAGTGGGATACGAAACACCCAAATCTTATTCCTTACAAGGAGTATGTGTTGATGTTGCTTCCCCATTTTGAGGAGATAACCTTTGAACACTTCCCAAGAGAGGAGAATCAGTTGGCAGACACGCTGGCTACGATGTCTTCTATGTTCAAAGTCAAATGGGACAACGAGGCCCCCCGGATCGTTATTTGGAAGTTGGATGAACCTGCACATTATTGTGATCTTGAGATTGAAGAGGTAACAGAAAAGCCCTGGTATCATGAGGTGAAGAGATACCTTGAAGCTCAGGAGTACCCCGAGGGTGCATCTGTTAATGACAAGAAGTTTCTGAGGAGATTCGCAGCCAAATTCTTCATCAGCAATGACATTCTTTACAAGCGTAACCATGATTCAACCTTACTATGTTGTGTGGATAAGACTGAAGCAGAAACGATCATGGCAGAGCTGCATGAAGGTACTTTCGGAACTCATTCCAGTGGACATACCATGGCAAAGAAAATCCTTCGGGCAGGATATTACTGGTCCACAATGGAAGCTGACTGTTATCAGCATTCTCGGACATGTCACAAGTGCCAGGTCTATGCTGATAAGGTGCATATTCCTCCAGTTCCTCTGAATGTTTTGACAGCATCTTGGCCTTTTGCAATGTGGGGCATTGATATGATCGGCGAGATCAGACCTACAGCATCCAACGGGCATCGTTTCATCCTTGTAGCTATTGATTACTTCACGAAGTGGGTTGAAGCAGCTTCCTTTCCTACAGGAACCAAGAACGACGTGGCACGGTTCATTCGGCATAATCTGATTTGTCGATACGGTGTACCAGAGAGGATCATTACAGGCAATGGTACCAATCTTAACAACAAGATGATCACTAAGCTCTGCGAGCAATTCAAGATACAACATCATAACTCTTCTCCCTACCGGCCGAAGATGAATGGAGCTGTAGAAGCGGCTAATAAGAACATTAAGAAGATTGTGCAGAAGATGACAGTGACCTACAAAGATTGGCACGAGATGTTACCATTTTCTCTTCATGGGTACCGTACCTCAGTACGGACGTCAATAGGGGCAACACCCTATTCCTTGGTTTATGGCATGGAGGCAGTCCTGCCTATTGAAGTTCAGATACCCTCTCTTCGGATCATGAAGGATGCAGGGTTGAGCGAAGACGACTGGATCCAGACCCGACTTGATCAATTGAATCTAATCGACAAAAAGAGACTTACTGCTATTTGTCATGGTCAGACGTACCAAAAACGGATGATTAAGGCATTTAACAAGAAAGTCAGACGACAAGAGTATCAAGTTAGGGATCTGTTAATCAAACGCATTATTCGACCTCAAGGTTTTCCCAGGGGCAAATGGACCCCTACTTACGAAGGGCCATTTGTGGTTAAGAACATTTTCTCAGGAGGAGCGATGATTCTAGCCACCATGGATAGTGACAATCTTCCTCACCCCGTCAATACAGACATAGTAAAAAGATACTACGCATAATCAAAGACCCGCTAGGTTGACTGGCCTAGGAAAAAGTAAGGGCTTCCCGGCGAACCAAAAGGGTTCGGGCAAAAATAAGGGATGAAAATAAAAAAATCTGTACACCCGGCAAGTCGAAAACCTGAAAAGGCGGCTTGGGCAAAAATGGGTATCCCGGTGGACTGAAAACCCGAAAGGGCGGTCCAGGAAAAAGTTAGGGATCAAAGCGTAATACTATGTCTCATTGGATCACCTCGCATCCAAACTTCGGTATCAACTATCAGGCTCGGACAGCACTAATAAATCAGATTCCTCTACTAAGCAGCAAAGTGATAAGACGCTCGAGGATATAAAGGCAATAGCAGAGTTGGAACCCAATGGGATTATTCACATAGCTGTTTTGATTTCTTTTCACAAATTGTATAAATTCTATTTGTTCGGCGGTGTTCTCTTACTAGGACGTCAGCCTCTTGTACAAAAACGCCTATTTACAGGCCAAACTTCAAAATCAATACAAATTCATTTTCAGACAAATTTCAAATTGTTTTTCCTTTATCTGTTTTGTTTTGCAAAGAACGTCCAATGTTCATTTTTGATATATGCATTTAACATTAATTGTTGCTCATAAATATTTACATACGAAACAAAGGACTAATTACGGGTGATATCAGAAGTAGGGTCAATAAGAATTGTCTGAGCGGTCTAGTTGCTCTGTCCACCAAGTACCAAGGTAGATTCAGCTGAAGAATATGACTAAGATACCGTCACTCCCCGCAGAGTAAAACAGTAATGGTAGCTCTCCCTACTGAGACTTGCAACCTTGAACGAATCAACCATACTCTCCCCCAAGCAGAGTTAGTCTACCGTCAGCCCCGAAAAGGCTTGGTATCCCCAGAAGGTCTTAATATTCCCCAGCAAAGTATAAAGATATCCTCCAGCAAGCATAAGAGCATCCCCGACAGTCTTAACATTCCTCAACAGAATATAATAATGTTCCCCGGCGGAATACAAGATACAACAATGGAGCCATTTCCCCAGCGCAGTCTAAAAAAGCTTCCCTGCAAGAGTTGAATCATCTTACCCAGTAGATTCTGGAAGCTTATCCCCTGCAGAATACAAATGCATCTCCCCAGCCAAATTCAGAGGTTATCCTCACAAGAGTCTAACTGGGTTATCCTCAGCAAGTTGCAACTGAAAGATCATCCCCAGCGAAGTTCTTTCTATCCCCAGCAGAGTTCATCATCAAAATCCCCAACAGAGCTTGTCAATAGAATCCCCAGCGGAGTTTATCATTAAAATCTCAGCAAAGTATCTCTTCCCTACAGATCAATTCCCCGCAGAGTAATCTCTTCACCATGTTTATTCCCCAACAGAGTTATTTTCTCCTACAGGTTTATTCTCACAACCATCTTTGTTCGTCATCCCCATCAGAAACAAAGAACTCAACTCTATTCTCCAGCGGCTCCAGGATTTATTTTCCCCAATTAAAACATCACATTTCCATACATCATGATGCATGCATGTACGCATCATACCATACAATCTCATTTATGTTGAGAACATCATTTCTTGATCCATATCATGCATTGCATATGACTGACCTTTACCTTTCAGGAAAAATGCAGTTAAGTTCTTAGCTTAGTCGAAGATCTGACCAGTTCTTAAATCTCAATTGAGTTATCATCGGTTGAATTTCAGATAAGGTTCTCGATCTTGACAGTTTCCTCCGTCATAGTGTGGACAAGTACTATAACCTCAGCGGTATACTCCCGGTGGGCACGAGTCAGTTCCTAGATCTTGATGAAGATGCTTCCCTACATCATAGTATGGACGAGTACTATAACCTCAACGGTATACTCCCGGTGAGCACGAGTCAGTTCCTAGATCTTGATGTTTTCCTCCGTCATAGTATGGACGAGTTCTATAACCTCAACGGTATACTCCCGGTGAGCACGAGACAGTTCCTAGATCTTGATGAAGATGCTTCCCTATGTCATAGTGTGGACGAGTACTATAACCTCAACGATATACTCCCGGTGAGCACGAGTCAGTTCCTAGATCTTGATGTTTTCCTCCGTCATAGTGTGGACGAGTTCTATAACCTCAACGGTATACTGCATTGAGCACGAGACAGTTCCTAGATATTGATGAAGATGTTTCTCTACGTCATGGTGTGGACGAGTACTATAACCTCAACGGTATACTCCCGGTGAGAATGACTCAGTTCCTAGATCTTGATGTTTTCCTCCGTCATAGTGTGGACGAGTTCTATAACCTCAACGGTATACTCCCGGTGAGCACGAGACAGTTCCTAGATCTTGATGAAGATGCTTCCCTACGTCATGGTGTGGACAAGTTCTATAACCTCAATGGTATACTCCATTGAGCACGAGAAAGTTCCTAGATCTTGATGATGATTACCCCCCAGTTGAATTATGGACAGGTTCTTAATACTCAGCCGAGGCATTCTCTCAGTTGAAGTACAGGCAAGTTCCTAAACCTCAACAAAAGTTAGACTTCCCCAGCGGAATCTTCTACAGCAACAAGTATGCAAGTTCTCGCTAAGGAATCTCTTATGCGATCGACACTCCTGCAGATGGTATCTATAAGCCCATCCTCCTACCAACAACCTCCAAATGGAATCTGTAAGCCCATTCCCGACATCACAATGCTGATACCACACCATGTGAGTGCAAATTTCTGGGCACTCTAGTGTTCAATTATCTTCCACCTTCGGATCACGAAAGGCTCGAAAGCCAATCTATATCCTCAAGTTTAAGAAAATTGAACAGGGGCAACTGTTGAACCCCAAAATTTGCCCTCCCATATTCCTCAATACATGTCAAGAATAATCTTCAAGTTGCCCAAGGGGGCTCAAGGTTTGGACAGTCAAATCACCTCCTAAGGCAGTCAAGTCAAAATTAGGGTTTTGTGTTGCATTAAGGTCCTCATATCCAAATGGTCTCAAGTGCTTCCCAATGTCCTAATATGTTCTCAAGTTCATCCATGTCAATTTTCAAGCCTTGCAGAGAAAGTTTGGTCAACCAATTGCTCAAGAGGCCCAAAAATCGACTGTGTTAGGGCAAAAGTCAACTGTGTCCCAAATACAGTCAAACCTCAATAATTTTTGTCAAAATTCTCATTTTGAAGGATAATTCATCATTTGATCAAGGGTTGATCATGATTCATCAAGGATTGCTCAAGATTCATCAAGATTCAAAAGTTGAGAAATTAGGGTTTTGTAGGAAAAGTCAACTCAACTTTGACCAAGCATAATTGTCTCATACTTTATGAGAAATGACACATCCAAATATAATTTTGAAGAGGATGCAATTTCCTACAATCCATTTTAACACCCCAAGATCAATAAATGCTCTCACAAAAAGTTACAAATTTGGACATTATAGGTCATTTTTGAAAGTCAACAAAAACACCTTTTTTGCAAAATCTTATAACTTGAGCATGGAACATCAAAATGAGATGAGACAAAAAGGGTTGATTAGAGGACATCTCAAGGTTTCTAAAAAGTCCAAGAACACCTCCAAAAGTTCAAAATTGAAGAAGTTATGCATTGTTGAAGTTGGACATTTTTCCAAAATTGCCAAAAGTCAACTATCCTCAAAACTCAAATTTTTTACAAAAGGGCCCCCTTTTTTCCACTTGATTTGGTCTTGTCATGCCACACACGTGTCCCATATTTAATTTCATGACCAAACATTTATTTTTCTATTTTATTTAATTTTTATTGATATAATTCATTTTAAATCTATATTAATTCAAATAAAATCCAAAAATTAATGAAATGGTATCTTTGTGATTTGTACAGCTTGCATATATCATATAACACCTAGTCAATTCGTATCAAGGCTCATTCAAGCATAAAAATCAGATTTGGCCTATTTTTGGAAGTTTGGTTATGGTGATCAAAATCCAATCTTGAATCTTCAATGCATTTGATTTGAGACCAAAAGACCAACCCTAATTCACTCTATAACACTCACATAAGCAAGCCAAACCGAGAACACGCATAGAACTCTGCAGAAACGGCCACACAACTTTGAGAAAAAAGCTTGAAAAGTGTGAGATCGAAAACGATATTGGAGGCACTTTCAGACCAAAAACTCAACGCTACTCCCTTCCTTGACATCCAGTGGAGCCATACCAATCAAAAGGAAGCCTTTTCATCGCCTATAACACACTGTAAGTCTCCATGAACCTTGCTTTGAACATGAAATCGAAAACATCCGTTCTTGCATCTTTTCTTCAAAATATTGGCATATTTATGATTGTTGTTTGATTTATAACGTTTTTGCATTATTCAATTTCTTTCTTGGACCCTGTATCATGATGCTCGAACCTAGGGTTCTTGTTCTTGTTTTTTAGTCGTTTCTTATGCAGGTTAAATTGAGACAAACAATGGTTATAGGAATGATGAGGAGGCAGAGACGAACACGTCTATGTTCTTGAATAGCATTTTCATAGCCTGGAGCGAGTTTTAGAACCATCCCACGAAACTTCCTGCGGATAAAAATCCGCAGGTAAATAACCAGGGTTGCATTGAAGAAGATGATGGCGTGTCTTTGGGTCATTGGTTCATTCGAATCAGTGGCGCGCTTTTTTTATTTTTGAAGGCTTAGTGTTTTGTTTATTATATAATATTTGATTCTTATTACAATAACAAATGAAGCAGTTTGGTGGAGTGGTTGAGCGTGCATGCAATGAGCATTGAGACCTGGGTTCGAATCCCAAGTCCCCCAAAACCTTATTTGTTTTTCTCCTTCAGGTACTCATGTGTAACGCCTGGAATGTGATCCACCATGTGATTCAAATCTCAACACGCTAAGTGGCTTCAGGCCAAGATCTAAAGGCCAGATTGGAGCATCCACCATACTCCCTGGTTAACGAGCATGCAGGGAATCCCAAGGGTCAATGAAGGCCAGCGCTAATGGGCCTGGGAATTTCCAATTCCACCACCAAATCAAGCCCAACACCCCCCTTGAGTTTGTTCTTTTTATTTTTCTTTTCATTATTTTTTATTTCTATTCTATTATTATTAGTATTTTAATTAACCAATTAACAAATTAACCCTTTTTATAAAAAATTCAGAAAAACATAAAAAAACATTATTTTTATTTATTAAATTCAATTTCATTATTTCATATTTTTTTTGGATAAATAATTCAACTAATTTAGTTTCTAATTAGGCATAATTTTAATATCTTTGCAATAAAATAAAATCAATATAGAATTAGGGTTTTTTAATATTTTTTAACCATTTTTTATTTCCTTAATTAAAATAAAAACTCAAAAATATTTGCTTTTAATTAATTAAATAATTAATTATTAGTTTAGACTTAATTCTTAAATAAAAAATAACAAAAAATGCTTTCTTTAATGAAAAAAAGGTCAAAACCCTAGGAGGCTCCGATTCAATTTTTCTCGCGCGAATTATCTTTGATCCGTATATTGTAATTGCTCCGAGGATGTAATAGTTTTGAACTTAGGACTTTATTTTTTTTATTTATCGCTTTTATTTACTTTTCGTAATTTAATTTTCAAGGGTTTGTTTTTGGCAATGTAAATACCCGACGCCTTGTAATAGCTTAGATTTATTTTCCACAATTTAATTTCCGCAACCATTAACTGTTAGATGTTTGAATAATAGGCAATGCATGACAAGATAAATCTTTAACCTAAAAGCAACAGTAGCTCACCATAACATGTACAAAGATAATATAATTGAAAAACAATACACTCGCACATGCCACTCTTAGGGTACACCTCACTTGGTTGCCTCGAACGTGGTCATTGAGTATATGATGTTTTAGAGGTCGCCCTCTTGTCCAAAGATGATAAGTTGCCTCAAAACGGTTGCCTCATATAAAATGATCTAAGACATTAGGGTACCACTAAGGCGTCCTAACATTGCTTTAGTGACCACACGTCCCTTAATCGAATTGACCTGAAAACTCCAACAACGATGCTACCTACTAATCAATAGTGGGTTAGCATTGTCTAAAGGATATTAGAACGGTTTAATTCCCTTTTCGAGTAGGTAGATGGTTCTTAAGTACTTGCTCTCTTTTAAAAACAAAACAAAACTTTTCGCACTTACACTCTCTTCAAAATAAAAACTCTTTCAAACCCACAAACACAAAGAAAAGCAAACTTTTGAAAACACAATGAGCAAGTACCTAAGAGCCCATGCATAACCACGGATAGAAAGGGTGCTAACACCTTCCCTTTTTATAATCTACCTCCCGAACCCGAGAAACATCTCAAAAAGGAATTTTTCTGTGCTTTTGTCCTTTCCTTGTTGGATAAAATAAAAGACGGTGGCGACTCTTGCTTACCGTGACATTTTGCGAAAACAAACACAAATGCGAACCAGCATTCCAAAACAGTCAGTTCTAATTCCCACCGATCACAATCACCAAGCACCAAAACCTCATTTTGAACAGTCTGCTGCACTGCTATGCCACAATCCTGCATCCAGCTGCCACAACACTCTAAATTGTTGTTGATCCAGTCCACGCCTGCACTTTCTCAAACCCCATATTTTCACCAAATTAGCACATAAAAGTTGTATTTAAAAAGCAATGGAATAGTATGCCAAAATGGTTCAAATCCCATTTGTTTTTTCCCCTAAAACCACATCAAATTCATTTATGAATAAGTTATTCCACCACACGTTTAAGGGGATGGCTTTGCGAAAGAGAGGGTGATCAAATACAAAAAAAAAAAGAGAAAAGAAAACATTCAAATATTCTTAAACCCATAATTCTCAAAACAATACCTCTGTTCTTCCCTTTTGAATTAAAGAACACAACATTTCTGTTCCATTTCTTGTTGACCCCAGAACATTTGAAGACAGCAGCTCAGGTCCCAAACACATGCTTCAGATTCAAGGTAAGTCATTATGACTTTGAACTTTTCATTAAGAACATCATTAAATATGTAAATATCATAGTGTTGATATTGTCCGTACCATTGCCTAAGTAGAAAACTGTGCATCATAATTTCTTGAAGAAAACTAGGCTCAAAATTAGGATCAGAACTTTTATAAACTGTCTTGTTTTTATTTTTTCTGTTTTGCTTTTGTTAAGAACTGAATAAGTTGCAGATGCTCTGGCTAATATATGGAAGGAGGTGAAGTGTAACACAGAACTTCTGAGCTTTCTTTCCCACTGTTTTAGCACAACACAGAATTTCTATGCTTTCTTACTATTTTAACACACACATAACTTCTAGGAGTTTTTTCTTACTGTTTTAGCACAACACAGAACTTTTTGGCTTTCTTACTGTTTTAACACACACAAAACTTCTAGGAGTTTTTCTCACTATTTTAACACAACACAGAACTTCTGAGTTTTCCTCACTGTTGTAACACAGCACACAAAAATTCTAGGTTTTCTTACTTTTTTAACATACATGGAGCTTCTAGGCTTTCTTACTGTTTTAACACACACAGAAATTCTAGGTTTCTTACTGTTTTAACATGACACATATAACTTCTAGTTTTTTCTCACTATTTTAACACAACACACATAACTTCTAGGTTTTTTCTCACTGTTATAATACAACACAAAACTTTTGATTTCCTCTAACGTTTCTTTCAGAACTACAGCATGCTCAACATCAAAACTTCTGGTCCCCTTCATTTTCGTTTTCAGCAATGTGTTGATCCTGTTTTCATTATTTTTTCCTTTTCTTTCTTATTCTTATTATTTTCAGTATTAATACTTTTTTTTAATAATATAAAATAGACATAAAAAAATTTATTTTTATTAACTAATTGTTCTTTTTTCTTTTAATTTATTCAGACAAAAAACCATTTTCAAAACAAGTCCTTTCCTTTTCTTATATTGTACAATTCAATATGGTTGTAATAGATAATTAGGATTTAAATTCTTGCAAATCCCCATTTGTAATTATGTACCCCCATCCCTGAAATGATGTAATAGCTTAGGATTTAT
The DNA here is from genome assembly GCA_948472305.1 of Vicia faba. Lineage (NCBI taxonomy): Eukaryota > Viridiplantae > Streptophyta > Magnoliopsida > Fabales > Fabaceae > Vicia > Vicia faba. The sequence goes on from OX451741.1 coordinate 539,883,021, forward strand.
TTTCCGCTTTTTATTTGCTTTCATATATTGTTAGTAATTTTATCTGCTTTCAACAAGTAGATAACCTTTAAATGCAAGACAAAATATATGCAATCAAACACACTTGCACACTAGCACCTCTAGGGTAATCTCACTTTGTTTCCTTTCGTAAAATAGTGATGTCCCTCGAATATGGGCATTTTAGCAAAGACCCTAGATAAAAGATCGTAGTCCCTCGATGACCTTCAATGTTTCCTTCGGTAAATGATCTGGTCCCTCAATGACATTGCTAAGACGTCCCATAGGTTGCCTCCTATGACTACACAAAACGTCCTGCGCCCGTCCCTTCACATCCAATGGTGGGGTTTCTTACCATAACAATGGTAAGATAACAACGTCTAAAGGAGGAGGGAAAGAATGTTTTAGACCTTTTTAGTAGGTAGGTTACTCCTAGTTGCTCGCTTGCTCACAATAAAAACATTTTATACACCCACAATTTAACTTTGAAACATTTTTCAAAAGATAAAACACTTTGTACGCTTTCTTATAGAGACGAGAACCATTACAAAGACACTCCTTTTTTCTAAATACTTTCAAAATCCATATCACTAACACATCTTCAAACAAAAAAGTAATTGATCTAGCAAACAACTAAGAGCCTGTAGTTAACTACGGATGAAAAGGGTGCTAACACCTTCCCTTTTCATAACTTACCCCCCGAACTCAAGAAATAATCTATAAATGTCTTTCTTGCCCTTTTCAATGTTTCCTTATTGGATAAAAGAAAAGTCGGTGGCGACTTTTTCTATTCGCAACAATTGCAATCAAACGCAAAACACCTAAGTCAGTTCTCCCACCGTGTTACAGAACTGACGACTCTGCTAGGGACTATTTAAAAAGTGGGGTTACCTTAGGGCTAGATCACGTTTACTTGCCTTATTTTTTTTTGTTTGTTTTACATTATAGTTCCTTATTTGGGCTTATTTTGATCCTCTACCCGGATCTGGCGCACCTTTTGAGGTAAGTAGCAATAATTTGTGGAAACTGTGCGGGGTATGCCGACATGGTCTAAGAAATAGCTACATTAGTGTGACACATTTGTTGGTACCGATAGACCTTGAGTAGTCAAGGAGAATACGGGGTCGTTGTGTGGTGTCATGAAGCACTAACTGACTTTAGAACCTTACTTGAACAACTTGGCCATTAGGAAGTAGTGAGGTAGACGGCTTTGGTGCAGTCTGAAGTTGGTTGATACTCGATACTACACTCATTGAGATCGGACTTTCGGGATATTTTGATCGCCAATGAAGAGGCTTGCGCTGAAATAATTCCCGATGAAGAAAGATCAGTGATATTGAGATTCCCTAAAACCCATTACTTTCTAGGACAAGTTGAACCAACTATACTTCAAGAGGGTACTTACCTATAAACCTCATGCAAGCCTAAACCTTAGGATTTCTTTGATTTAACTTATGCATATGCTTGTACATAACATCATGACATCATACCATACCATTTTAGACTAACCATTTCAAGGATTTTGAGATTCATCTTTGTTCAGTTTTATAGGATATGAGTCTCACTCGTAGGAGCACAATCCAAGTCAACCTTGTACGAGTACCTTTCCAGGTCAAAGAGTTAGCATCAAGGGTCCCGAAGAATTCTCTGTTCACCAAAAGACATGGACCACTTATCAACTTGGTTACCTCAAGCTTTGATGAAGATATGATGAAGGTGCTTTTCCAGTTCTTTGACGCTTTACACCATTTTTTTACCTTCCCCGATTACCATCTTGTACCAACTATGGAAGAATTCTCTCAACTCTTAGGAATTCCTATTCTCGATCAACTACCTTTCAACGGTACTGAAAGGGATCCAAGCCTTGAGGAGGTTGCCCGAGCTTTATACTTACAATAATCCGACGTCACGGCTAATTGGGAAACAAGAAGTGGTGTCAAAGGGTTCTTAGCCAGGTTCTTATTGGAAAAAGGATCATCCTGGACCCTCAAGTGTTCTTCTGTCAAGTTTCAAGTTTCAGATAACAATTTTCTAAGAAAGTCCTTCACAAGGGCAAAATGGTCAAAAGCAAACTGAAAATTTCAAACTATGACTTTTTGATCAAAATCAAGTTTCAACAATCATATTTCATTAAGACATAAAATTGGTTCATCAAGAAATCAAAAGTCAGAAATTATTTTGAAAAAAATCAAATTTCTAAACACTTGGAAAACTTTCTAAGTATTGAGAAAATATGTCAATTTCATAACTTTTGGGCCAGATTTCACGCAAGTGCAATCAGAATTTGCAAAAATGATTCAAAATATGACTCTTCGATCAAAACATATGGAAACTGTGTTCTTTGATCAAAACATGATTCTGCAGCATATGGAGACTATGTTCTACGCTTAGATCATAACATCATCCTTCGAATCTCATTCTGGTCTTCTTTGATCAGAACATCACCAAGCCCCAAAACCTCATTTTGAATAGTCTGTTGCACTGCTATGGCACAGTCCTGCATCCAGCTGCCACAACACTCCAAATTGCTGTTGATCCAGTCCATGCCTGCACTTTCTCAAACCACATATTTGCACTAAATTAGAACATAAAATCAGTATTTAAAAAGCAATGGAATAGTATGCCAAAAAGGTTCAAATCCCATTTGTTTTCCCCCCAAAACCATAGCAAATTCATCTATAAATAAGTTATTCCATCATACGTTTAAGGGGCTGGCTTTGGGAAAGAGAAGGTGATCAAATACCAAAACAAAAAAGAGAAAAGAAAACGTTCAAACAATCTTAAACCCATAATTCTCAAAACAATATCTTTGTTCTTCCCTTTTGAATCAAAGAACACAACATTTCAGTTCCATTTCTCGCTGACCCCAGAACATTCGAAGGCAGCAGCTCAGGTCCCAAACACACGCTTCAGATTCAAGGTAAGTCATTCTGACTTTGATCTTTTCATTTAGAACATCATTAAATATGTAAATATCATGGTGTTGATACTGTCCATACCATTGCCTAAGTAGAAAAACTATGGATCAAAATTTCTTGAAGAAAACTAGGCTCATAATTAAGATCAGAACTTCTATAGACTGTCGTGTTTTTATTTTTTCTGTTTTGCTGTTGTTAAGAACTGAATAAGTTGCAGATGCTCTGGATAATATATGGAAGGAGGTGAAGTGTAACACATAACTTCTGAGCTTTCTTTCCCAATGTTTTAGCACAACACGGAACATCTAGGCTTTCTTACTGTTTTAACACGCAAAGAACTTCTAGGAGTTTTTTCTTACTGTTTTAGCACAACACAAAACTTCTAGGCTTTCTTGCTGTTTTAACACACACAAAACTTCTAGGAGTTTTTTCTCACTGTTTTAATACAACACAGAACTTTTGAGTTTTCCTCAGTGTTGTAACATAGCACACAAAACTTCTAGGTTTTCTTACTGTTTTAACACACACAGAACTTCTAGCTTTTCTTACTGTTTTAACACACACAAAACTTCTAGGCTTTCTTACTGTTTTAACACGACACATAGAACTTCTAGTTTTTTCTCACTGTTTTAACACAGCACACAAAACTTCTAGGTTTTTTATCACTGTTATAACACAACACATAACTTCTCGTTTCCTCTAACGTTTCTTTCATAACTACAGCGTGCTCAGCATCAGAACTTCTAGTCCCCTTCATTTTCATTTTCAGCAATGTGTTGATCCTGTTTTCGTTATTTTTTCCTTTTCTTTCTTATTCTTATTATTTTCAGCATTAATACTTTTTTTTATTAATATAAAAACGACATAAAAATATTTTCTTTTTATTAACTAATTGTTCTTTTTTATTTTAATTTATTAAGACAAAAAACCATTTTCAAAACAATTCATTTCCTTTTCTTATATTGTACAATTCAATATGGTTGTAATAGATAATTAGGATTTAAATTCTTGCAAATCCCCATTTGTAATTATGTACCCCCATCCGTGAAATGATGTAATAGCTTAGGATTTATTTTCTGCATTTTATTTTCTTTCATATCTTGTTAGTAACTAGGGTTTATGGCAAGATAAAATCAACAAGTAGATAACCTTTAAATGCAAGACAAAATATATGCAATCAAACACACTTGCACACTAGCACCTCTAGGGTAATCTCACTTTTTTCCTTTCGGAAAATAGTCACGTCCCTCGAATATGGGCATTTTAGCAAAGACCCTCGATAAAAGATCGTAGTCCCTCAATGACCTCCAATGTTGCCTTCGGTAAACGATCTAGTCCCTAAACGATATTGCTAGGACGTCCCATAGGTTGCCTTCTATGACTATATAAAACTTCTTACGCCCGTCCCTTCACATCAACCGATGGGGTTTCTTACCAAAACATTGGTAAGATAACAACATCTAAAAGAGGAGGGAAAGAATGTTTAAGAACTTTTGAGTAGGTAGGTTGCTCTTAGTTGCTCGCTTGCTCACAACATAAACATTTTATACACCCATAATTTCACTTTGAAATATTTTTCAAAAGATAAAACACTTTGTATGCGTTCTTATAGAGACGAGAACCATTACAAAGACACTCCTTTTTTCAAAATACTTTCAAAACCCACATTACAAACACGTCTTCAAACAAAAATCAAGTGATCAAGAAAGCAACTAAGAGCCCGTAGATAACTACAGATGAAAAGGGTGCTAACACCTTCCCTTTTCATAACTTACCCCTCGAACTCAAGAATAATCTTGAAAGGTCTTTCCTATTATTTTCAACCTTTCCTTATTGGATAAAAGAAATTTCGGTGGAGACTCTTACTATTTGCAACAATTGCGATCAAACGCAAAACACCAAAGTTAGTTCTCGCACCGTGTTACAGTACTCATACCTGACATTGAGATAAACCCTAACACGGGTTGGAAAATCAGTTTGCAAGCAAAATTCATATCCACATCACTTTCTTGTTATTCAATGAAATTGCATGATCCAAGAAACATTATAGAACCAACAATTTTCACAAATGAGGCAAGATCAAATAGAAAACTGCATTGAAAGTAACTGAAAAATGAAATTGCACACAATTGCAGAAATGTTCAGATCACGAATTCATAAAAAATGCAGCATATAAACCACATCAAACCTATTGTTTGGGCATCTATATGCTCAATAACACAAATTCTAAGCCTTAAAACCCTAGCATGAGATGAATTGAAGTTCAAGTCACTTACCTCAAGTGGAAACTAAATCCACAGATCCTTGAGCTACAGAAGTTCAAAAACCCAACGATCCTCTTCCTTTAACGTCAAATATCTTGAAATGAATGAGAGTTGAGAACTGGAGCAAGAGATTTGCACAATTCGAAGAAAATGCTTGAAAATGGAGAGATCTCAGATTTGAGTTTTGTGCAATGAAGAGAGTGTGTTCGTGAATGAAACTTACGGTCTTGTTATGTAGGGTGTTTAGAAGAGGGTAGAATGGAAATTTCAAGCTTGGATCTGTTGGAGGGAGAAATTGGAAAGTTGTGGCAGAAAATTGAGTTAGCATGACATCATGCATTTTTTGTACAACAAGCTGCATGATTTGTGCATTTTGGAAGCCTTACATGGTCAGTATAAAGTGTACAAATGTTGAGCACAAGGGTAGTGAGTGGAGGAAGTTTTTAGAATTTGATATTCTTGGTAATTTTTGGAGTTTTGAGTTGAACCCAAGTACACAAGGTGCATGGGTGCAAATAGAGTACATCATAGGCCTTCTCATGTCCTAAATGTATCATTAACCTGATTTAAAATAAAATAATTAGCTGAAAATGGAGTTTGATGAGAATTTGCAACTTGGTTGCTTTGTACTTTTCATAAAAATGACCTAAAATATTAAAAGGCATAACTTTATCAATTATTTGAGTTAAATCAAAAACTTTTACTTTTTGGAAAGGTCTTGAGGTGCTCTTCAACTTTTATGTTGATTTCATTTGGATTTAAAACCATTAAAGCCCTTAAAATTCAGCATAAAAGTTACTGATTTTGGAAAATGACGTATAATTTCTATCTAGTGTCCATGATGATCATCTCACATGGACAAAGTTAAAGAAATTATTTTTCTCTTTCCATGGATACCAAGTTTGCATCCATCTGATCAAAAATGAGAAAGTTATGGCCTCTTGAAAATGGTGAGAAAACCTTGAAAAACTTAGAAGATTTCCTAAGTGTTTAAAGTAACTTCTTTGACAAATCATCCTCAAAACTCATCATTATCTTTATTTTTCCTCATGAATAGCCATGTAACATGAAAATATGATTTTTGGCCTCATGGTTGACCAAAAGTTCACTTGGTCAACTTTGACTTTGGTTGACTTTTGTCAAAATCACTATTTTACCCCTAATTGATCAATTGAATCTCTTCCAATCAAAATTGATGCTCAATATTTCAATCATAGATGCTTAGAAACATGTAGAGAATCATGGAGTCAAGTGTAGCTCAAAAAGTCAGAGATAACATGTCTTAAACACAAACTCTAATTTTGATCACTTGTGTTAGGAGATGATGATCAAGCCTTAAAACCCTAGTTCCATGGAATATGATGAAGTATTTCTTGGAAAAAAAGTCTCATATGATGATTATCGGTTATTACTTCAACAAATTGGCTCATATAAGAAACACACATTTCGTCTGGCCAAAACCCTAATTTCAAGAGATGAATAGGGGAAATGTGATTCACTTTAATACTCTTGTAATCTTCAATCTTCTGAAGAACCAATAAGACAATTGAGATACCTTGAAGCATGAGAATCCCTTGTAGTTTGATTGACCCAAAGGATTGAGGATATGAGACCCTCTTTGCACTTATTGTCAATACAATCAATTTCTATTGTCTTGAAGAAAACCATGAGAACCAAAGTACCTTGATCCTATCAAAATGCATAAATGTGTATGATGAAACATAAGCAATATAAGGTAAAAAGAAGAGGGAAAATTTTGGGGTGCAACAATCTTTTCCAGGGCATCCCACATTTCCTTTGAGGTTTTACAATGGTGAACATCAAAAGGTTTACTATCATGTAAAGACATTATTATAAAATTCTTGGTTTTAAGATCTATATCTATCTTTTTTTTCTTCTTTAGTCCAAAGAGGTTAAGGTTTTTCCACTATTTCATCATCTACTTGATGAGTAGAGAAAACCTGACCATTGACTATTGTTTCCCAGAATTTATGATTTAAGCTTTCAAGAAAAAATTTAAATATAGCTTGCAAAATATAAAAATTGATATTTTCATAAAGTGGCGATGATTTTAAAAAATATCTTGTGTCAAAAGTCATCTTCCACCCGAGACTATTAGTCCTTAAACATGAGTTAGGATCTGATGCCACTTGTTAAACTTGAGACTTCACACACAAGAGGGGGGGTGAATTGTGTGGTTTGGAAAATCTTGGTTCTATGTAAGTGTTGAAAGCTAAATAAAAGTTAGAGAGAGAGAGAGAGAGAGAGAGAGAGTAAGATATGGAAGTGTCGAAACACGATTTTAGATGGTTTGTGTAAGTGTTTGTTGGCAGCAATTTTTGTAAAATAATGTGTTGTTAATGTTTTACTAAATGTCTTGACATTTGTAGCAAACTATTTTGAATGATGTCAAAGCATATGTCTTGACATCTGCCTCCTAAACTGATCTCAACCCAACATCAGTTTAAGTTTTATGTTTCCTGATTTACAGCACTCTATAATTCAAGATTTATAACTCACAAGCAGCAAAAAATATAGAGGAATATTTTTCAATTTGCATGGACTTATCTTGACTTGTTTTTATGGAAATATTCAAAATAATTGAATATTTGGTTTTAAAGCCCAAGCCCACAACTGTGCATATATAAGGACTTGCTTCTTTGTTCAAACGACTGCAACTTTTGAAGAAAAACACTTTGTTTTTGTTTTAAAAACTATAATTATTTTAATCGTCAAACACTCTAGTATTGATTGAATACTTGTGTTGTTATTTGGGTTGTTAATTATGTATCATTCATAAGCTTTTAAGAAGTGAATGGTTGAAGTGTTTTAAACTTAATATTTCTATTAATTTTTCACTGTAAGTGATTGAAGGGATTTGAGGAGGGCCTCATACCTAGGTGAGTCTTAGGTAGAAGTATAGCATAGGTAGTGATTAAGTGATTAGATCGTAAACTAGTTGTTTACTGAGGGTCTATGAATTGATACTATTTAGTGGACTTGTCCCTGGCTTGGTAGCCCCTAGAGTAGGTGTTGTTGTACACTGAACTGGGTGAACAATATCTTGTGTTTTTACTGCTTTTAACTTTACTGCACTTTACTTGCAAATAGATATTTATGTCGTGACATCTCATTCTACATCGTATATATGATACCAGAATTTCAATTGGTATCAGAGCAGGCATCCTTCTCTTATCTGGGTGAGATCCAGGGAAAATACTTTCTGGTACTATGGATAAGGAAGGTGGATTTGTGAACATACCACTCATTCTGGATGGAAGCAATTATGACTACTGGAAACCACAAATGGTTGCCTTTTTAAAGTCCTTAGACAGCAGGGCTTGGAAAGCTGTTTTAAGAGGATGGAAACATCCTGCCAAATTGGAAGAAAATGGAGAACCTACTTATGAATTATAACTAGAAGAAGATTGGTCTAAGGAAGAAGATGAAATTGCTCTTGGAAATTATAAAGCCTTCAATTCTATATTCAATGGAATTGACAAGAACATTTTCAGATTGGTGAATACATGTGAAGTTGCTAAGGATGCATGAGGGATTCTTCAATCTACTCATGAAGGCACATCAAAAGTTAAGATGGAAAAACTTCAGTTGCTCACCACAAAATTTGAGAATTTGAGGATGAAGGATGATGAAAGTATAAATGACTTACATATGAACATTCTTGAAATTGCTAATGCCTCCAGTGCTTTAGGAGAGAAAATTCCTAAAACAAATTGGTGAGAAAGATACTCAAGTCTCTTCCCAAGAGATTTGATATGAAAGTGACTACTATAGAAGATGCTCAAGATATTGAAAAAATGAAAGTGTATGAACTTGTTGGATCCCTTCTAACATTTGAATTAAGCATCAATGAAAGATCTGAAAAGAAAAACAAAAGCATAGCCTTTGCATTAAATACTGAAGATGAAGAAGAGGATTGTGATCTGGACACAGATGTAGGAATATCAAATGCCTTAGCTATGCTTGGAAGAAAATTTAACAAATTGATAAAAATAATGGACATGAACCAAAGATCAAATATCAAGAACATCTCATCTGACATTCATAAGTCAAATGAGTTTGGAAGAAACAGGGCTGAAGAAAAATCTAATCAAGGGAAGGGAGTTCAATGTCATGAATGTGTAGACTTTGGTCACATTATAGCTGAATGCCCTACATATCTTAAGAAACAAAATAAGAATTTATGTGTTACTTGGTCTTAAGAGGACTCAGAGAGTGATCTTGATGAATCTTCCAAATATGTTAAAGCATTGATAGGAAAATATGTTTCTGATGAAGAGTCTAGTGATGGGGAAATAACCTTTGATGATTTAGTTGCTTCATACAAAGAATTATGTCTCAGAAGTGCATAAGTGTATCTTGAAGGGGAGAAACAGAAATCCCTCATAACTCAGCTAAAGGAGGAAAGGGAAGAGCATCTTAAAACTATTTCTGATCTGGAAAGTGAAGTTTCTTCTCTAAATTTAAATCTTGATAGAATTTTCAAATCTCTCAAGATGCTGAATAATGGGACTAACACATTAGATGAATTTCTCCAAGCAGGAAGAGCTAAATGAGATTAGATTGGTCTAGGTTTCAATGAGAAAAAGGAACCTAACTCAGAAAATCCTTCATCAGTTTCCACTCATGCCAAGCCTAAACCAAAGATGTCGAATCAAATGTCTCAACATATTGGCAAACATCATGGGAAGAAAGGACATCATGGAAAACATCATGGGAAGAGAAAGCTTAATCCCACCAAAGAGAATCCCCATCCCTTGAGATGTCATCACTGTGGAAGGCTTGGTCATATAAGGCCCTTCTGTTTCAAGTTGTATGGGTATCCTAAAAATACTTATTTTCCCAAAACTGATAAGATTCCCCAAATTAGCAAAAAGAAGAAATAGTGGGTTCCCAAGTCCAATGTTGTTAGTTTCATTGCTAACACCTCTCTCAGAGTATCAACCAAATATTACTGGTACTTTGACAGTGGTTGTTATAGACACATGACAGGTGTCAAGAATTTGTTGGTGGATGTCAAATGTCACTCCACTAGTTATGTGACTTTTGGTGATAGGGAAAAAGGTGAAATCAAAAGTGTTGGCAAGCTTGATTGTTCAGGAGTCCCTAAGCTTGATAATGTGTTACTTGTTAAAGGGTTAACATCTAACCTGATAAGCATAAGCCAATTATGTGATAAAGGATTCAAAGTTAACTTCAACAAGGAAGAATGTCTTGTGTGCAGTTAAAAGAATGAAGTTATTATGAAAGGGATCAGATCTAAGAACAATTATTATCTATGGGTTCCTCAAGAGTTAAACCTCTCCTCAACATGTTCTTAGGCCAAAGAGAATGAAGTTAAACTATAGCATCAAAAATTAGGGCACTTGCATCTGAAAGGTATGAAGAGAATTATATCTGAAGAAGCAGTGAGAGGGATTCCTAAGCTCAAAATGGAAGAAGGAAGGGTATGTGGTGACTGCCAAATTGGAAAGTAGACTAAGATGTCACTTCAGAAGATTCAACATCTTACTATAACAAAAGTTTTGGAACTTCTTCACATGGACTTGATGGGACCTATGCGAGTTAAAAGTCTTGGTGGTAAGAAGTATGCCTATGTTGTTGTAGATGACTTTTCCAGATACACCTGGACAAGATTTATTAGAGAAAAACCAGAAATGTTTGAAATGTTCAAAGATCTTTGTCAAAAACTTCAAAGGGAAAAGGAAATCCATGTTATAAGAATCAGAAGTGATCATGGAAAGGAATTTGAGAACAAAAAATTTGCTGAGTTTTGATCTTCTGAAGGAATCAGCCATGAATTCTCTTCTCCCATTACTCCTCAACAGAATGGGATTATAGAACGCAAGAATAGAACTCTCCAAGAATCTGCCAGAGCCATGATTCATGCTAAGAAGCTACCTTACCATTTTTTGGCTTAAGTAATTAATACTGCATGATATATCCATAACAGAGAAAGGACAAATGCGATTGGCACTAAATGGGTATACAAGAATAAATCTGATGAAAAATGGGAGGTCACTAGAAATAAGGCAAGGTTAGTTGCACAAGGATACACTTAAATTGAAAGAGTGTACTTTGATGAAACCTTTGCTCTTATGGCCAGACTTCAGTCAATCAAACTACTATTCGGAGTTGCATGCATACTGAAATTTAAATTGTTTCAAATGGATGTAAAAAGTTCCTTCTTAAATGGCTATCTGAATTAAGAAGTCTATGTGGAACAACCAAAGGGATTTATTGATCCATGTTTTCCTAAACATGTCTACAAACTGAAGAAAGCTCTATGGATTTAAGTAAGCTCCAAGATCTTGGTATGAGAGACTGACAGAATTCCTTGGGGAGGATAGATACAGGAAATGTGGAATAGACAAAACCCTCTTTATGTTGATGATATTGTATTTGGTGGGATGTCAAATGAGATGGTTCAACATTTTGCCAAGCAAATGCTGTCTGAATTTGAGATGAGTCTTGTTGGTGAATTAACCTATTTTCTTGGTCTGCAAGTTAAACAAATGGAAAATTCCATATTTTTATCTTAGAGAAAGTATGCCAAGAATATAGTAAAGAAGTTTGGGATGGAGAATGCCAGACACAAAAGAACCCGTGCTAACACACATCTGAAGTTGACTAAAGAAGAAAAAGGAGTAAGTGTAGATCAAAGTCTCTACAGAAGCATGATAGGCAATCTTTTATATCTCACAGCTAGCATACTAGACATTGCCTTTGTTGTAGGTGTGTGTGCAAGATATTAAGTTGATCCTAAAGTTAGCCATGTCAACCATGTGATGAGGATTCTTGAATATGTGAATGGGACAAGTGACTATGGTATGATGTACTCTCATGGATCAAACACTGCCTTAATTGGTTTTTATGATGTTGATTGGACAGGAAGTGTTGATGATAGAAAAAGTACATCAGGAGGATGCTTCTTTCTCGGAAATAATCTCATATCATGGTTCAACAAGAAGAAAAATTGTGTGTCACTGTCCACTGCTGAGGCTGAGTATATTGCTGCAGGAAGAAGTTGCTCTCAATTTTTTTGGATGAAACAAATGTTAACAGAATGTTAAATAAGATGTCATGACATTATTCTGTGACAATTTAAGTTCCATAAACATATCAAAGAACCCCATTCAACACAGTAGGACCAAGCACATTGACATCCGTAATCACTTCATAAGAGAGCTTATTGAAGAAAACATTGTTTCCTTAGAACATGTAGCCACTGAATTGCAATTGGCTGACATCTTCACAAAGGCTTTTGATGCTAATCAATTTGATAATTTAAGAAGAAAATTATGGATATGTTTACATGAGGGTTTGTAGCAATTAAAAGTGTGTGGGAATATCATTAAAGTGATATTGTATTATTTGTGTTTCCAACAAATAAAATTTAGAAAGCAATCATTACAAGACTTCCTCAAACAGTTTCCCGCATGCTACGAAATTTCTTCTCTCTACTTTCACAAACTCTTCATTCTCCACCACAGAAAAAGGACCCTTGCCATTCTTCATCACCTTGCTCAAAAATTCTCAAACATGTCTCAACATCATACATCATCTTCCTCAAAATCTGTCAACCTCCCAGAAAATCTTTCCCTTGATAGATTAATCGATGCTACTCCTCTAACAACCATCCCAACTCTTGATAAAAAGGTCAAGAAACCCAGATCACCACCTGCCAAGAAATCCTAAGATAATAGAGTTAATTATTCCACTACAACTGATAATAGGACAGAAGAAGAGATTGTCAATGTTGATAGAAGCATCAGAAGGCTAGTAGACAGAGTATTAAATAAGGGTTCAATGTTCTTGGGATTTCTACTCCCCTTGCCTGCATGCCTCCTCCTGCTGACAAAGGAAGTAACCCTAAAAGTGCTGCTGCTGAATCATCAACCTTCAAGAAAGATACTGCAGAAAGCAAACTCGAGAAGCTTGTTATCTCTGGTCTAAAGGAAGTGGAAGAATAAAATTTTGAACAAAATGTTGAAGAGAACTCTCCTTCTAAAGAATATGTTGTTGCCTTCAAGGATGGAGAAGGTCACAATGCTGAAAATATAGTCAATGTTGAAGAGCTGTCTGACAATGAGCTCATTACTAATGTGGTACCTGGTATTGCAAGAAGGTTAAAATCCAGGAAAGTGAAGGATGTAAGTGTAACACCCCCTTCCAAAACAACCAAGAAGAAATCATGTATGGACCCCCAAAGCCAGGAAGTAAAGTGGTTCCTCTCTCTAGAAAAATAAAAGCTATACCTGTTACCTCAACAGATGATGATGAGGATGCTGTAAAAAGGTCTAAGAATAAGAAGAAAGTTGTGGTGGTTGAAGAAGTTGATCCAAACTATGATGTCGAGAAAGATGTCTAGGACATCTCTCTTATCAAAAAGTCCGTAAACAAGTAGATTTCTGTGAGGGTTCTTGATGCCCCACTTGACAATATCTCATTCCACTCTGTTGGGAATGCTAAAAAGTGGAAGTATGTGTATCAAAGAAGGATTGCCCTGGAGAGAGAACTGGGAGTTGGTGATTTGGAATGTAAAGAAATCATGGAGTTGATCTCTTATGTTAGATTGATGAAAATAGTTACCAGGTTTTCCAATTTCTATGAAACTCTTGTTAAGGAGTTTATTGTTAATATTCATGTTGATTGTGCTGACCATAAAAGTAAGGAGTATAGAAAGGTTTTTATTAGAGGAAAGTGTGTAGAATTTTCTCCGTCCATCATAAATATATTTCTAGATAGGTCTGAAGATGTCTCTTGTGAGCTAGAAGTTACAGATAATCAAGTGTGCAGAGCCATCCCTTCTAATCAAGTAAGTGAGTGGCCCGTGAAAAAAAACTTCCTGTCAGCAAACTGAGTGTGAATATGCAATTTTACATAGGATTGGAGCTTCAAATTGGGTTCCCAATAATCACACTTCAACCATATCCATTGGTTTAGGAAAGTTCATTTATGCTATTGGAAACCAAAAACTTTTTGATTATGGTACTTACATATTTGATCAGACCGTTAAACATGCAGGAACGTGTGCCATTAAGATGCCAATTGCTTTTCCTTCCCTCCTCTATGGAATTATCCTAAATCAGCATCCTCGAATCCTAAGTGGAAATGATGTAGTATGCAAGAGGGACTCTGCCTTGACCCTTCATTTTAAGCTCTTTTCAAGAAAACATGTCCCATACATTGTTTTAACATCTGCACCTACTGAAAAGACCTCCACCAAGGATAATATGATCAAAGAATTAAGAGAAGCCTGCAAGGAATTGGATGATGTGATCAGAGTTAGCTCAACAAGGAAGCTAACCTTTGAAAGTTGATCAAGGACCTGCAAAAGGAAAGCAACCTTGATGATACAGTGAACTCTGAAGGTGAAGACTCTAGTGAGGATGAAAGTTCTGGCTCAGACAAGTCAACTCGTCCTGGTGACAGTTAGACTAATTGATGTTTCTTGATATGATCCTTTTGTTGTTTTTATTTGGCACTTTCATGTGCTTGACATTTTAATTTTATGGTATGTACCCTAATACTGATAATCTCTTGAATGCATCCTTATATTTGGCATATTATGACTAAAAAGGGGGAGAGAAAGTGAGTGAGTGACTGACTAACCACTGACCACTGATCATTGATTCAGGGGGAGCTCAATACTTGAGGGGGAGCCTCATGTCTCAGAAGATGTTTTGACATTCCATTTGCTAACAGCTAACTGCTAACTGAGTTTATGTTTGGATTGCTTTGCTTATACTGCTGCTCTGATAATGATAATGCTCTGATAATATACCCAGATAATGTTTTAGCCAAAATTTGTCAAAGGGGAGTTTGTTTGTTGGCAGCAATTTTGGTAAAATAATGAGCTGTTAATGTTTTGCTAAATGTCGTGACATTTGTAGCAAACTATTTTGAATGATGTCAAAGCAGATGTCTTGACATCTGCCTCTTGAACTGATCTCAGCCCAACATCAGTTTAAGTTTTATGTTTCTTGATTTACAGCACTCTATAATTCAAGATTTATAACTCACAGGTAGCAAAAAATATAGAGGAATATTTTTCAAATTGCATGGACTTATCTTGACTTGTTTTTATGGAAATATTCAAAATAATTGAATATTTGGTTTTAAAGCCCAAGCCCACAACTGTGCATATATAAGGACTTGCTTCTTTGTTCAAACGACTACAACTTTTGAAGAAAAACACTTTCTTTTTGTTTTAAAAACTATAAGTATTTTAATTGTCAAACACTCTAGTATTAATTGAATACTTGTGTTGTTATTTGGGTTGTTAATTGTGTATCATTCATAAGCTTTTAAGCAGTGAATGATTGAAGTGTTTTAAACTTAATATTTCTATTAATTTTTCACTGTAAGTGATTGAAGGGATTTGAGGAGGGCCTCATACCTAGGTGAGCCTTAGGTAGAAGTATAGCATGGGTAGTGATTAAGTGATTAGATCGTAAACTGGTTGTTTACTAAGGGTCTATGAATTGATACTATTTAGTGGACTTGTCCCTGGCTTGGTAGCCCCTAGAGTAGGTGTTGTTGTACACTGGGTGAACATTCTCTGTGTTTTTACTGCTTTTGACTTTACTGCACTTTACTTGCAAACAAATATTTGTGTCGTGACATCTCATTCGAAATCATATATCTGATACCAGAATTTCAGTTTGAAATGAGAAAAGGAACCTTTATTCTTAGAATTAAGGTTTGCCAAAAAAGGAATTTGCAATCAATGCATTTTTCCATTAGCTAATCGATTAGACATAAATGCTATTCAATTATAGTATTAAAACCAATTGATTATAAGTTCTCAAAATGGATGTTTAAAATATATAGCCATTGTATAGAATTAGGGTGCATCCAAACCATGTTAGGCCTCAAATTTGTGCATTTCTAATCGATTGGCTATTTTATATAATCGATTAGAAAAGTAAAAAAAAAATTCCCATGGCTATTTTGACTGCTCCCAATTCATTTGATAAAAATTCCATATGTTTTTTAAAGAGTTTTCTTTTGGTAAAGCATTTTGAAATGAAATTTGGTGTTTGTGTCCTTAAAGCCTTATACTTTTACATAAAAGCCTTATTCCCGGGTTTGTATTGATTTCGTAGAATAACATTCTCTTAGGATTTATCATCTTCTGGTGTTTTCGTGATTAAAGTTTAGGTTTGTGATAGATTTGGTCATTTGAACATTCTCTCTCACGATTATTGTTGTATGAACTCTTGTTGTTAGATTGATAATTCAATTATTCAAATTAAATTTGAGCTTTGTGTGAAAATTTAATTACGATAATTGTTGAATTTCTTGTTTAAGCAAATTCATATTTTGAAATTATTTTGATTCCTTGGAAGGAATACCCTTGCTAGTTACACCATCATCGTCACCAACACCATTGTCCTTCTTCTTGTAACGCGACTCCCCACAACTTGGGTACTCATTCAAGTTTTCAAACTCTTTCCTATATAATATGCAATCGACATGCATGTATTTTAACATAGTAAGAACCAATTAGACTCAATATCTTCTTGGTCTCATAACAATGGTTCAACGTGTTACTTTCGAGAATCATTTCTTAAAACAATTCATACAATTCAGTGAAACTTTTATCTGTCCTCCCACTACTTGGCTTAAGATAAAATAGTCTGAACACAACTAACATTCTTGTTAAATGTTTACATCCCTGATGCAATGAATCTATCATGTGTCTTTTCAAAGTATCTGCCATATTAGCTTTCTTGAAAGCGTCTACTCCCATATCACGAATTATGTCTTCTTGAGTATCATTCATAAAGTTATCATCTTCAACTGTATGTGACAAATGTGTTTTTTGTCACTTCACCATGCCATACCCATTTCGTGTAATTTTGAATAATTTCATCACAACCTAAATGATTAAATATAACATCACTTGGATGTTTTTTCATATTAAAGCGTTTCTTACAAGGACGCCAAAAAAATCCCGTTATTTTTAAGAAGTTTTTTCTAGAGAAATCAAGAAATTGTATCACTCCATTATCATACTCTTTACTTAATCTTTTAACTTTCATCCAACTACGATCCATAATCACATAAATCTTCTGAAAATAAAATAAAAATAGTACACAACCAACAAAATAGTTAACAACAATACAGTCTCAAAATAATAACAACAATAACAATGATAACAACAACAAGAAGAACAACAGCAAACCACAATAACACCAGTAATGGAGAACATGTACATACCAGAAATGTACTTCCCTTCTCCTTGGAGAAGAATTGTGTTCGTTCGTTGGTGGGAGAAGAATGGTGTTCTGTCATTCACTAGGGCTCAAAAAGTAAATGAGCTAGACTTAACATTAACTTTGAGGGAATAAAAAATTTAGATATTTTTCATCTCAGTTTTCTTAAAATCCTAGGGAACATATATAAAAAATAAAAGTGCCTTTTTGGTTCCGAAAGGAATAAAAAATTTAGAGAGTTTTTATCTCGGTTTATTTAAAACCGAGGAATAATATCCGCCGTAATATCTATAAAAATATAGGTGCCTTTTTTATTCTAAATAAAATATAAAATTGCAGGAGATGGGAATTGAAACTCAAACCCTGAGAAACTATTTATGCCGGTGTTGGTAAAAACTGAGGGAAAAGATTGATTTTTTTAAAAATAAATCATGGTGCTCCCAGTACGTATACCCTCATTTTTTTATTGTTTGAGGTGATAGGTTGGTCATAAAAAGTAATATTTGTAGTAGTGAATCCGAGTTAACTGCAATATCTATTTAATCATATGTTTTATAAAAGTGCAGCTATCTTTTGGTTCCATTTATTATATGCTCCCATGGTATCAACAATTGGCCTTAAAGCATGTGATATGTGCACCTGTTTGTTAAACTTTAATTTTATAAAAGGAAATGTTTTTGAAAATGGTTTTTTAGGGGAATGGTCTATGCACTCCCATCTTGACTGTGTTGATCCCCATATCATCCACCAACATGTCCAATAATACTTGGAAAATGGTAACAAATAAATGATTGCATCAATGTATAATAAGCATCAAACAACATTGAATAAAATACTTTTAATGATTAATTAAATAACTACATGAATATGTTATATGAAGGAGTTTCATATATCCTTCTAATTATTTCAACTTGGTCTTCTCCATAGCATTCATAAATTTATACAAGTCCTAAATATTGACCAAGTGACTTCAATCACAAGAGGGAGGGGGGGGGGGGGGGGGGGGGGGGTTGTATTATATGATTTTTTAAACTTTGTTTTACAAAAATATTGATTTTGACTTAGTCAATTTTAAGAAAGGAAATGCAGTAGAGAATCAAACGCGAAATATAAATTGAAAGAAAATAAAATAAAAGAGTTAGGAATATGCACACTACGATTTCTATTGGTTCATCCTTAAATTATACGACTTACTATGTTCCCAACAGATTCCTCTTGCGAGTTCCAATATCAACTTGAGATTTTAGCATAGGATCAACCTATAAGCTCCTTACACTAAGCGTTTACTCAAGTCAACACCTTTATAGAAATTAAAATGTCATAATGGAAAAAATATCTTGATTTACAATTACAACATGATGTGATTATAACAATAAATTACAAAACTCTTATTTACGCATTCACTTTCTCAATACTAAAATTATAAAAAATATATAAAATTGTTTCTAAGAAGAGAGTGAAAGAGAGAAGTATAAATAACATATGTTGTTTTGAATTGAACACATGGTCTCCTTTATGAGGAGACGAAATTTGGCCTAAATAGGACAAGAATGATTGGGTATAGCATCTCTCTAATCGATTAGCTTACAGTACTAATCATTAGACCTAGCTAATTAGGAAAGAAACTAGCCTAATTCAAAGCCTAATCGATTTAGAGGATTTCTAATCGACTAGGTAACAAGATCGCTCCCTAATTGATTATAATAGATTAGGGAGTGAGTTGTTGCTTTCCTAATTGGTTACAATGCTTCCTAATCTATTAGGAAATTACCAGTGATGATTTTTAAGAAGGTTTATGAAAAAGATTAAAAAATTAAAATCATTTTAAGTATGTGTATGCATAACTTTAGTACTTTGAGAGCTACTCACACTTAATTGCACATTATTAACCCTAAAGAGATAAAATTACACTAAGGCATATCAAGCGAGCCTAAAAGACTTTAGTTCTTTTTATGTTAATCTTAGAATTTGACTTTCTTTTCTATAAACATTGTAAGCTTATTATCTTCTCTTTTTTTGATAAACTTTGATCTTTTTATTTTTGGATGATGATTACAATTATCTTGCTTTTCTCTTTTTTTCATAATCAAAATTGTAGTTAAATTCACAAATACCTGCACATCACATAGAATCACATTCTTCCCCTTTTTGACGATGACAACGCATCTCTATAGAAAGTGGTAAGAAAATAAATATTTATATGAAAAAGATTGAAGTTGTTTAATCTCAAAGATAAATAGGGTATACTCTACTACCCTTGATATTATACTTCTCCTCCTTTGGCATTATCAAAAAGCGGGAAAAGAAGAAGAATATAAGTAAGCAAACAACATATAAACCATATATTGAAGGTGCAAGAAACACAAAAAAGGGGGTTTGAATTGGGTTTCTCATTTAAAAAGTTCTCCAAACTCAAACACCAATAATTAACATAAGAATAAAAATAAATTAACACAACTATCTTAATCCCAGTTCATTGTTAAGGAAGTTGGTTCAGTCCACCCGCCAAGGTGATTTTGACTTCTCAATAAGGACTTAATCCACTATAACTAAACTAATTACCGAACCATAACAAGATTACATGTCACTATTGCAAACCATAAAGACCAACTTCCTTTATCTTCTTGAGTATACGTACCTTCACTCAGTCACTCAAGGAACCAACTACAAAGACCAATTGTATTTGTCTTCTTGAGTATACATACCTTCACTCAGTCACTCAAGGAACCAACTACAAAGACCAATTGTATTTGTCTTCTTGAGTCTACAGACCTTAATTTAGTCACTCAAGGAACAATCAACTTACAGTTGAATACAAGTTTTTTGTTTACAATATTTCTTCTTACAAGCGGATTACACAATATTGAAGTACAAGTAATAAGACAAAAGTGTTAAGAAAGTTAATGAACAAAAGTTCCTTGCTAGCAAGTTAACGAGCAACAACTCCTTGCTTTACAAAAATTACAGAGTTATTCTGGAAGAATTTTAGCAACATGAATAAGAGTGTAATTCTTTAAAGTTCATCAATGTTTCTAATGCTTCAAAGTATTCCTTTTATAGATGAAAAGAAATCCGTTGGAGGGTAGAATAGGAATACCAAAAGTCTAAATGTCTTCTTGCAACGGTAAGTGAGAGAGTGGTAGATAACCTAGTACAAAAGTATTGTCCTTGCGCCATAAAACTAGCATAGAGGAGATGAGTTGATGTTGTACATTTTACTACTACTCACGTGAAACCTTTTTATCTTCTCTTCTAATATTCAGAGGCTTCTGGATGTATAATGGTTGAAGCATGTGTAGGAGGATCAAAGCTAAGTCTCCAGAACCATGTCATCAGAGTCTTCAGAACTTGTTCAACTTGAACCTTGTCTTTAGAGTCTTCATCACTTGGTCTTTAGAGTCTTCATAACCTTTTCTTTAGAGTCTTCAAAACTTCGTTCAACAGAATCTTTTCTACAGAGTCTTCAGAAGTTAGTCTAAAGAACCGTTAGTCTTCAGAACCTTCAAAACCTGTTCACCAAAACTTTGTCTTTAGAATCTTCAGAGCTTGGGCAAGATAATATGGAATCTTCAGAGGGAGATGAAGAAGGAGAATAAGCACATAATTTATTAATCAATTCATGATTGATTTAGACCTCCTAATTTAGTTTTTATGAAAAAGATTTTTTTTAGGAATGGGCTTAGTAAAAATATATTCCATTTAATTAGATGAAGACAAAAACTCAATTATACAATCCCCTTTTTTGACATGATCTCTAATGAAATGGTGCCTAATTTAAATGTGTTCCGTCCAAAATTTAAGTATTAAATTATTAGTAAGATTAATAAAATGGTGAATAATCTAAAGTTGTTGCACTTAATAAAGAAAATTAAGAGATTAATTCCATAATCACTTAATTGTTGTTTCATCCAGATTACTTACAAGAAACTACTACCCGCAATGACATGTTTTGCTTCAATTGTGGATAACACAACACTTGCTTGTTTCTTTCTATGCCAAGAGACATGCGAGTTCCCAAGCAAGTGGTACGTGTGGGTGGTACTTTATGATCAATTTAAAACAAGTGAAACCAGAATCAAAGTACCAAACTAAAGAATATCCAATTCCTTTGGGGTACCATAAACTCATTACGGGTGTGCTAGTGAGAAACCTCATAATGTGCTTGGCTGTAGTGAGGTGTGATTCTTTAGAATCTGCTTGAAATCATGCACACATAAACAAATAAAATATGATATCAGGATGAGATTTAGTGATATCAATAGAGAAAGGAACCAATTATAACTTGATATTTACTTTCTTTTATAAATTTTACTCCCACGTCTTTATCTAGATTACATGAAGTTCTCATGGGAGTTGAAATTAGTTTGATTTTTCCATACCAACCTTTTTATAAAATCTTAAAAATAACTAGCTTCGTTGATGAAGGCACCTTCTTTTGATTGATGTATTTGCAATTAGATGAAGTACCAAGGAGACTCATTAGTAACACCGAATATGATTTCACCAGTATAGATTTGCACAATTAAATTTTTGTGTCATATTTCTTAATAAAAAGTGTTTTATCAACTCTTCCTCTTTTAATATTGTTTTCTAGCAGAAACTTTCTCACAATTTCATACCAAGCACCATGTCCTTGTTTTAATCTGTAGATATCCTTTTTTAACTTGAAGACATGATTAGGATAAGATAAAATTTTGAAACCGGGCTACATCCACTTCCTCTAGGATGTAACCATTCTATAATTCCCCTTTTATATCCATTTGGAAGATTTTTAAATTCACGATGCATGAAAAAGAAAAAATATTTTTTATGGCTTTTAATCTAGCTACAAGAGCACATGATTCGTCTAAATATATCCCTTCCCATTTATTGTACCTTTTCACATCGACTCATTCTTTATTTCTTAAAATATGTTATTTTATCAAGTTTGTGGTGAAATATCCATTTAGTTCCAATGATTAGATTAGTCATAGGGTTGACTATAAGTACCTAGTAATTATTTCTCTCAAGTTGATTTAACTCTTCTTGCATAAGAAGAGACCAATGTTCATTAATGAGAGCTTCGTTGACATTATTTGAATCAATTAGGGAAACAAAATCCATAAAGTTACATATATGGTTACGAGAGTGTGAAATGGTTACCTCCATAGAAATGACCACTGCTACGTTCTAGATTGGATGGTCTCTTATTGTTATTTATTCCTTAGGTAGATCTTAATGATTTTATTACTTATTTTTATTCACCTTGATCATTATATTTATCTTTTATTTGATCTTTGTCTTTATCTTGATTTTTATTTTTATCTTGATTTTAATATTTATCTAAATCTTGTTCTTCTAACAGAGTTTACTCTAAAATACTTACACAATAAAAAACTTCTACCTTTACTGACTTGGAGTTAGCTTCATAAAAGGTAACAGGAATTGATTCTTCTATAGTCAGGGTTCATTTTTTACAAATTCTAAAAGTTTTACTATAAGTTAAGTATTCGAATAATAGACCTTCATCAACTATAGTGTTGTAATTTACATGTTTATGCTTCCTGTAATTAAGAACAAAGCACTTGCATCCGAAAATATGGCGGTGGGAAGTATTATAATTCCTTCCTTTATATAATTTGTAAGGTGTTAGCTTTAGAATTTAACTTTTAAAGACATGATCCATTACATAGCAAGTAGTTCTTATGAGCCAATTTGTAAGAAAAATGTTTTGGTATAGTGAAAGTAGTCATCCACTATAGAAATGGCATTGTAATTCCTACCAAAACTCATGGTTATCGATAAGCCAAAAATATTCATATGCAAGAGTTGTAAGCCAATTTGTAGAAATGTTTATTTTTCAACTTAAAGGAAACCTTTATTTATTTACCCTTTTGTCACATACCACATAACATATTATTTTCAAAACCTAATTTCGGAAAATTGATTACTAATTCCTTGCAAACAAATTTTTTCAAATGGTCCATGAGGATATAGGCTATTCTTATTTTCCATAGCGATGATTCGTCCTCTTTATTTAAAATAAAAATATTATTTGAAGGTACTTTATTAAAACTAACAATGTAGGTATTTCAACTTCTTAAACTAGTAAAAAGAGTTTGATTATTTTCAGTTTGTACAACCCTTCTTATATACAAATCAAAAGTCACATTGCTGCCTTTGTTACATCGCTGACTAATACTAGGCAAGTTATGTTTCAAACCTTCAACCAAAAGAACATCACTGATTGGTTGCTTGTGATACTTACCTATCATGTCAGAACCTATGATCCTTTCTTTGTTATAATCAACATATGTGATAAATACTCCTTTTTTGGAGTAAAGGAAGAAAATATAGGTATATCAATGATCATATGCTTCAAAGAAACCACTATCAAGATGCCATTTAATGTTTATGTATTTAAACCATACATGCATTATAAGAATTATGAGGTCAATGAGGCACCCTTAGATGGATATATGCAAAATACAGTACACGTCGTTAGATGTCATTGTCATCTCCCTAACTAGAAGGTGGAGGGAGATCATCTCCTTGTTCCACCTCTCTAAGAAGGTTATCAACAACCCATGGTTAACTACATTGAGACAGGTATTGGACATATTAACTACCTTAGTATCTTGAAGGACATTAGTGAATCATTCCTCTTTAAGAGCCTATATAGTACTCACCTTCTTACAACTATTTATCCATTTGAATGGCCTATCACGATATTGAAAAAATAAAAATAAAAAAGAAATATAAATGAAGAATATATGATAAAATGTAAATTACATATAACACATCTTCCACTAAGATATTTTTGGATACATGTTCCTCTTAAGAACATAATATAAATACGTCATACTAGCTTTCTAAATATACCTCAGCCTCTTACACGTCATAGAATTACACCTCATCCTCATGCACCTTAGGCTCTTGAGATTGAGGTTATGGGCCAATTGGTTCAACTTTATTCCCCCATATCTTACGCATAACTTTTAAATAACATATGTGGTTCTATGTGTTGTATAAGTAATGTCGACAAAGAATTTTTATGATGACAATTGTTAAAATAATATATGATGCTTACTATTAGTACCATGATTTTATGATTGGCATAATATTTCTAAAACATGGTTCATAGTAAAGATGTTATGGGAGATGTTCTAACATCTTGGGCAGGTCCATTGAAGAAATATGTTTTGTCAGATGATATGACATTCTGTATTAGAACATGTACAGGTTGTAATAAATCTTGACATATTTAATTGGATTCTATGGTATTCCTTTTGGATATGTCTCAGTAAATTTGGGAGGTTAATAAGATTTAATCTGGAATAAGTTTTGTATCTTCACCTGTATATAAGTTACTAAATTAGGCCTTGAAACATTTTGGAAAACTTGGCATTGTTTGTGCCAAGATTAAAGGAGATTTTGCTGCACAATTGATGCATCACTCAGCTTATGGATCAAGAAATATCTAGATCCAGATTTCAAAGCCCATGGACTACAAAGATGTATTTAAAGGAGAAAACCTAAACCTAATGTATCAATTCTAGGAATTAAGGTTTTCATTATTTGTAAATTAGGGGAAGCTTATAGTCTTAGGTTTTGAGAGTCTCTTGTGTGGGTGTAACTCCCCCTTGTATCTTTTGATACGTGTGGTAGGCGTAATGTACTCACTCAGAAGCCTTTAGGTAATGAGTTGAGTATTGTTCTTGGTTGAAGCTTTTAAGAAACACCAAGTATTATTCTTAGTTAAGAGTCTTGAATAAGTATTGTATTGGAAGTATAATCTTCTTGTTAAGTTGTTCTTGATACAGTCACTGGGATTGTGACTGTTAGATATCACTGGGGTGATTAGGAAATGTGATGGGATTTCTCATGTATAGATGGTGATTTATAGGTAGAAGTTACACCGGGTAGGGATTAAGTCAGAAGTTGTAAGCTGAGACTGTTTAGGCTTTAAATTGATACTACTAATAATGGATTTCCTTCTTGGATTGGTAGCCCCCAGAGTAGGTGATGTCGCACCGAATTGGGTTAATAATTCTTTATGTCACTTATCATTCTGCAATTTAATTTCAGTATCACTTGCATCTTGATAAATTTGTTCAGTCTGTCAATAGATGTTGTAACACCTGTCTTGACATTATTTTTAATTTGGGATATAAGTATGAACATGTATTGCGTGTACCAGAAATTTAAATTGGTATCAGAGCAGGCACCCTGGTCTATTGGGTGAGCTTCAGGGAGTATTTTTCTAGTACCAATATTCTTTTTGGAAGACTGGAATGGTTGCATTCTGGTTATCAATGGATAACAGATCTTGAAGAATTATCAGGATAGGAGAATCCTGGTGATGAAGAGATAGAAGGAAAGAGTTTGAATTGGCTCTTTGTCACTCTGAAATTATCAACTTCATGTTCTATTGAATTGGTAACCACTCTGTATCACTTGTATTGTAGGCAAATATACTTGGGAATTTCTCAAGTCCACTCATAAAGGTACATCTAAGTGTGTTTTAGAGAAAATAGTTCAAAAGAGAGGATGATCAAGAAGAAGATACTTTAGTATCTATCAAGAAGTTTGACATGAAAGTGTCAAGCCATTGAAAAACAACAAGAACATTTTTTTTGTTCCGACTTTTAGGTATTTATGCCCAATTCTCTAATGAAGGGTTTCTTATTATTATTTTGTTCCTTGGAAGGTAATCCAATTAGGTGTTTAAAAGATTAGGCAGAATTTCTAGACCAAATGTCCAGAACATCTGTATTGGCTTCAGCAAGTCTGTGATGCTAAAGAAAAGGCTAGAACTGAAGTATAGATCAATCAATGTCAAAGAATTGATTAATATGAATGTGAAGACCTTGGATCTTTGTCGAGAAAAATGCCATACTTATCTCAAGAAAAAATGTATGGGTTTCCTATTTCTTGGATTAATTAGGAAAGTGATCATGATTATGAATTTTCTAAGGATATTACTGGGTTGACTGGAAGATGGACTTCTGATGTAGATTTTGTTTTGAAGAATTATCTCATGATGTACTGGCTGTTATTTTTCAAAGATTTGTGTATCTAGAATAAAAAAAGGGTTGTCAACCATGAAGAAATAATAGGTGGTTTATTTTGGATATTATGTCTTAAGAGAATGAAGGATTGTCTACCATCTATTATTTGTAGGGTAAGATGACTCTATCATAATTCAAACTTGATATCATGATCAAGTCTATAAGGTTAATTTAGTTGTGTTGGAGGAGGTTCCTCAAGTGGAAAGATGATTGGGAGGCTAAAAGGGATAGGGTTTTCAAGCTATAATTATCAAGAGAAAACTCAAGTGACAAAAGGTTGTTTTCATCAAAAGGAATGTTGATTCAAGGATGTCAATGTTAATGTCTCAACATTGTGCTAGACATCAGAATACTCAAGCTAAAGGTATATACTTGCACAAAAGATGTCTCTTCTGTAAAAATTCGATCTTAATATTTTTTTTACTTCCTCAAAGGTCAAGTTCAGCATGTGTTAACCAAACAAGGATTAAAACTCAGGGAAGGTTATAATTTCCTTATTCATCATACCTTTCTTAGAACTCCAACTAAGATGATTGGTATTTTTGCACTAATTGTTCCAGACACTTGACTACAGTAAAAGTGTTTTTGGTTGTGTGGTTAGTCTCATTCTATCAACTGTTACTTTTGTTGGTGATACTAAAAAGGAAGTTTAAAGGCATTAAGTAACTAAAGAATTTAGGATGGATTCTCTAAGTTTTGGTAATTTTTATTTTTACTAAAGTACTGATGACTATTGTGTGATCAAGGTCTGAAGGTATATATCATCAAGGAAGAATGTTTTGTCTTTAATGAGATGTATGAAGTTTTTATGAGGATTTAAAAACAATTTATATTTGTGGTCTCCATAAGTCTTTAATTGCTTATCCTTTTACTTGGTCTTCAAGGAAGAAGAAGAAAAGATGTCACACTAGAAGGTGTAGCATCATACAGTTGCAAAATCTCTCGAACCTGTTCTATGGATCTGATTAGTTCAATGCAAGATGAGTATTCTGGTGGATAGAGACACATGTATGATTTTCTATTATGATCTATAGCAAATAAAAATCCATTATCTGTGAATTCTTCAAAGGTTCTTATCTGGTCCTTGAACGAGAACAAGGTATGTTTATGAGTTTCTCTACTGAGAGAGGTACTTTTAGTGTTATTAACTTCATGATCAAAATCAGTGATGCATTCAATGAGAAAGGTACTGATGTTCAACCAGATGTTAGAACATCATCGCAGCAGTTTGATACTCCAAACATTGTGGAAGACTCTAAAGGCTGTCAGGCACTGAATAAGAAATCTCTTAAGAAAACAAAATTTTGTTTAAAAAGGGAGTTCATTATTTGGAGTTTATTTTGGTATGTGATCATCAATTATTCAGAGATGAAATATATAATGATGGTGAGTCTGAGAGTAAAAAGCTATCAGCAAAGTCTGAAGAAGATTGTATTATTGGAGGATATTCTGGTCACTTAGATTAGAATTAATTGAATCCTGGTATATCTTTAAGATTAGGAACATTGATGAAGGAATATGTACTTTCAATTGGGTTTATTACTAAAAGAGTACTATTTCAAATTGAATGTCATGACATTGTAGTGTGACATGCTACTGCAATTAAGGTACAAGGATTTTATTCTACTTGCAGAAAAAAGTCATTGGTTTTGTCGTCATTGTGTCAGGAGTCTTGCTACAGAAAAATATTGACACTTCTAAGCTTGGTATGGCTAACAAGATCTGGGAAGTATTTTTATCATAACTTGAGGTTCAAGTTAAATTGAGAATATGAGGGGTAATTTGGAATTGCACTACTGAAGAATTATAGTAGTAATTGTTTGGACATTCTGCTAACTATATTCTTTCACCTAGTGGAGTGTGCAATCTCAGAAGAATCATTTTCAATGGCATAAAGAATGTCATTTCAAATATTGTAACATTTTAGAGTAGTCAAGCTTGGAAAGAGAGAAAGTTGACGAGAATGTGTCTCTCTCCTATGGTGAGTGGTGCACTGATACTAAGGATTATTTTATCTTCTTCCAAAATGCTTTCATTGACTAAATAGTTATTAAAAGCAATGTGTCATTATAAACTAGGTAACTCCCCTTGTATTTAAAGGCCTTACTACATCGCCATCCTCATAAGTTATGTTTCAGCATGAGCAAAATTTTCAAAATTACTGATGCAAAGAAGGCTCTTCTGTTGGAAACTAAGAAGGAAGTGGGTTATGATTCATAGAGAGTAGTTTCCAACACTGTAACATTTGTTACAGAGATGAAGTCCCTCAAGAAAAAGCACGGTCAAATACTTGATTAAGACTCAGATGTTAATAAAGACTGGGTCAATTTAATTGACTCAGAAGGTAGAGTTGGATAGCTAGTTTCTGCTATCTATTTAGTAAAAAAAGGAAAAACAAAAAAAAATGTTTGAGTCTGGGTTGCTTAAGTCTTATGTTTTCATTTTGGTTCTATTCTTTAGTTGAGTCTGTTTAAGTCCTTGTT
This sequence comes from Vicia faba, assembly GCA_948472305.1. NCBI lineage: Eukaryota > Viridiplantae > Streptophyta > Magnoliopsida > Fabales > Fabaceae > Vicia > Vicia faba. The sequence continues at coordinate 539,911,978 of OX451741.1, forward strand.
TTGAGTCATTTTTATAACCCTTAGTTTTTGTCTCTTTGGGTGAGTTTGTTCTTTATTTATGTTTCCTTTTTTGTTTCTTTTGAGTCGGTTTCATTCTATTAGTCACACATCAAGTCATAGAGTCAGTTTCTTTTGTTTGTCTTGAATCAATTCTTACTTCTTTTGATTATGTCGGTGTTAGTTTCTTTCTACTCAGTTTTTGTTAATTTTGGCTAAAAAGGGGGACAAAAGTGTCATTGAGTCTAATCTAGTGTAATTGCTTGACGTATGGAACAATTTAAGGAGAGCATGATTGTCTATCATGTGAGTCTTGAATCTGTCTTATTTCTGCTCCTATTGCTACTTCTGTCATGGTTGTTTGCAGGATGTCCTATAGGATGTTCTAGCATCATGTCTGTTGTGTCTTGTGTTATGAGTTATGAGCATTGTTATTTCTTGTACTCTGAGTTATCTGTGCTACTTCGGCTGCATGTTCTTCTAATGTGGTGAGTTCTTAAGGGGGAGATTTATCTCTCTGTGAAAAGAATTGGATCTGCGTTTTAGTGGGAGTAACATGGATAGTTCTGAAGATCCAGGTCATCTTCTTCCTCATGTACAAAGTTTACATGTTTAGCATGTAGCTTGTGTTTGTTCAACTGTGGCATCTTTAATACAAGTTTTTATGCAGTTTGATTTGTGGCTTTATTCCTTTGTGATTTTATTGCTCTCTGATCTTATTCCTCTGTGGTTGTATTCCTCTCTACAATTTAATTGGACTTTGTTTGTTTTAGCCAATATTACCAAATGGGGAGATTGTTAGTACCATGGTTTTAGGATTGGCATAAAATTTTGCTAAAACATGGTTCACAACAAAGAAGTTATGGGAGATGTTCTAACATGCTGGAAAGGTCCATTGAAGAAAGATGTTATGTTAGATGTTTTGACATTTTTTATCCGAACTTGTACAAGTTGTTTTAAATCTTGACAGATTTAATTGGATTTTGTGATATTCCTTTTGGATATGTCTCAGTAAATTTTGTAGGTCAAGTTGATTTAATCTGGAACAAGTTTTGTATCTCCAGATGTACATAAGTTACTAAATTTGGCCTTGAGACAATTTAGGAAACTTTGTATTGTTTTTCCAAGATTTAAGGAGATTTTGCTGCACAATTGGTGCATCACTCGGCTTATGGATCAAGAAATATCTGGATGCAGATTTCGAAGCCATGGACTACAAAGATGTATTTAAAGGAGAAAAACTAAACCTAATGTATCAATTATTTCAATTAATTTTTTTCATAATTTTTAAATTAGGGGAAGCTTTGAGTCTTATGTTTTGAGAGACGTTTGTGTGTAAGTCACCCATTTATCTTTTGGTACTTGTGATAGACGTAATGTTCTCACTCAGAAGCCTTTAGGTAATGAGTTAAGTATTGTTCTTGGTTGAAGCTTTTAAGCAACGCCAAGTATTGTTCTTAGTTAAGAGTCTTGACTAAGTATTTAATTGGAAGTGTAATCTTCTTGTTGAGTTATTTTTGATGCAATCAATGAGATTGAGACTGTTAGATATCACTGAGGTGATTAGGAAGTGAGATGGGATTTATCATGTCTAGATGATGATTTCTAGGTAGAAGTTTCACTGTGTAGGGATTAAGTGAGAAGTTATAAACTGGGATTGTTTAGGTTTTGAATTGATACTGCTAATAGTGTATTTCCTTCCTTGATTTGTAGCCCTCATAGTAGGTGATGTTGCATCGAACTGGGTTAACAATTCTCTGTGTTGTTTATCATTATGAAATTTAATGTCAGTATCACTTGCATTTTGATAAATCTATTCAGTCTGTCAAGAGATGTTAAAACCTTTGTCTTGATATTGTTCTGATGTTGGGATATCAGTATGAACATGTGTTGCCTGTACCAGAAATGTCACTTACAACTATAAAATAGTTGTGTTGATGACAACTGTCAAATGCTTTTGATCATGATAAATCTTAGAAAGGTTCCTAATTATGGCATATGATTAAGAAAAAATCGTCTAAACCCTCATCAATCAAATGTTTCAAGTTCCAGTTGAAAGATTCAGACAATGGGGAATCAAGTAAAAGGAATTAAACATGTAAAGAAGGGATCTCGAAGTTGTGAACTCAAAGATGTGAAATTAAGGAAGCTCGCATGGTTCCGTGCTTAACGTCCTACCTTATTTTCATCACTTTAGTTTTAAAAGAAACAAGATTAAGTCTTGAGGTACTAAGGCAATGTATACAATAATATGTTTTCAAACCTCTTATCTTTTGATAAAAGTTCTTAAAACCAATTTGGGCAAGTGCTTAATTGACTAGAAGTTTATTTAATCATTTAGGAAGGTCAAATACATTGTCTAATTGATTAAAAAGTTCTTATATTCAATTAAATCAAAGTGTAATACCTCCTAATTCGTTAAGGAGGCTAGTAATTGATTAACTGATGTAAAGAATTAAACTTTCCTATTTATACTTGGTTAATAAATTAATTCATGCTTTTAATCGATTAAATTAGTGAAAATACCCATGGATTGTTTCCTTTTCAAGCCAAATTTTCTCCTATATAAAGGAGACTTCTCGTCATTATAAAATATACCTGTTTTCTAAATAGAAACTTTATATTATTATTTTTCTCTCTCATTATTATATAAAGTTCTTTTCACTAGAGTGCCTTAGTGCCAAGAAAGTGAAAATTTTCATCTAAGAGTTGTATTGAAGTGGTGTCATCCTAAAAGTGTATATTCAAGAGCATAGTTCTCTTGTGATTTCCTAATAATTGAATTTAAAGGTTGCAACCCAAATCTGAAAAAAAAGCTTGGGTGAAGGATATTGAGTTGGGAATTTGTAAACGCTTTGGATCTTGTTTTAAGGTTTTTGGGATGATCCTGTGCAAATGCTCAAGTTGTTGTGAAAGGTTGTTTGGGCTAATCCGGTGAAAAGCTCAAGTTTGTTTTAGTGTAAATATTAAGGGGAAACTCTTGAATATAGGAGTAGATCAAGTGGTTTAGGCCAAACCTTATTAATTCTCTAGTGTGATATTTTTTTGGAACCATTTTTTGCAGGTTATTTAAATAAGTAATCAAAAGCAAAGACTATCATGGTTTTCTGATGTGCTTTTGATGATGACAAGTTGAATGACAAATTAGACAAAAAATTGAATGACAATTTGGATACAACTTGGTTTCACTTTTACAGATGCAACCTTTGATAAAACTTAAAGTCGAGAAAGTATGACAAGCGGTCAATAATGCAAGAAAACATATTAGGGTTTGATGAACACTGCAAACATCCTTTAATGATGACACTCAAATGTGAAGATATCTCAAGCCTCATCCACAAAAAGATTCAACCAAGTGTTTATATGATTGATTTACTTATCGAATCTTGAAGATTCAAAGTGTGAAAGAGAGAAAGTGTGAAAATTTGCCAAATCGTGTCGGGGTGAACTATGTTTTTTAAAAACACAAAGGCATTCTCGTAAAGTAGTATGACTAAATCACACACAATTATTTTACCTATATATTTTAAATTGACAACCTAAAATACATTTAATTCTTAGCCTGTTGAATCAGAAATTATCAAAATATTTTGGACAACATTTTTAATTGTCCAATCAATCGGCATATTTACCCAATCAATTTGATCAATGAAAACATTATCCATAAACAATTATGACAATTTTCTTAGTCAAGGGAACCATCTTTGTGTCCATTCATTCAATTTTGAGCCTTTGCAAATGATTAATGAGTATTCCCAATTGATTGGACTTAGGAGTCAATTGATCGAAACATTTATTTTGGCCCATGGATCTCTCTTTTCTTGTGCTAACCTCTAGAATTTAAATAGAGGTCTCTTCCTTCACAATTTCACATCTAGAAATGTGAGTCTTCTATCTAACTCCTCACTTTCTATCTAAAATTTTTTCTACTTTCTCTCACTTTAGTTTTGCTGTAGCATATTTGAAGTTGTGAAGAAAACACAAGAAATATGGGTTTGAATTGGGTTTTTCTTTCTTGTATAACTTTTGCTTCTAAGCATTATTAGTTGACAATGCTTTTGATTGTTACTTCTAAGTAATGCTTCTAATTAAGTTCAAATAACATGAACTCTAAAGCATAAGCAAAATTAAAGAACACGCGATATATCCTGGTTCACTTGAGAAACCCCTAAGCTAGTCCAGTCCACCCTACCAAAGTGATTTAGCCTTAAACTCAAGGACTCAATCCACTATAACCAATTTGATTACAATCGCACGGGAAACCGCCGGTGGCTAACATCCAATGATGTGTTCAGGGATCTAAACCAGATTTAACATTCATTGACCCAACATAATCCAATTATTCATAATCTTCTATCAGGATTTCCTTTCAATGATATCCATCAGTGATCCCAGAAGGCTGGCCTTCACTTAGTCCCCTTTGATATATGACTACCATTGACCCAATAGAATCCACTACCAGGATTTCATCTACGATGACCCCAACCAAAGTCTTATCAAGTCTTATGATCTCTACTCGATCACTTAAGGAACCAACCAATTCTAAATAGAATTGTTTTTCTAGATATTACATGAGTGCTTCTTATTAAGAAGATTACTCCTAATTTAAGTACATATTGTTTAACAGGATTCTGAGCAACAACTCTTGTGTACAAACAATTTGCATGAAGATCTTAAGCAATAACACAATCTGAGCAACAACTCTTATGTTTTACATATTTCTACAAAGATGAATATAATCTAAGTTAAGTGCAATATCTTGTAGTCTTCTTGTCCTCATCTTCATTGTTGAGCAAGATATGAGCAACAGCTCCTTGCTTTTTCATAATTTTGTCAAGATGTATATGATTGATAGTTTGAATAAAATCTTGTAGAATTCTTCATCTTCATCTCCTTTCTTCATTAAGCAAGTTATGAGAAACAGCTCCTTACTTTTTCATAATTATGACAAAATGTATCTGATTGGTAGTTTGAATAACATCTTGTAGAATTCTTCGTCTTCATCTTATTTGATTAGCTTCAACATATTCAGTAAAACTATTGTTTTTGTATTTGTTATAGTGGTTGATAAATTTTTGGTGGTGCTCCAATAATTATAGATTTTGTTTTAACATTGAACACCAAAAACCTCATCACTTGCAACACACGATTCTTTTCTTATATAGCCAAGAAAAAATAGAGTCGTTGGCTATTTGAAAAGAGTCATTACAAATAGTATTGCTTCGTCCTTTTCTCTTCAACAATATAAGTTAGTGGAGAGGTAGTGGAATAAGGCTTTTTCATAATGTGTACTTTTTGTACTATGTTACAGCTATATTCTTTCCTTCTTCACTTTAGAGGCTTCTACAAGCATGACTTTAGAAGCGAGAACATAACATAAGGTCTTCAGAACTTCAAGTCTTCAGAGTCTTCAGAACTGTGTCTTTAGAGTCTTTAACACTTGGTTGTGATAACCTTGGGTCAAAAGAGCGTCAAGTCTTCAGAGTCTTAAAAGTTGCATCTTTAGAGTCTCCAGCACTTGGTCTTGAGAACCCACTATATAGAACCTTAGATCTTTAGAACTTCAAGTCTTTGGAATCTTAAGAATTTCCTTCTTTAGAATCTTTAGCACTTGGTCTTTAAGAATCCTTTTAAGAACCTTGTTATTAGAAACACAAGTCTTTAGCATCTGAACATCAGTAGAAACTTTGTCTTCAGATCTTCTAACTTTGTTTCTTTGGAACACATAGTCTTTAGAAACTTGAGTCTTTAGCATCTGGACTTAGGTGGCAACTTTTGTCTTCAGATCTTCTGACTGTTTCCTTAGAACATGTTGTCTTTAGAAGCTTGAGTCTTTAGCATATGGACGTAAGTAGAAACTTCTGTCTTTAGATATTCTTATTGTTTCCTTAGAACACATTGTCTTTAGAAGCTTGAGTCTTTAACATAATTCAGAGCCTTCTAGAGTGTCTTGTTGTTGTTCAACAAAACTTGTGTAGCATAGAAGCGGATTAATTCTCTTCTAATATCTTGGCCAAGCCATCCATCAGAAGCAGAACATGTTTTTTAAGTACTCAACAATAACAAACATTAGAGCATCAAAATTGTTCAAACAAACATACTCATTTGTTATCATCAAAACTCAGAGATAATATTGCAGAACCAAATCTTGTTCTTACAATATTAAGAATATCTTTGTGTTTAAGTGAGGTTGTTTGTATTCTAGAAAAGGGATTTATTGTAAATTCACCTACAAGTGTTTTTCAATTGTTCTAATAATTTATCATCAATTTAGTGTTTGGTTGGGTTCAAAGCTAAACCCGTTAAAAAGCTTTGTTTGTGCATTTAGATTTTTAACTCGTTGTTTCGATTCGTAAGCTCAACTTGTGTAAATGCTTACTTCAGTTTGAGATCAACTTGATTTAAAATCTCAAATTAGCTGAAGATCAGTCTGATTTAAATTCTCATTATGATTTATGGTTATCCAGTTCAAAACCTAGATTCAGTTCGAGGTCATCCCAATATAAAATTTTAACTTGGTTCATGGTCAGAGTTTTAAAAACCCCATTGCAGTTTAGAGGATGGCCTGTTCAAAACTCTATTTTGGTTCAAGATAAGCCCATATAAAATCTCGGTTTATTTTGGAGAATAACCCCATAATGGTCATCTTTCGAAGAAAAACTAATCACTTTACTTTGTTGTTTGGAAGGAAGACTAACCGCTTCAATCTATTGTTCTTTGTTTGGTAGAAAGTTAGCATGGAACTTCATTTTTCCTTGTATTAGGGGATTGGAGATTTTAACCTACTAAAAGATCTTAAGCATTACTAGATACTCTCAAAATCAGATCTTGTGGAAAACTTGGGCCTTCTTGGTTTAACCTGTATAATCATCTCGTGTTATCCCTTTTACCTTTAACTCTTTATTTTCCAAATATTTACTTTGCGCTTCTATTTCTAAAAAAAATTTGCTTATCAAAATGATTTTAAACTCTGAAAATAATAACAATGTGTTTTCAAGATATCATTTTTCTAAACCCCATAATTCACCTCACTCTTGCGTGTGGAGTCATATGACCAAAAAGTGACATTAGAGCCTAAATCGTGTTCAAAGACTTATCGTCTCAAAAGGAAGATGACTTCCAACACTTTCTATAACAAGAGATATTTACTAAACATACCTCCACCCTTGAATATTGTTAGATTTGAATTATGGAAATCTAGATTTAAAATTCCATTCAAATTATTGCTATTGAATTATGGGAAATGATGATCAACAATCTGTTTATCCCTACTCACCATATAATAGAGAAGTTGTAGATAAACCTGATTTTTGTTGGAACTTAGAAGAAAATAAAAATTTGAAATTGACTTCAAAACTAAGAACTTAATAGTAACGTCCTTAGATGATAGCAAAATTATTTATGTTAATAATTCTAAATCTGCCAAGGAAATGTGTAATACTCTTGAAATGATATACAAAGTTTCATAAGTATCAAACGAGAGGAAATGAACACACAAGGCGAAGAAGAAGAATGCTTCATTCATAAATGTATCTCTGAACTTAGAAAGGTTAGAAATTATATTTGAACGTTTGTTACTAACCAATATCTGAGAGTTAAGAATTGGAATAAAAATATATAATCCAATCCTTAAATCTAAAGATGGGAGTACTTATGAAATTCAAGAAAAATCCAAAAATGATGAAATCATTGAAAAGTTCAAAGAATTAGCTCAATTACTTTAAAATGAAGGTATAAGCTTAAAAATTGCTTATCTTCAACAAATTCATCAAAATCTTTCAAAAAATATCTTGTGGTTTCCTTTGGAAGAACATACTTACCATTTGAACTATCTTCGGAGAATTCGACATCAAATGAAGAAACTTCAGCTATTAGAGAATACCAAGAAGAAGAAGCCTCATTTAGTATAATATTTAAGAAAAAAATAGAAAATAAAACCTCCAAAAATTATGAATAGTAAACCACAGGAAGAACCATCGAAGAATCTTCTTGTGATGAAGAAGACGATGTTCGCTTGAAATTAACTCACGAGGAAGACGACTATGATGTGACAAAGCCATCTTACAAGAAGTTGTTTAAAATAAGTACTAAGTTAATTGAATAAAATGATAAGACTGAGAAACGTAACTTAAAACTAAAACAGAATCTAGACTTTCTTGAAGAAATTAATAAAATGCTTAAGTTAGAAATAGCTAACAATAGAAACTCAACAAGAACATGTGAGACTTGTGTCTCAATGAAAAAGGAAGTTATAAATTTGCATGAAATCCTGAGTAAGTTTACTAAGGGTAAAGAATACTTTAAATTAATATTATCAAGTCAAAGGCATTCCTTAAATAAAAGTGGATTAAGGTTTAAATCCAGTAGAGCACATAGTAAATATATAAATAGGAAGAAAATGAATCTACGTGTTTATAAATGTTCGCATTATAATAGGTTTGGCCCCTTGAAGCCATTTTGTTTTGGTAAATTGAAAAGTTCTAAAGGTAGTAATCCTAGACTTTTTAGAACCATTAACACAGTGGGACCTGAGAAAATTTGGGTACGAAAGGTGAAACCCTAGTATGTTTTGCAAGTATGCTTTGTAACATTTATGAAGCCTTGGAGAATATTAATTGAATTTGTGAAAAGAAATATACACCTTTTGTTTCTTGGATGAAGAAATTTTTAATGATTAAATATTTTCCAAAGACGTCAAGGATTCCGGCTTGATAAACTTCATTTTTGAAGTGCCTCAAGAAAGGTATCCTGAGTTGGTGAGAATGTTCTAGGAAAATCTCATATACACCAACAATGTTATTAATTATGAAGTTAAGAAACACCCCCATTGCACTATACTTTGAAGAATTTGAACAAGCTTGCAACCTATCATTCTTAAATCAATATTATGATCAATACAACGATGAAGGTGACAAGTTCAACTTTGATATTTATGGCATATCCCTCTTGATTGATACATCTTCTGGTATTACGTTTCAATTCATCATCAGCATTATACACCCGGATAGACGAAATATTCTCTACACAATGAATCTTGTTCTCTTCCTAAGGAAGAGAAACTCAAGCACCATTCAAAAATAGGATATTCCCGTGGTTTGGTTTTTGGAAAATCGAGTTGAGAAAAAATTGGGTAGATGCAATGGTGCGTCATATGTTGGATAGTAAAATAAATAACATGATTTTATCATATGGTGAATTAATTACGAAAGTCTTGTATTCAGGCTTTGACTTGAACAAAGAGAAATTTGAGTCTAAACACTCTAAGGTAGGGAAAATCATTTTGGGTTAAATGAGGTATGCGATTCAAAGAAGTGAAATTGTTGATCTACCTCCAAAAACTTTATCAAGGGCAAGATAACAACAAAAAAACAATGGCCTCCCTTCATCATTCTCAAACATCCTAAATGACATTCATGATGACCAGAGGTCAATGCACTCAAAATTGAACAAACTCACCAAGATGTTGGAAAAATTATCTTTCATATCTCCAACGGTGTCTAGTGAGGATGATGACGACGATGATGGTGATGATGATGATGAGATAAACTAGTTATTTTCCTATTTATTATTGTTATTCTATCTTTTCTTTTGCAATTCACTTCTTGTACTAAAATTTTTCCTAAATTGAATAAAATATTATTTTCCCTCTTTAAATACATATATGAATGTGTCTACATATTTAAACTCCCACAATGCATCTTTTACCCTCATTTTTTATTATGATAAATGGGAAGAAGTATACTCTTAGAGGGAGTAGAGTATGCTCTCTACTCAATTGAGGGGGAGTTTAACCACTATATATATATATATATATATATATATATATATATATATATGTGTGTGTGTGTGTGTGTGTGTGTGTGTGTGTGTGTGTGTGTGTGTGTGTGTGTGTGTGTGTGTGTGTGTGTGTGTGTGTGTGTGTGTGTGTGTGTGTGTGTGTGTGTGTGTGTGTGTGTGTGTGTGTGTGTGTGCGCGCGCGCGCGTGTGCGTGCGTGCGTGTGTGTGTGTGTGTGTGTGTCTTTTACCACTTTCTCGAGAGATGTGTTGTTATCATTAAAAAAGGAGAGAATGTGGAACCACATTTTGCACTTTATATAAAGAAGTAATCAAAGCCAAAGACTATCATGATATTATGATTTGCTTTTGATGATGACAACTTTAATGACAAATTGGTTTCACTTGTGAAGATGCAACCTTTGATAAAACTTAAAGTCAAGCAAGTATGACTAGTGATCAAAAATGTAAGTAGACGAATTAGTGTTTGATGCACATTTCAAATATCCTCTAATGATGGCATTCAGCTTGAAGATATCTCAAGCCTCATATACAAGAATATTCAAGTAAGTTCTTATATGATTGATTTACCTAATAAATCTTAAAGCTTCAAAGTATGAAAGATAGGAAGTGTGAAAGCTCGCTTTATCATGACTGAGTGAACAATGTTTTGTAAAAACACAAAGGCATTCTCGTAATGTAGAATTGCTAAATTAAACGCACACTAAAATCTGTTTTTAAAAGCCTCTATTTCTCAAAGAAAACAAGCTAAAAACATTTTTTAGCGTAGCAAGTTGAATCAGGAACTGTTAGAATATTTTGGTCAAAGTTTTAAATTGTCCAATCGATTGGCATATTCTCCCAATTGATTGGGTCAATGCAAACATTATCCATAGACGATTGTGATAGTTTTGTTAATAATGGGGAAATCTCTGTATCCAATCTTTCAATTTTGAGCATTTGCAAGTAATTATTGAAGGCTCCTAGTCGATTGGGCTTAAGAGTGAATCGCTGGAAGATTTAATTTGGCCCATGGATCTTTCTGTTCTTTCCGACTTTTACCCTATAAATAGAGACTTCTCCCTTCACTTTCGCATGCAAAAACGTGAGACTTCTATCTCACTTCTCATTCTCTCTCTAAAATATTATCTACTTTCTCTCACTTTAATTTATCAATAGCACTTCGAAAAAGTCATTATGTTTAAGTGAGGTAGTTTGTATTATGGAAAATAGTGTTATTGTAAATTTATCAAGGAGTATTTTTCTCTTGGTTGAATAATTTATCCTTAAGGGAGTGTTTGTTAGAGTTCAAAGTTAAACTCGTAAAAAAACTTTATTTGGGGAATTAGCTTCTTAAGTCGTCATTTCGGTTTATAAGATTAGTCTATGTAAAACCTTACTTTGGCTCGAGATCAAATCGGTTTAAAATTTCATCTTGGTTCAAGATCACTCCGGTTTAAAATGTCACTAGCGTTTGTGGTCAACCTGATCAAAACCTCGGTTCGGTTCGAGATCAGCCCGGTATAAAATCTTAACTTGATTAGTGGTCAGCCTGTTTAAAACCCTCGTTCGATTCGAATGATAACTTATTTAAAACTCCGATTTGGTTCGAGATAATTAGTTTATCTTGGAGAGTAACCGCTTCAACTTCGTGTTTGAAAGGAAGCCTAACCACTTCAGTCTGTTGTTTGGAAGGAAGACTAACGACTTTAGTTTGTTGTTCTTTGTTTGATTGGAATTTAATCTAAAAATTCATTTTTCCTTATATAAGAGAATTCAAGAATTTGACCTACCAAAAACTCTTAAGTATTAATAGATACTCTTAAGATCATATTTTGGGGACATGATTCGGTCTTTTTCACCAAACATGTATAATTTTTTGATTTTATGAATTATAATAAATATCTTTCGAAGAATAATATGTGATATTTTTTTACCTACATTTAATTTAGTATAAAGCAATGATCTGAGATCAATTAATACTCCCCTCATATATATAACATAAATTCTATAGTACTATAGTACTTTTTCAAACAAATATAGGAACTAGTACACTTGAGAAGACCAATTAACCATTTGGTGGAACCAGGCTACAAGCAAAATAGTTGAAATTAAATTTAATGTAACAAAACAAAATGTAATTAAATATTTTGGACTACATGCATACACATATAACTGTTTCCTCATTTTCTGTTCTTTTGTTTATATTCATGCATCTTCCTAAGTACCATTTCAGTGGGGTGTATTATGTTATCAAATATTGCCCTTATAATAATCTATTTTATATGTTACCTCAACCTCATACTTTCTTAGTTGCTGGGCCCAAAATGTTAACTTATATGGTTCATGTCTTGCTGTATAGAAAACGATGTGCATCTTTAGCATTTATGTCACAAATATTCAAAGGACCAAATTAGCTTACAATAACACTTCTCTTGTTAGTTATTTATCATGTCTACTCCAAAAATAATTGCCCTCAAATTCAATTTATGTTTTGTCACTTCTTTCGCTAGTGGATGAATGATATCACATGGCTATGCACCTTATTAGCACAACACTCTTAGTACATTACCATATGGTGTTGTCTAAATTTTTTTAGTATATATATGTATGATTCTAATTGTTCAAACTCAATACAATCTACATCACAACTTGCATTGCACCATAGTTCAGTTTACTCTCTAAATTTTCAGAAACTGAAGCCATGATAAGTGCAAAGAGGGTGATAGAAATGGCAAAAAAGTGGCATAAAATGGCAGTTCAAAGACGCAGGAGGATCTCATACCTTAGAAATGAAGTGGATTTCAAGTCTTCGGCGGTAAATAAGGGTCACTTTGTTGTTTACAGCATGGATCGTAAGCGGTTTGTGGTTCCTCTAGAGTATCTTAACACAAACGTGTTTAGAGAACTCTTTAAATGGTCCGAAGAAGTGTTCGGCTTACCTGGGAATAGACCTATCATGTTGCCTTGTGATAGTGTTTTCTTGAACTATGCAATCTTGTTAGTTCAAGAACGGATTCCTGAAGATGTTGAGAAAGCTTTGATCGTTTTCATGTATGCTTGTGACAATAAGGCATCCTCTAATTCCTATCATGATGTTGGGCAAAAAAATGAACAAATAATTATCTATGGCTTTTGAAGAGATTTTGATACTTTTTGTCTACGAAATGTCAAAGTACAAAGCTTTTCTAGCTTGTTCTGATATACTTCAGAATCAGTTTTGTATAATTAATTATGAGTAGGAAACAATTTTTCTCACCGCAATTCTTATCATTTTAAAATTTAAAATATCTAACTATATGGTCTCTACAATATTATATGTACAATCCGGTCTTTACCAATAAAGCGTTGGATCCGGATCTAATTCTAAACTCGTATGAATCTGTCCTGATTTCTAATCCGTCCAACATGGTATGGCCATGCTAGGCCAACTAACGGGCAAGTCGAATAGGCCAATCCAGAACCTACATGAAGGGATTATTTAAATTAGAGAACGAAAGACAATGTGTTTAAGGGTGAATTAAGGACATTATGGCTAAGGATGGGACAATTAAGTTTGATTGTCACGCCACATTAAGATCCATCAAATAGGAGCAATTCCCTTGAATGGTCTCTATGTGTCTTAAATATAGAGCAGATCAAGACCATTATATAAAGGATGCAATCATAGAGGGAGTGTACAAACACTTTTACATACGACATATATTCACCAATTCTTAGACAATAAACATAGTAAGGTCTCTACCACAAGTCTTTTCAATATTTGTCAAGGCTACTCCGATTTGTTAAGTGAATATTTTTCTCATTTTAACGAAAAAACCATCACGGTTTCCTAATCAAACCAAGAGAAATTTGTATGAGATTTCCACAATGGTCTAAAAAGGTGATGCACTTAATGACTCCCGAGCACAAAGTTGGCGTCCTTGTTGGAAAAAGCATGACTATGTCGAAATGCTACATCAAAGGAGAGAAAAGTAATGCAGAGAGAAAAAACCAGAGATGCGAAGGAACAAAGTGGTAAGCTAGAGGCAGTCGGGCAACAAAAAAACCATAATGCAATATCGGTAGCGAGAAAGTTACTTTCAAGCAAGCTCGAAAGTCACTTGAGTGCTTTGTAAGTTTAAGAGTGTGCCAAAGAGGGAGAGTGAATTAGATGTAATAAAAAAATTTTAGCTTTTAGAGATGTGTTTCTTTCTTTTCTGGTTATGATTTGTGATGAAAATGGTAAATACGAAAAAATAAAGAACACCGGAAATTTATCATAGTTCCCATCACAATCTGAGAGTGCACCTAGTCCCCTTACCACATGTAAGAGATTTTATTATTGTTAAATCTTATGGACAAGACCCTCATAGTATTTCTATCTAACAAAATCACCAAGAATAATCCTCTTGTGATCAACCAAATTGAAATGATAACAATCTTCTCCAATTCAACTCTCTTGCTTCCAACAATTGTGAACAACAATGTATACAAACCAACAAAGTAGAAAAAAATCATTTCTTTCTCACTCTCTTGTTTTCAACAATCCTAGATAATAAGGTATACAAAACAATTCTGAAAAATATATAAGAAAATGAAGTTGATATATATATATATATATATATATATATATATATATATATATATATATATATATATATATATATATATATATATATATATATATATATATATATATATATATATATATATATATATATATATATATATATATATATATATATATATATATATATATATATATATATATATATATATATATATATATATATCACTAAGATTGATCTTCTCTTTCAAGTAAATAAATAAAAATAATATATTAGTGTACAAGTGCTTACAAATGATGTAGAAACTTTTCTAGACTGACTTGAAACAATGTGTAGAAAATTTTTAATGAAAGTTTATGTGTCAAAACACTTGTTTGAAAATGAGAGAATAATTGATTTTAATTGCAATGAAAGAGGTGAAGAATTGCATTCTAATATATGCAGGTGTTACGTCATTTCAAAAAAATACAAAATGATCAAACAATGCAATGTTTACAAATGAAAAAGTTGAAAACGTTTGGATATGTTTTTTGTTGAAAAAATGCTACTGATTCAGTGGTAACCGGTTACATCAAACAATGTAACATGTTACGTTGTAACCTTTAAAAAAATATTACAAAAAATTTGCTCATGTAATCGATTACCTTAGGGATGTAATTGGTTACATCACCCAAAAAATGTCACAGACGTGAAAATAATGATTCTGCCAAGGTCATGTAACTGGTTATCTGAACCATGTAACCAGTTACACTGAAGCAAAAAGTGAAAAAAAAACTTTTGAAAATGATTTGTAACCAATGACAATAATATTATATGATGGTTATGTATATGTATGATAATATAAGTAATTCTTTATCACTTTAAATATATCAAGGCTTGAATTAAAAGTTGTACCAATTAAATTTGAAGATCAATCAATCAAAGTTATTCTTCAAATATAATGAGCATGACTTGGAAACTTGATGCTATAGCTTTGAATTGAGGCTTTTTCCATTATTTTTCTATGAGCACTTTCTTGTCAATTTGTCTTCATCAAACCTAATAGTTTGATAGGCTTAATTTCACATTCTCCCCCTTTTTGATGATGACAATCTATTGAAAATTTGATATAATTTACCCCCCCTAACAACGATAACTCCCCTTTATCAATTCTCCCCCATGATCCATGATTGAGAGTGTTTGACAATTTATTGTTTGCTACAAAATGTTAGGGAAATACATAAAAAATACATAGCATATTCTCCCCCTTTATCATTAGCAAAAATAATGGAAAAAGACTTAAATTTTATAAAAAAATTATGAAAAATTATTAATTTTTTACCTATGAGTTTTACTTTATGAGTGGCTTCATCAAACATTCATCTTTGGTGAACTTGATTTTGAAGCTTTTGTCATAAAATTGTCTTATATTAAGAACATTGCTTTAATCCTTCCACATAAAATATATCTTCAATGAATGTGAAAGTTGGTGCTCCAACTTTGTTTATGCCAAAAATCTTTCCTTTATGGTGGTCCCCTTATGTGACATAACCCTTGGACTTTAGAACTAGATATGGAAATTAGTTTATGTCTTCCGTCAAATGCTTAGAATAAACATTATCAAGATACCATAGATTTGTAGTAGTATTCAAGCTAACCTACAAAACAAATTATGTTCCATTTTGTACCCAATGTGTCTTGGGACTTTCATAATTAGTTTCTTTCTTGACCCACGCATAATGTCCATTTTCCACACTAAAATTCCTTACATAACAAGCATTTGGTGTGTGACCAATTATACCGTAATAAAAACATGTAGGAACAAAATTATTTCTATATCTAGGAACATAAGACTTTTTATTAACACATCTCTTCTTAAGATGATGATGAACTTTTTATGCTTTACTTACTTTCTCTTGGATGGATTGGTCATTTGCCTTAACAAAGATAGTTTTACTAGTACTTGGTTTGTTAAAATTTAAATAACTAAGTCCACTTTTATAATTGGAATATCTTTGTTGACTAAGAACATCATCCAAACTAGATTTTCCTTTTTCATATCTTTCAAAAACTCTTTTTAATTGGATAATTTGAAAAGAAAGTGAATCACACTCTTTTCATGTAAAATTCTTATTTTCTTTTTCAAGAAAAATTTATTTTTCAACTTCAAAATCTTTTTTCATGGTGTCAATATTTTCTTCAAGAGATAAAATTTGTTTATTTTGTGTTGACACCTTTTTATATAGAATTTTACATTCATTAAGTAATTCATCAATAGCACCTAGTGCATCATTATCATAAGAAGATATTTCATTACTAACCTCTTCTTTTTTATCATCAGAATAACGTGTTGATATCAATGCAAGATTTATGTGTTCTTCATCTCAAGATGAACTTATTTCATTGTCATCCCAGGCTACATATGCTTTCTTTGTCTTATTTCCCTTCTTTCTTTTAAAGTATTTATTATTATTTTTAAATATAGGACATTCATTTTTAACATGTCCTTTTTCTCCACATTCAAAGCATGTAACCTTCCTTGTTGGTGCTTCCCTTTTAATGATCTCATTTTTTCTTTCTTTTATTAGAAACTTTTAAAATTTCTTGAGAGGAACGTCGTCTTCATCACTATTAGACTCATCCTCTTGGTTGCTATCATAGTTTTTGACTCTCATCTTTAAGACAATGTCTTTTGAATCTTTTACTTGAATTTCATGCTTTTCAAATCTTCCAAATTGTGTATCATATTCTTTAAGTTTTCCGAACAATGTTGCAAAAGTCATTTTTGATAGACCTTTCTTCTCCGATATTGCCGTCACTTTTGGTTGACATTTCCTGGTTAGAGATCTAAGCACTTTAAGATTAATTTCATCGATAAGAAGAGTCTTACCAAGTTCTTTCAATTGATTTGTCAAATGCACGAATCTTTTCTGCAAGTTGAGGATTGATTCTCGAGGCTTCATTCTGAATAACTCATACTCTTGACTCAAAGTGTTTAATCTTGATCTTTTAACTTCAGTGGTTCCTTCAGAAGTTTCAACCAATGTATCCCATATTTCATTTTTCGTTGTGCATGCCGAAATATGAAATAATTCATCCATGCCAAGTTCACCTTGAAGAAGATTTATTGATTTCTTGTTGTAGAGAACTTTTCCTAATCGTCTTCATCCCACGAACTTTCATGCTTGGGTTGCCAACACCATTAACAACACTGGTATGAATGTAAGGACCATCTACAACAACTTTCCGAACTTCTTTTCCTTGACATTCTAAATGCACCTTCATGCGTATTTTCCAAAAATCAAAATATTCATCACAAAAAACAGAGGCTTGTTATTGCTACCACCATCTTTGAAAACCAAATTTACATTTGCGGATTTCATTCTGGATCTTCAAAAACAGGTTACCTATAACCTGCTCTGATGCCAATTGTAAGTTTAAGAGTGCGCCTAAGAGGGGGATGAATTAGGTGTAATAATTTTTTTCTAGTTTTTAGAGATGTGTTTCTTCTTTTCTGATAATGATTTGTGATGAAAGCGGTAAATGCGAAAATCACCAATCTGAGAGTACATCTAGTCCCATTACCACATGTAAGAGATTTTATTATTGTTAGATCTTATGGATAAGACCCTCCTAGTGTTCCTATGGATAAGCCCACAACATCTTGCAAATGAAGGCCACGAACAAAGAATAATCTCTCACCATACATACAATAATAGCAATAGCAAATAGTAACAACATACTTGGATACATCCAACAATGCACCATTATCTTACCGCACTTCATCAAACATTACAACAACATTTCAACAATATAGTGCCATGGTGTCACAATCCACTATGTATATTACCAATCCATCATTAAAATTCAACAACCACAATATTACACAACATAACGTCATAGTATCACAACGTAGTATCATAGCATCACATCAACTAAGCATATTAGCAATTCCTCCTGTATATTCGACAACAACAATGCTGCAACAACAAAATATCACAACACCACAACAACTAAACATGTTATCGATTTATCATATATATTCGATATCAACAACATTTACAACTACATAACCTCCTAAGAAATGTCATACACGTAAAACTTCTTCCCCGCCCATCTCATACACATAGCAAACGCGTAAGGCCAAAACAACCATGTTCCATACGCGTACCATCAGAAGCGTTTTCCCCCAAAACTCCTCCAGAATTTCCATACGCGTATTGGCTAGTCCATACGCGTATGGCCTCTCACCATACGTGTCCCATACACGTTTTGGTATAAGGCCATGTTGGCTTGGGGACAAAGTGTGTACCATATGTGTACGACCCTTAGGAATGTCCCTCATACGCGTATTGGCCAGTCTTCCACACAAAATCGTATTTTTTGCCCCAATACGAATTTTTCTCGTTTTACACACTTCCAAACTACCAATTCGACCCAAAATAATGTTTTTACACATATCAACGCATAGTCCTAATCTAATTTCAATAATCACTTAATCTACAACAATCTTCTACATCAAAACTCACTTTTCATGATCTCTACTAGATCTACAATTTCAATTTAGGAATTTCATGGGACAACACTACAACATCAAAGATTATCAACAACAATCATATCATGGACATCAAATTATTCACAACTATATATAAATTCACATAGTTATATCTTCAATCAAAAAAAGGAATCAAAATACACTAGATCTACACAAAACCCTAAGATGGAAAGGAACCCTCACTACCCTCTCATGTTATAATCACCATTTAGAGAATCCATTGTCCCTCTTACCTTGATTTGGAGCTTTGATCCTTCAATATGTCTCCCTTTGCCCTAGCTTCTCTTCTCTTATCTCATTTTCTTTGTTTCTACGTGACATCAGTTTTCTCCTAAATAATTTCACCACTCTCTCTAATTATTCCTTATTATTATTTCCCAATAATAATAATAATAATAATAATAATAATAATAATAATAATAATAATAATTGTTATTTCTCTGAAATTATGATTGACATGAATTTTGGAAAATCTTACTTTGCAGCAACATGTTGAACAAGATGTTTCAACTTGCAGACTTAACATGTTGAATGTGATGTCCTAACCAGAAGTATATGACATCTGGTTTGTTACAATTTTTCAATTTGGAAAATGTTTCAACTTGCAGTTTCAACATGTCAATGTGATGTACTAACTAGAAGAGTAGGACATTTGGTCTGTTACAATTATACAATTTGGAAGATGTTTTAACTTGTTGTTTGAACATGTCGAATGGAATGTCCTAACTAGAAGTATAGGACATCAGGTCTACTACAGCTGACAGTCTGTATTCATCTATTGTGATTTAATTACTGAATATTCTGGGAATATTTAGTAATCCTATGTGGCATCCAAGATTGATAAATCAGAGCTATTATGTTGGTTTTTTTTAAGAAATTCAAACTTTCTAAATATGGAGACATTTTTGGAAAGTTATGATTGAAGACCTATTTTCATGGAGTTTTTTTTGCAGACTTTGTGCAGCCTCTCTGCCGCGTTTTTGAAGCACAAATCCAGTTAGGAAAAGGTTATAAATTGAAGTGATTGTAACCTAGTTTAGCACCAACCGTGAATTAGAAAGATGTAATATTATTAGGGCTGAGTCTGTGCCACTCTCTAGGAGAGTCGGTTTGTGTGTTCCAATCAGTTGTGATTTGGGCTGATGTTATAGAGTTGTAGTCTCTATTATTGTTCTCCTCAGAGCTTTTAGGCAAGAGGTAATATTGTTCTTGGAGGAAACTTATAAGAAACTCTAAGTATTATTCTTAGTCAAGTGGGTCTTGACTAGCTATTATCATAGAAGTGTATCTTCTAGTTTTATTGTCATGGAAGTTTGTCTTCCTGTTTTGTATTTGAATGTGATCTTCATTTAGGTGAAACACCATTGATACAGTAATTGGGACTTGAATTGTTAGACATCATTACAGTGATTGAAGGTGAGATGAGATTTCTTATATCTAGGAAGGACATACGTAGAAGTTGCACAGGGTAGTGATTAAGTGATAAGTTATAAACGGGGGAGTTTAGCTTTGAATTGATACTGTCTAGTGGATTTTCTTTTTGGCTTGGTATTCCCACAAAGTAGGCGTTGTTGTCACTGAGCTGTATTAAAAATTTTGTGTGTTGTTTATGTTTTTTCAGAACTGTTTAACATTATATACTTTGCATATGTTGTCTCTGTCAGATTAGATGTCTCGACATCTTATAGAACATCTGGAATTTGTCATACCATAATTTCAATAATAATAGTAATAATAATAATGATAATAATAGTTATAATATTAATAATAATAATAATAATATTAGTGGAAAATACACCATTTAACCAACAATATTATTTTTATTAATAATAATGGGTTATTTCATCATTCGCCAGAATATCATTATTATAATATTATTCAAAGCCTACTCTAATTAGCGAATTGTACTAAGCTCCCACACCTCCTTAGTTAAACCAACACAGTTCTAAAAACTCCATCATCAAATGACTAAATATTTAAATGGGTTGCTACATTTCCAATCCTGGCTAACAAGGTATATAAACAATTCTGGAAAATATATAAGAAAATGAAGTTGATGAATATATATATATATATATATATATATATATATATATATATATATATATATATATATATATATATATATATATATATATATATATATATATATATATATATATATATATATATATATATATATATTGATCTTCTCTTTCAAGCAAGCAAATAACAATGATATATTAGTGCTCAAGTGTTTATGAATGATGTAGAAACTTTTCTAGACTGATATGAAATAATGTGCTGAAAATTTTCATTGAAAGCTTATGTGTCAAAACACTTGGTTGAAAATGAAAAAATAATTGATTTTAATTGCAATTAAAGAGGTGAAGAATTTCATTATAATATTTACAGTATTTATAAGGGTGTTACATCATTTCAAAAAAGTACAAAATGATCAAACAATTCAACGTTTAAAAATGTAAAAGTTGAAAACAAGTGGATATGTATTTTGTTGAAAAAAATGCTAATGGTTCTGTGGTAACCGGTTACATTAAATCATATAACCAGTTACATTGTAACGTTTAAAAAAATATTTCAAAAAATATGCTCATGTAACCGGTTACCTCGGGGATTTAATCGGTTACATCACCCAAAAAAATGTCACAGATGTGAAAATAATGATTCTGCCTACATCATGTAACCGGTTGCACTGAAGAAAAAAGTGGGAAAAAAATTATGAAAATGTTTTGTAACCAATGGCAATAAGATTATATGATGTTTATATATATGTATGATAATATAAGTAATTTTTTAGCAATTTAAATATATCAAGGCTTGAATTGAAACTTGTACCATTTAAATTTGAAGATCTATCAACTAAAGTTATTCTTCAAATATAATGAGCATGAATTGGACACTTGATGCTATAGCTTTGAATTGAGGCTTTTCCATTCCTTTTCTATGAACACTTGCTTGTCAGTTTGTCTTCCTTAAAACCAAGAGTTAGATAACCTTAATTTCACATTCTCCCCCTTTTTGATGATGATAATCTTTTCAAAATTTAATAGAATTTGATCCCCCTAACAATGATAACTCCCCTTTCATCAATTCTACCCCATGATCCATGATTGAGAGTGTTTGAGAATTTATTGCTTGCTACAAAATGTTCGGAAAATACACAAAAAATACATAGCATCTTCTTCCACTTTATCATTAGCAAAAATGATGGAAAAATACTTTAATTTTATAAATAAATTATGAAAAATTATTAATTTTTTTACCTATGATTTTTACTTTATAAGTGGCTTTATCAAACATTCATCCTTGATGAATTTGATTTTGAAGCTTTTGTCATAAAGTTGTCTTATGCTAAGAAGATTGTACTTTAATCCTTCAACATAAAGTATATCTTCAATAGATGTGAAAGCTGGTGCTCCAACTTTCCTTATGCCAAGAATATTTCCTTTATGGTGGTCCCTTTATGTGACATAACCCTTGGACTTTAGAACTAGATATGAAAATTAGTTTATGTCTCCCGTAAAATGCTTAGAATAACTACTATCAAGATACCATAGATTTGTAGTGGTCTTCAAGCTAACCTACAAAAAACTTATGTTTTGTTTGGTACTCAATATGTCTTGGGTCCTTTATAATTAGTTTCTTTCTTGACTCACACATAATGTCCATTTTCCACACTAAAGTTCCTTACATAACAAGTATTTGGTGTGTGACCAATTATACCATAATAAAAACATGTAGAAACAAAATTTCTTCTATATTTAGGAACATAAGACTTTTTCTTAATACATCTCTTCTTAGTATGATGATGAACTTTTTATGCTTTATTTACTTTCTCTTGGGTGGATTGGTCACTTGCCTTAACAAAGATAGTTTTACTACTACTTCGTTTATTAAAATTAGAATAACTAAGTCCACTTTTAAAATTGGAATATCTTTGTTGACTAAGAACACCATCCAAACCAATTTTTCCTTTTTCATACCTTTCAAAAACTATTTTTAATTGGACAATTTGAAAAGAAAGTGAATCACACTCTTTTCATGTAAAATTCTTATTTTCTTTTTCAAGAAAAGTTTATTTTTCAACTTCAAATATTTTTTCATGGTATCAATCTTTTCTTCAAGAGATAAAATTTATTTCTTTTATGTTGACACCTTTTTATATAGAATTTTACATTCATTAAGTAATTCTTCAATATCACCTGGTGCATCATTATCATAAGAAGATATTTCATTATTAACCTCTTCTTTTTCATCATCAAAATAATGTGTTGATATCAATGCAATATTTATGTGTTCTTCATCTCAAGATGAACTTATTTAATTGTCATCTCATGCTACATATGCTTTATTTGTCCTATCTCCCTTCTTTCTTTTGAAGTATTTATTTTTCTTTTCAAATGTAGGGCATTCATTTTTAACAAGTTATTTTTCTCCGCATTCAAAGCATGTAACGTTTCTTGTTGGTGTTTCTCTTTTAATGATCTCATTTTTTCTTTCTTTTCTTAGAAACCTTTCAAACTTCTTGAGAGGATCATCATCTTCATCAATATTGGACTCATCCTCTTGGTTGTTATCATAGTTTTTGACTCTCATCTTTAAGGCAATGTCTTTTGAATATTTTAATTGAGTTTCATGCGTTTCAAGTCTTCCAAGTTGTGTCTCATATTCTTGAAGTTTTTAGAACAATGTTGTGGAAGTCATTTTTGATAGATTTTTCTTCTCGCATATTGCCGTCACTTTTGATTGACATTCCATGGTTAAATATCTAAGTACTTTAAGATTAAGTTCATTGATAGTAAGAGTCTTACCAAATTCTTTCAAGTGATTTTTCAAATGCACAGATCTTTTCTGCAAGTTGAGGATGAATTATCGAGGCTGCATTCTGAATAACTCGTACTCTTGACTCAAACTGTTTAATCTTGATCATTTAACTTTAGTGGTTCCTTTAGGAGTTTCAACTAATGTATCCCATATTTCCGTTTTCGTTGTGCATGCTGAAACATGAAATAATTCATCCATGCTAAATTCACCTTGAATAAGATTTATTGCTTTCTTGTCATAGAGAACTTTTTCCTCATGGTCTTCATCCCATGAAATTCCATGCTTGAGGTTGTCAACACCATTAACAACACTCGTAGTAACGTAAGAACTATCTACAACGACTTTCCAAACTTCTTTTCCTTGAGATTCTAAATGCACCTTCATGTGTATTTTTCAAAAAACAAAATATTCATCACAAAATATGGAGGCTTGTTATTGCTACCACCGTTTTTGAAAACCGAATTTGCATTTGCAGAAGCCATTCTGGATATTCAGAAACAGGTTACCTATAACATGCTTTGATGCCAATTATAAGTTTAAGAGTGCGCCTAAGAGGGAGGTGAATTAGGTGGAATAAATTTTTTCTAGTTTTTAAAGATGTGTTTCTTTCTTTTCTGGTTATGATTTGTGATGAAAGCGGTAAACGCAAAAATCACCAATATGAGAGAACATCTAGTCCCATTACCACATGTAAGAGATTTTATTATTGTTAAATCTTATGGACAAGACCCTCCTAGTATTCCTATCTAACAAAATCACCAAGAACAATCCTCTTGTGATCAACCAAGTTGAAATGAGAATAATCCTCTCTAATTTAACTCTCTTGTTTCCAACAATCCTGGACAATAAGGTATAAAATCCAAACAAGTAGAAAAATAAAACAATCTTTTATTTTTCACCCTCTTGTTTCCTGTAACCCCCCACTTTCTCCACAAGAATAATTATAATATAATAGACAAAAATACATTAGAGTACACAAGTAGGATGTCCCATCTTTCAAAAACTAATAAGATTTAAAATCAATTTATTACTTCATTTCTCATAAAAGAATTATTTACACAGCGAAAATATTTAATTATTCATTCATATAGCACTACGGCTTAAATAACAACATTCTCCACCAAACTCGTGGTTCAACATAAATTCTAAGTTTAAATACATAACAAATACGACAAATACAAAACATAAACAAATTTCCATAATATCGCGGGTTACGTATCAAGCGACTCCTAGGACTCGATCATGTAACTCATATTCCAAGCACTACTCAGGTACCTGGTTATCGGTACTCCCTAAGGAGCACAAACACAACAATAGAAAAGGGATGAGAACTACATTCAATAAATAACAGTGAAATATCACATGCTAAGGAGTAGTAATTCACACAACTCATATAATCCACATAATACACAAAATGCACTTTTCATACAATACTTTGCAACAAATTCTTCTCTCATATCACACAACATCAAATCAAGATAGTGCAATGTAATGCAACTGACAACAACTAAATGCATGTGGTACCAACAGGGCATAAACCCTCTCCGTAATTACAGATAGGAAAATGGCATAAGCCCTAACATAAAGCCATTACAGGCCAACAACAAGGCATAAACCCTCACCAATGTATGCATGCAACACTAACATGCAACAACGTAAATATACAACTATAGGGCATAAGCCCACAACATCTTGCCAATGAAGGCCACGAACAGAGCATAATCTCTCACCATACATGAAACAATAGCAATAGCAAATAGTAAAAACATACTTGGATACATCCAACAATGCACCATTATCTTACCGCACTTCATTAAGCATTAAAACAACATTTCAACAATATAGTGTCATGATGTCACAATCCACTACGTATATTACCAATCCATCATGAAAATTCAACAACAAAAATATTACACAACATAACATTATAGTATCACAACATAGTATCATAACATCACATCAACTAAGCATATTAGCAATTCCTCATGTATAATCGACAACAATAACACTACAACAACATAACATCACAATACCACAACAACTAAACATGTTATGGATTTATCATGTATATTTGATTGCAACAACATTTACAACTACATAACCTCCTAAGTAATCTCATACACGTACGAATTCTTCCCCGCCCATCTCATACGCATAGCAAACGTGTAAGGCCAAAATAGCCATGTTCCATACGCGTACCACCAGAAGCGTTTTGCCCCAAAAACTCCTCTAGAATTTCCATACGCGTGCTGGCTAGTCCATACACATATGCCCTCTCATCATATGCGTCCCATACGCGTTTCGACAAAAGGCAATACTGACTTGGGGACAGAGCACGCACCATACACGTACGACCCTCATGCGCGTATGGCCGAACTGCCATACAAAATCCTATTTTTCACACCAATATGAATTTTGCTCATTTTATACACTTCCAAGCTACCAAGTTGACCCAAAATAATGTTTTTACACATAAAAACTCATAGTCCTAATCCAATTTCAATAATCACTTAACCTGCAACAATCTTCTACATCAAAAGTCACTTTTCGTCATCTCTTCTAGATCTAAAATTTAAAATTAGGAATTTCATGGGACAACACTACAACATCAAAGATTATCAACAAAAATCATATCATGGACATCAAATTATTCATAATTATATATAGAATCACATAGGTATATCATCAATCAACAAAAGGAATCATAATACACTAGATCTACACAAAATCCTAAGAGAAAAAAGAACCCTCACTACCCTCTCATGTTATAATCACCATTTAAAGAACCCATTCTCCCCCTTACCTTGGTTTGGAGATTTTATCCTTCAACAATGATGGGATTCTCCTTGTCTCCCTTTGCCCTAGCTTCTCTTCTCTTATCTCATTTTCTTAGTTTCTACGTGACATCAGTTTTCTCCCAAATACTTCCACCACTCTCTCTAATTATTCCTTATTATTATTTCCCAATAATAATAATAATAATAATAATGTTAATAATAATAATAATAATAATAATAATAATAATAATAATAAATGTTATTTCTTTGAAATTATGATTTACATGAATTTTGGTAAACCTTACTTTGCAGCAACATGTTGAACAAGATGTTTCAACTTGCAGACTTAACATGTTGAATGTGATGTCCTAGCCAGAAGTATATTACATCTGGTTTGTTACAATTTTTCAATTTGGAAAATGTTCCAACTTGCAGTTTCAACATGTCAATGTGATGTCCTAACTAGAAGAGTAGGACATTAGGTCTGTTACAGTTCTACAATTTGGAAGATGTTTTAACTTGTTGTTTGAACATGTCGAATGGAATGTCTTAACTAGAAGTATACGACATCAGGTCTGCTACAACTGACAGTCTAGATTCATCTATTGTGATTTAATTACTGAATATTTTGGGAATATTTAGTAATCCTATGTGGCGTCCAAGATTGATAAATCAGAGATATTATGTTGGTTTTTTTTAAAGAAATTCAAACTTTTTAAATATGGAGACATTTTTGGAAAGTTATGATTGAAGACATATTTTCTTGGAGTTGTTTTTGCAAACTTTGTGCAGCCTCTCTGCCGTGTTTTTGAAGCCCAAGTCCAGTTGGGAAAAGGTTATAAATAGAAGTGATTGTAACCTAGTTTAGCATCAGCCGTGAATTAGAAAGATGTAATATTATTAGGGCTAAGTTTGTGCCACTCTCTAGGAGAGTCGGTTTGTATGTTCCAATTAGTTGTGATTTGGGCTGATGTTATAGAGTTGTAGTCTCTATTATTTGAAGCTTTTAGGCAAGAGGCAGTATTGTTCTTGGAGGAAGCTTGTAAGAAACTCTAAGTATTGTTCTTAGTCAAGTAGGTCTTGACTAGCTATTATCATAGAAGTGTGTCTTCTAGTTTTATTGTCATGAAAGTGTGTCTTCCTGTTATATATTTGAAGTGTGATCTTCATTTACGTGAAAGACCTTCGATACAGTAATTGGGACTAGAACTGTTAGACATCATTGCAGTGATTGAAGGTGAGATGAGATTTATCATATCTAGAGAGGACCTACGTTGAAGTTGCACGTGATAGTGATTAAGTGATATTTTGTAAACGTGAGAGTTTAGCTTTGAATTGATATTGTCTAGTAGATTTCCTTTCGGGCTTGGCATTCCCACAAAGTAGGCGTTGTCACCGAACTGGATTAACAATTTTGTGTGTCGTTTATGTTTTTCAGTACTGTTTAATATTATATACTTTGCCTATGTTGTCTCTTTCAGATCAGATGTTTCGACATCTTATAAATCATCTGGAATTTGTTAATAATAATGATAACAATGATAATAATAGTTATAATAATAATAATAATAATAATAATAATAATAATAATAATAATAATAATAATAATAATAATAATAATAATAATAATAATAATAATAATAATATCATTAGTGGCAAATACACCATTTAACCAACAATATTTTTTTTATTAATAATAATAGGCTATTTCATCCTTCGCCAGAATATCATTATTATAATATTATTCAAATGCTACTCTAATTAATGAATTGTACTAAGCTCTCACACCTCCTTAGTCAAACCAACATAGTTCTACAAATTCCTTCATCAAATGACTAAATATTTAAATGGGTTGTTACAATTTCAATCCTGGCTAACAAGGTATATAAAATATTTCTGGAAAACATATAAGAAAATGAAGTTGATATATATATATATATATATATATATATATATATATATATATATATATATATATATATATATATATATATATATATATATATCACTAGGATTGATCTTCTCTTTCAAGTAAGAAATTGATAATGTTATAATAGTGCTCAAGTATTTATGAATGATTAGAAACTTTTTATGGACTAATATGAAACAATGTGCAGAAAAATTTCAATGAAAGTTTATGTGTCAAAACACTTGTTTGAGAATGAGAGAATAATTTATTTTAATTGCAATGAAAGAGATGAAGAATTAAATTCTAATATATGCAGTATTTATATGGGTGTTACATCATTTCAAAACAGTACAAAATGATCAAACAATGCAATGTTTAAAAGTGCAAAAGTTAAAAACGTTTGGATATGTTTTTTATTGAAAAAATGCTACTGGTTCAGTGGTAACCAGTTACATCAAACTATGTAATATGTTGCATTGTAACGTTTAAATAAATATTCAAAAACTATGCTCATGTAACCAGTTACCTCAGGGATGTAACCGGTTACATCACCCAAAAAATACCACAGACGTGGAAACAATGATTCTGCCAAGGTCATGTAACCGGTTACCTGAATCATGTAAGCAGTTATACTGAAGCAAAAGGTGAAAAAAAAGAACTTATGAAAATAATTTGTAACCAATGGAAAATAAGATTATATGATGGTTATGCATATGTATGAAAATATAAACAATATTTGAGCACTTATATATCAAGGCTTGAATTGAAACTTGTATCAATTAAATTTGAAGATCTTTCAACCAAAGCTAATCTTCAAATGTAATATGCATGACTTGAACACTTGACGCTATAGCTTTGACGTGAGGCTTTTTCCATTCCTTTACTATGAACACTTGCTTGTCAATTTTTCTTCATCAAAACTAAGAGTTGGAGAGGGTTAACTTCACATGCTTCACTATAATAAATATTGGAATGAAGCATATCCTACAAGATGTCTACCACACCAAAATCATACTCTAGCTTCACACTCTGAAAGGAGATTCAATGGGGAATGATCAGAATAAATAGTGAAAATATCATAGGATACAAGGCCATTATACCTATGACTATCATCATCTGAAACGAGAAATTGAAAAGCTAATTACAAAATGCTCATTATTCAAAAAGGATGGCCTTGCCAGAAACATAAGCCTGAAGAATAACTCCCTAGCCTCGAAGAGGTCAGAGGCAGAGAATGTAGCTCATCTAAGAAAATGAATGTCATACAGATGATACACATCGCCAGAGCACCGCTTTAAGAAAAAAACCATACTAGCGCCGGAATTTAGTGTTTATCCTACAGGGACACAAAATGAAACATTCCCCGTAAATATGATGCCATGGTAATCAATTTCAAAATTCATGATTGGAGCGTCAAAAGAGTGTTGATAGATCTCGGCAGTTCAATTGACATTTTCTACAAGGATGCTTTCAAAGGTTTGGAAATAAACCATAACTCCTACAAGCTTTTAAGGGTTCGTTGGTTTGTTGAGTATATGCAATTTTTAGGATATTTAACCATTCTGACTTCATTAAAAAGTGGGGGAAGCACGAAAACTGTAAAAGTAAGGTACATAGTGGTGAACATTATATCCCCACCCATACAACATCATCATTGTCCGAATGATTTTAAATGCTATTATGGAGGAAGCTCTAGAAAATTTATAACAAACAACGAAGTACCTTTTAAGAAATGTGAAATTCTGGCACTTGTATGATATGGCATAATTGAAGTTATAAATATTAGAATATGATGTCATGATGAATGTTACAACATTTTCCTATAGACTGAATAGTAATATCAAACTGACATATTATGTAGAATTATAAACGTAAATTGATAAAGAAGACCGTCAATTATTAACCCAGTTCGGTGCAACTCACTTACATCTGGAGGCTATCAAGCCAGAAAGGAAATCCACTATTAGCAGTATTAATTCGAAGCTAAACTCCCTTATTTACAATCTCTCGCTTAATCCCTACCCAGTGCAACTTCAACTGAGACACTTCCTAGTTATGAGAATCCACTCACTTTCAATCACCACAGTGATGTCAACTCCTAGTCATAGGGAAAGACAATCCCAATCTCAGGAACTTCCACGAAGAACATACTTCCCAATTACAAAGAAAGACAACCCAAATCCCAAAAACTGCCAGAAAGAACACACTTCTCAATCAAGAATACTTAGTTAAGACTTTTAACTAAAAATAATACTTGGGTTTCTTAAATTCTTCCATCAAGAACAACACTCAACTTTTTGTTTAAATGCATAGAGGATAATAATACCTAACTCGTGCTTACGGGATTTGAGTGAGAATACTATGTCTACCACAAATATCAAAAGATACAAGGGTGACTTACACCACAATGAACACAAGAGACTCTCAAACATAAACCCTTATTTTACAACTGTTAAAAAAACTATTTTTCCGTAGGTCTTGGTCTTCCTTTCATAAGCCTTCAGTTGTCCATGGGCTTCGACGTCTCTGCTCAATTATTCCTTAATCCATGGGCTGATTACTGCAGAGAATATCTTCTTAAATCTTAGAACAAATCTTCAAATTATCCTAAATTATCTCAACAACCAATTTTATAAACTTTTAATGTTGTTGGAGATTTGATTCACTTGTTCTAGATTGCATCTTTTTTACCTTCGAAAATAACTGAGATATATCCAAAAGGAATCTCAGAAAATCAAATCAAATCTTGTTAAGAAATATCATACAGCAACACTTGATGCACCAGACCAAGATGTGATGACATTGTCTTTGAAATCTGGATAAAAATCACATAAAAACACATCATGTTATGACAAACCATGTTTTGTCGAAATTTAGCCAATCACAAAACCATGGTACTAATAATCTTTCCCTTTGGCAAATATTGACTAAAATAATCTTAGCACAAAAAATACAGAATATTCTTCATCATGCAAAATGTTAGATGTAAGTTAAATTTTGTTTGGCATATTTGCACATATCTCATCAAAGAGCAACATCAACATCCTCCAGTTTAGTCAGCATGATAAACTATCATGCTCCCCCTTAATAGTTGCATCCAATAAGCAACCATACTAGGTACTTTTCCCTAACAGTAATAGACCATTTTATCACAATAATAAATCAACATGTCAAGACATGTGATGTACCACTACAAAAAAGCGCGTAAATTGTGGCTGTTAACAAAAGCAGATTACGACGGTTTGAACCACCACAATTAACAAATACAATGTTTTTAAAACGCCATAAATTCGGCTGCCGCAACATAAATTATGGCAGTTTAAATTTAAACACCGTGAAACACCATCGTATTATACATAGTTAATAGCATCGGTTTGTGTTTGAAAATAATAGCGGTGTCAAACGCCATATATTTTTTTTATAGTAAACAAATATCTTCTATATTACGACGGTTAAAACCGACCTAATATACTACAAATTTCGTCAATTTAAACCGCCCTAATTTACTAATGATATTATCCAAAATAACATTGCAGAAAACAGCCGCAATTTTCTAAATAATTCCAGAAAGATCAATTTGAAATGTGCTAAAATAAATTTAAATTTTCTAACACCATTTAACAACAACAAATTTATTT
Organism: Vicia faba; assembly: GCA_948472305.1. NCBI lineage: Eukaryota > Viridiplantae > Streptophyta > Magnoliopsida > Fabales > Fabaceae > Vicia > Vicia faba. The sequence continues at coordinate 539,943,981 of OX451741.1, forward strand.
ATGTGCAAAACTGTACTCTGGAAGCCACAGTCTAGTAACAGTGAGACTTCTTCGCTAAACGATTAAGAAGCATTCAAGCGTCAAGCACTTCAACCTTGTGATCACTATATCAACACAATCTTGTGACTCGAATTGAAGCTTATCTTGAGCAAACCATGTGAGAGGAATTGAATATGAAATGAACAATAAAAAGAAATAGACAAGAAACAAAATGAGCAACACTGTCGAGGTCGTTGATGCCATTCTTAAAACTATTGCGGATTTCTAAAAGTATTGTTCATTAACTCTCATTTTAGAACATGGACAACCTAAGAGCATAATAATACATAAACTATTGAGTCTTCTCCACTAGAGTACACCCAATAGTAATAACATATCGTGGATTCCTTCATCGCTGAAATATTAAATGCCAAATCAATCAATAAAAAAATCACCAACAAAGTATTAAACAGATTATATGCAACACTATGGTTAGGATTTTTTTACCTGAAAACAAAGATTTGACGTTCACCTTATGCTTCTGCCGAACTCTATTTTGGATGATTTCAGGTAGAGCACAGAAAGTCTGGACATAATTTGAAATACATAAAAAACAAGTTTGAGATGTTCTAAAATACAATGACACAATTTGTTCGTATTATTGTCAATCCTAGTTAAAGTTGAAAAAGTAAATGCAATTCACACTTTAATCACCAATCTGTCCATATAAGGTAAACCCAATTTTTCAAATAAAACAAACAAATTGATGCCACCACTTGCAGAAAAAAAACAATATATCTTCAAAGATAGTAATTTTTAACATAAATTATGCTTCAACAACAAAACTGCATCATAAAAGCGGTTGTTATACTTCAAATTTGCTCCATCAATTTCAATGATTATTTTACTTATATATTATTACTATGTTTCTAAAATTATAAAATTCTATTGTTTCAATTTGCGTATTTTTAGGATTTATTCTAATGGGGTTTAAATTCATAAGATGGGTGTGTTACTTCAAAATGGACTATCAAAATCTGATGGCCCAATTAAGTTTTGAACCATCTATAAATATAGGACAGTGTTGTTTTTCTTGAAATAAAGTTTTGTTTTAAAAAAAAAACGGCCCATGCATTTCAGACCCATTTCAAATCATAAGAGGAGGGAGATATTTTGTTGTATAAAAGGGGGTATTGTTTCAAATGGGTCATCAAAGTCTGAAGGCCCATTAAAGATTTTTTGACTCAGTTTTTATAAAATAGGGAGGGGTACATATTTTTGAATGATCAGATAAGCCCAAGTTCCTTTTTGAACAGAGGTCCATTTGTGTTTGTTAATTATTATTACAATATTTTTATTGATAAATATTTATATTATTATCAATTGTATTATTATTAATATAATTATTACTATTACTACTATTTTACTATATCTATTATTATTATTATTATTATTATTATTATTATTATTATTATTATTATTATTATTATTATTATTATTATTATTATTATTATTATTATTATTATTATTATTAAGTTTAATTATATTTTTATACACCAAGTCAACCGAGGGTTTTCGAAACTCTAATTCAAGCGGCGTTGTTCCTCTTTGTTAAGCAATACCTAGAGTCCATTTTCTAGAAACGTGTGTATCATAACAAAATTGAATCAAATATTACAAAATTATTTGAATCAAATCTTAGATTGAAAAACGTTTTTATTCGATTACAATGGATTTACGTAGGATAACATCCAAGTATATTAACAGATTACAAAACCCTAATCAAAATTACAAAGAGATCAAATCAAATCTTAAGATTGATTCTAATTGAATCAATCACTAACCTATAATAACAAATCATCTGACTAATTTTCTAATTTATCTAACCTAAGAAAACTATATAAACCCTATAATCTAAGACCTAAGTGGACGGAGGGAACGCGAATAGAACAAAAGAAGAAGGAGGAGAAAAAGGATATGGGTTTCAACCTCTGAAACCCTAGATATGTGGTGTTACATCTTTGTTGCCTTTGAGCTATCCCCGCCGTCGCGCTATCGTTACACCTACAAGCAGAAGAAAAAAGAAAGAAGAGACCAGTATAAGGAGAGAAAGCAGACGAAGGATAATTAATAGAAACGAGAAGATCCACGACAAGGACCAAGTAAGCCTGACACTTAGCTTAGGTTGTTTAAATTGTTGTTCTTAATGTTTGTAATCGCATGATTGAGGGTTAAATTGATGTCTTTTTTGGGAAAGTTCGGGGCTTAGGGTTAGGTTTTGGGGTTAGGGTTCTTCAGGCTAGAGTTAGGGTTCATTTTGGTATTATGGTTCTACCTAGGGTTCTTAAATTTTTTTGGGTTTAGCTTGAATATTTGAAGGTTTCGGTTGAACTTCAATCAGAAAATTAGGATTAAGGGAGGTTGTTGGTGGTCTATGGTGGTTAAAGGGGGTGACCGTTGGTGAAAGCGATTTTCAGCCGACGGGGTGATTTCTGATCGCCTAGAGAGAGGTCAGAGTCTCTCTCTCTAAGTTTTATTTAGTGAGAAGGCGTTTGCGTAGGAAGAGAGAGAGAGAGAGAGAGAGAGAGAGAGAGAGAGAGAGAGAGAGAGAGAGAGAGAGAGAGAGAGAGAGAGAGAGAGAGAGAGAGAGAGGGGGGGGGGGGGAGAGAGAGAGAGAGAGAGAGAGAGAGAGAGAGAGAGAGAGAGAGAGAGGGAGAGAGAAAGAAAATGGTGAAAATGAAGTGAAAACAAATATATTGTCCCCTTATTCCCTCATGTTTCACGCTTACCACACTCCCTCAGTCAAACCATTAATCACGTTCGTCCAATCTTATTACTTTTAATCAACGCTCTTGAGTCAACCTCAAGTGACCCTTTGATCAAAATCAGACGTCTCTAAATCATCTCCACACGTTAACCATCCTAAATCAACCCCACGATGTACAAACGGGTTTTGCAAGCAATCTGGGCCTGACCCATTTCTCTTTACACACCATATTTTATTTCTTGAACATAATTAGCATCCCCTGGTTATTGGACTGCATCAACTATTGGGCTAAGGCCCTTGCTATCCACGCCCCAAATTTTACTTACCACATTCAAATCCACACCCCCGCGTAATTAGGCCTAAATCCAATATCTGGATTTAGGGCCCTGTTATTCACACCCTTAGGTTTTACTACCCTAACTAATTTTGCACCCCCCTACGTTTTTAAAAATAAAAATAATTTATTTTTACAATTCTATTTATTTATTTGTTGGTTTATTCATTTATTATATTTTTTTGCATATTAATTAAATTATTGGATATTTTTAATATTTAATATTTTTTTAATAAATTATAAAATTGTTATTTATTAATTCAAACTTAAAAAAAAAAATATTAACTGCTTTTTTAAATACTTTAATCGCATTAAATATTTTTCTCAGGCATCAAAATTTATTTTTCTCATATTGCATAGTATATTCAAAAACACATAACCAATCAAACACTAACCCTCTTTTACTAACATAATTTAAATTTAAATTTATTTTCAAAAAAGGGATTATGGAAACTTCTTTTATCGACTGCGAGCTTCGTATACAATTCCGCTATGCACACACCCAGACTTGGTTCAAGGAGAATTCGAGATATATCCATAATCCATAAAAAAATACAACCAAACACTATGAACTACGAATTAGGACTCTGATTCCTCATAAGAGGATACGTAGGCATACTTTTTAAAACCGTGGTGAGTTCTCCCAATTAAAAATTAAAACCCTATTCATAAACCTTAAACTTAAACCCTAGTATCCTTGTGAACAAGGTAGATGAGGGGTGCCTAACACCTTTCCTTCATCTAAAGCGAGTCAACAACTTAGAATCCCTGATCAAGTTTGGGTTATCCGTTATATTCCCTTCCTTAGGATAAAAATTAGTGGTGGCAACTCTGTTTTTTTTTTCCGGTTATTACAGTTGGGGATTCAACCTTAAGATTTATAAGCATTTTCTTTTGGTTTAGGGTTTTTTTAGGGGTTTTCTTGTTCTACTACATTTGCTTTTTTTATTTACTTTTGTTTATTATTATATTATTATTATTATCATTTTATCATTGGTTGGCGGGATTTTATTTTAAAAATTATTTTTAAAAAAAAAACTTAGAAAGAAGGTTCGTCTATTGGCCAAAAGGATATATCATCCCTATGAGTTTTAGTGATGACTTCACCTAAAGTCGGTGGAATTCCAAAAAAGAAATATGTCTAAAGAGATATCCTCTTGGGAGGTAGGACTTTGGAATAAAACTTATGACTTTTTGTATAAACCTTATACCAAAAACTCAATGTGAGACCTTTCATGACCTTAGAGACGAAAGTTTTGGTATACAAAGAGGCTCCGCTTAAGGGAGCCCCTTGTGCCTTTCCCTCTAGCATAATCCATGATACCCTTAGGAAAGCCACCTTATGGGGAGGGTAGAATATACGTAGGCCAAAACTATGATCCTACCGACTAAGGATATCTTTCATAAATCATGTTACAAGCATCATGCATTCATACATTTTGCATCTCACATATTCATTATTTTCTATTATTTTTTGTTTGTCTTATTCATAGGATTAGAGATATCATTTAAAATTATTGAGATTTCTCAAATATTCTGTGGATTGGGTCACGGGGTTGCATCAATTATAAACCTACGGTGCCTTTGAGACAACTTGGGTACCCTTTAGAGGATAAACCCTCTGATGAACAAATTCAACAATTCATCATCCATGACATGGGTAAAAAGGACCGAGAGTTTCTCAATATGATCATCCGAGCGTGGGATAGGGTTAACAAAAGAAAGGCCGAAAGAAAGAATGTTGTGGCAAAAGAACCTTACACTCGATGGGTTTGGATAAGGTGCAAGTTGTTGAACTACCATTCAATGTTGATCTTGAGTATAAACCAGATGTCTCAGATCCTCTGCCTATGTCCTTAGAAGAAATAGATAACTTGTAGAGAGCCTTGAATCAAGCTCAAAAGGAGAAAGAAGAATTTGAGCTTAACCTTCATAACTTAGCTAAGGAGAAAAGACAGATGCAACACGAGCTTAAGGTAAAAGACCAATAAATTCAGAAAGACCGCAGAGCTTTTGAAAAGGAGAGTCTTAAATGGTAACGTTCAACCGAAGTATTGTTGAGTGCTACCTTAAACTTAGATTCTCACAACCAACATTTGGAGGATGTTGCTAGTGAAATCAGGAGGTTAAGTAAGTGGTACGAAGAGGCAATGCAAGATAAAAAGGAGATGGAAGAGAACTTGATGGCTCAAATTCAAATTTTGGCACAAGCTTCTTTAGATCAAGAATAGAAAATTCAGTATCTCACTACGAGACTCCAAGATAGACAAGAATCATATGTAGGAGAACGTCTAAAGAGGATGAGGGCCGAAAGACTTCTCTCCCAAAAGACTGATGAATATGAGCAAGTTTGTTGTGAGTTAGAAGACCTCCGAAAGAATTTCCTTATATAAAGGAGACTCTACATAGAAATGAGGGCTGAAAAATTATATTGGGAAGAGCAACACGCAAAGATTGCAAAGGCAGGAAAAGATAATCATAAGATAATTCCGGACCTCTACCAGAAATATCATTTTTACAAAGGCAAGCTTGCAAGACTCGCCTTCTTAGCCAACAACCTCATTAGTGACATCCCTAGAAGTTTGAGAGATGCAGAAAATGTGATGGTCCCGCTTCCGAAAAATGTTGAAGACTTCCTCAAGCTTTGTAGGACAATGGTTGATTGTTTCAGAGCATATATTTGTAGGCGCACTTAGAAGATTTTTGTTTTCCTTTGTCATTTCTTTCAGAAAGTTACTTTTGATGTTTTGGTTTGAATATTTTTCAATATCTAAATTGTATTCCTGTTTTAAGGACAAATATTATTTAATAATAAAGTTTTGTTTCCTTTATCTCAGTTGTGTATTTATTTTTTAGATGCCCACCAATAAAAAAGCAAACCCTGGAAAAATATATATAAAAAATATCAAAGAGAATCCAAGTGAATAAGACATTCAAAAAATGAAACTCTTAGCATATTCATACGCATTCACAAACATTTCATCCCATAATTTCATACAAAAAAATTATATTTTTTCCAAAAACATTCTCCAATTAAACCAAGAAAAGCACCGCCTCTCCGATTTCCATATCAAACAAGAGCCCATCAAAAAGTGATGGAACAGGTCGAAGAGAATCAAGTTGTATTCAAGGAAGATTTGGAGCAAGTAAAGGGAAATATGGACTTAATGAAAGGAGACATGAGTCAAGTTTGGTTAGCTTTGAAGAACATCATTGTGAGGCAAGAACACATTCCTAGGGAAGCCTTTGAAAAAGTAGCCCAAACTATTGGTGCATCGAGCGGTCACAAACCAAGAAGAGAACCAGGGTCTAGACCTCTAAAGTCAACTGTAGCACAACAAGAGGTCAGATAAGCTGATACTGAAGGGTTTGTTCCACATACACCGGAGGTAGGTGCATCCCATACTTTTTAGATTATGGTCAACAATGCAGACAATTACCTAGACTTATAATATGGAGAACTTGATTGGGAACGTGCTACTCAGACACACCAACCCAAGATGGTTGAGAATCCCTTGGCGCTCAATTAGTATAAATCTCTTGAAGAAAGGTTGAAGGTTGTGGAGGGTTACGATCCTTTCAACGTCGATGGTATCGAAATGGGTCTAGTTCGAGATGTGGTGATCCTGCCAAAAGTCAAAGTACCTGACTTTGGAAAATATAAGGGGCTCACATGTTCGAGGAACCATCTATGCATGTATTGCAGAACGATGCATACCTATACTCAAGATCAGAAGCTGGTGATCCATTGTTTCCAAGACAGTTTGAGTGGGGCATCCCTAGATTGGTATATGCAATTGGAGCAGGTTCATATCCAGACGTGGGAAGATCTTGCCAACTCTTTCCTAAGATAGTACAAGTACAATTTGGACATGGCGCCTAATTGTATGCAACTCCAAAACTTGTCTCGGAAGAAAGATGAGTACTTCAAAGAATATGCGCAAAGGTCGAGAGAAAACGCAGCCCATGTACAACAACCACTCTTGGAGAAAGAATTGGTCGATATGTTCATGGGTACTTTACAAGGGTTGTATTATGATAAGATGGTAGGAAGCATCTCTTCCCGATTTTCTGATTTGATAACTATTGGTGAAAGGATTGAAGCAGACATAAATAGTGGTAAGATAAAAAGGGGCATCATCTAGTACACCTTATAATTCAAAAAGACATGTTCCTAACTTCTCGAAAAAGAAGTAAGGAGAAATTAATGTTATGGCATCTCATCCAAGAACACAACAACCATTGGTGATTCCACGAGAACAACAACAAAAGAACGAGTTTGAAAGGCCTCCAAGAAGATTTGATCCTCTCCCCATACCTCACAGTCAATTGTTGCAACACTTACTCAAAGAATCTTTGGTAGATCAGAAGCCTATAGCTCCTCCAATTGGGACAATCCAACCAAAGTACGATGCAAATTCCAGGTGCGAGTATCATGCCAATTCTCTGGGGCATACTATAGAGAAATGTTGGGCCTTCAGATATAAGGTTCAGGATTTTTTGAATTCTCAGGATATCTCTTTTGACAAGCCGAACATCAAGACAAACCCCATGCCTCTGCATGGTGGACCATTATGAATGCAATTAAGGTGGTCACCGACTTTGGGGTAGTTGGACGAGTAAAAGCTCCGATAGACTATCTGAAAGAATATTTGTTTGAATGTGGGTTCCTCTTAGAACATAATGAAGCTTTTGAGAAGAAGTTGCAAAAATTGGTGGATCAGGGTATAGTCCAATATGGGATATACCCTAAAGAGGAATATGTAGCTACTATCGATGGAGGTATGAAGAAACCATTGGTAATTCCATTCCAATAGCTGAAGCTTGTTAAGAAAACTCTTGTAATTCCATGGGGAGAGTCAACAGAAGAACAAGTGATGATACCACGCCTGAATCCAAGGATTCCAATAATTCCAAAGACTACAATGGTGTATAGGGGGAATCTCCCACTCCTTACGAAAGTAACAAAGCGGTACCGTAGAGTTATGATTCTACTGTCTATGTCAATGGTTTAAAACAAGAATATAAGCCATCAACAAGTGAAGAACCTACAATCACGAAAATAGCAGGAACATGGGGCATGACTCGCAGTGGACGAATCTATGGTCCCGAAACACAAAAGAAGAATGATGCATGGTTAAGGATAAATAGAAAGTAATGATAGAGGCAAGCCAAGAACAAGAACCTCCAAGTAAGAACTTTACTGACCAAGAGGTAGAAGAATTTTTGAAAATAATCAAGAAATGTGATTATAGGTTGGTGGACCAGCTACACCAGACCCCAGCCAAAATTTCAATACTCTCATTGATCCTCAATTCAGAGGCGCATCGAGACTCTCTGATGAAGATTCTATGTTCTGCTCATGTTGCAAAGGAGATTACGGTGAATCAGTTTGAGAATGTTATAGCAAATATGACATTTGTACTATATCTAAGTTTTAATAATAGTGAGTTGCCTCGACAAGGTAGAGCATACAATAAGGCGTTGCACATTTCCATTCAGATAGGTACAACTAGTCTATCGCGGGTACTCATCGATATTGGTTATTCCCTTAATTTGTTACCAAAATCCAACCTGATGAAGTTAACACTATATGGTGTTGTTATAAGGCCAAGTTCTACAATAGTCAAAGCTTTCGACGATTCTCAAAGTTAAGTATTTGGAGAAGGGGATCTTCCTGTCAAGATCTGGCCACATATGTTTTACATTACTTTCCAAGTAATGGATATAAATCCAGAATATACATGTTTGCTCGGACGACCTTGGATTCACGCAGCGGGGGCTGTTACTTCAACTCTACATCAAAAATTGAAGTTCCTCGTTGAAGGAAGATTGGTTATAATCGACGCTGAAGAGGAAATCTTTGTAAGTCACATAGAGTCCTACAAGTATATCAGTGCGAATGAAGGTTGCATAGCAACACTATTTCAAGTCTGCTTCAATGGTAACCCTACCAATGGAGAAAATCAAGAAACCTACTGTGACTTCATGGAGATATTTACAAATAGAGGTGGAAGATGGTACCTCAAAAGGTTGGGGTAAACTGGAGGAGATACCTTAGAATAAAAATCGTTTTGGTTTGGGATACGAATCATCAAAGGCTACTCTAAAAGGAAATGGGAAATTTCCTCCCATCCAAGAAACCTTCATCAAGAAAGGGGTAGAGCATGGAAGACAAGTGGCCATGATATCTAACAAGAGCAGCACCAAGAGAGCATCTGACTTCATCCATGAATATGCTCCAGGCGAAGAACTTAAGAATTAGACAACCGTGGAGATTCCAAAGATATTTTTCTTTTCAAAGTAATTTTTCTTGTTTTTTTTATAAAAAAAACCTATGTCAAGCCCGAGGCATAGGGATAACTTGTAAGGGTCCCCCAATTTGTTTCAAACTGTATTTTTAATTAATGAGAGTTATATTTTGCATTCAATTAAGATCTATGTCTTTCTCTTTCATTTATATCTTGTGTTTTAAAAATGAAAATACTTTTCTTCATATGAATTTTCAAATTCACATACTAAAATTGCGCCAAAACATGATAAATATGCAAATCCATGCCTAAAATCACCAATATCATTACTGCTGCTATCCGATATAATTTTGATGCACCCGTCAACTAACTGGAAGAGGAAGATGATTAGAATCTTGAACTCTCCAAAGAATTAGCAAGGGAATTAGAGCAAAAAGCTTACAGTATACAATCATACCAAGAATCTATTGGGACCATCAACCTTGGCACAAAAGAAGATCTGAAAGAAACCAAGCTAGGGGAAGCCTTGGAGGAAAGTGTCAAAGAAAAAATGATCAACCTGTTACATGAATATGTGGATATATTTTCCTAGTCTTACAGAGATATGCCAGGATTGGATACAGATATTGTGGTTCATAGACTACCTTTCAAGGAAGGTTGTTCTCCAGGTAGACAGAAGTTTAGAAGAACTCATCCAGACATGTCTAGCAAGATTCGAGAGGAAGTCCTTAAACAATTTAATGCAGGGTTCTTAGAGGTGGTAGATTATCCATCTTGGATAGCTAACATCGTGCCAATTCCAAAGAAGGAAGACAAGGTACACATGTGCGTTGATTATCGGGATCTAAACAAAGTAAGTCCCAAGGATGATTTCCCGTTACCCTATATAGACGTTTTGGTGGAAAATACGGCTCAAGCTTTGGTATTTTCATTCATGGATGGTTTCTTAGGTTATAACAGATTAAAATGGCACCCGGGGATATGGAAAAGGCTACTTTTATGACTCCTTGGGGCATATTATGTTATAACGTGAAGCATTTCGGTCTAAAGAATGCAAGGGCAACTTATCAATGAGCTATGGTCACACTATTTCATGATATAAAGAAGTTGAGGTATACGAAGGTGATATGATTGCCAAATCTCATATAGAAGAGGATCACATCATACATTTACAAAAGTTATTCGAGCGTCTGCAAAAGTTCAAACTGAGGTTGAATCCGAACAAGTGTAAATTTGGTGTAAGGTCCGACAAGTTGTTGGGTTTTATTGTAAGTCATCATGGTATTGAGGTAGATCTCGATAAGGTGAAGGCCATATAAGAAATTCCAGCTCCAAGAACATAAAAAGAGGTTCGTGGTTTCTTAGGACGATTGGATTACATTTCGAGGTTCATATCGCACCTAACTGCTACATGTGAGCCTAATTCAAATTACTTTGAAAAGATCAAACAGTGGTGTGGAATGATGATTGTCAGACAGCCTTCGAGACGATAAAGAAATATTTGCAAGATCCACCAATCTTGATGCCACCAGTTCAGGGAAGACCGCTCATCATGTACTTAACAGTAATTGAATGGTCTATGGGATGTATATTAGGGCATGATGAAACAGGTAGAAAAGAGCATGAAATTTACTACCTCACCAAGAAATTCACCGACTACGAAACCAGGTACTCAATTCTCGAGAAGACTTGTTATTCTTTGGCTTGGTCTACTAAACGATTGAGGTAATATATGTTAACTCACACCACGTGGTTAATAGCAAGAATGGATCCTCTGAAGTATGTGTTTGAAAAACCAACCCTTACAGGAAGGATAGCCAGATGGCAGATGTTATTATCTGAGTACGACATCCAGTATGTTACTTAAAAGACCATCAAAGGTAGTATATTAGCTGATCATTTGGCTCATCAGTCGTGTCCAGAATATCAACCAATGAAGTTCGACTTTCCAAACGAAGATGTCATGGTTATAGATGACTAAGAAATACCAGGACCTGACGAAGGACTTAAACCAGGGGCTCGTTGGACACTCATGTTTGACGGTGATTCAAACACACTAGGGCATGGTATTGGGGTTGTGTTGACTTCTCCAAAGAGTTTCCAAAAACCTTATACTGCAAGGTAATGTTTTGACTGCACCTACAATATTGCTGAATACGAAGTTTGTATCTTGGGTCTAGAAGTTGTTATCGATCTAAGAATTAAACAACTTGAAGTGTATGGAGACTCAACATTAGTTATATACCAAGTCAACGGTGAATGGGATACTAAGCATCCCAAACTGATTCCATATAAAGATCATACTCTGAAGCTAGCTACAGAATTTACGAAGATTACCTTCACTCATATTCCGCGAGAAGAAAATCAAAAGGCAGACACCTTAGAAACTTTATCAGCCATGTTCAAAGTAACTTGGCCAAATCACGAACCACACATTACAGTAAAACATTTTGAAGAACCTACACATTACCTTGCCATTGAAGAAGGACAAGATAACAAACCTTGGTTCTATGACATCAAGAGGTATCTCGAGAGGCAAGAATATCCAGAAAATTCCTCTATGATTGACAAGCAAACTCTGTAGAAGCTAGCTTCAATGTTTTTTCTAAATGGTGATGTGTTATACAAAAGAAACTATGATATGGTGTTGCTCAGGTGCATGGAGAAACATGAAGCGAATACACTTATGAGGGAAATGGATGAATGCACTTTTGGAACTCACACAAATGAACATGCCATGGATAGAAAGATCTTGCGAGCAGGTTATTATTGGCTGAAAGTGGAAGCTGATTGCTACCATTATGCAAAGACGTGTCACAAATGTCAAATTTACACTGACAAAATGCATTTGCCAGTGACTCCTCTGAATGTACTAAGTTCTCCTTGGCCATTTTTGATGTGGAGAATTGATATGATAGGAATGATCGACTTGAAAGCCTATAAAGGACATCACTTCATACTAGTTGCCATCGATTACTTCACCAAATGGGTGAAATTTGTGTCCTACACAAAAATGAAAAGACAAGTGGTTACTCGGTTCATCAAGAAGAATCTTTTATGCATATATAGGGTTCCCAGTAGGATCATTATAGATAACGAGTCCAATCTGAACAAAAAAATGATGAAGGAGTTATGCGATAACTTCAAGATTGAGCATCATAATTCCTCATCATATCGATCCAAGATGAACGGGGCCATGGAAGCTGCTAATAAGAATATCAAGAAAATCATTCAGAAAATGGTGAAGACATACAAAGATTGGCATGAAATGATCCCCTTTTCTATACATGGCTATCGTACTTCTGTACGTACATCAACAGGTGCAACTCCTTTCTCTCTAGTATATGGCATGGAGGCAATACTCCCTGTTAAAGTAGAGGTTCCATCGCTATGAGTTATAACAGAAACAAAACTTGAAATAGCAGAGTGGTTTCAGACGCGGCTTGATCATCTTAACCTCATTGAAGTAAAACGCTTGACAGCTTTGTGCCACGTTCAATTATACGAAAAGCGGATGAAGAAAGCATTTAACTAGAAGGTTCGCCCTTGAGTGTTTAAAGAAGGAGATTTGGTAGTAAAAAAGATTCTACTACCTCTCCTTGATTCACGTGGTAAATGGACACCCAACTACGAAGGTCCGTATATGGTAAAAACATCATTCTCGGGTGGTGGTCTTATCCTCACAAAAATGGATGGGGAAGAACTGCCACATCCGACAAACTCTAATGCAGTCAAAAAATACTACATATAAAAAAAGCTCGATAAGATCAAACCCTAAATGGGCGGCTTAGGAAAAAAATAGCATCTTGGTGGATTGAAAACCCTAAAGGGCAATCCAGGAAAAAATTAGGGACATAAACAAAAATTATCCCGGTGGATTAAAAACCCGAAAGGGCGGTCCAGGAAAAAGTTAAGGATCTTATTCAAAATAAAGAACAAATATATTGTGATCTAAGAACCATGACTACGACCACGAAGGAGAGGGAGTAATCCAAAGAATTGGACTCAGAAGCAAACAAGAATGAAGCTATCAAGAGGACATTGGAGAAACAACAGTATAAATTATCATTTTCATTGCCATTTTCAATTTTTGTTAAAATTTATGTAGTTACCTCTTTCAAGGAATTTCATCTTTTACTTTCTATTATTCAAAGGCAACTTCATCAATAAAACATTTACTTTTTCAATCTTTTCAAGTTGTGTTTTTTTCTTTTCGGACTTGTTTGAAAAATACTACGGTTATTTCTTGTGAATACTGCGTTGAAATCATTTTGGGGTTTGACAAACAAATAGAAGCATTTGATAAAACATCAAAGAGCATTTTTGTTAGAAAAACATCAAAAGAAAATTTTCTCCTACGTCCATGCCTGCGATCATATCCACATATATGTCCATAACTACATCCACGCCTACGCCTGCGCCTGCGATACAAATATCAAAATCTTGCTGGCACTTATTCACCTTATTCAAATCAATTTAAATACACAAAGACAACGCAATATACAACATTGAGGAGTCAATGACACAAAACCAATGGTTTAAAAGGAGAGGATATTAAAACATTTACAACAAATATTTGGTGCATATATAAACATTTGATGCACATACAAACATTTGGGGTATATACAAAATACTTAATGCATATGCATTTTGGGTTCCATATCAATCAAAGGCATCATGCATATACATCATGCATGATATTTTTCAGATCTACTTTGGTCAAAACTATAACTTTTCTTGGGACCCATTGTTGGATTATCTTTTCCATAAAAAAATGAAAACCTTTATTGAGAACATACACAACCGGTAAACTTTGATCTTATCTTTGGTTCCATTATCTAAGATTCGATTGTAAAAACACTTTTCAAATAAAACCTAATTCATATTATCTATCCTCTAGGTCGTGGTAAGTATACAAATTTTCAGGGTTATGTTATTTATCTTCTAGGTCGTGATAAATACGTAAGCCTATCCTCTTGTCGTTTATCCTCTAGGTCGTGATAAAGGCATAAAAGTTTTCCTCATATTATTTATCCTCTAGGTTGTGGTAGATATGTGAACCATCTGGATTATGTTATTTATCCTCTAGGTTGTGATAAATATGTAAGCCAATCCTCTTGTCATTTATCCTTTAGGTCGTGATAAATGCACAAAGCTTTTCCTCGTATTATCTATCCTCCAGATTGTGGTAGATATGCGAATTAACTAGATTATTCTAGTTATCCTCTATGTCGTGATAAATACGTAAGCCTATTATCTTGTCGTTTATCCTCTAAATCGTGATAAATTCACAAGCGTTTCCTTGTTTTATCTATCCTCTAGGTTGTGGTATGTATGTGAATTATCAAGGTTAAATTTTTATCCTCTAGGTCGTGATAAATACATAAGTCTATCGTCGTGTCATTTATCCTCTCGGTCGTAATAAATGCACAAGTTCATATTCGCATTATTTACTCTCTAGGTTTTAGTAAATATACGAAATATGCGATATAATTCATTGTGTTAGTCTCCATGCAGCAATGTATTATCAAGCTCTATTTTATTTATCCCCTAGGTTATGATGAACATTCAAAATCTATGTTATAAAACTTAATATGTTAATCTCGAAGCGTTAGTAAGTCAACTTTCAAACTTGTCTTATTTACCTCCTAGGTTACGGTAAATATGCAAATCTACAATCTCTTTTCAAGGTATTGGCGAATTGTCCGTGTCGTCATATCTAGGTCAATCTCACTTTTCGCTCTAACTCTGGTAAGATGATACATCATCATCAACGCGTAATTTTCATACTCTTGGGAATGCTGTACAGTGTATCCTTATAATCTTTTGGTCAAATTTTGGGGTCTTCCATTATTTAATAAACCTCCGATTCAAATGTGCGAGACCCGCGTATTCTCGCACCCTTCAATCAAAGGTTAATTAAATAGGGGCAACTGTCATACCCCAAATTTTCTCCGTCAATTTCAATGGTCATTTTACTTATTTTTGGGATTTATTCTAATGGGTGTTTAAATTCATAAGAGGGGTGTGTTTCTTCAAAATGGACCATCAAAATCTAATAGCCCATTAAGTTTTGACCCATCTATAAATAGAAGGGGGTGTTGTTTTTCTTGAAATAAAGTTTTGAATTTTAAAGAAAAGGCCCATTGCGTTTCAGGCCCATTTCAAATCATAAGAGGAGGGAGGTGCTTTGTTGTACAAAATGGGGCATTGTTTCAAGTGGGTCATCAAAGTCTGATGGCCCATTAAAGATTTTTTAACTCAGTTTTTATAGAAGAGGGGGGGAGGGTACGCATTTTTGAATGATCAGATATACCCAGGATCCTTTTTAAACAAGTTGGGTAAATGTGTATTATTATAATATTTTTATTGATAAATATTTATATTATTATCAATTTTATTATTATTAATATAATTATTACTATTATTACTATTTTATTATATCTATTATTATTATTATTATTTTACTATCAAGTTTAATTATATTTTTATTGACCAAGTCAACCGAGTGTTTTCGAAACCCTAATTCAAGAGGCGTTGTTCCTCTTTGTTAAGCAATGCCCAGACCCCATTATCTAGAAACATATGTAACATAATAAAATCAAATCAAATATTTACAAAATTATTTGAATCAAATCTTAGATTGAAAAACGTTTTTATTCGATTACAATGGATTTACATAGGATAATGTCCAAGTACATTAACATATTACAAAACACTAATCTAAATTACAAAGGGATTAAATCAAATCCTAAGATTGATTCTAATTGAATCAATCACTAACCTATAACAACAAATCATTTGACTAATTTCCTAATTTATCTAACCTAAGAAAACTATATAAACCCTATAATCTAAGACCTAAGGGGACGGATGGAACGAGAACAGAGTAAAATAAGAAGAAGGAGAATAAGGATCTGGGTTTCAACTTTTGAAACCCTATATCTTTGGTGTTACATCTCTGTTGCCTTTAAGCCATCCCCACCGTCGCACCATCATTACACCTACAAGCAGAAGAAACAGAAAGAAGAGATCAACATAAAGAGAGAAAGAAGATGAAGGAGAATTAAGAGGAATGATAAGATTTTTGGTAAGGACCAATTAAGTCTGACACTTAGCTTAGGTCGTTTAAATTTTTGTTTATAATGTTTGTAATCGCATAATTGAGGGATAAATTAATGTTTTTCTAGGAAAATTTGGGGCTTAGGGTTAAGTTTTGAGGTTATAGTTTATCAGGAAAGGGTTAGAGTTTGTTTTTGGATTAGGGTTCTACCTAGGGTTCTTACAATTTTCTGGGTTTAGCTTGAATCTATGAATATTCTGGTTGAACTTCAACCAGGAATCTGGGATTAAGGGTGGTTGGTGATGGCCTATGGTGGTTAAAGGGAGTGACGGCGGCAGAAATGATTTCTGGCCAGCGGGGCGATTTCTATTCGCCTACCTCTCTCTTTAAGTTTTATTTAGTGAGAAGGTTTTTTCATAGAGAGAGAGAGAGGGAGAAAGAAATAAAATGGTGAAAATGAAGGGAAGTTAAATATATATTCCCCTTGTCCCCTCATGTTTCACGCTTACCATGCTCCCTCAGTCAAACCATTAATCATGTTCATCCAATCTACTTACTTTTAATTAACGCTTTTGATTCAACCTCAAGTGACCTTTTGATCAAAATCAGACGTCCCTGAATCATCTCCACACGTTAACCATCCTGAATCAACTTCATGTTGTTTAAACGGGATTTCTCTTTACACACCCCATTTTATTTCTCTAACATAATTAGCACCCCCTGGTTATTGGACTGAATCAACTATTGAGCTCAGGCCCTTGCTATCCGCGCCCCAAATTTTACTTACCACGTTCAAATGCACACCCCCACGCAGTTATGCCTAAATCCAATATCTGGATTTAGGGTCCTGTTATTCACACCCCCCATGTTTTACTGCCCTAACTAATTTTTCACCCCCCTGTGTTTTTAAAATTAAAAATTAATTTATTTTTACAATTATATTTATTTATTTATTGGTTTATTCATTTATTATATTTTTTGCATATTAATAAATTATTGGATATTTTTAATGTTTAATATTTTTTTAATAAATTATAAAATTGTTATTTATTAATTCAAACTTTTTTTGAAAAAAATATTAACTCCTTTTTTAAATACTTTAATCGCATTAAATATTTTTCTCATATTGCATAGTATATTCGAA
Source organism: Vicia faba (assembly GCA_948472305.1). NCBI lineage: Eukaryota > Viridiplantae > Streptophyta > Magnoliopsida > Fabales > Fabaceae > Vicia > Vicia faba. The sequence continues at coordinate 539,961,519 of OX451741.1, forward strand.
AACACCTAACCAATCAAACATTAACCCCTCTTTTACTAACATAATTTATATTTATATTTATTTTCAAAAAAAGGATTATAGAAACTTCTTTTATTGACTCCGAGCTTCATCTACAATTCCGTTATTCACACACCTAGACTTGGTTCAAGGAGAATTCGAGATATTTACATAATCCACAAAAAATAAAACCAAACACTACGAACTACGAATTGTGACTCTGATTCCTCATAAGAGGATACATTGGCATACGACTTAAAATCGTGGTGAGTTCCTCAAATTTAAAAATTAAAACCCTATTCCTAAACCTTAAACCGAAACCCTAATATCCTTGTAAACAAGGTAGATAAGGGGTGCCAAACACCTTCCCTTCCTTTAAAGCGAGTCAACAACTTAGAATATCTGATCAAATTAGAGATATTCATTATATTCCCTTCCTTAGGATACAAATTATTAGTGACGACTCTATAATTTTGGCTGGTTATTACAGATGTCAAAATATATGAGAATATGGGCAAAATGATTCAGTTCAAACATGATAAAACTCCAAAGTGCCCTTCATCAAAAGTTTCTACCATGTATACTCCATGTGGTACGTTGGGAAGAACTGACTGTTTTTTGGAATGCTGATTTGAGTTTTGCGTTTGTTTTCGCAAAATGTCGCAGTAAGCAAGAGTCGCCACCGACTTTTATTTTATCCAACAAGGAAAGGAAAAAAGCACAGAAAAATTCCTTTTTTCGAGATATTTCTCGGGTTCGGGGGGTAGATTATAGAAAGGGAAGGTATTAGCACCCTTTCTATCCGTGGTTATCCACGGGCTCTTAGGTACTTGCTCAAATGTTTTCAAAATTGCTTTCTTTGTGCTTGTGGGTTTGAAAAAAGTTTTTATTTGAAACTTCGATTTAACTCTTGCTTCTGTCCTCAAGAGCGTATGAAGTGTTTTTGAAAACTTTATTCGAAAAGGAGTGTAAGTGTAAAAAGAGTTTTGTTTTTTTGAAAGAGCAAGTATCTAAGAACCATCTACCTACTCGAAAAAGGAATCGTTCTATGCTAATTTCCTTTAGAAAATGCTATCCCACTAAGAATGAGTAGGTAACACCGTCGTTGGAGTTTGATGATCAATTCGAATGAGGGACATGCGGTCACTAAAGCAATGTTAGGACGCCTTAGCGGTAACCCTAATGTCTTAGATCATTTTTTTGAGGCAACAATATCCGAGGAAACCATTTCGAGGCGACTATGATCTTTTATACAAGAGGGCGACCTCTAAAACTACCTATACTCAATGACCGCGTACGAAGGCAACCAAGTGGGGTGTACCCTAAGAGTGCGCATGTGCGAGTGTGTCGTTTTCAGTTTATTTTTATCTTTGTACATGTTAAGGGTGATCTAATTTGATTTTAAGATTAACATTTAGTCTTGTCATGCAAACCCTATTATCAAACATCTAGCAGTTATAATTTGCGGAATTAAAAGTGCAGAATTTAAATTACAAGGCGTCGGATATTTACATCGCCAAAGATAAACCCTTTGAAAAATAAAATAAAGCGAATAAAAATAATTAAATGTCCTATTTAACTATTACAATCCGGAAGCAGATACATTATTGGATAAAAATAAATAAAGCGCGCGGGAAATTAAATCGAGTGTGAATTTTAGGGTTTTGACCCTTTGTGAAAGAAAATAGCTTTTTTTGTTTTTTTCTTATTTGAGAAAAGAAATTAAACCTAAATTAATTACTAAATTAAATTAATAAATTAATTAAATGAAAAATAAATTATTTTTGGAGTTTTTGATTATTTAGGAAAGAAATTAAAAATGATTAAATTGGTGGTTAATATCTAATTAAATCTAATTAATTAAAATTATTTACAAAAATAAATTAAAGTTTTCTAATTAAAAACCTAGTTAATCAATAAATTTATTAAGAAAAATAAAAGTTAAAAATTTGATTGAAATAAAAAATATTTTTTTGTGATTTTATTTAATAAAAAAGGAATTTTGTGATTGGTTAGAAATTAAATAAAATAAAATAAAGTAAATAAAATAACTAAAAAAATATAAAGGGAATGAGGAATTGGGCCTGTTTGGAGGTGTAATGAGCAATTTGAAGGCCCATCATCAGCTAGCCCATTTGACCTTTGTGGACTTTCTGGGATCTAGTGCTCATGCGTTGACTGGCACCTTGGTGGACCTCCAATCATGGACCATCAGATCTGGCCTTTGGCCATCTGGCGTCTAAATGGATGAGGATGCATGGTGGATAGCAAGCTAACGCGCGCATGTGATTATCTGTAAACAAAAATCATTGAGAAATTGGGGGACCTGGGATTCGAACCTAGGTCTTGAAGGATATTGCTCTAACACGCTTGCCACCATACTACATTGATCTGTTTGTTAATATAATACGCAATAATAGAGATATAGCAAAGCAAAGTCAATTAGTCAGAAAAAATAAAAACGCGCGCCATTTTTGAATGGCCCAATGAGCGAGTGACAACTCTTCGTCCCTGTCCTCCCACTACTGTAATATTACCTGCGCATTTGAATCTGCAGCTAAAAGCGCAGCTTATTCCTAAAATCGTCTTCAGGCAATAAAAATGACTTTCAAGGGCATGGTTGTGTTCATCTCATTCTCCTGGATGCAACCATGCCCATCACATGGACCAATTTTACCTAAAATAAGAACCCCTAAAAACAGAAACAAAACCCTAGCTATGGCGTTTCATGGTTACAGTGCATATAAATCAAATTTATTATTGCCAATGGCTTGCAAATAATATAAGGGTCATGAATATGCAGTTATTTCATTCAAATGATGCCAGAATAGACCAAATCGAATTCAAGAACAAAGTTGTATTACGTGAGACTTACAGTGCATTTGGACGTCTGAAAATGCTTGCTTTGGATCCAGGTAGCTTGTGTGAATGGTCAGGAAGCAATTGAGACCACTCTCGTGTCCTGAAACGGCCTCTAACTTGGACTTTGATCTCTCACTTTTTTGTGAATTTTTGCACTTTTGTTCTGCCTCTTCCCACACTTGCCAACCCTGATTTCGTATGCTTTTGCTTCCTTATGTAATGTGCTTTGCATTAGGGTAAGAATCATGGCCCAAATCTCTCCATATTAATACACATGAATTGGATTTGATTCCACCATTAAACCTTTCCAAATTTGATTCATTTAAATCCTTTTGCACATGATTTGATTTGATACGAATTTGATGGTGATGCTAGCTGTGAACAAAGCCTAAATCAATCAGAAAATCATGAGTTATTAATTCCTTGGATTTTGTATGATTTTATTTGATTAAAAATGAATAAAATCAATTAAAAATCAAATTAAATAATAAAAATGAAATATGGGCACATGGTTGGAGCCAAGGCACGTGGGAAATGATGCAAACTCAAATCAAGTGGAAAAGAATGGGCCCATTTGGCAAAATTTGAAGTTTTGGGGATAGTTGACTTTTGGCAATTTTGCAAAAAAGTCCAACTTCAACAATGCATAACTTCTTCAATTTTGAACTTTTGCAGGTGTTCTTGGACTTTTTAGAAAGCTTGAGATGTCCTCTAACCAACCCTTTTGGTCGCATCTCATTTTGATATTCCATTCTCAAGTTATAAGCTTTGGAAAAAAAGGTGTTTTTGTTAACTTTCAAAAATGACCTATAATGTCCAAATTCATAACTTCTTGTGAGTGCATTTCTTGATCTTTGGGTATGAATATGGATTGTATGGAATTTCATCCTATTCAAAATGAGCTTTGGATGGGTCATTTCTCATAAAGTATGAAAAAGTTATGCTTGGTCAAAGTTGGGTTGATTTTTCCTATAAAACCCTTATTTAGCAACTTTTGAGTCTTGATGAATTTTGAGAAATCCTTGATGAATCATGATCAACCCTTTATCAAATGATGAAATATCCTTCAAAATGAGAATTTTGACAAAGAATCTTGAAGTTTGCTTTTTTGTAGGTCACAATTGACTTTTGCCCTAGCACAGTCGATTTTTGGACCCTTTGAGCAATTGACTGAGCAAACTTCCTCTGCATGGCTTGAAATTTGACATGGATGATCTTGAGAACATATTAGGACATTGGGGATCACTTGAGGTCATTTGGAATCAAGGATCATGATGCAATGTAAAACCCTAATTTGGGGTAGACTGCCTTAGAAGATAGCTTGTCTGACCAATTCTTGAGCTATCTTAAGCCACTTGGAGATTTTTCTTGCAATGTTTTGAGAAATATGGGAGGGAAAATTTTGGGGTACAATAGCTGCCCCTATTCAATCTTCTTAAACCTGAGGATGTAGATTGGCTTTTGTTCCTTTCGTGATCTGAAGGTGGAAGATGATTGAACACTCGAGTGCCCAGAAATTTGCACTCGCATGAAGTGGTATCAGCCTTGTGATGTCGGGAATGGGATTACAGATGCCATTTGGAGGTTGCTGGCAGGAGGATGGGCTTAAAGATGCCATCTGCAGGAGTTTCGATCGCATAAGAGATTCCTTAGCGAGAACTTGCATACCTGTTGTTGTGGAAGATTCGGCTGGGGAAGCCTGATCTTTGTTGAGATTTAGGAACTTGCTTGTACCTCAGCTGAGAGAACATCACTGCTGAGTTTTAAGAACTTGCCCGTAATTCAACTGGGGGGAAACATCTTCATCGAGATTTAAGAACTCGCCCGTAATTCAACTGAGAAACACTCTGCTGAGATTTAGGAACTGTCTGTACTTCGACGGAGGAAAATTGTCGAGATTTAGAACCATATCTGTAATTCAACCGAGGATAATTCAGTTGAGATTTAAGAACCGGTCAGTAATTCGACTGAGGGAAACATCTTCATCGAGATTTAAGAACTCGCCCGTAATTCAACTGAGAAAACTCTGCTGAGATTTAAGAAGTCGTCTGTAATTCGACAGAGGAACTTTGTCGAGATTTAGAACCTTATCTGTAATTCAACCGAGGATAATTCAGTTGAGATTTAAGAACCGGTCAGTACTTCGACTAAGGGAAACATCTTCATCGAGATTTAGGACTTGTCTGTAATTCAATGGTAGATAATTCGGTTGAGATTTAAGAACTGTCAGTAATTCGACGGAGGAACTTTGCCGAGATTTAGAACCTTATTTGTAATTCAACCAAGGATAATTCAGTTGAGATTTAAGAACCGGTCAGTACTTCGACTGAGGGAAACATCTTCATTGAGATTTAGGACTTGTCTGTAATTCAATGGAGGATAATTCTGTTGAGATTTAAGAACTATCAGTACTTCGACGGAGGAACTATGCCGAGATTTAGAACCTTATCTGTAATTCAACCGAGGATAATTCAATTGAGATTTAAGAACCGTCAGTACTTCGACTGAGGGAAACATCTTCATCGAGATTTAGGACTTGTCTGTAATTCAACGGAGGATAATTCTGTTGAGATTTAAGAACTGTCAGTAATTCGACTGAGGAACTTTTCCGATATTTAGAACCTTATCTATAATTCAACCGAGGATAATTCAGTTGAGATTTAAGAACCGGTCAGTACTTCGACTGAGGGAAACATCTTCATCGAGATTTAGGACTTGTCTGTAATTCAACAGAGGATAATTCTGTTGAGATTTATGAACTGTCAGTACTTCGACGGAGGAACTCTGCTGAGATTTAGAACCTTATCTGTAATTCAACCGAGGATAATTCAGTTGAGATTTAAGAATCGGTCAGTACTTCGACTGAGGGAAACATCTTCATCGAGATTTAGGACTTGTCTGTAATTCAACGAAGGATAATTCTGTTGAGATTTAAGAACTGTCAGTAATTCGACGGGGGAACTTTCCCGAGATTTATAACCTTATCTGTAATTCAACCGAGGATAATTCAATTGAGATTTAAGAACCAGTCAGTACTTATACTTGGGTAAAAGCTTCATAACTGAGAACTTAACTGCATCCTTCTTGAAAGGTAAAGGTCAGTCGTATGCAATGCATGATATATATCAAGCAATGATGTTCTCAAAATAAGTGAGATTGTGTTGTATGATGCGTATATGCATGTGTTATGATGTATGGAAATGTAATGTTTTTAGCTGGGGAAAATAAATCCCGGATAGATGATGGAGAAAAGAATTGAATTCTTCGTTTCTGCTGGGGATGGCAAGCGAAGATGATAGTGAGAATAAACCTGCAGGAGAGGATAACTCTGTTGGGGAATAAACTAATGAGGAGATTACTCTGTGGGGAAGAGATGTTCTGCTGAGGATTCCACCGATAAATTCCGCTGGGGATGAATTATCGTTGCTGGTGATACTGAATCCTGTTGGGGATTGACTTCTGTGTGTGAAATGGAAGAACTCCGCTGGGGATGATCTTTCAGTTGCAGCTTCACTGGGGATGATCTTTTAGACTCTAATGGGGATAACCCTTTGAGCTCTACTGGGGAAAATCCTCCAAAGTCTACTGGGGATGCTTTTTCCAAACTCCATTAGGGAAGCTTTTTCAGACTGCGCTGGGCAAAATTTCAAACTCCACTGGGAATATCTTGTATTCTGTCGGGGAATATTCTTATACTCTATTGGGGAATATTAAGACTTTTCAGTGCTGATGGTAGATAAACTCTGCTTGGGGAGAATATTACCGATTCCTTTACAGTTGCAAGTCTCAGCTGGGGAGAGTTAACATTACTGTCTCTTTCTTACTCTGCGGGAGTGAATGCACTTTGGCCATATTCTTCAGCTGAATCTACCTTGGTACCTGGTGGATAGAGCAACTGTACAGTTTGGACATTTCTTATTTGCCCCCGTTTCTGATATTACCAGTAACCGTCTTTTGTTTTGCATGTAAATTTTTATGAGCAGCAATTAATGTCAAATGCATATAGCAAAAATGAACATTGGACGTTCTTTTCAAAACAAAACAGAAAAAGGAAAAATAGTTTGAAATTTCTTTGAAAGTGAATCGTATTGATTTGAAGTTCGGCCTGTAAATAGGAGTTTTTATACAAGAGGCTGACGTCCTAGGAAGGGAACGCCGCCGGGCAAATAGATTTTACATAGTTTGAGAAAAACAAAACAAAACAGCTATGTGAATAATCCCACTGGGTTCCAACTCTACTATTGCCTTTATGTCCTCGAGCATCTCATCACTTTGCTACTTGGTTGAAGGTAGATCAGATTGATTAGTGTCGTCCGAGCTTGATAGTTGATACCAAAGTTTGGTTGCAAGGTGATCCAATGAGACATAGTGTTACGTTTTGATCCCTAATTTTTGCCTGGACCGCCCTTTCGGGTTTTCAGTCCACCGGGATACCCTTTTTTGCCCAAGCCGCCTTTTCAGGTTTTCGACTTGCCGGGTGCACAGATTTTTTCATTTTCATCCCTTATTTTTGCCCGAACCCTTTTGGTTTGCCGGGAAGCCCTTATTTTTGCCTAGACCAGTCAACCTAGCGGGTCTTTGATTATGCATAGTATTTTTTCACTATGTCTGCATTGACGGGGTGAGGAAGGTCGTCACCATCCATGGTGGTTATAATCATAGCTCCTCCTAAGAAAATATTCTTAACCACAAATGGCCCTTCGTAGGTAGGGGTCCATTTGCCCCTGGGATCACCTTGAGGTAAGATAATGCGATTGATAACCAGGTCGCCAACTTGATACCCTTGTCGTCTAACTTTCTTGTTAAATGCCTTGATCATCCGTTTTTGATGCGTCTGACCATGAAAAATAGCAGTAAGTCTCTTTTCATCGATTAAGTTCAGCTGATCAAGCTGGGTCTAAATCCAGTCATCTTCGCTTAAACCTGCATCCTTCATAATCCGAAGAGAGGGTATCTGAACTTCAATGGGCAAGACTGCCTCCATGCCATATACCAAGGAATAGGGGGTTGCCCCTGTTGATGTCCGCGCTGAGGTACGGTACCCATGAAGAGCAAATGGTAACATCTCGTGCCAATCTTTGTATGTCACCGTCATCTTCTGCACAATCTTCTTAATATTCTTATTAGCCGCTTCGATAACCCCATTCATCTTCAGCCGATAGGGAGAAGAGTTGTAATGCTGTATCTTGAACTGCTTGCAGAGCTCGGTGATCATCTTATTGTTGAGATTTGTACCATTGTCTGTAATGGTCCTCTCGGGTACACCATATCGACAAATCAGATTGTGCCGAATGAACCGTGCCACGATGTTATGGGTTACAGTAGCAAAGGAAGCTGCTTCAAACCACTTCGTAAAGTAATCAATTGCTACCAGGATGAAATGATGCCCGTTGGACGCTGTAGGTCTGATCTCGCCGATCATGTCAATGCCCCACATTGCAAAAGGCCAAGGTGCCGTCAAGATGTTCAGAGGTACTGGAGGTATGTGAACCTTATTAGCATAGACTTGGCACTTGTGACAGATCCGAGAATGCTGATAACAGTCGGCTTCTATAGTGGACCAATAATATCTTGCCCGAAGGATCTTCTTTGCCATGGTATGTCCACTGGAATGAGTTCCGAAAGCTCCTTCATGTAAATCTGCCATAATCTTTTCTGCTTCATTTTTACCCACACATCGCAGTAAGGTTGAATCATGGTTACGCTTATAAAGGATGTCATTACTGATGAAGAACTTCGCCGCGAACCTCCTCAGAAACTTCTTGTCATTAATAGATGCACTCTCGGGGTATTCTTGAGCCTCAAGATACCTCTTCACCTCATGAAACCAGGGCTTTTCTGTTACCTCTTCAGTCTCAATGTCACAGTAATGTGCAGGTTCATCCAACCTTTCAATGGTAATTCAGGGAGCCTCGTTGTCCCAATTAACTTTGAACATAGAAGACATCATAGCTAGCGCGTCCGCCAACTAATTCTCCTCTCTAGGGAAGTGTTCAAAGGTTATCTCCTTGAAGTGGGCAAGCAACGTCAATACATACTCCTTGTAAGGAATAAGATTAGGGTGTTTCGTATCCCACTCGCCTTTGATCTGACTGATCACGAGAGCAGAATCTCCGAAAACACTTAAAAACTTAATCCTTAGGTCAATTGCTACTCGAAGACCCATGATGCACGCTTCATAATCCGCCATATTGTTGGTGCAGTTAAAACATAGTCGGGCGGTGAATGGAGTATGAGAGCCTTTAGGAGATATGATCACGGCGCCAATGCCATTACCCAAAGCATTCGAAGCTCCATCAAAGTACATAGACCATCGGGATCCTTCCTCAGGTCCTTCATCTGGTCCAGGTTCTTCGCAGTCAGTTACTATCATGATATTCTCATCCTGGAATTCAAAGTTCATAGACTGGTAATCATCCACTGCTTGATGCGCCAAATGATCTGCTAACACACTTCCCTTGATTTCCTTTTGGGTTGTGTATTGGATGTCATACTCAGTCAAGATCATCTGCCATCTTGCTATTCTTCTGGACAAGGCAGGCTTTTCGAAGATATACTTGATTAGATCCATCTTTGATATCAATAGAGTAGTGTGAGTCAGCATATACTGTCTTAGCCGGTGAACAGCCCATGCCAAAGCGCAACAAGTTTTCTCGAGCAACGAGTATCGAGTCTCGCAGTCGGTAAACTTTTTGCTAAGGTAATAAATAGCATGCTCTTTTCGGCCAGACTCGTCATGTTGACCCAGCACACACCCCATTGAGTTATCGAGTACTGTCAAGTATAAGATCAGAGGTCTCCCTTCAACTGGAGGCATCAGAATAGGTGGTTCTTGGAGATATTCCATGATCCTTTCGAAAGCGGCCTGAAATTCATCATTCCATCTTACCACTTGATCCTTATTCAGTAGCTTGAAGATTGTTTCACAAGTAACTGTCAGGTGCGAGATAAATCGGGCAATGTAATTCAAACGTCCCAGAAAGCCTCTGACTTCTTTTTCTGTTTGTGGAGCTGGCATTTCCTGTATAGCCTTCACCTTTGCAGGATCCACTTGAATACCTTTATCACTTACGACGAAACCCAGCAGCTTACCAGACCTCACCCCGAAGGTGCACTTGTTCGGGTTTAACCTCAGATTGTACAACTTCAACCTGTCAAATAACTTCTAAAGATGGCCAAGATGTTCTTCTTCAGTTTGGGATCTTGCAATCATGTCGTCGACGTATACCTCAATCTCATGATGGATCATGTCATGGAACAAAGCGACAATGGCGCGCTGATACGTTGCCCCAGCATTATTCAATCTGAAAGGCATGGCCTTGTAGCAAAAGGTACCCCATTGAGTAACAAAGGTTGTCTTCTCCATGTCTTCGGGAGCCATCTTAATCTGATTATAACCGGAGAAACCATCCATAAAGGAGAAGACCTTATGTTGTGCGGTGTTGTCAACCAGAACGTCGATATGAGGCAGAGGGAAATCATCCTTGGGACTTGCCCTGTTCAGATCCCTATAGTCAACACACATTCGAACCTTACCATCCTTCTTCGGCACAGGAACCACGTTGGCAACCCATTGCGGGTAAGAAGTAACTGCTAGAAAACCGGAGTCAAACTGTTTCATCACTCCATCCTTGATTTTCTCAAACATATCCGGGCGCATTCGGCGGACCTTCTGTTTCACTGGAGGACATTCTTCCTTGGTAGGCAGGCGGTGAACCACAATATCGGTATCCAACCCAGACATGTCTTCATAAGACCAGGCAAAGATCTCAACATAGTCATGCAGCATCTGAATCAGCCGTTTCTTAACACTGGATTCCAGATTTGCACCGATCTTGACCTCTTTCTTGTCTACCTCTGTACCCAAATTTATTGATTCCACTGGCTCTTCATGCGGCTGAATGGCCCTCTCTTCTTGGAGTAACAGTCTTGCAAGTTCACCAGGAACTTCACAATCATCTTCACCTTCGTCTTCGGCTAAGTTGATCGGACTTTCGAAGTCATAACTGGAAGTAGCAGAGTTGTTACCAGTGAGATCCAGAGTGGATGTAGACCTATATATGTGAGTGTGTGTAAAATAGCTGTTTTGCAATATATAATAAAGGAAAAACAAGGAGCGCAAAATTTGAAATGCAAGAAACGTCCAATGCTTTTATTAATGATATATGTAGATGACACACATAAAGCCCTCACAAATGAAACCACGGTGCCCCGGGTAAGACACTGGGCCGTAAAGTTTAAAACATTGTCTGTTACAAATTCAAAACAAAAAGTCTCATTACTGGGTAATAAAAGAAATTGGGACGAAGTCCTTTGCCGTCCAATTGCTGAATCCACCATCGGCAGTCGGGTAGATCCAACTGTCAAACTCAGACTCTTAAACATCGTCTTCAATGGCATTCACTCCTGAATTGCTGATGAACAGGGGAGGTCTTCTGATCCGTGCACTCCGAACAGCCCTTTAAGCTTCTTTCTCAACAACAGCCCGGTCATCCTTTAGGGAAGCCATCTTCATTGGAGGATCTTCAACAACAGTTTCAGTTGATGCCAACGTCTGGGGAACCTCTTCAAAATGTTGGAACAGGGTCTCAATGAACTCCCAATCCATCTCTACATATCGGAAAGAGTTGAGGTGGCTCACCATGTACTCCTCTTCTCCTTGTACTGTCACAATTTTCCCTTTCACTGGGTACTTTAGCTTCTGGTGGAGCGTTGAGGTTACTGCCCCAACTTTGTGGATCCATGGACAACCCAGTAAACAAGAATAAGATGGTCGTATGTCCATCACATAGAATGTAGATGCAAAAACCTGAGAACTAACCTTAATCGGAATATCCACTTCTCCATGTACCATTATCTTGGACCCATCAAAAGCCCTGACTATAATGTTGCTTGGTTTCAGCTCCAACCCTTCACAGTATAACCAGTCTAGAGCTTTCTTAGGTAACACATTCAACGAAGATCCAGTATCTACCAATACGTGAGCAAGAGTAGTGCCCCTGCATTCAATGGAGACATGCAGGGCGTTATTGTGATTCTTCCCCTTAGCTGTCAAGTCGGCGTCAGAGAAACCCAACCCATTATCAGCAGTCAGACTAGCCACACAATATTTAAACTGGTCAGCGGATGTCTTTTACGGTACGTGTGTAGTCTTCACGAAGGAAATAAGAGCCTTGGCATGGGCTTCTGAGCATAGCAACAATGACAACATAGAGATTTTGGACAGGGTTTGCTCCAGCTGCTCGACTACATTGCAGTCGCTCTTTTTAATGATCTTCAAAATTTCTTCCATCTCTTGTCTAGAAGCTTCAATGGTAATCTTCTTCGGTGCCTCCGTCGGGGCAGGCTTACCGGTGATCTCTTTGCCCAGAGCGTCAGATGACTCGGCAATAGGGGTAAGAATTGGAACTTGAACAGGGACAGTAGCAGGTGTACTGACAGGCGTAATAACAACAGGCTTCTGGACAGTTGGTGCATAGATCTCAGGGGAGAAAATCCTTCTGCTGCAGGTGACTTTACTAGATCCAACAATATTGCTGATGTTAGTATCAGCATCCAAATCTTGTTTAACTCCGTGATAGTACACGTCAGCCTCTTAGTGCTAAGGGACAACTTTATTTGATGTATAGGGGATAGGCCCAGGAACAGTGATGACCAATGGTGCAACTCTTGGAACAGATGTAATTCTAACAGGCTTTCTCGAGGAAGCCTTGGAATAATTGTCGAAAATGGTGATTATAGAAACTTCTTCAGTAGGAACCAATGGAACAAAAGTCTTCTCAAACATAATTTATTTATTATCCATCAGGCGTTGGACACCTGACTTTAAAAGAAGGCAACTTGTAGGTAGGACGAAACACCTACGGCAACCTTCGTCACAACCCGAAAATAAACCGGCTAACAGAAGGTTTTTCTTCACAGTCATCAATGGAGTAGCAATGTCTTTCACAGAAACCACAAACGAGTCTTCATCTAAAGAATTTACTCCATGCTTGGGCATAGGAGCAGTCACAACATTAGGTCTCTCAGGTGCTTCGAACTCAATCTCCTTAGCATCAATCAGGTCCTGTACCTTGTTCTTCAAGACCCAGCAGTTATCCGTATCATGCCCCGGGCTATCAGAGTGAAAAGCACAGCGGGCATTCAGATCGTACATGGGTGATGTAGTGTTGGGAGTCTTCGGGGCCTCCTTCGGAATCACCAAGTTAGTTTTCAATAACTGCGGCAGAATTTGGGATAAAGTCATGTTGAGCTGAGTGAATTGTCTTCGAGGTCTCTCGGCCCTTGGCTGATTGTTGCATTGAGGAGCAATAGCAGGTCTTGATATAACCACCACATTAACTGCTTGGCGGTGTTCAGGTCTATTATGGCTTTTCGCACTGTAAACTGCGCTAGATTCCTTCTTAAAATGTTTCTTCTCGGTGCCTAATGAAGCACCCTTCTGTATTTTACCGGATTTGATATCGGCCTCAATTCTTTCCCCGGTCATAATCAGCTCTGTAAACCCGGACGAAGAACTTCCAATCAGATGGTTGAAATACGGACCAGACAAGGTCCCCAGAAACATATCCACTAGCTCCCTATCAGCCAAGGGTGGTTGCACTCTTCCAGTGAGGTCCCTCCACTTCTGAGCATAATCTTTGAAACCTTCGCCCACACCCATAGACATACCCTGAAGTTGGGTACGTGTGGGAGCGAGGTCGAGATTGTATTGGTACTGCTTGTAGAAAGCAGCAGCCAAATCTTCCCAATTATGGATACTAGCTCCTTCCAGCTGGTAAAACCATTCAAGCTGAGTCCCTTAGAGACTGTCTTGAAAGAAGTGGATCCAAAGGTTCTTGTCAGCGGTGTATGGCTGAATCTTCCTAACATACGAACGAAGGTGTGATTTCGGGCAGAAACCCCGTCGTATTTAGCAAAGATCGGTGCTTTCAACTTGTAGGGAATTACCACCCCAGATGATAGACCCAAATCACCAAAGTCCAGACCAGGCACTTTCTGAACTTCCATCGCGCTCAACTGTTCTTCCAGTTGTTTATATCTATCCTCAGCCGGAGGATACCGGTGTTCGTCAAAGTCAGACTCGTTGTCTGAAACCACAGGGCTAGGAGCCCTCATTTCTTCCTGATTATCTCCCCCTCTAAATGAGTGGGTCAAATCAACCTCTTCTCGCAAATCGTTTCTGAATCTGCGACCCATATTAAATAGGACCTTCTTCTTCTTCTTCTTCTTCTTCTTCTTCTTCTCTTTCAGGATAAGGGTCTTCAGATCTTGCTGACCCTTAGCCAAACTCATGAACAATTTCTGGAATTGGGCGTTTTGGGCTTGCAGGGCCTTGATTGCTTGTTCAATTGATGTTTCGGCAGACATGATGCTGAAATAAACAGCAAAGAGGATGAGAAAAACCTGTAAGGGTACCTGTTATGAGGTGCATGGGAATGATATGCGCATGATATGATTTCAAAGACTTTAGGGATTCAAATTTGTAAACAAGAAATGAAACACACTTTTATTAAATAAACTTTGAATTCAATTGTTCAACAAATGCCTTTAAGGCGTTACAAGAAAGAAAAACTGAAAAGAAAATAAAAACTAGAAATAATCAAAAGACAATCAGTGCTCCCATGGTCGTTTCTTGTCGGTGCGGACATAGTCGTTGAGGATCCGCTCGTTCTCCAGCTACCTTGTCAACTTCTGAATCTTCTGTTCTTGCTCATGATACTTTTCTCTGTAAGCATCCCGCTCTTCTCTCAACTGCATCCAAGATCTCTTTAATGCCCCAATGTCAGTAGGCATGTATGGATGGAGGATGGTAGGAGGAACCCCTTCTTCATCAGCAACCTCAGCAGTGATAGGCAAGACGACTTCGTACGACATTCCCAACTTTTGGGTACGGATTCGAACCCATTAGAGATATGGCTCCATTAGAAGAGAAGTCTTCGCACCTAACTCGTGCAGATCAGACCTGTGTACCCTATCCCAAGCTCTTATGAATCTGCGGCGTTGCTCGTCATTGTCCCCTTGGAAGTCAAAGACAATGCTCGACATCAGCAACTCATGAGGTCCTTCCCTCCTGGCTCGCCCAAACTGACGTAAGGCCAAGCACGGATTATAGGTGATTCCTCCATTGGTTCCTATCAGTGGAACATTGGGGTATTCCCCACAGCGATCAATAATGGCTACGTCTTCCATGCCCTTGATAGTCCAAATGATGTCATTATGAGAGAGAGACATAATCCTGTAGGCCCAACTCATGCCTTCCTTGTTTTTCAAAACTGATTTGGGGAGGTGAGAAATAAACCACCTCGCCAGCAATGGCGCACAACACATAAGGGTTCCCCGCTTCCGAGCAGTACGAGCATAAAGAGAGTGAAGAATGTCACCCAAGAGAGTAGGTACAGGATTACCGGACATAAAAATCTTCATTGCATTCACGTCGACAAAAGCATCTGAGTTAGGAAACAACACCAAACCATATATAAGAAGAGCCAAAATATCTTCAAATGCCTGGAAGTCTAGACTGTCCCAGAACTGATTAGCCTTACCAACCAAGAATTTAGTCAAGAAGCCCTTTGTTCCACTACGAGTTTCCCAATTAGACATTACCTCAGCCTTTGTCAGATGGAGGGCTGAAGCAATTTCTTCCGGCCTAAGGATCTTCTCCCAACCTGTGAACGGGGTCTGTTCCAAAATAGAGATACCAAGCAGATCAGAGAAATCTTCTAAGGTAGGGACCAACTGGTAGTCTTGAAAAGTAAAGCAATGGTACAGTGGATCAAAGAACTGGACTAAGACACTCATCATCTGCTCGTCCAATTTAGAAGTGACCAAACCCAGGAGGTGACCATGTCTTCTGATAAAGGAGGAAGTATCTGAAATCTTTGCAACCAATTCCTTAAGATGAGTGGGAATCTGGACAAAGTTGATCCGAATGGTGTTTCTACGCATGGGTGCCATGACCTATAAAACAGAACAAAGATGAATCCCTCATGTCTTTGAAATAGGTTAGTCCAATGCAAGATGCATGCAATGCCATGATGTCATGATGTCATGATAGAAAATACACCACAAGTATCCACAAATAGCAAACATGGTAAGGGCAAACAAGTCACACAGATAGCCCTTAGATTTCAGGCTGGCAAGGAGCTTAGGTACTACCCTCTTTCAGTTCAGTTGGTTCAAACCTGTCCTACAAATAGTAACCGGGTTCTAGAGGATCTCAATATCACTGACCACCCTCGATCGGTCATAATTCCAGTTTAGCAACATTTTCTTGCGGCCAGAATCATCGCAAAAGTTTGGTCTCAATGAGTGTAGCATACTGCTACTGTTCTATGGCCAAGTTGGTCAATTTAAAGGCTCTAAGGTCAGTTGGTGCTTAATGACCCCTTAGAAGACCCATATTCTCCTCGTTGCGCCACAAGGGATATCGGTACAATCTAAAGTGCCACACCAACATAGCTACTGCTTCAATCGTATCGGTCTACGCTGTACAGTTCCCTCACAGTTTATTGCTACTTACCTAAAGGGTATCCCCCAGATTCGGGTTAGGATCTATAGTAACTCTGATACAAACCCACAAAGATAAAGCATACAAGTCAAGCAATTGAAAACATTATGAACTAATCCTAAGGTACACCCCACTTATAAGCTTCCCCAGCAGAGTCGCCAGTTTGGTGATACGGTGGGAAGAACTGACTATTTTTTTGGAATGCTGGTTTGCGTTTGTTTTCGCAAAATGTCGCAGTAAGCAAGAGTCGCCACCGACTTTTATTTTATCCAACAAGGAAAGGAAAAAAGCACAGAAAAATTCCTTTTTTCGAGATATTTCTCGGGTTCGGGGGGTAGATTATAGAAAGGGAAGGTATTAGCACCCTTTCTATCCGGGGTTATCCACGGGCTCTTAGGTACTTGCTCAAATGTTTTCAAAATTGCTTTCTTTATGCTTATGGGTTTGAAAAAAGTTTTTATTTGAAACTTCGATTTAACTCTTGCTTCTGTCTTCAAGAGCGTATGAAGTGTTTTTGAAAACTTTATTCGAAAAGGAGTGTAAGTGTAAAAAGAGTTTTGTTTTTTGAAAGAGCAAGTATCTAAGAACCATCTACCTACTCGAAAAAGGAATCTTTCTATGCTAATTTCCTTTAGACAATGCTATCCCATTATGAATGAGTAGGTAGCACCGTCGTTGGAGTTTGAGGGTCAATTCGAATCAGGGACATGCGGTCACTAAAGAAATGTTAGGACGCCTTAGCGGTAACCCTAATGTCTTAGATCATTTGTTTGAGGCAACAATATCCGAGGCAACCATTTCGAGACGACTATGATCTTTTAGACAAGAGGGTGACCTCTAAAACTACCTATACTCAATGACCGCGTATGAAGGCAACCAAGTGGGGTGTACCCTAAGAGTGCGCATGTGCGAGTGTGTCGTTTTCAGTTTATTTTTATCTTTGTACATGTTAAGGGTGATCTAATTTGACTTTAAGATTAACATTTAGTCTTGTCATGCAAACCCTATTATCAAACATCTAGCAGTTATAATTTGCGGAATTAAAAGTGCGGAATTTAAATTACAAGGCGTCAGGTATTTACATCGCCAAAGACAAACCCTTTGAAAAATAAAATAAAGCGAATAAAAGTAATTAAATGTCCTATTTAACTATTACAATCCGGAAGCAGATACATTATTGGATAAAAATAAATAAAGCGCGCGGGAAATTAAATTGAGTGCGAATTTTAGGGTTTTGACCCTTTGTGAAAGAAAATTGCTTTTTTTGTTTTTTTCTTATTTGAGAAAAGAAATTAAACCTAAATTAATTACTAAATTAAATTAATAAATTAATTAAATGAAAAATAAATTATTTTTGGAGTTTTTGATTATTTAGGAAAGAAATTAAAAATGATTAAATTGGTGGTTAATATCTAATTAAATCTAATTAATTAAAATTATTTACAAAAATAAATTAAAGTTTTCTAATTAAAAACCTAGTTAATTAATAAATTTATTAAGAAAAATAAAAGTTAAAAATTTGATTAACATAAAAAATATTTTTTTGTGATTTTATTTAATAAAAAAGGAATTTTGTGATTGGTTAGAAATTAAATAAAATAAAATAAAGTAAATAAAATAACTAAAAAAAATATAAAGGGAATGAGGAATTGGGCCTGTTTGGAGGTGTAAGGAGCAATTTAAAGGCCCATCATCAGCTAGCCCGTTTGACCTTTGTGGACTTTCTGGGATCTAGTGCTCATGCGTTGACTAGCGCCTTGGTGGACCTCCAATCATGGACCATCAAATCTGGCCTTTGGCCATCTGGCGTCTGATGGATGAGGATGCATGGTGGATAGCAAGCTAACGCGCGCATGTGATTATCTGTAAACAAAAATCATTGAGAAATTGGGGGACCTGGGATTCGAACCCATGTCCTGAAGGATATTGCTCTAACACGCTTGCCAACACACTACATTGATCTGTTTGTTAATATAATACGCAATAATAATGATATAACAAAGCAAAGTCAATTGGTCAGAAAAAATAAAAACGCGCGCCATTTTTGAATGGCCCAATGAGCGAGTGACAACTCTTCGTCCCTGTCTTCCCACTACTATAATATTACCTGCGGATTTGAATCTGCAGCTAAAAGCGCAACTTATTCTTAAAATCGTCTTCAGGAAATAAAAATGACTTTCAAGGGCATGGTTGTGTTCGTCTCATTCTCTTGGATGCAACCATGCCCATCACATGGACCAATTTTACCTGAAATAAGAACCCCTAAAAACAGAAACAAAACCCTAGCTATGGCGTTTCATGGTTACAGTGCATATAAATCAAATTGATTATTGCCAATGGCTTGCAAATAATATGAGGGTCATGAATATGCAGTTATTTCATTCAAATGATGCCAGAATAGACCAAATCGAATTCAAGAACAGAGCTGTATTACGTGAGACTTACAGTGCGTTTGGACGTCTGAAAATGCTTGCTTTGGATCCAGGTAGCTTGTGTGAATGGTCAGGAAGCGATTGAGACCACTCTCGTGTCCTGAAACAACCTCTAACTTGGACTTTGATCTCTCACTTTTTTGTGAATTTTTGCACTTTTGTTCTGCCTCTTCCCACACTTGCCAACCCTGATTTCGTATGCTTTTGCTTCCTTATGTAATGTGCTTTGCATTAGGGTAAGAATCGTGGCCCAAATCTCTCCATATTAATGCACATGAATTTGATTTGATTCCACCATTAAAACTTTCCAAATTTGATTCATTTTAATCCTTTTGCACATGATTTGATTTGAGACAAATTTGATCGTGATGCTAGCTGTGAACAAAGCCTAAATCAATCAGAAAATCATGAGTTATTAATTCCTTGGATTTTGTATGATTTTATTTGATTAAAAATGAATAAAATCAATTAAAAATCAAATTAAATAATAAAAATTAAATATGGGCACATGGTTGGAGCCAAGGCACGTGGGAAATGATGCAAACTCAAATCAAGTGGAAAATAATGGGCCCATTTGGCAAAATTTGAAGTTTTGGGGATAGTTGACTTTTGGCAATTTTGCAAAAAAGTCCAACTTCAACAATGCATAACTTCTTCAATTTTGAACTTTTATAGGTGTTCTGGACTTTTTAGAAAGCTTGAGATGTCCTCTAACCAACCCTTTTGGTAGCATATCATTTTGATATTCCATGCTCAAGTTATAAGCTTTGGAAAAGAAGGTGTTTTTGTTGACTTTCAAAAATGACCTATAATGTACAAATTCATAACTTCTTTTGAGTGCACTTCTTGATCTTGGGGTATGAAGTAGGATTGTAGGGTACTGCATCCTCTTCAAAATGAGCTTTTTATGGGTCATTTCTCATAAAGTATGAGAAATTTATGCTTGGTCAAAGTTGAGTTGACTTTTCCTACAAAACCCTAATTTAGCAACTTTTGAGTCTTGATGAATTTTGAGCAATTCTTGATGAATCATGATCAACCCTTTATCAAATGATGAAATATCCTTCAAAAGATAATGTTGACAAAGAATCTTGAAGTTTTCTTGTTTGTAGGTCACAGTTGACTTTTGCCCTAGCACAGACGATTTTTGGACCCTTTGAGCAATTGACTGAGCAAACTTCCTCTGCAAGGCTTGAAATTTAACATGGATGATCTTGAGAACATATTAGGACATTGGGGAGAACTTGAGGTAATTTGGACTCAAGGTTCTTGATGCAATTCAAAACCCTAATTTGGGGTAGACTGCCTTAGGAGATAGCTTGTCTGACCAATTCTTGAGCTATCTTGAGCCACTTGGAGATTTTTCTTGCAATGTTTTGAGAAATATGGGAGGGAAAATTTTGGGGTACAACACTCCATATACTCTTTTGATTCAAAATTAATGAGCAAGATTGTGAAACTCAATTATTACTTGTCAATGCTTTTATTCCATGCAAATCTATCTTCAGTGAAAACTTTTAACAAAAACCTTGGGATCACTATATCAACATAAACTTGTGAGTCAAATTGAAGCTTATCTTGTGCAAACCATGTGATAGGAATTGAATATGATATGAACACAAATATAATAGACAATCCAATGGTTTGTCACTAAAATACATAGCCACTTTTGAGGCCATTGAATTGTAACGGGACACATAAATTAGAAGAAATAACCATATCAAAATGCCCTGCTACCTTGAATTAAATCTCTCCCTCTATGTTTGGAAATTGGAATTGCAATAAATCAAAGATGTATATTCAAATAATATTAATGTTGTGAAAAAAAGAAAGCGCGTTATCAACTAGGTCTCAGAAAGCACAAAAAGCATAACAACTCTGTCAATATTAGAAATCGTGTTGTAAAAAATGAAATCATGGTATTACCTTAAAATTTACGGATTGTGGAACTGGGGATTCCTGAGTAGTAGAATGGAGCAGCAGAACAACGATTACAGAATTGCGCAACAGAACACCTAATTGCAGAACAACCGATTGCGGATTTGTGATAGAACGAAGTGAAATCATTGTTAGGGTTTAAACGAATAATTTTAAGGTTCTATATCGATTAAGAAAAGAGATTGAAAACGAGAAGAAGGGAAAAATAGAAAGTTAAAAATGAAAGATTTTAATGGAAATTGAACGTTGGATAGGAATGTTTCAATATGAAAGGGATTTGAGTTCAACCTTAGTTTTTCTTTAAACACGAAGGAGTCCGGTTTTAGGTTTAGATTTTGTTTTTTTTAATTCATACTAAATAATATTATTATTATTATTATTACTATTAAAATTTGACTAAAAACAACAAAAAGAGGGGAGAGTGAAAATAATTGGTGGCAAAATTTTAAAAACAATTAAGTAAATAATGGGGGTTGAAACCAACATTATATTACAAATATTACGTCGTTTAATGAAACTGTAGTAATCAACCATAAATTGTGGCGGTTTTAATTAAAATTCACAATTAAACCGCCATAATTTACGCGATTTTTTTGTAGTGTACCATTAGGACAAAAAGCACATCAACACTTTACTCCCTGTTTTCATGCAAAAATTTTACAAAAATTGGAGTAAATGTACACAACCAGCCGAAACACACACTGCATACAAAAGAAATTAGAAACAAATATGCTTATTACTCCCCCTGTCACTTAGAACAACTTCTAGGAATAGAGAACTAATTTTCCTCCCCGAGTGAAAGAAGAAAATTTCCCCGAAGCACAAGAAAACCAACCCGAAAAATCACCAGACCAGAAATGAGGAAAACCCAAACGACCTACATAAACTATCCAAGTTCACACATATGATACTCATCTCCTTGGAACAACACACTTAAGTTATCCAAGTTCACACATAAATAGAATGTCAGAACATCTGGTTCGACATCTCTACACACTAGAAAACACAACAACTTCACACAAGCATGACAAACCCTTAAACAAGTGCAAGACCAACATACTTTGAAACTTTTACTCCTCCTGCAGATGACCTTTTGCATTCTCTCTTTTAAAAAATTATATGAGATACACCATTGACATGGATACCTTGGTTGCTAACTTAAAAAAAATTCTTTTCAATTCAGCCTAGTCTAAATTAGCATTCTTATCCCCCTTATCTTCCATCTCACCAAGCTTTATAGAATCATCCTTATGCTAGGATTTATTTCATTTTGAAACTTAGCTTAAAATGACTGATTCCTAAACAGAGAGATTACCTTTCTTGTATCGAAGTGTCTACAATTGGGAGCATTTCTGAAGCAATAGTTGTTATGTTAGAACATAGTTTGGTTCTACATTTTGTAATAGTTTTGATGATAACAAATACATGATATATACATAAAGAACAATATATGCTTTCTAATAATTTAATAAAATATGCAGAGAAGTTCTGATAAAGAAGCATAGAAGTTGCAAAACTAAATTACACTAAGAAGATCTGATAAGAATTTCTGTACAATTATTGAAATATCACGCTCAAAGAAGTTCTAATGCTAAAACTTTTAAAGCACCAAAGTTGCACGCTAAAACTCTGATGAAGAAAAACTCTGATGATCTAAAGTCTCAACGTTAATATTCTTATTTTGATCAGTTTTTAAAGAAGTAAGTTCTGACGTGTTACAATTCAATCATTGCAAATAAAAGAATAACAACTGGTACCAAAGAAGATCTATATTTTTTGAAAGTATCAATATTTTATCAAACTTCCAAAATCATCTTCTCATGTCTCATATGCTTCGCCTATATAAAGAAGTCTTGATGAGTGATCAAAAACACTTGCACATACAAATATATATTTTCACAAGCTCTCTCTTATCTATTCACCGTGCTTTAACCTTGTGTATAAATCACAGTTTTAATATAGTTTTTCTAAAAACACTATTGTACACATTTTGATTCATATTTTGTAATACCTTGAGAAACCAAGTTGTGGTTTAGTCTCAAGTAGACATTGACGATAGCCTTTATTATTGTGTAATCATAGTTTTGATTAGTGGATTAAGACCTCGTTTGAGAGAGGCGAAATCACCTTGGCAGATGGACTAAAGTAGTTTAATTTCAAACGAACCAGGATAACCAAATGTGTCATACTGTTTTAATTTTTGAAAACCCCAATTCAAACCCTATTTCTTGTGTTTTTCTATCCTTCAATTGATATCAGAGCATCTGGTTATGGGTGCTAACACTTAACCATGTCAGAAAAAGATCCTAGCAAGAAAAACACTATGGTGGGATCAAGTCGAACAACATCAATGATAGCTATGATGAGAAAGACAAAATCAGCGACAAACCTCCAATATTTGACGGTGAGAACTTCGATTACTAGAAAGGCAGAATCAAAAGTTTTTTCTTCTAGATCATGACGCTGATCTCTGGGATATGGTAACTGAAGGCTACATTCATCCAGTTGACTCAGGAGGTCAGAAGATCGACATAAATAAAATGATAGATCTACAAAAGAAAGAATTTAGAAATCATCACAAGGCCATAACAATCCTCTTAAGTGATATCTCGTACACCGAGTATGAGAAGATCATGAATAAATATTCAACTAAGAACATGTTTGACTCTCTGAGAATGACACATGAAGGTAACACACAAGTCAAAGAGACCAAAGCTCTTACACTCATTCAGAAGTATGAGGCCTTCAAACTGGAAGAAGATGAAACAATTTAGACCATTTTCTCAAGGTTTCAAATTCCGGCTGATGGGATAAAAGTTCTGAATAAAGGGTACTCAATAGTAGATCATGTAAAGAAAATCATCAGAAGCTTACCAAAGAAATGGAGACCCATGGTCACAACCTTAAAACTAGCCAAAGATCTGAACAAAATATCTCTTGAAGAACTTATCAGCTCTTTGAGAAGTCACGAGATAAAACTAGAAGAAGATGAGCTCCAAAAGAAAGGTAATTCTCTTGCTCTTAAATATAATTAAAAAATATGAAACTAAACCTTTTCAGGAAGAAGAAGAAAACTCTGGTGGATCCTCGTTAGAGGAAGACGAACTATATCTTCTCTTCAGAAAAGTCCATCAGCTATGGAAGCACAGACATAGGAAATTCAGAAACTCTAGAAGAATAGAAAATCACTCTGAATCATCCTCTGGATACAGAAAATCTAGCAACAAAAATGTTGTATGCTACAAATGCAAAGAGCCAGGTCACTATAAAAGCGACTTCCTAAATCTTTAGAAAGAAAATCCTAAGAAGAAGTTCTCAAAAGAAAAGAAGAAAAGTCTTATGGTAATGTGGGATGACTCATAATCTTCTGAAGCTGAAACAGAATCAAAAGATAAATTAGCCAATATAGCTTTAATGGACAACATATCAGAAGACACAGATACATCAGAATCAAAATCAGATTCAGAAGAGGTATTTTCAAAATTCTCTAGATCTTGATTAGAAGAAAGTCTGTCTGAAATTCTTGAAAGATATCAGCAACTTTGAGTCAAATACAAGAACCAGAAACGCGTTCTTGTATCTGAAAATGAAGAAACTAGGAAACAAAAAACTGAAAACTCTTGGTGAAGAGAAATTAATTCTAAACTTAAAAATGAATTACAAAAAGCTCTGAAAGAATCTGTTTCAGAAGTTTTAAATAGTTCTGATAACATCATAAAAAAATATGATCACAACTTTCAAAAATTTCTAGCTAGAAACATAGATAGAAGCAAGATGGCTTCAATGATCTATGGAGTTAGAAGAAACGGCATAAAAGGCATAGGATATGTGAAACCAAGAGGAGAGAAATCATATCAACCAAAGAAAGTTGATGATATGGTTATAAAACACACACCTTTTAAACTCACACTTTACATATGGACACACACATGATATAAAATATACTAGTGATTCTTACTCTACGAAATCAAAATTCAATCCAAAATTTGGAAACTCTAACAAACAAGGACCCAAAAAGATATGGTTACCTAAGGATAAAATCATCTACGTTGTAGATATCTTTAACAACAAAGTTGAAACACCAATCTTGGTACCTAGACTCTGGATGCTCTCAACACATGACGAGAAGAAAGCATATGTTCCGAATCCTGGAACTTAAATCTAGAGGATACGTAGGTTTCAGAGGCAATCATAAAGGAAATATTATTGGCTCTGAAACCATTGGTAATGGCACACTTCCCTCTATAACTAATGTTTTATTAGTAGATGGATTAATGTATAACTTGTTATCCATAAGTCAATTAAGTGATAACGGTTATGATATAATCTTTAATCAAAAGTCCTGTAAAGCAGTTAGTCAGAAAGATGAAACTACCCTTTTTAATGGTAAGAGAAAGAACAACATTTATAAAATAAAACTTTCTACAATAAAAAGTCAGAATGTAAAATGCCTTATGTCTGTTAACAATGAGCAATGGGTCTGGAACAGAATATTGGAGCATGTTAGTATGAGAAGAATATCTCAGATTAACAAACTCAATTTGGTCAGAGGACTTCCTAACTTAAGGTTCAGCTCAGATGCTCTGTGTGAAGCATGTCAAAAAGGAAAGTTTGCAAAACCGTCTTTCAAATTAAAAAAATGTTGTTTCTACCTCTAAACCATTAGAAATTCTGCATATAAATATGTTTGGACCAGTGAAAACTGCATCCATCACCGACAAGAATATTGGATTAGTGATCGTAGATGACTATAAAAGATGGATATGGGTAAAGTTCTTAAGACAGAAGGGTGAGTCACACTATGTGTTCTCTACTTTCTGTAACTAAGTTTAAAATGAAAAAGAGTTTAGAATTGTAAAAGTCATAAGTGATCATGATGGAGAATTCAAAAACAAATGTTTTGAAAAGTTTTTAATGAAAATGCCATTTCTCAGGATTTCTCTTGTCCTAGAACTCCTCAACAAAACAAAGTTGAAGAACAAAAGAATAGAACTTTACAAGAAATGGCCAGGACCATGATCAACGAGACTAGTATTGGTAAAAACATCTGGGTAGAATTAGTTAACACAGTGTGTTATATTCAAAAAAGAATCTCAATAAGACCTATTATGGAAAAGACTCCATATGAATTATGAAAGAACAGAAAGTCCAACATCTCTTATTTCCATCCATTTGGATGTACTTGTTTTATATTGAACACTAAAGAACATCCGAACAAGTAGGATTCTAAGGCACAAAGGTGTTTCATGTTAGGATAATTTAAACGCTCAAAAAGTTATAGAGTATATAACACAGAAACACGAATTGTGGAAGAATATATTAGTGTCAGATTTGATGATAAGATTGGCTCTCAAAAGTCAAAGCAGTGTGAATATTTTGCATATATAGAAGCTCAAATTACATGTACTGAAGACAGATCTTCAGAAAATAAAAGTTCAGAACTTTAGCCAAATATAGAAGAAGACATCACAAATATTACAGCAGCTTCTAAATAATCCATCCAAAAAAGACAATCCAGAAGAAGCTTAGCATATCCTGAATACATGATTCTGGGAAAGAAAGATGATCCAATCAGAACAAGATCTACATTCAGAAATACTGAAGAATCTCTAATGGGAGTAGTGTCTCTGATCGAACCGACTTCCATAGACGAAGCACTTCTAGAAAATGATTGGATACTTGTAATGCAGGAAGAACTGAATAATTTTACCAGGAACGATGTATGGGATCTAGTTCTTAAACAAAAATGATTCAACATCATTGGAACTAAATGGTTCTTCGAAAACAAGCTAAGTGAACAAGGAGAAGTTGTCAGAAACAAAGCATGATTGGTTGCACAAGCTTATAGTCAGCAAGAAGGGATGGACTATACAAAATCATTTGCTCCAGTCGCCAGGTTAGAATCTATCAGACTCTTAATTTCATTTGCTATAAATAACGACATCACTCTTTATCAGATGGATTCCAAAAATGCCTTTTTAAATTGTTACATTGATGGAGAAGTTTATATGCACCAACCCCCTGGTTTTGAAAATATAAAACATCTAGAAAATGTTTATAAACTTAAGAAATTGTTATATGGTTTGAAACAAGCTCCCAGAGATTGGTATGAAAGACTACGTAACTTTATCTTAGAAAATGATTTTACCAGAGGGAAGGTGGACACAAATCTATTATGTAAACCATTTAAAAATGATATTCTGGTTTGTCAAATTTACGTAGATGATATAATTTTTGGATCTACTAAAGTCTCCTTAGGGAAAGAATTTGATAAGACTATGCAGGAAGAATTTGAAATGAGCTTGATGGGTGAACTCAAGTTCTTTCTGGGAATCCAAATCAATCAAACTCAAGAAGGAATCTACATACATCAAAGCAAGTATGTTAGAGAACTTCTGAAGAAATTTGATATGTCAGAAAGTAAGCCATCCAAAACTCATATGCATCCTACATGCATTCTAGAAAAGAAAGAGATAAGTAAGAAAGCAGAACAAAAGCTCTATAGAGGTATGATTGGTTCTCTCTTATATTTAATAGCTTCAAGATCTGATATTCTATATAGGTTTGTCTTTGTGCAAAATTTCAATCAGATCCTAGAAAATCTGACTTAATAGCAGTTAAACGAATTTTCAAATATTTGAAAGGTACTACTAACCTTGGTCTTAGTTATAGAAAATCTAGAGAATATAAATTAGTAGAGTATTATGACGCTGACTTTGCTGGAGATAGAATAGAAAGAAAAAGTACTTCTGGAAGCTGCCAGTTTCTGGGAGATAACTTAATCTCATGGTCCAGCAAAATACAATCCACTATTGCACTATCAACTGTTGAGGCTTAATATATAGTTGCAGCTGGATGCAATACTCAGATGCTCTAGATGAAGAGTCAGCTTGAAGATTTTCATATTTATGAGAGTAACATTCTTATCCTCTGTGATAATACTTCTGCTATATGTCTTTCTAAAAATCCTATTTTACATTCTAAAGCTAAACATTCAGATATTAAACACCATTTCATTAGGGGATATATTTAGAAGGGAATTCTTTGTTTAAAATTTATAGACACAAACCATCAATGGACTGATGTTTTCACAAAACCCCTTGTTGAAGATAGATTTAATTTCATTCTGAAACACCTAAGTATGGAATTATGCCCAGAATAAAAGTGTAGTTTATGTATATTCAATCCTCAGAACTTTTTAATTTGTTTTTGTGAACATTTGATCAATAGTTCTTCAGAAGTGAAAAGGAAAATTGTATCAGAAACTATCCAGAAGACCTCAATGTTTTCCAAAAATGCTTCATTTTTAAGATAGAAGCTCACCATATCAACATTTGTCAACCCTAAACGCTATGATACTCTCTAAGACTGAACACGTGTTCAAAATCTGAAGGGATGAAACAATTGAGTTGATGCATTGAGGCGCGATTCACATCAGTAAATGTTCACAAAATCTTCACGCCATCCCCCTTTTTCAGAAATCATTATTGTTGTTAATCATTTTGTTTATTTTACTAATTGAAATTAAAATTCATGTTTTCTCCCCATTGGCTATTTATACGTCACTTTCTCACAAACACTTTCACTCACACTCACCCTATTCTCTCTCTATTTTCTCTTTTCCCTTTTATGTGCTCTCAAACATTAAGTCGGTGAACAATGGCTTCTTGTCAACAACAACAACAAAAATCTCAAGATTCTCAAATCAACATTCCTAGTTCATCATCTACTCTAAACAAAGAAATGCATATTGAACCTTCAAGAACTCTTCTCACCCCGGTTGATTCGCTTGGAAGTTCTCTGTGAAACTCATAGT
The DNA here is from genome assembly GCA_948472305.1 of Vicia faba. Taxonomy (NCBI): domain Eukaryota; kingdom Viridiplantae; phylum Streptophyta; class Magnoliopsida; order Fabales; family Fabaceae; genus Vicia; species Vicia faba. The sequence goes on from OX451741.1 coordinate 539,990,074, forward strand.
TGATTTTGAAAGCATGAAAGAAAACGAGTATGACCTTACGCCTGATGTTGAGTTTAAAGGGTGGACAAAATCTTTTGATTAATTAATTGGTCTAGTTTTTCCCGAACTGGTTAAAGAATTTCGGATTCATGTTACTGCATCAAATCATCAAGTAACTTAAGATCGACATCACCAAATATCTCATTGGTCACGACGGAAGCGGCATAAGATGTAGCGAAATGAAAAAAAAGGTTCTGATCTAACCATCGTATCAAAAGAAATCTTCTCCTCAGGACAACCCCCAAACAAGATCAAATATCTGAAGGACTATCTCAGAATTTTGTCTAGAATATATTTGGGGTGCATCAATCACAGAAAACCAACTAGTTCTCCTGAATACATCAATATTAATCAACAGTACTTGATGTACTTCATCACAACTAAAGCCAAAGTCCACCTCCCTCATATTACATTCAATCATCTAAAGACCAATGTTAAGGAAACAAGGGAAGAAGAAAGAACCAAAAGAGATTGGATTCTGTTGGGAAGGCTTATCTCAGATATTATGAGAAAGAATAAACTAATAGAACATCTGAGTGAGGCTCAACAAGCAAGTGTTCTGGAACCATATGCTGAGAAGCCTCTAAAAGCCAAGAACCTTAAGAAAATTAAGATTATAGAAACCATTTAGAAGGATCCCACACTTACTACAAAGGAAGTCATCACCACCAGAAGAGTCCCTCTGAAGAATTTTCCTCTCTTCACTCAAGCAGACTCATCTCCAGAAATTCTCCTAAGATATCTAGAAGCTTGCAAGAGTGATGGAACAATTCCAGATGTAAATATCCTTGATCTCATGAATCAACCTCTGGAAGTTGCTACCAGAAAGATAAGAAAAAGGAAAGCTGTTAGAGAAGGAACTTCTCAGAAAAGTCCCAAAGCTGCTAAAAAGAAAGGTAACCCCTCTTTTGTTTCTGTTATCAAATATATTTTCTTATCAACATTTTAAACCTCCTCATCTCCAAAACCTGCTAAAAATCCCCACCTCATACCATTGATTACTTTGACATAGAAATTGATACCTCAATACCTACTAATCATCCTATGATTAATCCAACTTCTACCCAATTTGTTCAAACTCATCTAGAATTTGCACAAGTTCCTTCTGATATTGATCAAATTGATCCATTTTTTGAAGCTCCTAAAATTGAAAACCAAATACTACCTCTGAACAAATGCCAGAAACCACATCAACCATTCCAGGCATCACCTGCTCACTCAACACCTACCAACCACCAAAAATATCCACCATAACATCACAAGACTTATCCCTTCCAGATATTCCATCTCCTTATAATTCAAAACCACCTAACTCTCCTATAATCCTTTCCAACTCTCCCACTCCAACTGACTACTTAAAGATCCTCTCAGAACCATAATTGATCTAGAAGCTTATGACAACCTTGTCACAACTTCTCAGAAATTAGCCATTCCAAAACCAACACCAAGACTATCTAAATCAAATCTTGGTAAATCTCTGCAGGTTTTTGAAACAGAAATACAAGAATGGGTTAACTCTTTGAAGCAAGCTTGCATGGATAATATTAACCCAGATGCTTCTGATTCTCTATGGACTCAGTTCAAAAAATGGTTTAATTATGAATCTCTGAAGATGAAGGAACTCAGTTATGAAATTTCTCAACTGAACTTTCGCAATCACCTGAAAATCTTCAAGGATCAAGTTCTATATCACTGGTTAAGGAAACTCCTTCTTCTTCTGGATAACACTTCTTAGGAAGCCTCACAGAAATCAGAATTTAACGAACCATCTCCTGAACCTCAACCTCTTCCTCTAGTCGTTTTTAAAGACAAAGGAAAGTCAGTTGAAGAATCTCCTGAGAAAGAATCTATTGCAGTAACTTCTGAGAATGTGGCTTCTTCTATTGAAACAACTTCCTTATCTCTTGCGTTGAAAACTATGGATGCGTTTAAGAAAGAGAGTGCAACTGTTAAGGAAAGGCTGGACAAACAAGATGAAACAACCAAATTAATTAAGGGGATACTAGGGAAGCAAGAAGAATCAAACAATCAAATCAAAAGTCTATTGGAAGCCTTGTTCACAAAACTTCCACCTCCTCCATAACCTTAGTTTTGATCTTTTTCTTGTTTCTTCTATGCTTATTTATTGTTTAAAAAAACTTATGTTCACCTGCTTCTATCTGTATTAATATTTGTTGAATGCATAATCCACTTTGTTCTCTTTTAGTGTTTTTATTGCTTTTTGATTTGTGACAAAAAGGGGGAGAACGTAAGATATTTTGAATATAACAGTGTCGAGACTTAGTCTCAAAATTTTTGAAAATCACAACCTATGTTTCACTTTTTAATGGTAAACAGGAAAAGTCTCTTGAAAGTAACTTATGTCAAATGGACTTATCAGAACTTCTATCACAAGCTCTGATCAAACATCTTCAGGGAAGTATCTTTTTTTTCTTTTTATCTAAATATTCAACTTAGGGGGAGACCCTAATTCTTTATGTTCGTACATGATGTATCAAAATATATAAGTTTTTGTTATCATCAAAAAGGGCGAGATTGTTAGAACATAGTTTGGTTCTACATTTTTGTAATAGCTTTGATGATAACAAATACATTATATATACATAAAGAACAAATATGCTCTATAATAATTTAATAAAATATGCAGAGAAGTTATGATAAATAAGCATAAAAGTTGGAGAACTAAATTATGCTAAGAAGAGTTAATAAGAATTTATGTACAACTATTGAAATATCATGCTCAAAGAAGTTCTAATGCTAAAACATTTGAAGCACCAAAGTTGAATGCTAAAACTCTGATGAAGCAAAACTCTGATGATCTAAAGTCTCAATGTTAATATTCTTATTTTGATCAGTTTTTAAAGAATCAAGTTCTGATGCATTACAATTCAATCATTGCAAATCAAAGAGTAACGACTAGTACCAGACAAGATCTATATTTTCGGAAAGTGCATTAACAACATTTTATCAACCTTCCAAAATCATCTTCTCATGTCTCATATGCTTCACCTATATAAAGGAGTCTTAATGAGTGATTAAAAACACTTGCGCATACAAAGAAATATTTTCACAAGATCTCTGTTATCTATTCATTGTGCTTTAACCTTGTGTATAAATCATATTTGAGATATATTTTTTCTAGAAACACTATTTTACGCACTTTGATTCATATTTTGTAATACCTTGAGAAATAAAGTCGTGGTTTAGTCTCAAGAAGACATCGACAATAGTCTTTGTGATTATGTAATCAAAGTTTTGATTAATGGATTAAGACCTCATTTGAGAGAGCAAAATTACCTTGGCGGGTGGAGTGGTGTAGTTTGAGTTCAAAGGAACCAGGATAACCAAACGTGTCATACTATTTTAATTTTTGAAAACCCAAATTCAAACCCCCTTTCTTGTGTTTTTCTATCCTTCAAGTTACTCTTATTATTGATGCACCATTCACCCCGAGAGAGAAAGGCACTCTCTTTTTCTTCCACTCTTCCTGAGAATTGACTACACAGTCTATGCTAACTGTAACAATAATTGATTGGACAACAAAGTTTGCACGCCTCCTATGCTGATTCCATACCAGAGAAATTTTCCAAAACACCCTTTAAGATTTCCTTATGAGAATACCTTTACATGTAGCAAGATGGATGACCAAAATACGACCAATACCAATGAGCTTTGTCAAGTCGCACTTACACACTATATTACACAGACTATACCCAACACGCCATAGTATACTGCCATAACATCTTCTTTGACATTGTATGAAGAATACTAAAGTGAAATAGTTTCCTTTAACATAAAACTTCCCCTTAGTAAAGACTAGGATACAAAGAAAACTTGGCTGATTTATGAGACAAGATTGCTTTCCAAGAATAGTCATCCCCTATTAATACCAACATCACCAGATTTGTCTTTGTAAATATAAAGGGTGCCCATATTTACTCTAACATACACTTGTCAAGGTATCTTTAAATTTTGAATACAGGATAGCATCAGACTTGAAAAATAGAGGAGATCCCTTTACAAACCAGTTTTTCTTATCATCCACTCCTCTGGATAAACCTCCGAAACTTTAGCTGACTTTAGAGATTTATGATTTAGTTCATGCAGCTATTCAGAGTCTTCTAACCTGGAGAATCAATTTCCTGAGATGATGTTCCAACCTTTGGTTCAACATCCCTTTCTTCCTTAATGACAATAATATCTCAGAGATATTAATTAAGTAGTTGGAACTCATAATGATCTTTGAAGACTTCTGTTGTACCCCAAAATTTGCCCTCCCATTTTTCACTCAAGATGCTATCCCAGGGTTTCTCAAACACTCAATTTGGCTCAAAAGTTGATCAAGCAGACTCTCTTCCTTGGCAACCAGTCAACAATTAGGGTTTTGCACTTCTCAAAGGAATTTGAGTCATCAAGGTTTCAAATAAATCACCATGTATCCTCAAAGTTTGTTTAAGTCAATTTTCAAACCTCACATTGCAAGTTTGCCCAATCCATGGCCCAGATAACTGCAAAGGCATTTGTGTGATTTTAAATTTTCTTAACCACAATTTTCTGAGGGTTGATGTTATTCTTGGGAGCATGTTCTGTTTGGATAAGGTGTAAAGTTTAAGGCTCTCATTTTAAATAATCATGATTGCGGATTCAATTAATCAATTGGGTTGGAGCTTTTAAACATTTATTTTGTTTAAGAGTGCAAAATACATGATTTATCCTATCATATTGTGTTTGCTTAAAATGCAATTTACCAAGCCAAGATGTTTTATTCAAAACATTCAATCAAGAATTGCAAAGTTAAACTAAAGCTTAAAGTTTTGAACAAAAAAATTCACTATTACTCAAGTTTTGTGTTTGTTACATTTTGTGGGTCATTCACAAAGTAAATCCCTGCTGCCACTCCTACCGACTCTCCCAGTGATACTCCTACTGTTATCCCTACTATAGAGACAAGGGGAAAAGGGGTCTTGAACGATCCTGTCCAAGCAAGAGAGCGTCCCGAGATCATCCTTGAAGCTTCAAGAAAGGAGATAGAAGAAATATTGAAGATAATCAAGAAAAGTGACTACAACATTGTAGAACAGTTGGGGCAAACCCCCTCGAATATATCATTGTTGTCCTTACTTTTGTGTTCTGAGGCCCACGCCAAAGCCTTGGTAAAGTTTCTTAAGACCGCCCACATGCCCCAAGAGACCTCCATCGACCAATTTGAAAATTGTGTGGCCAATCTAACTGCTGAAAACGGATTGGGCTTTTCCGACGCTGATTTAACTTCTAAGGGAAGGAAGCACAATGATGCCTTGCATATTTCCATTGAATGCAGGGGCACCACACTTTCCCATGTTCTGGTGGATATCGGCTCATCATTAAATGTCTTGCCCAAAAATGCTCTCGACCGACTGGACTGCGAGGGGTTCATCTTAAAACCTAGCAACATCATAGTAAGGGCCTTTGTTGGTTCCAAGAGGACAGTTCACGGAGAAGTTAGTATCCCCATAAAAATTAGAACTCATACTTTTGACTCAACTTTTTATGTGATGGACATCCTCCCTTCATACTCTTGTCTATTGGGTCAACCCTGGATCCATGGTGCCGGTGCTGTCACTTCTACCCTGCACCAAATGCTAAAATGCCCGATCAAAGGAAAGATTGTCATAGTTCACGGAGAGGAGGAGTACATGGTTACCCATCTAAACTCTTTCAGGTATGTTGAAATGGATGGTGAATTCATTGAGACTCCCTGTCAGAACTTTGAGGAGGTTCCAGCAACAGTCACGGAAACCAAGTCTACTCCTAAAGTCCCGAAGATTACCAGACCTCCACTGAAGATAGCCTCTTTGAAAGATGCTCGAGCAATTTTTGAAGAAGGCGGGTGTACCATTTGGGGTCAGCTTCCGGATATTCTCTACAAGTCCGACAAATTTGGTTTGGGGTTCACTACAGAGGCCCAAAGAGTTGTTCGACGTTCTCGCACCGGCGGACCACCTCTACGTATCAACAATCAGGGAGTCAACGCAGTAGAAGACAGTGATGGCAGCTGTGATATGGACGAATGAATTTTCCCAACCACCGACAGAGGGCTCAACAATTGGGAGGCCAAAGATTTCATTCCTATTACTTATATTCAAGAGTAACTGTCTTTTAATGTTTTCAGGCTTGTAATATTTAAATAATTCAGACTTTTAAAACCTTGTGTCTTACCCGGGGCACAACGGTCCATTTGTGAGGGTTGTCACTTCATTTTCATATGTCATTAATGAATCATGGACGTTTTTGCATCAAATTTTGTGTTCTTTGTTTTTCTTTCTTACATTTTATTTCTTTCAAAGGTATCTATGCTCTTACACACTCTCACATATTAAAATGCAGATCTACATACACTCAGGATCCCATGGGTAACGGTTCTGCTATGGCCAATTGTGACTTTGAAAATCTGATCTACCAAGCCGACGATGAAAGTGGGTAAGATTATGAGGTGCCAGGGGAGTTGGCCAGGTTGTTGCAACAGGAAGAAAGAACCATTCAGCCTCACGAAGAAACTGTTGAAACATTTAACTTGGGTACTGAGGAGGATAAAAAGTAGGTCAAGGTGGGTGCCAATTTGGAACCCAGTGTCAAGGAGCGTCTGATTCAGTTGCTGCACGATTATGTTAAAGTCTTTTCCTGGTCGTATGAAGACATCCCGGGACTTGATACAGACATTGTGGTACATCGTCTGCCTACAAGGGAAGATTGTCCTCCAGTAAAGCAAAAGGTTCTCCGCATGAGACCTGATATGTCAAAAAAGAATAAAGCAGAAGTCATGAAGCAATTCAATGCTGGATTCTTGGTTGTCACCTCTTATCCCCAATGGGTTTCCAATGTTGTTCCCGTGCCCAAGAAAGATGGTAAAGTGTAAATGTGTGTGGACTACAGAGATCTGAATAGGGCGAGCCCAAAGGATGACTTCCCGCTCCCCCACATTGACATTCTAGTTGACAATACGGCAAAACACAAAGTGTTTTCCTTCATGGACGGTTTCTCAGGCTACAACCAAATCAGAATGGCGCCTGAGGATATGGAGAAAACAACCTTTGTTACACAGTGGGGCACGTTCTGCTATAAGGCCATGCCATTCAGACTGAAGAATGCTGGGGCAACCTATCAACGCGCCATGGTAGATTTATTTCATGACATGATACATCATGAGATAGAGGTCTACGTAGATGATATGATAGCTAGATCTCAAACGGAAGAAGAATATATCAATCATTTACAGAAGCTGTTCGAGAGGCTGAAGAAGTACATGTTGAGGTTGAATCTAAACAGATGCATGTTCGGAGTACGGTCTGGTAAACTCATAGGCTTTGTCGTCAGCAACAAAGGTATCGAGGTTGATCCTGCCAAGGTTAAAGCAATACAAGATATGACTTCTCCTCGTACTGAGAAGGAAGTCAGAGGATTCTTGGGACGTTTAAACTACATCGCCAGGTTCATTTCTCACCTGACAGCTACTTGTGAGCCAATCTTCAAACTCTTGAAGAAAGCTCAAGTAGTCAAATGGAATGACGAATGCCAAGTTGCTTTTGAAAAAATAAAAGAATACTTACAAGAGCCTCCTGTGTTGTTTCCACCCATCAAGGGAAGGCCTTTAATCCTGTATTTAAATGTTTTAGAAAACTCAATGGGGTGTGTGTTGGGGAAACATGACGAGTCTGGCCGAAAAGAGCATGCTATTTATTACCTGAGCAAAAATTTTACCGACTGTGAAACAAGATATTCACTGCTCGAGAAAACTTGTTGCGCTCTGGCATGGGCTACTCGCCAGCTGAGACAATATATGCTGACCCATACTACCTTTTTGATATCTAAAATTGATCTGATAAAATAAATTTTCGAGAAGCCTGCTCTTTCTGGGAGAATAGCGAGATGGCAGATGATCCTGACAGAATATGATATACAATATACTGCCCAGAAGGCTATAAAAGGTAGTGTATTAGCTTATCACCTCGCTCACCAAGCTGTGGAAGACTATCAATCCATGAAGTTTGAATTCCCGGATGAAGACATCATGACATTAGATTACTATGAAGAAATCAGGCCATATGACAGACCTGAACAAGGATCCCGATGGACCTTGTTCTTTGATGGATCATCCAATGCACTTGGCAATGGTATCGGTGATGTACTCATATCTCTGGAAGGATGTCATACTCCCTTTACTTCCAGACTTTGCTTCAACTGTACAAACAACATGGCAGAATACGAAGCATGCATCTTCGGTCTCAAAGCTGCCATAGACTTAGGGATCAAATCCTTTGATGTATTTGGAGATTCAACTTTGGTAATCAGTCAGATCAAAGGGGAATGGGACACCAAACACCCCAACCTTATCCCTTACAAAGAACATGTCTTGACATTGCTACCGCATTTTGAGAAGATTTCCTTCGAGCATTTCTCGTGAGAAGAAAATCAGCTAGCAGACGCATTAGCTACAATGTTATCTATGTTTAAACTTAATTGGGATAACGTGGCTCCTCAAATCACCATTGAGCGGATGGATGAACCAGCCTACTGTCATGAGATCGGTACTGAAGGAGTAGTGGATCAACCTTGGTTCCATGAAGTTAAAAGGTATCTTGAGTCTCAGGAATATCTAGAAGGAGCTTCAGTGAATGACAAGAAGTTCCTAATAAGATTTTTGGCTAAATTCTTCCTTAGTAACGACATTTTGTACAAACGTAGTCATGACTCTGTATTACTTTGGTGCGTAGACAAGGTTGAAGCTGAAAGGATCATGGTTGAATTACACGAAGGAAATTTTGGTACCCATTCCAGCGGGCATACGATGGCAAAGAAAATCCTACGGGCAGGCTATTATTGGTCTACCATGGAGGCAGACTACTATCAACACTCTCGGACTTGCCATAAGTGTCAGATTTATGCTGATAAAGTGCATGTACCTTCGGTTCCTCTGAATATCTTGATGGATCCTTGGACCTTTGCTATGTGGGGAATCGATATGATTGGGGAAATCAAGCCAACGACCTCCAATGGACACCGCTTCATCTTAGTGGCCATTGACTATTTTACAAAGTGGGTTGAGGCAGCTTCCTTCACTTCCATTACTAAGAATGTGGTCGCCCGGTTCATCAAACAGAATCTCATCTGTCATTACGGTATCCCAGAGAGAATCCTCACTGATAATGGTACGAGTCTAAACAATACTATGATCACCGCCTTGTGCGAGTAATTCAAGATCCAGCATCATAATTCTTCCCCTTACCAGCCAAAGATGAATGGCGCTGTAGAAGCTACTAACAAAAACATTAAGAAGATCATACATAAAATGACAGTCACCTACAAATATTGGCATGAGATGCTACCGTTCACTCTCCACGGGTATCGTACCACAGCTCGCACATCAACTAGGGCAACACCCTATTCTCTAGTATATGGCATGGATGCTGTCTTACCTATCGAGATCCAGATCTCCTCTTTGAGGATCATGAAGGATGCTGGTTTGAACGAAGAAGATTGGATCCTGACTCGACTTGACTAGTTGAACTTGATTGATGAGAAGAGGCTTGCATCTATCTGTCATGGTCAGATGTACCAAAAACGCATGATCAAAGCATTTAACAAAAAGGTCAAACGTCAGGTATATTGGGTCAGTGACTTTGTAATCAAGCGTATCATTTTTCCACAAGGTGATCCCAGGGGCAAATGGACTCCTAATATGAAGGACCATTTATAATCAAAAGCATATTCTCTGGTGGAGAAATGATCTTAACCACTATGGATGGTGACGACCTCCCGCACCCTATAAATACGAACATAGTTAAAAGATACTACGCATGAACAAGGACCCGCTAGGTCGACTGACCTCGGAAATAATTAGGGTATCCTGGGAAACCAAAAGGTTCGGGCAAAAATTAGGGATAAAATATAAAAAAAATTTGTATGCCCGGCAAGTCGAAAACCCGAAAGGGCGGCTTGGGCAAAAAAGGGTATCCCGGTGGATCGAAAACCCGAAAGGGCGGTCCAGGAAAAAGTTAGGGATTTAAAGCGTATGACTATGTCCCGTTGGATCATCTTGCAGACAATCTTCAGCATTGACCAACCAACTCAAACGGTTCTAATCAATCCAATTAGCTTCACCGAGGCGACAAGTGGACAAGACATTCAGAGACACGAAGACTATAGCAGAATGGGAACCCCATGGGATTATTGCACATAGTTATCTTTTCTTTGCATCAATTTTCATTTTTTTTACGACGACATTCTCTTACTAGAATGCTCGTCTCATTCTACAAAAAAGACTTATTCAAGTTAATACAAAGATACCCCTTTTGGAAGTGCAAAACTATCTATCTTTCTTTATTTCTGTGTTTTGTCTACAAAAACGTCCAATGACTTATTTTTGAATATATGCATTTGAACGTTATTACTATTTACAAATGAATAGAAAACGGAAAGACAATTACTAATGGCTTTAAGAAATAGGATAATATCTATAGGCCATTCCATAAGATCCCCGCGGGTACCTTCTCCAGCAAGAGCGGAAGCAAATACATCCTACTACAGAATCCATAACATATCCCCAGTATGCAGCCTGTTGGTATCATGCTCTCTCATACCCCTGACAGAGCAAAACTTCCAACTACCGCTCCAGAGGTTCCCCAGTAAGTTGCCCAACTTCTCTGGTTTCCCCAGCAGGATTTCACGAAGTCCACAAGCAATGTCTGACATTTCCCTTCTACAACAGAGTTTATTTCTCTAATGATTGGAAACTCACTCATCAGTGCTTCAAAAGGGATTTATTTTCTCCGCTTCCAACAACACTACAGCACGAACAATCTTTAAGTCCATACATTTGCATTCATACATCATAACATTGACAACACAAGTACATACAGTGCAATCTCATTTATTTTGAGAAACAACATGATACCATGCATTGAATACATCATAGTATTGCATACAATTAACTCTTCGCCTTTTACAGGAAAGAATCTATTGACAGGAAATTGTTATCAACAAATTTCCGATAGACAAATATTTTCAACAAGTCAAATACAGATCAATTCCCGAGAAAAGACTGGTCGACCATCTACATAGCAAAATATTTCTTTCAAACTCCTGCTGGTTCAGATGAATCTCTCAACGGTTTATTCTGATTCATTTCCAGATTCTTACTGGTTCAGATAAATCTCTCAACGGTTTATTCTGATTCGTTTCCAGATTCCTGCTGGTTCAGATAAATCTCTCAATGATTTATTCTGATTCGTTTCCAGATTCCTGCTGGTTCAGATAAATCTCTCAATGGTTTATTCTGATTCGTTTCCAGATTCTTACTTGTTCAGATAAATCTCTCAACGGTTTATTCTGATTCATTTCCAGATTCTTACTGGTTCAGATAAATCTCTCAAACGGTTTATTCTGATTCGCTTCTAGATTCTTACTGGTTCAGATAAATCTCTCAACGGTTTATTCTGATTCTTTACCAGATTCTTACTGGTTCAGATAAATCTCTCAACGGTTTATTCTGATTCGTTTCCAGATTCTTACTAGTTCAGATAAATCTCTCAACTGTTTATTCTGATTCGTTTCCAGATTCTTACTAGTTCAGATAAATCTCTTAACGATTTATTCTGATTCATTTCCATATTCTTACTAGTTCAGATTCTTACTGGTTTAGTTTAAATTTCTCAAAAATTTATTCTGATTCTTCCCCACCGACAATTTTCTCTGGTTCAGATAAATTGCACCAAGATTCATTTTGATGCTTCCCAATCAAGATTAATCTAAGATATCTTTTGGTTTAGTATAAATCGCTCCAAAAGATGTTCTGATTCTTTCCAACGACATCCAAGAGTTCCACTAGCTCTAGTTTAAATCGACCAAAAGTTTATTCTGATTCGTTTTCTGTTAAAGTCAAGTTCAGAATTTTTGTCAACAATCACCTTTGGATGGAATCTATAAGCCTATCTCCGACAAATCTCCATCATTTCTCCAAAATGGCATCTATAATCCCATTCCCTACACAATTAACCAGCGCATCATCAAGTGCAAATTTCTGGGCACTCTAGTGTTCAATCATCTTCTACTTTCAAGCCGCGAACGACAAGCACGTCGATCTCACTTTTCAAGTTTAAGAAGATTGAATAGGGGCAGCTGTTGTACCCCAAAATTTACCCTCCCATTTTTCACTCAAGATGTTATCCCAGGGTTTCTCAAACACTCAATTTGGCTCAAAAGTTGATCAAGAAGATTCTCTTCCTAGACAACTAGTCAGCAATTAGGGTTTTGCACTTCTCAAAGGAATTTGAGTCATCAAGGTTTCAAATAAATCACCATGTCTCCTCAAAGTTTGTTTAAGTCAATTTTCAAACCTCACATTGCAAGTTTGCCCAATCCATGGCCCAGATAACTGCAAAGGCATTTGTGTGATTTTAAATTTTCTTAACCACAATTTTCTGAGGGTTGATGTTTTTTGGGAGCATGTTCTGTTTGGATAAGGTATAAAGTTTAAGGCTCTCATTTTAAATAATCATGATTGTGGATTCAATTAATCAATTGGGTTGGAGCTTTTAAACATTTATTTTGTTTAAGAGTGCAAAATACATGATTTATCCTATCATATTGTGTTTTCTTAAAATGCAAGTTACCAAGCCAAGATGTTTTATTCAAAACATTCAATCAAGAATTGCAAAGTTAAACTAAAGCTCAAAGTTTTGTACAACAAATTTCACTATTACTCAAGTTTTGTGTTCATTAAATTTTGTGGGTCATTCACAAAGTAAATTACAAATGGATTACAAGTGAAATACAAGTTAAATTTATAAGAAAAGAATTGCTTCTTCTTCAAGACTCTTTGCTTCATCTTCAAGAAATTCCTCATTGCTAGCTATGGTCTTCTCTTCATCTTGTCTTGCTTGTCGTTCATTTGTTTGTACATGTAACAAAAGAAAATAAAAAAAACATTAGCAAATAATTAATATTTAAAAGTCCAAGCAAAAATGATTTTCATCACTAGGGTTTGCTTTTAGGAATCAAAATTTTGTATGTTTTAATCACCATCCATTTGTCCCTATTTTTGCAAATCTCAAAACCTAGGTTTTGGTTCATAAAAAAAGGGAAAAAGAGAAAATATACAAACTCGACAGGAAAGGCAGCAAATACAAACAGTTTAAACTGCATCAAAAGCAACAGGCTGCAAACAGCAGCAGTCAAATGCACAAGTCAAACTATACAAATAGCCAAACTGCATCACAAAAAAACCAGTGTTATGCAAAACAATAACAGCAGGCCAGATGCAGCAGTCAAGCTGCCCAAATAGCAGACAACAAGCAAGTTGCCCAAGGCAGAAACAAACCTGCTGCAAACCAACAAGCAAATACAACAAAGGATACAACAGAACAAAACAAACAATATGCAAGCAACAGGTCAAAGGGTCAAAACACCAAATATTGCAAAACAAGTTAATTTGTTCAACTTGTTCACATATCATCACCTTCCTAAATCAAGCAAACCATTGAGAAAATATATCCAAAGCAAAAAGTGCTTTATTTCATAAAAAGAGGAAAGATATCACCTAGCCAGCAAATAATCTAAAGCCATGCCAAGACAAATCGGCTGCTATTGCTACAAAGGCATGTTATAAAAACAGTCCAAGAAGACTTGCTCTCAAAGCATCCTTATGCTTCCCATAACAGTCCAAGACCTGTCCAAATTCTGCATAAAAGCATGTCAAAATAAACCACAGCAAACCAGCCTGCATTACAGTCCAAAAACCTGCCCAAACTTGCACCAAAATGGAAACAATTCAAACTGCACTCAAAAGCCCAAAGCCAGAAAAACCGAAACTGTCAAAATTCACAAGTTTTTCCTCCTATTTTCACCCTAACCTGATAACAAGGATACCACTATTTTATAAAAGAGAAGAGAATTATTTGAAGAGAAAAAACCAAGATAACCAAGAGAACCAACAAAACCATCAAACATCAAAGAGCCAGAATCCAAAAGCCCCAGATATCAAAGTATCATAAAACCAAAATACACAGTGAATCAGTAACTCAAACAAACAGCAAAAAAGGCCAAATATTGTGTTCGTCAGTTTTCCCTTTTCAAAATCCATTCAAAATATACAAAGCTATACACAAATCTCAGAAATTGCAAAAACCCCAAAAAATCACAGCAAGCTACCAAGTGGACCAAACCCTAATCATCATCATCATTTTCTATTTTGTTCAAAAAACCTTCCAGAAAAAAATCTACGACCACAAGTTCAGAAGAAGAGAGAAAGCAATTTACAAGCACATGGTCAGAATAGTCTTACTGGAAAAGCTTTAGGAGGTTAGTAAGGTCACAGATCCGGAACTCACAGACGATCTCCTTCTTCTTTTTCCTGTACTTTCATTGATATATCGTTGCATGCATCGTTACCTTCATCGATCCCACCAAACTGAGAACTAGGGTTTCGGTTTCTCCCTTTTTAGATTTAGGGTTATTGAATGAGAATCTACAAAAATTGATCACAAATTAGTAATTAGGGAAAAGAGGCGACCAGAGTGATGTAAAAATTAGTGTTTGGAGACACGCCGCCGCCGTCACCGCCGTAAGGCGATTTCCAGCGCGGCCAAGTGGTCTTCTTCGGTGAAGGTTCATAATAAGAGAGAAGAGAGAGCAACTCATGAAGAGAGAGAAAAAGATATGAATTATGAGTGATGTGGTCCAAGTTAATTAGTTTTATTTTGTTTGATAATCATACCATGGCCCAATCCGGTGGTGACACTTGTCACCACCTCTTTAATCATCCTGAATAATCACCCACATGCACCCCTATGTTAATCATTCGTGTACCCTCATCATCCCTCCGTCTATTCATCTATCATAACCCTTTCAGCGCACCTTAGATGCACGCCCATGGTGCACCAACAGGGGGTGTTGCACCTGATCAGCCAGAGGCATTTGGGCCTTTTGATTTCCACACCCCCAGTTTTGGCTCTATTTGCAGGCCCATTTCTAGTTTTGCCTATATATTTTTTGTTGTTAATATTTTTTATTATTTGATTTTTATTTTATATTTCAACATACATTTAAAAATTTCAAATAGGTAGATATTTATTTTAATTAATTATTAACTTTAAAATAATTTTTGTTTGACATTATTAATTAAGTCCTTAATTAATTTTATCAAATGAAAAGAGTTTTAACTTAAATAATTACTTAATGGTTTGGACTTGTATTGTGTGATTTAAATATTTATTTCTTACTATCACCCCCATTCATTAATTTGTACCCCCCATTCTCGAAGCTCTGTAATAGCGTAGAATTTCAATTTCCGCATTTTATTGTTTTACTCATTAATGTATAGTAGTTAGGCATGTATGGAAAGATCAAAAAATCAATCGCTAGATAACCTAATTTCAAAGATAAAATTAACTTGAATCAAACACACTTTTTTCGCACGCGCACCTCTAGGGTAACCTCGCTCGTTGCCTCGGAAATACAGTCATGTCCCTCGAATATGGGACGCTTTAGAAATGACCCTTCGATAAAAAAAGATCGTATTCCCGCAATGACCCTCGATGTTGCCTTTGATAAAACGATCTCGTCCCTTACGAAAATTGCTAAAGCGTCACATAAGTTGCTTTCAATGACTATAAAATTGACCTGCGCCTGTCCCTTTACATCCAACGATGGGGATTCTTATCAAATCAATGGTAAGATAGCAACAGTAAAAGGAGGAAGAAAAGAACATTTGAGACCTTTCGAGTAGGTAGGTTCGCTCCTAATTGTTTGCTCACTCACGAAAAAAACATTTTCACACCAACACTTTCAAAACACAAGACTTTTTGTATACGTTCTTATAGAGACGAGAACCATTGCAAAATATCTTTTCAAAAACCACTTTCCAAAACACAATCCACAAACACACCTTTTAACTATCTTTCGAAACAAAACTTTGTACGCGTTCTTATATAAACGAGAACCATTACAAAGAGATTTTTCGAAACAACTTTCAAAACCCGCACCACAAGCACACTGTCAAACAAAAGCAAGTGATCTAAGCGAGTAACTAAGAGGCCATGGAAAACCATGGATGAAAAGGCTGCTAATACCTTCCCTTTTCATAATCTACCCACCGAACCCGAGAAATAATCTCGAAAGGTCTTTCCTGTGCTTTTTTACCTTTCCTTTTGGATAAAAGAAAAGTAGGAGGTGACTCTTGCTATCCGTACAAATGCGATCAAAATGCAAAAAATCAAGTCAGTTCTCCCACCGTATCACAACTTCAAAGATGTCTGACTCTTCCATGTTGTAGTCCACCCAGTTCCTTTTCAGAAAAACAATCAAGCATATAAACATGCTTCAATTCACCATTTGGAACCCAACTTCCTTTATAGAAGTTGATAAAGAACTTTTGATAACTTCAAATAGATGTGATCTTAATTTTTCAAAGTTAATAAAACAATTTTAACAACTATCATAAGGGCATACATCAGTTCAATCAAGACTCTTACCTTGCAAAAACCTAATGAGGTTCACAAGAGAAAGTTATAAATATTGCAGCAAACTGATGTTGCATCCTCTATTGTGACATCTTCACTTATACTTACTTGGACACCTTAACTATATTCTTCCCATTAGTGAAGTGATCAGTTATTCACAACAAGACCTTGATCACATAAATTAAAATATCTTATCATACAACATATAGACATGAGACTCCAAAACTATTCAATTCTTCAACACCTTCATCTATATCTTTGGCAACAACACTAAAAAGCATGGTTTGTAGAATGATACAAGCTACTTACCAGCAACTTCCTACTTTGATATATATATATATATATATATATATATATATATATATATATATATATATATATATATATATATATATATATATATATATATATATATATATATAAAAGAGCTTTTAAGAAAGCCATACTTTTACACTGAAGTGACAACCTTCAATGCAAGACTTGGCCTTGGCCTTTAGCTTGAGTATCCTGATGTTTTTTTATGAATTTGAGAAATTTTGATTTCACTTCACTAACTCAACCTGATTGTTGACTGATAAAGTTCTTCATTACATGTTAGAACATTGAAAGTAAGGCCTATCTCTTTAGTCAACTTCCCAATCTTGAAAAGACTCCTCCAAAAAATTTAACCATTGTTCAACACATTTTATACTCTGGAGATCTTAAAAACCACATCATCCTACACACAAAACATTCTCTTCCTTTTCAGCCAGTAGATGAGAAATGGATACTTACAGACTTCTTCGCTTTTGATACACAAAACTAAAAAGAAGCAGTTAGCTCTTCATCATCGGATACCACCCTTCTTAGGTCAAGATATGGGAATCCCCTTAAAATGATATTTGAACTAGATAATAAATTAAAAAACTTTCATATCTATTGAATTTCTACTAAAACTGATCATGATTTAATTATTGAGCATTATGCTGATGACAAAACAAATGATCTAAACATTTGGACTTGACCTATATCACAACATTACAAGATAATCATTCAACATAAACTAGATCACAAAGCTCTTCCTTTTATCTTAATCCCAACAGATGATGACTTTAACTTATACACAGGCTGACACCTTCAAGACAACTCTCTTGATAAGAGACATGATAATTTTCCAAACCAACTTATCTCTTAATACATCTTCTCCAAAGAGCTGAAAGCGGTTGATATAACCAGAGAATTCATGAGAAGTCATGAATCACTTTCATCATCTTTCTACTTCAAATAGACCAACCTATTATGGCTTCCAAGAATAATTCATTCTTTTACCAATAATACCGGAAGCACAAACTACGAACCACCAAAGTTCTTCCATCAGAGGCGTATGCATTAGAAGAACCATCATCCACAAAAAACCATCTTGTAGTTGTCACCTTAACAAAACCATCAATAGTTATGACCTCAAGACAACCATCAATAGTTGCCACATAAACATTACAACCATCAGTAGTTTCCTCATGACGTTGTCTTCTACATTTGGTTGAAAATCACATAATAACCCATCCTGTTATCACAAACATGTTTTGCCGAAATTTAGCTAATCACAAAACCATGGTACTATCAAGATGGAATGGTAGGGGTAGTGAAATGCGACCAAGAGTTAGTGAAAATATGTTACATAAAAAACCTAAAGACATGGAATAAGGTTCAATGCAGAGCCTGCCTGTTCATTTAACTCACATAAAGTTGACTACGTGGATCTAGTCCATCATAATAACTCTTTGTATGGCTGAATAACACCTATAGAGGAATTTAAAACCATTCACATATGACCTAAAGGGCATCAGACTACCCAGATAGGAACCACATTGTCAAAGGAAAGGGAAGTAAAGATTGTGTATCTTCTATAGGGAATATGGATCTATTTGCACGAGCATCACTTGATATGCTTGAAATAGATCAAAATACAATGTGTCATCATTTATCCATAAGATTGGGGTTTCAACCTTCCTTTAGAGAAAACACAAAGTAAGGAAAATTTAAGAGTGGCCATCGCACTAGAGGTGGTGAAATTAAAAAAGGCAGAGTCATATGAAAGAGATCAAATATCCAAGCAAACATCGGGATGGTGAAGAAGGCCTCTCGAAAATGGGGAATGTTCCTATATTTCACTGACCTAAACAAAGCATGTCCCAAATATTTGTATTTTCTACTAAGAATTGACAAGCTAATAGATGATTCCTCGGGGATCCAAATAATAAGTTTTATGGATGCATACTCAAGTTACAGTTAGATATGAATGTACCTTAATGACCTACCAAAAACAATGTTCATGATGAACCAAAAAAAATTCTAATATGAGACGGTTTCATTTGGATTGAAAAATGTTGGCTCCACATACCAGAGACTGATGGACATTGTCGTCAAGACTCCATAAGAAGGGTAACATAATGAAGAAATGAAAGAGACAGTGAATTAGTGATAACACAAAACATATATTTAAACTCAAGCAAGTCCTCGTTCGAGATTCAAGCCGAGAGGTTTTTAGGATTTAAGCTAACAAGTCAGTGAATTGAAGCATACCCAAGTAAGTGTTAGGCGATCATATACATGGGGAACTATCTTTGGTAAAAGAGGTCTAGAAAGTGAGTGGAAGAATTGCAGCGTTATTCCACTTCCTATCTTGTTCCAATGATAAATCCATCCACGTTTTTAGCAACATTTAAGAAATCAATGAGTTTATAATGGACAGAAGAATGTGAGAGATATTTCGAGGAATTAAAAAACTTATTAGAAACCCCGCCCATACTCATATGCCTCAATATCAAAATTCCTTTATTCCTTTACTTATTAGTTTCTTCCATCTCTATAATCCTAGTCTTAGTCTGGGAAGGTGATGGAGCAGAAAGGTTATCTACTTTGTCAGATAGGTCTTAAAAGAGGTACATCTATGTTATCAAAAAATAGATTTGCCACAACCACAAATAATACATTTCAAGACAAAGCTTTCACCTCAGGTAATAAAAATCCAAAGGTGAAATGATCTGAGACGCGTGATTTTATTTTTTTTAAAAATTAAATCTTATCCCTCAATTTCCTAGAAAATTGATAGAAAATGTAGCTTAGGGTTTGAGCTTTGATTCCTAGCACCTACAATTTTTTTCTTTATTTAGAATCAAAATGGCTCCCTTATTTTAGAAATCATCTTATTGTCACGGCGCAAAAAATAGCCAAGCGTGTCACATGCTCAAAATACAACAGAGTCTCCACTGAACTTTATTTATTCCAAAAGGAAGGAGAAAATATCGGTAAAACTCTCAAAAAGGAAAAATGGTCGTCGCAACTAAATTAGGGTTTGTGAGTCGGTTATGCAAGGATAAGGTATTAACACCCCTCATATATGTTAGAATCAACAATACCCATTAAATTAGTTAGGCGAAAGGATGTTAGCTTATGTTACTTGCGATCTTCTAGTTATTATGCGAGTTATTTACGATAAGAAAGAAAGGGAAAATTTTTAGGTTTTTTTTATTAATGTTCCTGACAAAATGTCGAATCTTGCTCCTAGTTATCTCTAGGTGCGATGGAGAATTCAAGGCTACAAAGTTATTAGTAGAAAATGTTTATTGGTTGGTCGATTTTAAAGAGATAGATACTCGATCACATTCAAATGAAAAAATGTTGCTTACTTCCCAAATTATGGGGAAATGAACATTTGCATCACATCAAGAGTGGATAACATAGTCTGAATTCTCAAAGATTTATGTCCTCATCACATTCGAACAAAAAATATTTACTACCCTCATGTGGTACGAACGAAACTTTGTTTACATCTTCTTGGAATGAATGAATCATCTTTCGTTTTATGAAAAAGGGTTTTAACATCGCATTAAGGCGAAAAAAATAGTTTGATGAGTTGAGATAGATTTTAGGCGGGAGATGAGTATTTCAAAGGCAAGATATACAACAAGTATCCAAAATATTTGGGAAAATAGGGCATACGCCTAACTAGTCATTTTCATCACTTTTAATGCAAAAAGTGTTTAGTGAGAATCGAATTAATGTCCATGGATGAAGGTGAGTATTAACATGACAGTCTATACTGTTAGATCCATGGTTTTATGCTTGGCAGAAATTTTACTTAAACATGGTTCTTAGATGATTTTGAGAAAGATGTCACAATATTTTGACCAACTGTCGTGACAGTTTTTGGTGTCATTAATATCATACAGATATTGAGCCAGATGTCTTGACATCTTAACCAATAGTACATTAGGTGCTTCTATTATTTTTCTTGACAAATTTGATTTAATTTTATGAGATCCTCTTGGATATATCTCACTAATTTTTGTATGTCAAGAAGATTTTATTAGAAACATTGCAAATTTGATTTGGTTTCATAAAAAGGATCTTTTAGACTTTTTAGGAAACTTTGAAAATTGGTTCTTATTTTTGTAGAAGATCTTGAAGTTGATTTAAAATTAGAAAATTGGATTTGATTGAAGAGTCCAAGACCATACTGTAAGAGTCTATATATAAGGACATACTAAACCTAAAATAAGCAAGTATTCACATAAATAAATATGGGTGCATAATATAAGGGTTTAGGATTTTGAGAGTACTTTGGGTGCTTTGTTTGTTTTTGTGTGTCACTCATGTGTCTTTTGATACATTGAGGTATACTGATTCTTCATTGTTACTTGCCCATCACTCACGAGCTTTTAAGCAAAGAGTTGATTGTATGTCAAGTTATTGTTCTCATTTATAATCTTTTAAGAAAAACTGAGTATTGTAATTGGAAGTGTGTTCTTCTATTTTTGTTATTATCACTAAGGTGACTGTGGGAAGTGATAAGGGGGTCTCATATCTAGAAGATTTCTAGGTATAAGTTGCACAAGGTAGTGATTAGGTGATAAGTTGTAAACTAGAGTTGTTTAGCTTTGAACTAATACTATCATAGTGGATTTCCTTCATGGTTTGGTTTCCCCCATAGTAGGTGATAGTACACTGAACTTGGTTGATAATTGACTGTGTTATTTTACTTCCTGTACTATAATTATGCATAATTTATTGTTTGGTAAAATTGTTTCGTCAACAGATGATGTTTTACCATCTATCTTGACAATGTGTTTTGGTGTTGGGACATCAGTCTTGACATCTGTGTTAAAGTGCCCAAATTTCAAATGATATTAGAGCAGACACCCTGTTCTATTTTTTGGTAAGCTCCAAGGAGAATAAGGAAGGAGGGTATAACAACAGACCACCTCTATTATATTGTTTAAATTATGTTTATTGGAAGGTTAGAATGATAGCCTTTCTAAAAACCATGGAAAACAAATCTTGGAAAGTTGTTTTGAAAGGATGGAATCATCCTATTGTGAAGGACAAAGATGAGAATGAGTCTTTAAAGCCAGAAGAAGATTGACCTAAAGAGGAAGATCAATTAGCTTTTGGAAATTCCAAAGCCTTGAATGCTCTATTCAATAGAATGGACAAGAATGTTTTCAGGTTAATAGATTCTTGTATTGTAGCTAAAGATGCTTGAGAAATCCTCAAGATAACTCATGAAGGCATATCCAAAGTGAAGATGTCAATACTTTAACTTATCACTACCATATTTGAGAAACTAAAGATGAATGATGATGAAAGCATTCAGGACTTCCACATGAATGTTCTTGAAATAACAAATGCATCTAGTGTCTTAGGAGAGAAGATGACAGAAGAAAAGCTTGTTAGAAAGATCCTCAGGTCTTTTCCTAAGAGATTTGACATGAAAGTAACAACTATTTAAGAAGTTCAAGACATGAGTATCATGAGAGTTAATGAACTTATTGGGTCACTTCAAACTTTTGCGTTGGCTAATAGTGATAAGTTTGAAAAGAAAAATAAGAGCATGACCTTTGTATCCAATATTGAAAAGGAAGAAAGACAGTGGGATTTGGATACTGGGAAAGGAATGTAAAATGCCATCGTTTTACTTGGAAGACAATTCAATCAAGTACTTAAGAAGATGGATAGAAGGGTAAGGCCTAATGTCAAGAACATCTCATCTGACATCAACAAGAACTATGAGGTTCAGAGAAAAACCAAAGCTAAAGAAAACCCAATCAAAGTAAAGGTGTTCAGTGTCATGAATGTGAAGGATTTAGGAACATTAGAGAAGAGTGTCCAACATACCACAAGGGGTTGTTTGTTTCCTGGTCTGAGGAGGATTCTGAAAAGGGAAAAGATCATGGAACTAGCAAGCATGAGAATGTATTTTCAGGAAGATGTAATGAGAGGGTTTCTTATGAAGAATTGACCGCTTCTTACAAGGAGCTATGTACGAGAAGTAAAGAAATGTACGAGAATGAAGAAAAGCAGAAGCTAAATATAGCTCAACTACAGGTTGAGAAGAAGAAACTTCTTACCAAGGTGTATGATCTTTAGAGTGAAGTATCTCTTATGACATCCAAGCTTGAAAACATGACCAAATCTATTATAATGTTAAACAATGGGACAAACATATTAGATGAAATACTTCAAGCTGGAAGAGGTGCTGGAAATTCAACATGAACTGGATTTGATAAACAAGATAAATCATCTGGGTAAAAAATTATTCATCCTTATAATGGGAATGACATCATGATGTTAGGAAATAATTTCCAACATCCTCTGAGACATCAGGGATCTTACAACAAATCTAAACTTCAGCCCAGGAGATGTCACCATTGTAGTAAATATGCTCACATAAGACCCTTATGATACAAATCATATGGTTATCCTAGACTTTATAATCATCCTAATAGTAATCAAGTTAATAAAGATAAATGGAAGTGGAGTTCTAAAAAGGAGACACTACTACGGAAAACCCATTTAACAATGGTTTGGAAAGGGTAGCATCACACGGGTCATACCGTCGTTGAGTAGGGTGTGGTTGTAAGTTTGTTATTTCTATCACAGTCTGGAAACCATTATTGAAGGGCGGGACGTGCGCCACTTATCACAACAATTATAATTATCCACCATTGTGATACTTACACATAGGTATTGGGTTCGAAACCCATCAACACAAATTATATAAATCATAAATTACATTTGATCACGGTTACAATATATAAACGTTGTGAAAAGTAGCTAGAGTTTATTATATAATATATAGATTGCTTGTTTCCCATACACCACACTAAAGACATACAAGCTTTCAAATTGATGAAGAAATCTACAATATGAAAATTAAGCTATTCTTGAAAACCAACTTAAACAAACCACTATTTTTTCTGATTGCATGTGTCTCATCTTGCATTTCATGCTCTTTTACATATATAATGTGGTTTATTGATATAACTCCTTCGAATTATTGTTATCTTCGATTATAGTTAAATTTTCATAACCAGAAGACATTGGATAATCTGGCTCATCATCATCACTTATCATTGTAATTTTTATAATCGTAAATTTTATGATCATTACTGTTGATGAAGAGGCAGACTATCTAATAAATTATAGTTAATGAAATGTAAGTATAATTGAAGACAACGATGCATCTGAGGATCTAGGTCATTATACCATAATTTATAGGTAAAAGAGCATGAAAAGAACGATGAGACACATGCAATTCAGAAACAATGATTGATATAAGTTGGTTTTAAAATACAAACAATCTACATATAATATAATAAACTCAAATAACCTCATACAACAGAACCAAATATTATGAATTTGTGAGCAATGAAAAATATATATTATAAGTTTCTAGGATGCACCTTTTATTCAAAATAATCATGGAAAAAGAATCAATATGAAGTTATCAACATGTGAACATAGTATGAAAATAATCTTGTTTGTGAAGCTATGAAGAAGAAATACGAGGTTGCTGAAGTTTCCATCATATCTTCAGGATTCTTGTACTTTTTTCCATAGCTACACAAACAATATGTCCCATAGACAAAGTAGTGAAGACGGGTCTGAAAAAATGAGAACAATCAACAAAAAACAACATGCAACAAACGAGATAATGGCGAAGATGGAAGAAGAAGAATACATTAACATATGAAGCACAATATTCCCGGATAATGGTGAAGAATAAGAGAAAAGATAGGTGCTAGGGTTTCACTATGAAGGAAACAATGCTACTGTCAATAAGTGAGAGTTAGCTCGCTTATATATAGGTAAAATTTTCATAACGGTTATCTACCAATTGTATTGATAAGTATTTATTTATTATAAATATATCACAACGGTGGAAAAAACCAACCATATCCATAACCCTTTAACTTTATTATTTAAAAAAATAAATATGAAAAGGCGTGCCTTTACTTTAAAGGAATAATATATATGAGGTAGCTGATGTTCAAACCCATGAAGACTTGATGGTATCACCACGGTTGGCTCCAAAATCATTGTTATACATAATTAATTTTTAATCAAAAAACTAAAATAATACGGTAGCACCTTTGTTTAAAGATGTCACCACGGTGTAGGGAAGAACAATGATGACCACGGCGTTGTTGTTTACGCGTTTTGTAGTAGTGAGAACATTTGTTTCGTTCCTCACTTTTATCTCAAAGAAGATGAGTACTTTAATAGTGCATGTTCAAGACATATGACATAAGTTAGAGCTAATGGCGATTTTCATATGTGGACATCTCAAGAAATCCCTAACACCTGCTTAATATTAAGTAAAAAAAAGTGATGAGTTTCAAGTTGAGTAGAAAATGCTGAAAGAATGCAATGTCGAACATGATGTTATGACATTGGACTGTGATCATTTGAGTGACACTAATATAGTAAAATATCCCACTCAACATGACAGGATAAATAATAGTGGTAGTCTCTATCATTCCATGAATGAATTGATTAGGGACAAAATTGTTGCAATTAAGGATCTTATCACAATGAAGCAACTTGCAATGGATAGAAATTGTATTGACAAGCTAAGAGGTGAAGTTGGAATTTATATTACTAAGAAATTATGGCTATTAGTAAAGTGGAGGCATGCAACGAATAATTTTTTCTACCTCCATTTAGTGGCTCACAAAAAATCAGAAACATCATTTCAAAGCTTCGATATTTCCAAATTTACATGTTATTTAAATCCTACCACCTACTGCACTATTCACAATCCTTACTTCTTCTATCCTTAGTTCATACATAATTTCACCTTTTTATATCTCAAAGATATTGTTCAAAATATCATTCTCAATATCTCTCTTTTCAATAATCAAGAAACGAACATGTCAAACAAAAGGGATATGACCACCTCTGCTCCATATTCCTCAAGTAATTCAGAGTTTAATGTCAATATTGACATTCGGGACATTATTCATAATATCAAGGAAAAGTTTGCAATGAAGAAAAGTCTTGCTAATATTCCAGATGTTCCTCTAGACATTGTGTCTTTTCATTCTATTGAGAATGTGGAAAAGAGGAAGTATGTGTACTAAAGACGTATTTCTCTTGGAAGAGAATTGGGAAAAGATGCCTTAGAATGTAAGGAGGTTATTAATCTCATTAATTAAGCTGGATTAATGAAAACTATTTCCAAGCTGGGTGACGGTTATGAGAGGTCGGTGAAGGATTTTATGGTAAACATAACTCAAGAGTGCAATGAAAAAAGAAGCAAGGAGTTTAAGAAAGTGTATCTAAGTGGAAAATGTGTGGAGTTCTCTCCAATTGTGATTGACAAGTTTTAGGAAGGAGTGAGGAAGAAAAACCTAAGGTTGAGGTGTCTGATAACACCATTTGTAGGGAAATAACTAGGAAGCAAGTAAAGGAGTGGCCTAGAAAAGGGAAGTAGTCTACTAGTTGTCTGAGTGTAAAGTATGCCATTCTTCACGAAATTGGAGCTGCTAACTAGGTGCCTACCAATCATACTTCCTCTATTGCTACTGGTCTAAGAAGGTTCATCTACATTGTTGGAACCAAAATTAACTATGATTTTGGAACCTATATCTTTGAACAAATCATGAAGCAAGGAACTTCTTATGCACTAAAAATGCCAATTGCTTTCCCAAGCTTATTTAGTGGAGTCATTTAGAGTCAACATCCAGGAATCTTGACTGATTTAGAAGATACAAGTAAGAGGGATTCTCCTCTTTCTTTTCACTATAATTTGTTTGAAGTAACACATGTCCTAAATATTGTCATGACATTTGGAAAAGAAAGTTCCATTCCCACCACCAAGGCTGGTATAATATAAGAGTTAAAAGCTACTTGTAAGGGATTGGATGAGACTATAAAAATCTGTGTTGCAAGGAAAATAAAATAGGAAAGGTTGATTAAAGCTCTATCTAGAGAAAATGTTCAAGGAAATCCTGGTGATGGTAGTCATGATGAACAAGAAGAGGAGACTGCTGGTGGGAGTAAGAATGATGAAGATGGAGAAAGTAGTGGAAAACAAGAAATAACTAGCAGCACTAGTTCTTGAAAAGTTGTGTTTCTTTTTGTTATTTGTAAGAGCTTATGACCCATAACATTTTGTGAACTATATGCTGATGCTTGTATTCCCCAAAAATGTGTGTTTCCATCTGAATGTTTATTTCCATTGTTATTTTGTGCTTCAATCTACTATTTATGCTTGTCTGCTTCTATAGCTTCCAATTTTTATGGTACATTTACTCTATTTTTGTCAACTTTTGGCTAAAAAGGGAGAGTAACGTGTTAATGTATTTTTTTGTCTTGATGTCATGTCACATGTCTTGACATGTTGACTAACATTATGATAGGACTACACTACTGCTAAGGGAAGAGTAGTCTATTATGGTTTCTTGATGTATTCAACTATTTAGGGGGAGTATGATTGTTTGTCATGCTTGTTGGTGCTTCTGCTGCTGCTATTGTTGATGGTGGTATGTGTGCATGATGTCTTACTAAATGTTCTGACATCTTTCCTAATGTGTTTATGGAGAACCATGGTTTACTCTAGATCTCTATGTTTCTTGTTAGGCTTATTTTTGTTCTTCTGCTGCATGTGCCTCTGATGTTTGAACTAGGATAGTTCATATTTGGTAATTTATATTTTCTGGTGATGTGGTTTTTCCCTTGAAGGGGAATATTTATTATGTGTGACAACAAGAGTAATGGACCTGTCTGAATTTTTTGAGTTTTGAGCTATGCTGGAATTGTTTTTGGGTTGTGTTGATATGATGCCAGACCACATGTCTTGACATCTGATATCTGAAGAATTCTAGATTTTTAAAGAGTTATGTGTGAGGATGGATCTCTATGTAACTACAATCTATCTCTTTTTTTTAATTTTTTCAATTTCGTACAAAGTTTACGTGCTTTTCATGTAGCTTGTAGTTTATGTTTGTTGTTTTATTCCCTTCTCCAAATTGATTGTGCTAAGATAGTTTTAGCCAAAATTTGCCAAAGGGGAAAGATTGTTAGATCCATGGTTTTACGATTGGCAGAAAATTTTCTAAGACATGGGTCGTAGCTGATGTTAGCAAGATGTCACAACAACTTGACCAACTATCATGGCAGGTTCTGCTGTCAAGAATATCAGAAAAATGTTAAACCAGATGTCTTGACATCTTATCCAACTGTACAACAAGTGTTGCTGTTATTTTGCTTGACAAATTTGATTTAATTTTGTGAGATCCTCTTAGATATATCTCAGTAATTTTCGTATGTCAAGAAGATTTTATTAGGAATAATGCAGATTTGATTTGGTTTCATAAAAAAGATCTTTGAGACTTTTTAGAAAAATTTGAAGAATGGTTCATATTTCTATAGAAGATCTTGTAGTTGATTTAAAATTAAGAGATTGGATTTGATTGAAGAGTCCAAGCCCATAATGCAAGAGTCTATATATAAGGACTTGCTAAACCTAAAATAAGCAAGTATTCACATAAAAAACTATGGGTGCATAATATAAGGGTTTAGGGTTTTGAGAGTACTTTAACTGCTTTGTTTGTTTTTGTGTGTAACCAATGTATATTTTGATACATTGAGGTAGACTGATATTTCATTGTTACTTGCCCATCACTCATGAGCTTTTAAGCAAAGAGTTTATTGTGTGTCAAGTTATTGTTCTAAATTAAAAGCTTTTAAGAAAAAATGAGTAATGTAATTGGAAGTGTGTTCTTCTATTTTTGTTATTGTTAATGAGGTGACTATCAGAAATGAGAGGGGGATCTCATATCTAGAATGTTTCTAGGTAGAAGTTGCATATGGTAGTGATTAGGTTATAAGTTGTAAACTATGGTTGTTCAGCTTTGAACTAATACTATCATAGTGAATTTCCTTCCTGACTTGGTTGCTCCCAGCGTAGGCGATGTTACACTGAACTGGGTTAACAATTGATTGTGTTATGTTACCTTTTGTACTTTAATATTGTATAATTTATTGTTTGATAAAAATTTTATGTCCGCAGATGATATCTTAACATTTATCTTGAAATTGTGTTTTAGTGTTGGGACATCAGTCTTGACATCTGTGTTAAAGTGCCATAATTTCATATACAACAAGAATCACAGGACTCAAAATAAAGGGACATACATATAATCATTCCTTCTTTACCACTTTGGGCTCGTGGCATTCGATTTCATTATACGAAAATATTTTGAAAAAAAACTTGGTGTCGACAAAGTGTATTATTTACAATGATGGAAAATTTGCTTAAATGTGTAATGAATTGGAAAAGCGACTTGATATTCATCAAGCATTTGAATATTATTAGGAAAGATTGGTTTTATCGCACATTTATTTTTTTTATCTTATTTACAAACAAAAGGTTCAATGATTGGGTTAAATAAGCATAGATAAAATATTTACATACACACAACCATTGACACAGAAACAAGTGGAACTCAATTAACTAAGCAAAATGAGTTGTCATGCTTATTTTTAAGAAAAGGTGAGATGATTCTTAAAGAAATATTTTCATTATTTATTTTCTTGATAAGAAATTAAATGGACACATTAAATCATACATCAAAATTATTTTACCTTATTAATTTTTTTTTTGTCTTTTTGAATTTTGAATAGAAAACTAAAA
Organism: Vicia faba; assembly: GCA_948472305.1. Classification (NCBI taxonomy): domain Eukaryota; kingdom Viridiplantae; phylum Streptophyta; class Magnoliopsida; order Fabales; family Fabaceae; genus Vicia; species Vicia faba. The sequence continues at coordinate 540,019,567 of OX451741.1, forward strand.
CAAAATAAAATTAAAAAAATAAATAAACCAATAAAAAAACAAGTAAAGGAAATTAGCCTTTGGGCAAGCAAGTGAAAAAAAATCCAAAAACCTAATTTTCTCTCATTTTTTAACAAAAACTTTCTCTCTTCACTCCCATCCTTCTCTCATTCTCTCTTCTCTCCAACCCTGCTCTGGCCGCCCTTAAACAATTGTAACCATCATACCCAGCCATCTTCTACCTTATTATGTCCTCAGTTTCATCTTGTTCATACGAACAAGATGAATATTCATCTTCCATACTCAAAATTAAACCCAATAAACCCTAGGCTATCCCAAACGTCAAAAATCCAAGCGTAAACTTTGCCTAAAATCTTACTCTTAACTTGAATTCCCCACTAGAAACAAAGAACATCAAACCAAACTAATAGATCAAACATTCTCAATTCTCCATAAACCCTAACAAAAACATACATTGAAACCCAAAATAGAAAATAAAATTCAACGCTAATCCTAATCTAATAACAATACACACATAAACCAACATCAAGCATCAAAACATACAATAATCAAGAAATAAGAACCCCATCCCTTTCAACCCATACCCCTTTTTCGTTATTGATTTATAGAGATTACATGGCTACATCGAAGGAAAACAAAAGATGGTAAAGTAAATCAAATACATCAACATATGCACAGTTACACAAAGGAAAAGCTAAAGGCCAACATCAGTGAAAAATAAATATCTTCGTCCAGCTTCAGGTATGCCTCACCCAGGTTCTATTTGCTCCTCTTCTTCTTGTTCTTATATGGTTTGTGTGTGTTATGGTAGCTTATCTTGATTTACTTGAGCTTCAATATTAAGCTCAGTAAATGTATGTGAGAACTCTAGGTGAGGTTGAGGGATAATTTCTATAAGGTGTCCATATGTTTTATGTGTATGATGATTGATGAGAGGGAGTGTGCTACTCATAGGAGGAATTATATAGATCAAGTACATGTGAGGGAGTGGGTATATTCCCTTACACATGTGAGAGTTGGTTAATTTTCAATGAGTTACCCATTAGGAGGGAAGCGAATTCCATGGCTTTCTAGCGGGAAAGTCAGGGGACTTTGAGCCAACCATGGTCATCTTTTTAATCATGTGTCCTAAATCATGCCATATTGTGCTCAATAAATGTACAACGTGCACATGTTTCAAGCATCCATTGCTTCTGAATTCCATCTTCCATTGGCCACCACCTTGCACCTCCTTCGATATTCCATCACTATCGCACCTTGCTCATTCCACAGGTCATCCCACCGACACTGATTTCCAATATTTTGATACTGATTGCTGATTTTTTTCACTAATATATTTTCTCCATTGTTAAACCAAGAACTTAGATTTTGTGGGGACCAAATGATTGATATCAGATAATTAGTTAGGGGAAGATTAGGAAACTTTGATGAGGTTTATTTGTAGTGAAATATACCTAGGTATTCTTGAAAAAAGGTGGTGGTCCAACACATTAGGTGACATCACCATTATGAAAACTTATGATGGTGTAAAACTAATTAGTTACTCTATTTTCATTTGTGCCTTATTTGTAATTATTTATTCATTGAGAAATGGTTGAAAACATGGCACTTGATTACATGGATGTTTGTTTTTGCATTAGCTCTGTGACCTTTGATTATTTCTGAACCAATGTATGTATCACATTGGTTCTCTTTAATGCTTAATGATCATTTTGAACGATTTGGCAGGTTGTGCACATGGTGATTGTGCATCAAGAAACATCTTCACATGAGCTTCAAGAGTGTATAACAATGGTAGGAAAACTGAAGCAATCAGAGTGACAAAGTTAATTCCTCTTGATCATGATTTTGTTGTGTGTGGATCAAGCTTGGCATAAGGAGAGGAGTTCTTTCTTGTCTTGTATCTCATTAGGATTAGGAACTTATTCATTTAGAATTCAATTAGTGTGAATGAACTTGTAACATTCTCCTTGTATTTTGCAATAACTTTTCGGAAACTTGTACATTGATCATGTTGTAATTTTTAGTGCATTTGGAAATTCAAGCATTTTTATGTTGTAAATAAATTGTGAACTTACATGAAAATAAAATCAATACAAGTGACGTATTCAATTTCAAATTAAGTCTGAAATTCCATTCAAATAAGTTTTGTGCAAAAATGTATATCCATGACTTGTTAGAAGTTCATATGTCCTACTATTTTTCTAATGAAGACAAGAAAAAGAAGGAAATCGAGTCATTTCACCAATGATTCCAATACTAGGTCAAAAGAAAATGATACTTGGTTCTCAAGCTACTCTCCATGTGAATTTTATGGCGACCATACTACTACGAAAAACATATATAATAACGGTTTCGAAACACATGTAATGATGGTAGCTCGTCTGTTGTTAGGTAGTGTGTGTTCGTTGTTATAAATTAGATAGCACACTACATACAAACACAATTGTATTAAACAACCATTGTTGTATGTCTTTTAATAAATAAATAAAAGCAATAGAACAACAACAACACAAGAAGACCAAGAAGAACATCAAAAATAAGTAGAAGAAGAAGAAGAAAAACAACAACAAGAAGAACAACAAGAACAACAACAACAACAATAATAACAAAAACAAGAAAAATAACAAAAAAAAAACAACAAAACAACGAATAATAGCAAGAACAAGAAAAACAACAATAACAAAAAAAGAACAACAAGTAGGTAGCGTGTGTTTGTATGTATGCTGGTTACCGCAACGGGCGTGTGACTGTTGTTATAAATTAGATAGCGTGCTACATACAACCATAATTGTATTAAACAATCGTTGTTGTATGTAGTTTAGTAAATAAATAAAAGTAGTAGAACAACAACAACAACAAAAACAAGAACACCAAGAACAACAACAAGAACCACAAAAACAAGAAGAAGAAGAAGAAGAAGAACAACAACAACAACAACAACAACAACAATAACAACAAGAACAATAACAACAATAATAACAAAAACAAGAAAAGACATAAAAAAAACAACAATAATAACAACAAGAACAACAACAATAATAACAAAAAAAGAACAAAAAAGACAACAAAAACAAACATTATTAACTTGAATCTATACTTTCCTTGTCTCATTCATGTTAAAGAAGAGATGATGGAGTTTTGAAATTTCTTAATGAAAGAAATGATATTTTTGAGTTTCTTTATGGTAGAAATGATATTTTTAGCTTGATTTACTAGAGAAATAGAGTGTCGTAAATGAAAGATAATGTTTAGAGGTAGAAGATGAAGTTCGTTTAAGTTGGAAGTTTGTCTAAGTTTAATGTTTCACGTGGATCACTAATGGTAGTGTCTCGAGCATTGATAATCACTAAATGGACAACCAAGATTTGTTTAAGGACAATGAAAACAAAACTGTAGGTGCTAGGATTCGAACCTATGATCCTGAGTGGCTTTTCACCATATTTGAAACTTTCAACTCTAGTAGTAAAGTGGATAGCACGCTACATACAAAAATGGATGTATTAAACAACCATTGTTGTATGTCTTATAATAAAACATAAAAAATGCAGTAGTAGAACAATAACAACAATAACAAGATTTAAACTCATGACCATGCATAACTTATTAACACGGTTGGAACTTCCAAACATGGTGAAAAGTGGCTTAGAATTTAAAATATAAAAAAAAACGCACAAAAACGAGATATTACCACGGTTAACAAGGAGACTGTTGTAATATTGTTTTACAAAATTTATTTTTCGTAGTAGTACCGTGATGAAATCCTAAGATCCTCACTAGAAATATCAAAATGTGAATAAAAATAAAAAATGAAACCTTAAGAACACATATTGACTTTGTTTAATTTTCCAAACAAAATCCTATTATGCAAGTAACCATGCCTCAAAGACCTGACAAAATCCATAGTTTATGAATGAATGATATCTAAGGGTGCAAAGGATCAAATTAATGGTTGACTTTCTCCTATTTGAACCTAATCCTTGACTTTTGACTGATGAATGCATACGAGAACAAATGACCGGATGAAATAGTCATCATATGCACGTGAATTTGAATGTAATTGGAAAATGAAACTTAGGGGGAAATTTTAGGGTATGACACTTATCCCTCAGTTTTTAGGAAAACAGACACGTAATTTTGATTAATATTTTATTTAATTAAATTGAACCACGACTTTACCTCGGTTGTGTTCCCTCAATTTTTCTAAAAGTATGGATGTAAACTCTAAACAATATTTTATTTAGTCATCAGAATGTTAAGTCTCATTCACTCTCCATTATGTCTCATAAACTTTTTGCGCCATGGCGAATGAAAGAAAAACCATTCTCCTCCACCTAACAAATTGAAAGACCATTCTTCATCTTCTCCAATGAGGAAGGAAGCTCAAACCTCAAACCAATGTTTTTATTTGACTTTCTCATCATGTTTCCGGTATATAAAACTTTCTCCATGATTGTATCAGTAATGTTGTTGTTTATGTTGAAATTGTTGTTGTTGTCATTGTTGTTGTCGTTGTTATTGTTATCGTGGTCGTTATTGTTGTTGTTGTTTTGTTGTTATCTTTATGATTTTTGAGACTTAGGTATAATGTAGTGTTGTTTTTCAAGTATTTGTACTCGTTGCTATTGTTGTTTATTTTTATTGTTATTTTATGGAGATGAAATGTTCATTTTTGTTGGTTGTGTATGAATTTTATTTTATTTTCAAAAGTTATATGTGATTATGGATTGTAGTTATATGAAAGCCAATATATTAAGTAAAGAATACCAGGATGGAGTGATTCAATTTCTTGAATTCAGGATAAAAAAAACATCCTAACAATAATGGAATTTTTTGGTGTTCTTATAAGAAATTCCAAAATACGCAAAAATATCTAAGGGATGTGTTATATTCAATCATTTAGGTTTTGATGAAATTATTCAAAATTACACAAAATGGGTATTGCATGTTGAAGTGAAAAAAAAGACATGTATCACTAATAAGCAGTGAAATGCATCATGTTTCTTGTTTGTTTCCTTTCTGTTTCATGCATGTTTTCATTTTTTAGTCTATTTTATGCACTTTTGTCTTCCTTTTGTGTTTTCAGGTAATAAGATTCCCATATAGAAAATCGAAATGAAAAAGGCCTAAGATCGCATAAATTAGAGACTTTCCATGCATTTTTCCGAGGACAACACAGCCTGGTTGTGTCCCATGACACATGTCATGTTACCTCCTTGAAGCCCCCTCCATACAAGAAGCTAGGGGATGACACAGCCAGCTCGTGTTGCCTGACACAACCCATGTCAACTCTCATACAGTTACGAGCTTTGGATTATTAAGCAGTTTTATGTTCTTTTGGCTTATGTAACCTCCCAACCTTTAGTGTTCTATGATTAGTATCCATTAACTATGAAATTAGTGCAAATAATTAGTGGTTTAGGCCTTGGATTATTATAAATAGGGGCCTAAGGATCCATTTATTCCATCACTTTTACTACTATCATTCTAAAACACTTGCTATTTCTCTAGTCCTTAGTTTATGCTTGTTGTTATTTCCTTTGTAATTTCAGAATTTGTGGCACTTTAATATTGCTTTTATATTCATCTTGTTATCACTTTATTTGCTTTGCCATTTAATTTATTTGCTGACTTACAATGTCTTTACTTTTTATCATTGTTGTTTATCTCACCATGTGTGAGTAATCCCTGAAGGACTAGGGATTGTGAGAGCTATGCTCTTGATAGAACCCCAATGAATTCCCTGTTTAAACTACGAGAAGAAAAAACAATTTGTTTTTATTTTAGAATCCAAATGACATTTTAGATGTCTATGTCGGTTGCATCAGAAAAGGCAACACATATGTAGATCATGTATCAAAAGATAATGATTTAATATCTCAAAGCGGATTGATAAATAATAAATTAGTGAGGCACCCACCTTGACAAGGCGACTCGCTTTATATTGAGAAAGTCATTAGTTTTTCTTAAATCAACGTCTAGATTGTGCATTCCATGAAAATGGGTGACACACATTTGCGTCTACTTTTCTATAAAATTGCTAAAAAAATATTCTCGTAATCTTGGAAATTCATTTGTGTGAATCTAGAATAGCGATCACAATCCCATGTCCTTATTTTTATTATTAGTTAAAACTCTACTTTTAAAACTTCAATCACTCAAACTCTTTCCGATCATTTTAGCTAAATAAAGTTAAGGTAAAAAGTGGTAATCAATCACATATCTCCCAGTGGGTTTGATCTTTTACTACTTGACACAATTGTGCACTCGCGATTCACACATGATTAGTCCCATAGAGTTGAGGTTGATGAATCTTTGAATGATACTCTATAAGATGTGATTCACTACTACAAAATACAACTATGGTAACACTATATTACGACGGCCATTTATCAACCGTAGCCATATCTCAATTTTTATGCGCATGTTTTTTTATTAAGAAACTTCATCACGGTTCTTTTAAAGAACCATTATCATATAATATGTCTAACAAGCTTCGATTCCACCATCAACATTTTTCCATTTTTTCAGTAAAAATAAGTGAGTGTCCCTTAATAATTATTTTTATTTAAAAATTGAAACTATATCAACTACGGTTGTTTTAATCAACCGTGGTTATATGTTCCATATTTCACTATGATTGAAGCCGAGAATCATTGTAAGATTCTTTCCCACAAAATTAAAACATAACATGTACTTTATTTTGTTCATAACATATAAGGGTGCCCTACCGAATGAGACGAGAGCTATAGCAAAATCTTCACCATCTTCATTCATTTCTAGAAACTAAATAATTTTTGGAAGAGAATTCTTCACCATCTTCATTCATTTCTGGAAGCTAAATCATTTATGGAAACCAAATCATTTATGGAAGCGAAATCTTCACCATCCTCTTCAAATATCATTTTTATACATTACCATTCTATCTCTCTCTCTAACGCTTATGAATGTTTAGGTTCTTCACTAGGGTTACTTGTTTCTTTTTTTAAACTCATAAATGATGCTTTTGTTTACTTGATATTTCATGAATCAATGGCTTATTTTTACGCTCTTCAAAATTGCCATGTGTATTGTTCATGTTTTATACAGGTTTTATGAATATGCTTTAGGTTTTGGTGTTGGATATGCATATGAATATAATCATATTAGGATGTTGTGTGTGTAACATTAGTGTGTCATTGACATTATCCTTTGATATAATTCTCAAAATTTGTTATGTATTGTATTTGGATGAAAGCTGATAGATTAGGTCCAGTGTATGAGAAAGGAGTTCTCGAATTCCTTGAATTCGCCGAAAAACTCATGCCAACAATAATGGTGTCTTTTATCGTCCTTGTGTTATTTTCAGAATGATGACTTCTCGGCAAGTGTACCGATAATGTTGAAGTAACAAAAAGTTCATATCCATATGGACTATCATTTTACAAGACAGTTATCGTGCAATGTTTAGAAAATACTAAATGGGGGTGGGGAGGGATCTAGTTTTAATACAAAAAATAGTAAAGAGTTTTTCTGGAAATAATATGAAAGCGATTAGGTTTTGTATTGAATCCCCTATTTCTTTCCTGTTGATGTTAAATTTACTACATGAATGATATCATTGATATAATTCCATGATGAATTAAAAAAACCACTATACCTAGTCTCTCGGTGTATATGTCACTAATATATACTCGGAGTTTCCTATCCCTAGTCCACTAGTGTAAGCAAGATTAGGAAATGCAGTAATATGTTAATTCATAAGCCACTACTCGAGGTCTTCTATTCCAATTTAACTGGCGTATTTTCAAGTTGACCTATTTTGAATTCTTTTTCTCTGCAGAGCCATCTATACAAAATTGAACACAACCTAACATTTGCAAGAAAATATGCCAATATTTATGAGTGAGATAAGAATTTTCGTAAGTAATTTGAGTGTGGAGAAGGGATAAAAGAAACTAGGAATGCTACAGCCTTTTTATAGGCAATAAAATGGTCAATTATGTATGTATCGTGCCTCGTCGCGCACACAATGGCAACATTACACTGCCCCCAATATATCTTTTCCTGCCAGATAAAATAAAGTAGCATTATGCATAATAGTCTGCATCGTGTGCGTGATGTAAGGATATCACATGCACGATGTCAACATGATTATTCTAGAATATTTCCCCCTTTTTTCTTCCTTTCTCATCTCTCTTTTCTAAGTTATTTCTTTCTTCTTCTTCCTCCTCTTTTTCATCCTTTGACATACTTATAACAAAGAGCATGGTTAATGTAAATAACATGAAATTAAAATTTTTGAAATTAAAAATTTTGAAATTAAATTACTGATGGGTTGCTTCCCATCCAGTGCTTCTTTACTGTCATTATCTTGACACATAATGCTTAATGTATATCCTCCACAAGGGATTCTCTTACAATGTATATAAGTCCTTTGGTAACTTTCTCAACTTGCTTCTTTTCTTCACTTTCAACTTGGTAACATGTTTCCAAGTCATTGACAAAATTCGTCCATTAACACGCATTAAAAATGACCGGCTTAATGTTAAACTGTAACATGAGCTCTTCTGATTCAATATCAATCAGGGGCTTACCAGTTTCCAAGAATGTCCTTCCTAGAATTAAAGAGTTCTTGGTGTCTCCATTCATATCCACCACTACAATATCTGCAGTTAAACCTAGATCATCAACAAATACAAAAGCATCTTACAATATTCTAGACGGATACGTAACAGAAATATCGGATAAGGTGAGAGTCATATTAGTTAGTTTTGGCTCCCCCAAATTTAATTCCTTGGCCATTTTCAGAGACATCAGATTGATGCTCGATCCCAAATCACATAATGCATATGGGAATTTAAATTCTCCAATATTGCAAGGAATAATAAACTTACCTAGATCCTTCTATTTAGATGGAATGTTTTTGTGCAATATATGATTTCACTTATCTGTTGCGTCCACCTGTTCATCTTCCTTTTTCTTTTCTTATCACCTGGGATTTCCAACAAAAATCTAGCATATTTAGGCATTAGTTTTAAAAATTCATTAAAGGGAATACATATTTTAAGCTTAACAACCATTTCTTTGAATTTTTGATATAGCCCAGCTTCGTATTCCATATCTGGTTTCTTTTTCAGGATAAGATATGGTGGTTTGATATAGTAGGGAAACTCAGGACTCAGATAATTTAAAATATGTTTCTGAGTCCTCCTTAAGGGCGAGTTTTTTCCAACCAGCTGATCAATGGTGAGTCCTTTTTCATATGAATCTGTTTCATCTTCACTCACTTCCTTTTCAGTCTTAATTCCTACTTTGTCCACTATTTTGGCACTCTCCACCTCAACGCTCCTACCCAACCCAGACTCCAAAACCTTACAAGTTTCATTCTTGGTATTATCCACATTCTTTCCAATGAATCCCCCACTAGAACTAATAATGCAACCACTTGGCGGGAAAGTTGACCAATTTGCATCTCTAATTTTTTTATGGATGCAACATGGTTCTTACTCATGGTTTCATGATGTTTGCTTACCTTTTCAAAGCTAATTTAATTTGCTTGAATGGACTTTTGTAATGTCTCTTCTAGAGGATGAGCTGGAGCTTGTTGAGCATTCTGGTTTGTGGGTGGTGTTTCATTATTGCTCCATTTGAAATTTGGGTGATATTTCTAACCTGGATTGTATGTGTTTGAATATGGATTATTCCTCTTAAAATTTGCAAACTGGACTTCTTTGATAGAGCCCTGTGTGGTGCATATTACATAGTCATGTCCTCCTCCATAGAAATCACACTTTTGTGCCTGTACCTTACTCATCTTAACTTGATTTAGACTACTTTCAGCTAGCTTTTTATTTAACAACTCAATTTGAGCTAGTAAAGCGGTATGCACATCTGAAGTTATTTTACATTTCGTAGTACCTGTAGCTTCAGTCTTCAAAACTCTTTCTCTTTTGGAGTGGTATTCATTTAAACACATTTTTCTATCAATTACCATACTTGAGGTTTTATCGTTGATCTAATGGTGCCTCTCACAGAAGTATCTACCAACATCCGTGTTTGCAGCCCGAGACATTTGATAAAACTCTGCATTTGATCCATATTTTTTAGGTTATTATTTAGGAACATGTATAATAACAATTTAAATCTTTCCCATGCATCATACAAAGATTATGTATCTTGTTGCTCGAAATTCATGATTTCGGCTTTCCTTTTAGTAAACTGCATAGTGGTAAAGAATCTTTCAAGGAAATTGTCTTCTAGTTCTATCGATATCCCAATAGTACCATTAGGAATATATACTAAACAATCCTTTCCCTCCCAAATAACAAGAATCGAAACAACCTTAACTTTACATGATCTTTAGTGACACTGGTTGGTCTACTCATGGAGGCTGTTTAATGGAAGCGATCAAGATGCTCCCACGGATCTCGAATTGTATTCCCACCAAAGGGATTGTCACATAAACTTGAAAGAATATAATTTTTGATATCAAAGTTAGCAGAGTAAGCGGGTATAAAACTTTTAATGATTTTCCCTATGTCGGTTCTCTTGTAGTAGTCCCCCATCATTTGGGGTGGTGGTACGTTTGCCATTATTAATTCTATGTATCATTCCCTCTCGGACGAAACACTCAAATATTATACTTCTACTTACTGTTCCAGAGTAACTTCTCTAGCACTCTTTTGATTTGCTCGTGTGGTCCTCTTAATTTTTGGATTAAGAGGTAGAAATTCTGATCTTAAGCTGGGCAAGCAATAAAAAAATACCTCAGTAGTAGTGTGCAACAAAAATAAAAATCAAAACCAAGAAAATTAAATTAAAAAAATTAAAAGTAAACAAAAATGTTGCACAAGAATTTCCTTATTTAAATTATCAACAGTCGCCGACAACAACACCAAAAACTTGATGACTTCTTGACAAGTGTACCGATAGTGTTGAAGTAATAAAAAGATCATATCCTTAGAGACATCTATTTAACAAGACAATTATCGTACAATGTTTAGAAAATACTAAAGGGGGGGGGGGGGGGGGTTCGAGTTTTAACACGAAAAATAGTATAGAGTTGTTCTTACAATAATACAAAAGCGGTTAGGTTTTATATTGAATCTTCTATTTCTTTCCAATTGATGTTTGATGTATTACATGAATGATATTGTTTCTATAATTCCACGGTGAATTAACAAAACCACTATGCCCAATCCCTTAGTGTATAGCTCACTAATCTATACTCGGAGTTTCCTATTCCTAGTCCACAAGCGCAAGCAAGACTAGGCGATGCAATAGTACGTTAATTCATAAGCCACTACTCGAGGTCTCATATTCCTATTCAATCAATGTAAGTATGACAATTTCCCTAGGTCTAACACATAGACTAATGATCAGTATTCCATATGTGCCTAAAATCATATTATAAGCGTATCTCATATAAAAAGAATTACGAACAAGAAGCAATTAAATAGAATTATAACTCAATTGGTTCATGCAATAACAAATCAAAAATTTGTCCCCACAGTAATTAAGATCGGTTCATCGTATAAAATCTACCTTAGAGAGATTTAACTACTCATGATGAATAAATTACAATAATAAGAGGTTTTCATAAGTTATCCCTTGAAGAACTAACCTACAATGGCTTTAAATATGCTCCAAATATGATTCCTGGTGTTGTAAATCGCCCCCTTCAGTGTAAAATAACAGAACCCTTAAAAAAGCACCAAAAACCGCTTTTTAAAATTGTCAGCGGGTGTTAGAACACGTCAGAAAAAGGGTCATCACACGCACGATAGGATGTATTGCACGCGATGCTAGCGTGACAATTTCAGTGACTGGCACATGTTCTCCTCTTTAGTATCATGTGCATGATGTATCATAATGTGTGCATGATTAAGTGATCTTTGGCTCGATTTTCTCCGTTTCTTCGACTGAATATGTGTAATGACAGATTGTCATAACAGGAATATCAAAAAATAGTTAAAGAAAAAAATATTACATCACCTATGTTATGACGGAATATGTCAAAATTTTACAACATGGACTTGGCATGGATAAATGGATAATAATCTAAATGCAAAGTCACAAATGGATGAAGATAAGGAATATATGGATGATCGACTAGAAGATATGATCCGTGGTCGGATAAAATTTTCACAAATTTGCTTGATTTGCTAAAACAAATGCTACCCAAAGATAAGACTTTTTTAGATCATTGTTATGAGACCAAAAAAATATTGTGTCCAATAGGTTTGGATTATGTCAAAATACATGCATGCCCTAAATATTTCTTATTATACAGGAAAGAGTATCAAAATTTGGATCAATGTCCAGAATATGGTGAGTCATGTTACAAGTTGAAGAATGACAATGGTGATGAGAATGACAATGTTAGTAAGAAGCGTCCTCCTGATAAAGTGTTATGGTACTTTCCAATAATTTCAAGATTCAAGAGACTTTTAACTAATGCAAATGGATCAAATAATATTAGATGGTGTGCAGATGAAATAAAATGTGATGGAATCCTTCGCCATGTATCTAATTCTTTGCAATGGAATAAAATTGATTCATTGTTTTTCTGAATTTTTTCCTTTAGCCAAGAAACCTTAGGCTTGGGCTAGCCACATATGGAATTAACCCCTTTGGTGATATGATTACTAACCATTCTTCGTGGCTTGTGCTTCACACTATTTACATCTTTTAACCGACGATTAAGTTTATCAATGTCAAGAACACCTTATTGTTATCTTTGGAAAGAATAAAGACAGTCTCGTTGAGAGAAATATTTGAAAAAAGAGGTTTGTGTTCTTTGATCTTCCATATTAGATTAGTCTCGATGTAAGACATTGTCTAGATGTGGTGCATGTGAAGAAAAATGTGTGTGATAGTTTGATAAGAACACTTCTAAAAATTCCTAGCGAGACTAAAGATAATAAGAATTCTCGTTTAGATATGATGGAGATGGGTATAACACAACAATTGGCTCCAGAAGATAGAGGAAAAAGATCTTATTTGACTTCAATATGTCACACTTTATCTAAAAAGGAAAATAAAAGTTCTTTCGAGTGTTTGCATGGTATAAGAGTTTCCCAAGGTTACTCTTCGAACATCAAGAAACTTGTATCAATGAAAGATCTCAAGTTAATTAGCTTAAAATCTCATGATTTTCATATTTTGATGTAACAACTTCTACAAGTGGCTATCTGTGACATCCTTCCCAAAAATGTAAGAGTAAACTATAACCAGATTATGCTTATTCTTTAATGCTATATGTAATAAAGTTTGTGATTTCAAAAAATTTGATGAATTAGAAGAAGAGGCTACAATAATATTGTGTCAATTAGAGATGTATTTTCCTCCATCATTTTTTGACATTATGGCTCACTTACTTGCTCATCTAGTCACATAAATCAGGTTTTATGGTCTAGTTTATTTAAGGTGGATGTATCCTATAGAATAGTACATGAATATATATAAAGGGTATACAAAGAATCATCACTAATCAGAAGCTTCAATCATTGAAAGGTACATCACAGAAGAAGCTATTGGGTTTTGTTCAAACTATTTTTCAGAAATAGAGCCTATTGGAATTCCAAAATCTCGTCATGTAGATAGATTTGAAGGTACAGGTACACAAGGTTTAAATGTTAAGTCAATGAGTCATGATGTATTTCTTGAAGAACATTTCTAAATATTGAATAATTTTAGTGTAGTTGAACCTTACACAGAAAAACACAAAACAATTATAAAGAAAAAATATCCCCTAATGCATAACAAGTGTTGTTGACACAATATAATAAGAAAATCATAAGTTGGTTTTTGGTTTCTAATGTTGATGGTTCATTCGATACAATTAAATGGTTGTCTTACATGCCGAAATTTACTATGATAACTTGGACGACATACGATATTTCTATTAATTCTTTTGTACAAAAGCAAAATATGATCGTAGTACAATACAAAATAGTGGGGTTATTATTAAGGTCAAATCCATGTATTTCTCTAGTTCGAAATGTAAGAATTTTATTTTTGAAACCACAATGTTTTATGGTGTCATTGAGGAGATTTTTGAGATTGATTATGTTACTTTCAAAGTGCCTAAAATTCTGGCATCAAATATGTGATGTTGAAGGAGATGTCCCGACACAAATATCGGAGGACAATATAAAATGCAACAATATAAAGGTAGTAAAAACACAAGGGATTGTTATCCTAGTTCGGTGTACAACAACACCTACTCTGGGGGCTACCAAGCCAGGGATAAGTCCACTAAATAGTATCAATTCATAGACCCTCAAACTTAATCACTACCCGTGCTATGCTTCTACCTAAGACACACCTAGGCATGAGATCCTCCTCAAATCCCTTCAATCACGAACAGTGAAAAACAACAGAATTATTAAGTTTGAAAAACTTCAATCATTCAATACTTAAAAACTTATGAATGATCCATAATTTACAACTCAACTAACAAATTACAACTCAATTATTGAAACAATACTAGAGTGTATTACAATTAACAGATTCATACTTTTAAACACAAAGAATATGTTTTTCTTCAATTGTTGTTGTACGAATAAGGTTGCAAGTCCTTATAAATGCGCAACAGCTTCTTTATGGGCTTGTGATGAAAAACAAATATTACAATATATTGAATCCCTTGAATATCTTCATGAAAGTAGGCCAAGATATAATCCATAAAGATAAGACAGATCGAAAAATATTCCTCCGTATTTATCTCAAGTTATAAACCACAAAACCTGAATATGGTGCGCTTAAAAACAGGAAACAGAAAATCTGAAAAACACATTCAGATCAGTAGGAGAATGTTTAGACATCTGCTTTGAAGTCATTCAAAATCAGTTGAGATTATTTACTTCAAGTGTCAAGACATTAAGCAAAACATTACAAACTCAGTGTTTTACCAAAATTGTTGCCAACAAAAACTTACGAACTCCCCCTTTGGAAAATTTTGGCTAAAGCATTATTTGAGCACATTATCAAAGCAACAACACAAGCAAAATAAACTCAGTTAGCAGTTAGCAGTGGAAGATGTCAGGACATCTTCTGAGACATGAAGCTCCCCCTCAAAATTACCTCTTATTATTGTATACTCCACTAGATGAAAGAATATAGTTAGCGTACCGTCCAAGCAGATACCCCAATAATTCTTCAATAGTGAAATTCCAAAATTACCCCTCATATTCTCTACGTAACTTGCACCTCAAGTTATGATGAAAATACTTACAGATCTTCTTAACCATACCAAGTTTAGGAGTGTCAATATAAGCCTTTAGCAAGATCCCTGACACACTGATGACATAACGAACGACTTTGTTCTACAACCAGAATAAAATCCTTGTACCTTGATTGCAGTAGCATGTAACATTACAATGTTATAACATTCAGCTTGACATTGCACTCTTTTAGTAATCAACCCAATTGAAAATACATCTTCCTTTAGCAATGTACCTAATCTTAGAGATATACCAAGATTCAACTAATTCTAATATAGACGGCTAGAATATCCTCCATTAATACAATCTTCTTCAGACATGGCCAATGGATCTTTACTTCAAGGCTCACAATCATTCAATATTTCATCTCTGAAACACCCGATGATCACAGACCGAAACAAACTCCAAATAATGAACTCCCTCTTAAAATGCTTTCTTGAGAGCTTCCTTATTCAGTTCCTCCTAGCCTTTTAGAATCTTCCTCAATGTCAAGATTATCAAACTGATGTGATGATGTTCCAACATCTAGTTAAACATCAATACCTTTCTCAGTTAACACATCACTGATTTTTGGTCATGAAGTTACTCATCACTAAAATTACTTTGGTTAATAAAGTAACTCAAAAGCATACCTTGTTATCAATCAAGGAATAAATAAGAACCTTTGAATAATTCACAGACAATATATATACTTTGTTATAGGACACAAAAGAAAATCATATATATCTTTCTATCCACCAGGAAACTCATCTTGCATTGAACCAAACAAAAACTTAGAACAGGTTCTAGAGCTTTTGCAACTGTCTGATGTTGCACCTTCTGGTGAGACATATTAACTTATTCTATCTTGAGAACAAAGTAAAAGGATAAACAACTAAATACTTATGAAAATCACAAATATAAATTATTCTTAAATCCTCAGAGAAACTTCATACACCTCATTAGTGACAGAAAATTCTTCCTTGATGACACATACCTTTAGACCTTGATCACATAACTGACTTATGTTTATCACAATAGTCACCAGTCCTTGAGTAAGAAGAAAACCAATAACCAAAACTTAGAGAATCCATCTTAAATTATTTAATTACCAAATGCCCTTAAACATCCCTCTTTGTATCAACAACATAATAACCCTTGATGGAATGGGACTTAAACAAACCACCAGGAACACTTCTACTGCAGCTAAGTGTCTAGAATAATTAGTGTCAAAATACCAATCATCTTAGTTGGAGATATAAGAAAGGTATGAGAGATAAGGAAATAGTCACCTTCCTGATTATTAACCACTGCTTGGTTAAATAAAAACAGAACTTGACCTTTAAGAAAGTAACCAAAAATGTTAAAATCAACTTATCATAGTAAAGATATCTTCAGTGCAAGTATATGCATGTAGGATGAGTAAGCTGATGTCCAGTATAATGTTAAGACATCCTTGACTTAGCATGGATTTTGATAACAACAACCTTTTGTCACTTTTCATTTTCCCTTTACTAAACATAGCTTGAAAACCCAAACACTTCCAATAATATCTCCACTTGAGGAACCTTCTTCAACAGAGCAGAACTATCCTTACAGACTTGATCTTTGATATTAAGTTTTAGGATTGATAGAGTCACTTCACCTTACAAGTTATAGATGGAAGACAATCCTTCATTCTCTTAAGACATAAGATAAGAAATAAATCACCTCCTATTTATTAATGGTTGATAACACCTTTTATTCTAGATACACATATCTTTGAATAAAACATCTAGCACATCATGAGATAATTCTTCAAAACATAAATCTTCATTAGAAGTCCATCTTCCAGTCGGGCCAAATATAGAAAACCTATATAGTTTCTCTTAAGGTAAGTAGGTCATTATGCTCTACAAAGATCCAAGGCCATCACACTCATGAGAATGCTTTAACATTGACTAATCTATACTCTAGTTCCAACCTTTTTCTTTTAGCAACACAAACATGCTGAAGTTAGTACATATGTTCTTGACTTTTGGTCGAGACATGATGTTCAAAATCTTCAATACCTGATTGGATTCCCTCCCAGGAACTCAACATAATAAGAAACCCTTCATCAGAGAGTAGGGTACAATATCTTGTAAGTTGAAAAAGAATACTCTTGTTTTTATTCAATAGCTTGTCATTATCATGTCAAACTACTTAACTAGAAACCTGAGAAAACTCCTTCTTGATCATCTTCACATCTAAATACTTTTCTTCCAAACACACTTAGATGTGCCTTTATGAGTGGACTTGAGAAATTCCCAAGTATCTTTGGCTACACTACAAGTGATGCAGAGAACCTACCAATTTTATAGAACATGAAGTTGATGATTTCAGAGTGATAAAGAACCAACTCAAACACTTCCCTTTTATCCCTTAAGAACCAGGAATCTATTATCCTGATAATTCTTCAAGCTCTGATGTCTATTGATAACAAGAATACTATCACTCAGTCTTCCACAAAGAACATTAGTTCCAAAAAATACTCCCTGGAGCTCACCCAATGGAATTGGGTTCCTGCTCTGTTACCAATTAAAATTTCTCTGGTACAGGAAACACATGGAAATACTGGTATTCGAACATCAGAACAATGTCTCGGCAGATATTACAAATCTGATTTGACATCCTGAACAATTTTATCAAGTTATAACAGATAATGAAACTTAAACTGTAAAATGATAAATAACACATAGAATTGTTAACCTAGTTCGGTGCAACATCACCTACATACGGGGGCTACCAAGCCAGAAAGGTAGTCCACTATTAGTAGTACTTGGATCATACTTCAATAATTGTATCGAGTATAACTCAACAAGAAGATCATACTTCCATTACAATACCTAGCCAAAACGCTTAACTAAAAACAATACATGGATTTGCTTAAAATCTTAATCCAAGAATAATACTCAACTCATTGCCTAAAGGCTTCTGAGTGAGAACATATTGTCAACCACAAGTATCAAAAGATACAAGGGTGACTTGCACCGCACAATACACAAGAGACTCTCAAAGTCTAAGACTATTTTTTCTTCCCCTAATTTTATAATTGTTGAAAGAACTAATTACATTAGGTTAGGTCTTCTCTTTCAATACACCTTTGTAGTCCATGGGCTTCGAATTATGCATCCAGAAGTTTCTTGATCCATAAGATGAGTGATGCACAAATTATGCAAAAAAAACTCCTTAAATCTTGGAACAACCAATACAAAGTTTCCTAAATTATCTCAAGGCTTAATTTAGTAACTAGTGTACAACTGGAGATATAAAACATGTTTCAGATTAAATCTTCTAGACTTGCCAAATTTACTGAGATATATCCTAAAGTAATATAACAGAATCAAATCAAATATGTCAAGATTTAAAATAGACAAGCGCCCATGCCTGCTATACCAGACCAAGCTGTCATGACATCTGCTTTAACATATGGAAGAAAAAACGTATAATAGCAAAATTGCTATGATAGTTGACATGAATGTTGTAACATCTTGATCGACATCAATAGAACCATTTTTTAGAAAAATTATGCAAACCTCAAAACCATGGAACTAACATGTAATAAAACATAAAAAATATAGAAAAATAAATAACAAAGATTTCCCCTCAGGTAATATTATAAACTGAGGTAATAATAATGCTTCATTACCTCATTTTTTCTTATAACCGTGAGAAACATTTGAGGCGATCCATCTAGTTCAAGAAATAGCGCTCTTTTCCGATCGTTGGAATATTAAACGAGGTAAAAATGGTGCTCATTTCATGATACCCTTGGTTACTTTACATACAAAACCGAGTTTACTCCCCATTTCTATTCAGATAAAAGAGGTTTTTTTTTGTAGTGCACATGGCTTTAGTAGTGATAATTACTACAAGAAAACTGAGCCTAATTTTCAGAGGCACACGTTCATCGTAAGAACAAATTATCCCATCATTAATGTGTTGAAAAAGAAAAACCTAGATGGAAGAATGGTAGTGTGGGAGGTTGAGCTCTCATAGTATGGTATCTCTTATGTATCTTGGAGAAACATCAAGGCCCGTGTCCTAGCAGAATTTCTAGTTGATTTTACCATACAGGAAAATATAAAAGTCATGTGTCTCTCCACCTATTAATGGAAAAATATTCAAAGTTAAAAGGAAGTGGCCCCAAGATTGTATTGGAAATGGCCTAGCTAGATATTGTTAGAACAATCATTGTGTTTTGGCTTCAAGGCTAGTAACGACCAATCAGAGTACAAAGCTTTAATTGCAGAAATAAAGTTGACCTGAGAAGTAGGGGCCACCACTCTTCGAGTGAGGAGTGACTCCAAGTTAGTTACTAACCAGATTGTATTAGGATAATTTTACTGGACTTTGAGAAGGAAGACATGTGATTATACAATACAACCCAAATGTATTTGTATTGGGAAATCACTCAACATATGGTGACAAACCGCCCGAAATGAGGAATGAGGCTGCCAAAGATAGGGACGAGGCCACTTGAAATTGAATGATATACCGACTCATAAGGATTGGGCCGCAAAAGTTGAATCCATTACACGTCTGGATAATAAATGTGAGAGATGATGTGTCAAGGAGGTAACAACTGAATGACAATTCAGTTAATAAGGGATAACTATTTTCCCAAGATACAAGGGATAATGATTCTCCTCTACTCCATGTGACTAATCATGAATAATAAGTGAAACCACTCTTTGTTTTACTAGCCCAAGCCCAAAGAGCCCTCTATTTTTACCTCATTCCCAGAATGGGGAAGCTCACTCCAATTTTCCTTAAAAACATACGTACGAAGCTTCTCACCATTCTAGGTGAGATAGTCTTATGTATCATACAAATATCTCGCACACTTAAAACAATTCCTACAAATATAGGATAACCTAATTATACTTATTGTGCATGTATTAATTTCCACTCATCGTGAACCCAAGTAAAACTGAATTAGCATTCAATTTTCATCTCTGTGATGTTACTTATGGTGGCAATGGACAGTAACAATGAAGAAGATTAATATGAAGAGAAATACTCTATAGGAAGATGTTGACACTCCTCTTTGAATCATATGTTTGTTTGAAGAAATTCAAAGAGAAAATGACTGACATAAAAAGTTATATTTTATTTCTCAAAACTTATATTCATTGTGTTGGTTTTCATAGTTTTATCGTCATTCAGATTGATTTACCAAAGGATATAACACGTAGTACATAAAATCTAAATAACATATTATTAAAATTGAATTGTTAATATAACCTATGGAGGATATTTATTTAAATTAAGAAGCTCATTACATATTAATAAAATATTTATGAAAGTTTTGGAGCCTCCAACGAGTGATTTGTAAGTATAAATATATGGGGACCATGTTTACAAGTTGGGTCTTATACCCATACCTAGGTAGGGGACCCAAAAGGTTTAAGTGAGTATCATTTGTTTAAGTATTTTAAACAATTGATTGATTATATGTTTCGAAGAGTTGTAAATTACTCACACAGTACTCTCATAGGGGTCCACAATGTATGTATTACATCACCGTTATAATTATCAAAATTATTACTTTAGAAAATCAGAGTGTATTGTACATTGTACTTTTTTTGTGGTAGAGAAAAGTGTTAGGGCAAGAATATGGAAAACACAATACTCTAGAGAGGAGGGTGAATAGACCTCCAAATTAAAATGGTCCATTGAAAAATTGTTTTGAAAAACATTTAATTATAGTTTGAAAAGTAGAAAAAAGTTTGTGTTGCGGAATCAAATTTACGAAACAACTTAACCAATACTAAACACAATTAAAATCAAAAAAATATAATCAAAGAGTACACAATGTTTGTATTGAATTAATATTGAGTTTACACAAGATGTGTTAAGATGACTTAATTAATAACAAGACAATTTCATAGTTTCAATTCTAAAAAAATCTATATTTAATCAATAAATCGTTTCAATTCTAACAAAATTATATTTAATCAATAAATGGATACTAAGGAAAAATCTAATAGCATGTAATTCTATGAAAACTATTAAAACAATCTAACATTCAATTTCACATTTAGAAAGTTCAGGGATCGTTCGCACTATGACTACGTCTCCCCTCAATTTCATATGGAATTAAGATAAATTTCTTACTTTACAAATATATGGTTTTAAAAGAGAATTGAAGTAATCCAAACCTACAAACCCTAAGTTTATTGTTGATCCTTGCAATGTTCCCTCCCCTTTTACTTTGTGCATGCTATCGAGTCAATAAGTGGAGTAAGGGATCACTATCTGCCCCCACACTTTCTAGTCCGTGTCATTCTTAACTCACGTTGTATGTTGATGCTTTGAATCGTGCTTATTCTTATCAATTAAGTAAAATAAAGTAGAAAATGGTTTGTAACTAACCCCCACACTTTGTCATTAGTTTCGACAATGTTAGCTCACGTTTTTTAAACATTGACGTTTCGAGTCATTACTCGATATCGGTGCTTGAGAAAACAAAGTGGAAAGAGTTCCTTACTCCCACATTAAATTTTTGGATTCATTGTTTGTTGCTAGCTCGCACTTGATTTTTTGTTTTGGTTTTGGTTCGACTTTGTTCGATTGCACTTATGTTTGTGCATTTTCTTTAAACATTTGCATGTTCCCTTAGGATCAATTTTTTCGTTCTCGATTCAAGGTAGACATTAGGATTATAATCCATGCATGCTAACTTAGGTAGATATTTCCCTTTTGTATCGAAACTTTAGGATCATCATTGCATGACAACACTAGGATTATTAGTCTCCCTTAGACGTTTGCATTCCCCTTTTTGCATTCTTAAAAAATAAACTTCTTTCTTAAGAAAACCTCATAACATTTAATAAAGGAAGATGTGAATCGTATGTTGTTGAGTCTTGTAGGATAGAGCGAATCCGTTTAGACTGAATCTTGCTCTATTTTCACTCGGATTTTATTACGGTCCAAATCGCAAACTCTTTCCCAATAGAATTATCGGTTACGCCAAACACAAATTGCAATCCTAACCGCAAGGATGCGAACATAGCATTATCTATAAAAAATACACAACAAACCAAAACTTTTAAGGTGAACTACGAGTTCCTTGATCCTCATTGCACGAGTGGTGGTACGTAGGCACAAAGATTTACAACCGAGGCAGGCACGACTAATAAAACCTTTTTCTTTGTATATACACTTTTACATGCATTTTTCCCCTTAGCTCGTAAGTTTTAGATATGAAGACACCCTTTGATTAGAACAATATGAGTCAATCCCGTGGAGTACCACAGACGTGAGTGGTGCTAATACCTTCCCCCTGCGTAATCGACTCCCTTACCCGATATCTCGATCACAAGATCGCAATTTCTCCCTTCTCAAATTTTTCTTTGTTGATTTTCCTTTCCCGTCCCGTGGGATAAATAAATACTCGATGGTGACTTCATTGATTTTCTCACAATGATTTTCCGCCGGTTATTTCAGCTGGCGACTTCACTGGGGAAAGATTGATAAGTTACTGGTCCATCCCGTGATTCAGTCCTAGCTTTTGTTGTTTTGTTTTCATTAGGTGTTTATCTTTATGCTTTATAGCTTTCACATTTGTATATGTTTGTATGAATATATATACATTGCATTTTATTGCTTTCCATATCCTGGTTATTGCTATTGTGCTAGATATTTTGTGTTTTCTTGGTGGGTAGGTGTTACTATTAATGTAAAAGGCCCAGTACCCAGACCAGAGTTGTAAACTCTTAGGAACATATATGAATAGAGTGGAGACATGATGGCTATTGGACCTTGGTCCTACTAGTGCAGTCATGTGTTCCATGCTTAGACAAGGTTCAAGTGAGGTACCATCGTTATCACGTAGGTGTAACAATGATATTATTTTCAGGCGAACTCAAGACTCTGAGTTACCTTTGACCTTACCCTAACCTAGACTTCACCCGCGAGTGGGGAGGATTTGATATTACAGGTACTGTCAGTGACTCTGTGGTTCTTTTGGTCATGTTCTTGACTTCTGTTGGTGACTATGTGTTACTTGTAGTTTATGTTCCAGACCTTTGATCCTGTTATTCTCGGCATATTCAGAAACGACACAACAGGTATCCAATGTTGTGGAAGCTTGATCCCGTATCATGTCACTTGCATCATAGCATTTTTATTTTCCTTTTTTTAAAAAAGTATATGAAAAAAAGGTAATTCTTATATGCATATTGTTTCCAGGATATTTCGGGTTTTCATTTTCGTCTGGAATGGGTAGCAACACAAATATGGGCAAAGAGCTTCTGAGGAAGACCATTCGTTATCAATTTCATGGCTTTGATTTAGCTCCTTTGAGAGAAGTAGGGGCTCTTGTGGATGGTCTGAAGTCAAACGTACACCCGAGTCAAACAAACACCCGAGTCAAAAGTTATGAAGTTTTCAATTTTACAAAAATGTTGTCCAACATAGTGGTAACCGGTTACTCAATACCAGTAACCGGTTACTGCATACAAAATAGTGGCGAATCACACAAAAACCTTCAGCGGTAACTAGTTACTCAATACCAGTAGCCGGTTAGTGCATACAAAATAGTCCCAACATTTTTCAAAATTGCAACGGGTAGCTGGTTACTCAATCCAAATAACCGGTTACCACTGAACCAGAGCTCAAAAATCAGTATATTCTCCTGCTACGAGATCTCACTTCTTTCACCCAAAAATCACTTTTGAAAATACATTAAAACACACAAATTTCTATAATTTTCAATCAACATCATGCACAACAATTCAAAATAATTTACCAAATCAATTTCATCAATATTTAATAACAAATTTCATCACAAATACATACAATTAACCTAAGAATTCATTAATGGGTAAAACCCCAACAAACTCAAAAAGGGACAACCAAGATCATACAATTAGATAACGCCACTCTACCATAATCCACCATCATATAATCCGTTATAGAGTTAGAACCCCACCCTTATCTTGGTTGATGATTCTCTACGCAATCTTCTTGCCCTAGCTTTGTGTTCTTTTCTTTTTCCCCATTCTCTCTTTTCTCCGGGTTTCACGATCGAATAACAACTGAGACCCTCCTTCTTTGTTTTTCCCAATAATAACTTTTAGACCCTTAAATCATAATCTCCATCTTACCCTTCCTTATTTTTAATTATTTATTTAGTAATTCTAATTTATATAATTACTAACCATATTATTATTACTATTAAAATAATAATAACAATAATAATTATAATAATTACTATAACTTATATACCCACTTCTATAATTTACAAAGCCTTTAATTCCATACAATTTGTATCACAATACATCATAAAATTCACCAACTCATATAAATACATCACATCATCCAATTATTTTAAATAAAATAATTCTAACTAATTCGGGGTGTTATAATGTGAAAGGTAATTGGAAAGACAATAGAAACACATGTGGTCTTTGTTGTACCCCAAAATTTTCCCTCTCATTTATCAAGATTTTTCTCACAAGACTTTTTGGACTCAAGACAAGATTAGGGTTTGATCAGCTTAAGACATCTCATCTTGCACTAATAACCTAAAATTAGGGTTTGAGTTTGCACAAGGATTTTTGGACCACCAATTTTTCATGTGACTTTCATACATCATCTTGGACCCCTAAGATTGCTCATGTTAAGTTTCAAGCCTTGAACCACATTTTTGGTCAGTCAATTGGACAGTTGATCCAAAAATGAACTATATTGGGTAAAAAGTCAACTATGGTCAATTTACAGTCAAACTTAATAATTTTTTATCCATATCAAAATTATAGACTCATATGTACCATTTGATCAAGTTTGGATCACAACTCCTCAAGAAATTTGATCAAATCATCAAAAGGGCAAAATGGTCAAAATTAGGGTTTTGATTGAGAAAGGGAAATTTCTTATTTTTAACCTAGCCAATGACCAATAGAGTTCAAGAATGGTTTCAAGGGTTCAATGGCATCATCTTTACCTAATTACATGGTTCAAAAGATCTCAAGTTCATTGGATT
Organism: Vicia faba; assembly: GCA_948472305.1. NCBI lineage: Eukaryota > Viridiplantae > Streptophyta > Magnoliopsida > Fabales > Fabaceae > Vicia > Vicia faba. Next base: position 540,044,767 of record OX451741.1, read on the forward strand.
GACAGATGAATTTTGCAGTCAACTGATCAAAAGTCAATTGTACACTGAAAAGTCAAACTTTGACTTTTTGTTCAAAATCAAGTGCCAAAGGTCATAATTCATCAAGATATGTCAAATTGTGAAACTTGTTGACCAAGAAAACCAATTTTTAAAATTAGGGTTTTGAATTTGAAAAATTTCACAACAGAATTTTTCTAAGTATGGAAATTTTCTTATTTTTTCCCAACTTTCCACCACTTTTTCACCATGATGAAATTTGATTCAAAGAAAACTTCCAACATGAAAGCTGTATTGCTCCATGAAATCTACAAATTTGATTCACAAAATTTTCCCAAAAGATACTTGGATCTCAAGTTATGAATTTGTGAACATAGGTCCATGAACTAAATAACTTAGTGAAATTTTGCCCTAATTTAGGCAGGTTTTGGACCCAACTTCATGAACATTTTTCACCTAGTTCCAAAAGGTATCTCAAAATTCATTTCAAATATGGATTATAGAGAACATTGCAAGCTTTCTAAAATGTCCAAGAACTCTCCAAAATCATTTTTGGTTAGGGAGAATCGAAGAAGGGAAGTTGGCATTTTCTCACTTTTGTTCAAGCCATTTTTACAAAGCATCAAGTTGCAAATCCAATCCATGATGTTTGTACCTTGCTTTACAGGTCCTAAACTCACTTTACACTCCATAATTAAATGTAAACTCAGTTGACAAAGGCATTATCTTTACTTTTGAAGCATTGTACAAGAGATAATTCAATTTTAAGCATAAAGGTTACAATGCCATTTTCATAAAGTGAGCTTTTGTAACTTTATCAATCTTGAGTCTTGGACCTGTCCCTTTGGTTCAAGCAACATCCACAGGTCTTAAGAAATTTGTACAAGCCCTTTTCAGCCCTCAAACTAGCCAGTACAAGCATGTTAGCATTGGTCACCTCACTTTACTTAAAAAGCAAGAAAGTTGGTGAAAAGAAGAAAAGCTTGCACATCTGTTGAGAAGCTGACTTTGGATCAATTCTATACAAGTATACAAACTTGTCACAATGAATAACACGATTGCTTGACAACTGAAACACTCTCAAACTCAAAAACTCCATTTTTCTGCCAAAACACACAGTTGCTGCAGAATCATAGCCATTTCACTTTTGGCTCGTGCGTTTTGCATTTTAACATTTGAAATACTTCATACAAATCATACCAAAGCAGTCCAAGCATTCATCCTGCTTCTATAACCCCTGTTTCAGCCATTGCCATTTTCAAACTTGGAGCTTGCAACTTGACTTGTGCAGAGAGTTCTGGTCATCCACAAAGCAAGCTAGGCATTGGAATAGCTTGCAGGAAGTTCAAGGAAGCTCACACGATCCTCAGGCCTCCATTAAAGTCCCTACATTGCGCTATCCAAATCCAGCTGAAGGAGGTATTTTTAAAAACTCTATCTCTCTGAATAGGCATCCTTAAGCCACGATTTGTGAAGAAAAAATGTAGTCCATAACATGGTGAAGCTGTACATATGCATACTTTTCATTTATATTAACTATGCTGTGAGAATTTGAATCTTGAAGTTCATGAAATTTTTAGGTCACGAATTAGGGATGATAAAATTCTCTCTGATCTTTGAGAGTTAGGTTACAAATTTTATATTGTTGGAATCGTGAGCTCAAATGCTACATACTTCATGTTATGAGATTTTGTTTTTGTGCAAGCATGTGAAAGTTACAGTTTGAAGGGAAAACGCGTGCAGAAGAGAGGGACGAAGGTCAGGGACGAAGCATCTGGGCTTTTTGGCACCTGGGCCCTTTTTGTTTTTGCTTTTCACACCTGATTCACTACTACACCCCCTGACTAATTTCTCATATTTTTGCATTTTTCTTTCATATTTTTATATTTGATACTTGCATTTATTTTTTCTAATGATAAAAATTACCCAAAAGTAATTTATTTATTTTCACACTTTTATTTTATTTTATTTATTTATTTTCTCACATAAAAATAGTTTATTTTGACAAATAGATTCTATTTTCTTAAATAACTTGTAAATATATTTAAAAATACTACATTTTTATTATATTATTTATACACAAAAAAATATTTATTTTCATGCATATTTAATTTTTAATATTTACATATAATATTATTTATTATTTTCTTGTACAAAAATGGACAAAATAATAATAAGAAACATTATTTTTCTTTTAATAAAAAAACTTAGGGTTTCATCCCTTCAAAAAATAAATAATATTTTTTCTCTTTTTCTAGGGTTTAATTTAATTTATTTTCTCATACATTAAACAAATACCAAAACATATTTTTTACATAAATACATTGCATTGCATTTTAAATACTAGTTTTTTTTATTTAATGCGTACAATATTCGATTGGGTTGTAATAATATTTTTAGATTTATATTTGTGCAAAATCCCCATTTAAAACTTGTATCCCCTCTCCCATAATAATTGTTGTAATAGCTTAGTTTACTTTATGCAATTTATTGCTTTTATACCATGTTTAGTAAACTAGGGTTTGCATGACAAGAACAAAAACAAACAAATAGAAAAGACCTAATACAAGTCAAATTAAATGCATGAAAAATGACATACATTGCACACAAGCACCCTTAGGGTTTCACCCACTTAGTTGTCTAAAATAAAATGGCCATGTTACGCACGCGAAGTATCTTGGCAAAACAAAACAAGTATAAGATCATAGTCCCTCGATGACACTATACAAAGGTTGCCTAAAACAAAATGATCTTGGTCTCTCAAAATTCTAAGATACTTGGCAACATTGCTATCATGGTCATACGATGACCCACGTCCGTCCCGTTTAACATCCAAAGATAGGGTTGTCTATCAAATCAATGGTAAGTCAACAATGTCAAAGGAATAAAAATGCACAAGAAAGACATTTGAGTAGGTAGATAGCTTCTAAGTTAATTGCTCCATTTCAAAATAATCCTTTCTATTTTCAAAAATAAACACACACACACATTACAAAACATTTCCAAACATCTTTCAAAACATTGGAACATTTTTCAAAAGACAAACATCTTTGTATACATTCTTACGAACGAGAATCATTACAAAGATTGCCTAAACGATGGCCTCTTTTCAAAATACTTTCAAAACCACACCAAGCACCATTTCAAAGAAAACAAAGCAAAGCAAGTGATCTAAGCAAGTAACTAAGAGCCCATGGAAAACCATGGATGAAAAGGGTGCTAGCACCTTCCCTTTTCATAATCTACCCCCCGAACTCAAGAAAACATCTCAAAGGTCTTTCCTGTTCTTTTTTACCTTTCCTTTTGGATAAAATAAAAGTCGGTGGTGACTCCTGTTAACCGCGACATTTGCGACAAAACGCAAAACCTCAAGTCAGTTCTCCCACCGTATCACATAACTGGCGACTCTGCTGGGGAAAATTAGAAAAAAAGTGGGGTTACCTTAGGGTTTAGATCACCTTTATTTGCTTTCAATTGTTTGACTTGTTTGCTTTACATTTGGTTCTATTGTTTGGGTTTGAATCCCCCACCTGGATTTGGGAAACATTATAGGTAAATAGCAATACGTTGTGGAAATAGTGCGGGGTATACCGACACGGTCTAAGCAATAGCTATGTTAGTGTGACATATTTATGGGTACCGGTAGCCTTTGAGTCAATCAAATAGAATACGGGGCCACTGAGTGATGTCATGAAGCACTAACGAACTTCTAGAACCTTTACTTGACCAACTTGGCCTTTTAGGATGTAGTGAGATAACCGGCTTTGGTGCAGTCCGATGTTGGTAGATACTCGATACTACACTTATTGAGGGTTGGTTCCTTGGAATATTTCAGTCGCAAGTCAAGAGGATTAAACTGAAACAATGAACAAGGAAACAATCCAGTGATATTGAGCTCCTTAGAACCCGATTACTATTGACTAGGACAGGTTGAGTCAACTAAACTTCAAGAGGGTACTTACCTATGAAACCCCATGCAAGCCTAAACTAGAAACTTGTGTGATTTTCTTGTACGTATATACTTGTGCATAACATCATGGACATCATGAAGCATCATATGCATCCTCTAACCATTTCAAGGATTTTGGAAATTCATCTTTATTCTTGTTTTGTAGGATATGGATTCACTTCGCAGGAAAACTATCCAAGTCAACCTTGTAAAAATTCCTCCACAACTCAAGGAGTTAGCTTCAAAGATTCCTGAGAACTCTCCATTCACCGAGAGGCATGGTCGTCTACTAAACTTAGTCACTTCCAACACAGAGGAAGACATGATGAAAGTTCTCTTCTAGTTCTTTGACCCTTTACATCATTTCTTCACATTTCCTGACTACCAGCTTGTGCCTACTTTGGAAGAATCCTCTCAAGTATTGAGGATTTCTATTCTCAATCAACTACCTTTCAACGGTACAGAAAGAGATCCAAAGCCATAAGAGATTGCTCAAGCCCTGCACTTGCACTCATCTGATGTCACAACCCATTGGGAAACTAGAAGTGGTGTCAAAGGCTTCTTGGCAAAGTTCTTGTTTGAGAAGGCCCAAAGATGTTGGAACTCCTTGGACCTACAAGATTTTGAGGAGATTGTAGCTCTTCTCATCTATGGGATAGTCTTGTTCCCTAACCCTGACCAACTCATAGATGTGAGTGCTGTCAAAATCTTCATGTCACGCAATCCAGTGCCTACATTGCTTGGAGATATCTTACACTCTTTTCACACTCGTACAATGAGGAAAAGAGGTGTTCTCATGTGTTGTACTCCTCTCTTGGAAAGATGGTTTATTTCTCATCTTCCCCAATCAGTCTTGAAGAATGAGCAAGGTTTGAGGTGGTCACAAAGGTTGATGACACTTACACATTCAAATATTCATTGGTGTTCTCGAACCAAAGAGAATGTTATTATCGTCGACCGTTGTTGGGAATTCCCTAATGTCCCTCTACTTGGCATTAGGGGAGGCATCACCTACAACCCCTGCTTGGCTCTAAGACAGTTTGGTTATGCCCAAAGGGATGGCCCACATGATATGCTGATTCAAGACTTGGTTTTCGACTTCGACAACAACAATCAAGGACTTCGACAAAGATTCATTCGAGCTTGGAGGATGCCAAACAAGGTAGATAGCAAGACTTTGGGACACAAGAATTCCATCCCTCTTGAGCCTTACATCAAGTGGGTACGAACCCGCACTTAAAGTCTTATGATGCCTTATCCCTCCGTTCTCCCAGTGATTATAGAGCCTGTTAAGGAAGGAGAGGTTCCATACACCGTCCTACATCCTGACATGCCAACATCACTCGAAGACGTACAAAGGAGTTGGATACAGCTCAAGGGAGAACGTGATACTTTCGAATCCTAATTCTACGCAAGCGAGAAGAAGGTTTTGGAACTTACTCGGTTACTTCATGAAGAGCAGACTCTCAACACCTACATTGCACCAAATAGGATGCGCAACGTCTTTTTATCTTAGGATTTTGTATTATTTTGCCCTAGGGGAATTGATGTACTCAAATTCTATTTTATTAATATAACGTGTGTTCCTTTTTGTTTGAAACAAATTTGAATTTTCGTATCCTTGAAAACATTGCATGAATACATATCATTCATCATGAGCATAAACAGGTCTTTGCAACAAGTTTCCTCATCCTTCTACTGTTTATTTCAGCAAGATGGATCTTGAGCAAACGGTTAAAGACTTGCAAGCTCAAAATACACAATTTCAGCAGCTACTCATGACCCTAGCCAAGGGGCAAGAGGAGCTAAAGACTCTGCGAGAGAAAGAGAAAAGGAAGAAGAAGCCAACTGGTGTGGTTATCATGGCCAAAAGGTTTCAGGGACAAGCCAGAAGGACCTTAGAATTTCCAACAACTTCTGATGAAGGGGAAAGAAAAGGAAACAGAAGTGCCATCAGATTCTGAAGCAGAAGAAGAGGAAGAAGAGGACTTCTCTGAACAACAATACCCTCCGGCCGATGACAAGTACAAACACTTGGAAGAGCGTCTAGCTGCTATGGAAGTACAGAGAGTATCGGGTCTGGATTTTGAGGAGTTAGGGCTGGTGTCAGGAATTGTAATCCCGCCCAAGTTTAAAGTTCCATTATTTGCCAAGTATGATGGGGTGTCTTGTCCCAAAATGCACCTTTGATCTTATGTCAGGAAAATTCAGCCGCATTCTGCTGACAAAGACTTGTGGGTTCACTTTTTCCAGGACAGTTTATCAGGAACGCAACTTGATTGGTTCTACCAGTTTGAAAGGGCTGATGTGCACAATTGGGAAGACTTGGAAGCAGCCTTCTATAAACAGTATCAGTAGAATGTCGATTTGGCACCAACCCGTACTCAACTCTAGAGTATGGCGATGGTATCAAATGAGGGCTTCAAAGACTACGCACAAAAGTGGAGAGATTTAGCCGGAAGGGTGCAACCACCTTTATCTGAAAGGGAGCTAGTGGACATGTTCTTGGGAACTCTGTCAGGTCCTTTCTTTAATCATCTGATTGAGACCTCTTCTGCAGGGTTCACTGAATTGATTTTAACTGGCGAGAGGGTGGAAGCCGGTATAAGAAGTGGGAAAATTCAGAAAGACGCGTCTACCTCTGCTGCTGTGAAAAAGCCCTTCACTGGAAAGAAGGAAGTGTCTACTGTCTACTTATAGAGAAATCAGGGAAGAACCGAGCGCCGACCAACGGTGGGGGCCGTTATGATTCAAAAGCCTGCATCAGACCAGCCAAGGAATGATCAGCCAAGAAATAACCAGCCGAGAAATAATCAGCAAAGAGTAGAAAGGCCAATCAGGAAATTCACCAAGATTAACATGACTCCAGCTCAGGTCTGACCACATCTTCTGAAGTTGAATCTGGCCATGCTAAAAGAGGCCCCTAAAAATCCCAATACTGCATCTCCCCACTACCATCTGAATGCCAGGTGCGCATACCACTTTGAAAGTCTAGGGCACGACACCAACAACTGTTGGGCTCTGAAGAACAAGATTTAAGATCTGATAGACGCAAAGGAAGTTGAATTTGAAGCGCCGGAGAAACCAAATGTTATTTCTTCCCCAATGCCGAGGCATGGTCATAATGCCAGTGCTGTTGAGGAAGACTTATTTGTTGTCACCGTTAGGGGTGTTCAAAACCAAACCGGCCCAATAGAAAAACGCAAAACCGAATCGAACCAAACCGAACCCGCAAAAAATCGCATTTGGTTCGGATGTGTTTGGGTCATTTTCTCGTGGAACCGCATGGTTCGGTTCGGTTTGCGGTTTGTATTTTACAAACCGAACCAAACCAAACAAAACCACATTATGTTATAAAATCTTACTAACCAATATATATTTCTATAATTCTTTAGAGAAATCAACATGTATTATGTGTATATGTTATCATACTTTGTATTATATTCATTTTAATTTACAAATCATAAAAAATAAAATATTATTCATTTATAAATACTATTTTCACAAAATATATTTTATCATATTCTTTGTATAATATTTATTTAAGAATGCAATCTTGTTGATATCATTATTTAGATTTAGATAAAATTATAATACGCAATTTTATGTAACAAATTATAAATTTATTTTGACAATTATAAATTTTTTATGGTAATGTATGAACAATTAAATATAAAATTATATTTTCCTATATATTTGTATGTATGACATAATAATTATTTTTGTAAAAAACCGAAACAACCGAACCAATCCAAACCGCATTAGTTTGATTTGGTTTGGTTCAGATTTATTTTTAAAAGCCAACCGAACCAAACCGAACCGCATGTTTTTCTCTCTTGCGGTTCGGATGATTTTTTGCTTCAAAACCGCCCAAACCGCACCGCGAACACCCCTACCGTGGATGAACTGTTAACTCCGCTCCTGATTGTAAAGTTGAATCTGTTAAAAGCTGGTATCTTCCCAGGATGTGACAAAGATTACCATGTTTTCCGATCCTCATCATTTGACTGCCCTCTGTTGAAAAAGGGTATCCAACAATTGATTGATAACCAAGAAATCTTGTTTGAGAAAACTCCTATTTCACCCATTCCAGTTCCAGAAGTTTCAATAATAACCATATACGCCAATCCTTCCAGGGTCCCTAAAAGACCCGTTAGGATTACATATGCTCCTATGACTACTCCGCTTAAGATGACAATGCCCGGGCCGACCCCTTACAAATCAGATAAATCGGTACCATGGAAATATGATGGAGAAATCTACTACCATGGTATTAAACAAGATGATTTGACTGCCAAAGAAGAGAGCTCCGAAGAGGACAATTCCGACATCAGTAACATTGCTGGAACAAGCAAAATTACCCGTAGTGGAAGAATTTTCTCTCCAGAGATTGCCCCTCCAAAGGCAATCTTTGGACCCGTGGCCATTCCAAAGATTACCTCTGCACCAGTGATTATACATGCCAGTGTACCTACCGACAAAGACAATACAGTTCCTATCCCTACTTCCGCTGCTGAGAATAAAGGAAACAATGTTCAAGAGGAGCTTGTCCTGACGAAGGCTCAATCACTAGCTATTCCTGAAACATCCAAAAAGGATATGGAAGAAATCTTGAGGATAATTAAGAAAAGTGATTATGATGTGGTTGAACAACTGGGGTAGACCCCCTCAAAAATCTCTATGTTAGCATTGATGTTGTGCTCTGAGGCACATGCAAAAGCTTTGGTAATGTTTCTGAAGACAGCTCATATGCCGCAAGAGACGTCGGCTGACCAATTCCAAGAGTGTGTGGCCAGTCTGACAGCTGACAATGGCCTGGGTTTCTCTGATGCCGACTTAACGCCCAAAGGGAGAAAGCACAAAGAGGCACTACATGTCTCGGTGGAGTGTAGAGGGACGACCTTAGCCCATGTCTTGGTAGATACTGGTTCATCTCTAAACATATTACCAAAGAAAGCCCTTGATAGGTTGGATTGTAAAGGGCTGACATTAAAACCCAACAATATAATTGTGAGAGCATTTGACGAATCTAAGAGGATGGTTCATGGGGAGGTGGACATCCCAATCAAGGTGGGTACTCAGACCTTCAATTCAACAATCTATGTGATGGACACCCGTCCTTCTTATTCCTGTCTGTTGGGGCACCCTTGTATTCATAATGCCGGTGTTGTCACCTCCACTTTGCATCAGATGCTGAAGTACCCTGTCCAAGGGAAGATCATAAATGTCCATGGGGAAGAAGAATACATGATTAGTTATCTGAACTCTTTCGGATATGTAGAGTTGGATGGCGAGTTCATTGAAACCCCTTTCCAACATTTTGAAGAAGTCTCTCAGGAAATAGCGGCGACCAAGGCGGTATCCTCAACTCCTACAATCACAAGACCTCCACTTCGGATGTCATCTCTAAAGGATGCAAAGACAGTAGTGGAAGAAGGGGGAAGCACCATCTGGGGGCAGCTCCCAGACATTCCATACAAATCAGACAAGTTTGGATTGGGATTTACTTTAACCGCTCAGAAGGCTGTGCGCCGTGCCCGTGCCGGAGGGCCACCTGTGAAGATTACCAACCAAAGGGTCAATGCAGTAGAGGACAGTGAAGAAGATGGAAGCTTGGAAGATTGGATATTTCATACTATCAGCAGAGGACTGTGCAACTGGGAAGCCAAAGACTTCATCCCAATTACTTTTATATCACAGTAATTTATCTTTTACATTTCTGTTGGACTTGTAATAATTCACAAACAATTTGCACTTTTTCAACCTTGTGTCTTACCCGAGGCACAACGGTCCATCTGTAAGGGTATTTATTTCATTTTCATATGTCATTTAATGAATCATGGACGCTTTTTCATATATAAACCTTTTGTGCTCATTATCTTTCTTTTACATTTTGTTATTTTAAGATGGCTATACCCTTACACACACCCACACTCACAAATGCAGGTACCCTTCCATTCCGGATCCCATGGGTAACGATACTGCTATAGCCTTCAGTGACTCTGAAGATCTGATCTACCAAGCCGAATACGAAGGTGAGGAAGATTGTGAGGTGCCAGGGGAATTGGCCAGATTACTACAACAAGAGGAAAGAGCTATCCAGCCTCATGAGGAGCTATTGGATACAATCAATCTGGGTACCGAGGAAGATAAAAAGGAAATCAGAGTGGGTGCCAATCTAGAGCCGAGTGTCAAAAAATGCCTAATTTAGTTGTTGCATGATTATGTTGAGATCTTTGCCTGGTCATACGAAGACATGCCGGAACTTGATACAGACATTGTGGTACACCGTCTACCCACAAGAGAAGACTGTCCACCAGTGAAGCAAAAAGTCCGCCACATGAGACCTGACATGTCAGAGAATATCAAAGCTGAAGTTATGAAACAGTTTAATGCTGGATTTCAAGCTGTTACTTCCTATCCACAATGGGTTGCTAACATTGTTCCCGTGCCTAAAAAGGACGGTAAAGTAAGAATGTGCATGGATTATAGAGACATAAACAGGGCCAGTCCTAAAGATGATTTTCCACTTCCGCACATCGACATCCTGGTTGACAACACAGCCCAACACAAAGTATTTTCTTTCATGGACAGATTCTAAGGCTATAACCAGATCAAAATGGAACCTGAGGACATGGAGAAGACTACATTTGTCACACAGTGGGGTATGTTCTGCTACAAAGTGATGCCATTCGGACTGAAGAATGTCGGGGAAACCTATCAACATGCCATGGTAGCTTTGTTTCATGATATCATAAATCATGAGATAGAGGTCTACGTAGATGACATGATAGCCCGATCACAAATTGAAGAAGAACGCCTTGATCACTTGCAAAAGTTGTTTGTCAGGTTGAAGGAGTACAAGCTAAGATTAAACCCGAACAAGTGCACTTTCGAAGTCCGGTCCAGTAAGCTCTTAGGTTTCATTGTCAATAACAAAAGCATCGAGGTTGATCCTGCCAAAGTCAAAGCTATACAAGAAATGCCTGCTCCTCGCACTGAGAAGGAAGTTAGAGGATTCTTGGGATGCCTAAACTACATTTCTAGGTTCATTTCTCACCTAACGTCTACTTGTGAGCCAATCTTCAAGCTGTTGAAGAAAGATCAGATAGTTAGATGGAATGACGAATGTCAGATTGCCTTTGACAAAATCAAAGAGTATTTACAAGAGCCTCCTGTCTTGATGCCACCAGTCGAGGGAATACCGCTAATCATGTATCCGACCGTCTTAGAAAACTCAATGGGGTGCGTATTGGGGCAGCATGACGAGTCTGACCGAAAAGAGCATGCCATTTATTACCTGAGCAAAAATTTTACCGACTGTGAAACCAGATATTCACTGCTCGAGAAAACTTGCTGTGCTCTGGTATGGGCTGCTCGCCGGCTAAGACAGTATATGTTGACTCATACCACTTTGCTGATATCTATGATGGATCCGATAAAATACATCTTTGAGAAGCCTGCTTTGTCTGAAAGGATAGCTAGATGGCAGATGATCCTAACAGAATATGACATACAGTACATGACCCAAAAAGCTATAAATGGCAGTGTGCTAGATGATCATCTTGCTCACCAAGCTGTAGAGGATTATCAATCCATGAAGTTTGAATTCCCTGACAAAGACATCATGACAGTAGACGACTGTGAAGGAATCAGACCATATGACAGACCTGAACAAGGATCCCGATGGACCCTGTACTTTGATGGGGCATTCAATGCACTTGGTAACGGTATCGACGTTGTGCTTATATCTTCGGAAGGATGCCATACTCCTTTTACTACTAGACTTTGCTTCAAATGTAGAAACAACATGGCATAATATGAAGCATGCATCTTTGGACTCAAGGCTGCCATAAACTTGGGAATCAAATCTTTAGTTGTGTTTGGGGATTCAGCTTTGGTCATCAGTTAGATCAAAGGAGAGTGGGACACTAAGCATCCCAACCTTATCCCTTACAAAGAACATGTTTTGTAATTACTACCACATTTTGAGCAGATTACCTTCGAGCACTTCCCGCGAGAAGAAAATCATCTAGCAGATGCTCTAGCTAAAATGTCATCCATGTTTAAACTTAATTGGGATAATGAAGCTCCCCGGATCACCATTGAACGAATGGACGAACCAGCACACTGTCACGAGATTAATACTGAAGAAGCAATGGAACAACCTTGGTTTCTTGAAGTCAAGAGATATCTCGAGGCTCAAGAATATCCAGAAGAAGCTTCAGACAATGACAAAAAGTTCTTAATGAGATTCTCGGCTAAGCTCTTCCTAAGTAATGGCATCCTGTACAAACATAATCATGATTCTATTCTGCTCCGTTGTGTGGACAAGATCGAAGCTGAAAAGATCATGGCTGAATTGCATGAAGGTACCTTTGGCACTCACTCTAGAGGGCATACGATGGCGAAGAAAATTCTACGGGCAGGGTATTGCTGGTCTACCATGGAAGTAGACTGCTATCAACACTCCCAGACTTGTCATAAGTGTCAAATCTATGCAGACAAGGTGCACGTGCCTCCGGTTCCTCTAAATGTATTAACAGCTCCTTGGCCCTTTGCTATGTGGGGAATCAATATGATTGGGGAGATCAAGCCTACAGCCTCCAATGGACACCACTTTCTTCTAGTGGCCATTGATTATTTCACAAAGTGGGTCGAAGCAGCTTCCTTCGCATCCGTTACTAAGAATGTTGTTGCCCGCTTCATCAAGCAGAATCTTATTTGCCGGTACGGTATCCCCGAAAGGATCATCACTGATAATGGTACAAACCTTAACAATACTATGATCACCGCCCTGTGCGAGCAATTCAAGATTCAACACCACAATTCATCCCCCTATCGTCCAAAGATGAATGGTGCAGTCGAAGCTGCTAATAAAAACATCAAAAATATCATACAGAAAATGACAGTCACCTACAAGGACTGGCATGAGATGCTACCGTTTGCTCTCCATGGGTACCGTACCACGGATCGCACATCAACTGGGGAAACACCCTATTCTTTGGTTTTTGGCATGGAGGCTGTTTTACCTATTGAGGTTCAGATCCCCTCTTTAAGAATCATGAAGGATGCAGGTTTGAGTAAAGACGATTGGATTCAAACCCGACTTGATCAGTTGAACTTAATTGACAAAAAAAGACTTATTGTTGTTTGCCATGGTCATACGTATCAAAAACGAATGATCAAAGCTTTCAACAAGAAAGTCAGACGCCAAGTGTATCAAGTTGGAGATCTAGTGATCAAGCGCATCATCTTGCCACAAAGTGATCCCAGGGGAAAATGGACTCCTACCTATGAAGGACCATTTGTAATCAAGAACATCTTTTCTGGTGGGGAAATGATCTTAACCACCATGGACGGCGACGACCTGCCACACCCTGCGAACGCAGACATAGTCAAAAGATACTACGCATAAGAGACCCGTTAGGTTGACACACCTAGGCAAAACAAGGGCATCCCGGTGAACCAAAAGGTTCGGTCAAAAGTTAGGGATAAAATATTAAAAAAAATTGTCCACCCGGCAAGTTGAAACCCCGAAAGAGCGACTTGGGCAAAAAAGGGTTTCCCGGTGGATCGAAAACCCGAGAGGGCGGTTCAGGCAAAAGTTAGGGAATTAAAGCGTATGACTATGTCTCGTCGGATCACTTTGAAGATGATCTCTTCATTGACAAACCTGGAGCTTCTGATCAATTCAATCATCTTCGGACAAAGCGATGAAAGGACAAGATATTCGAAGATACGAAGGCTATAGCAGAATGGGAACCCCATGGGATTTTTTACACATAGCCATCTTTGTTTGTATAAATTTTTCTCATTTTTATGACACCATCCTCTTACTAGGATGTTTGTCTCTTTTGTACAAAATACTTATTCAAAGTAAATACAAAGATACCTCTTTAAAGTGAATAAAACCATTTGTCCTTTTCTTTTTACACTTGTATTTTATTTGCAAAAACGTCCAATGATTCATTAATGAACATATGCATTTGAACATAATTACTGTTTACAAATAAATAGAAATGGAAAAGAATAATTACTGACAGGTTGAAAGGTTAGGAAAACGCCTTTGGGCTATTCCATGAACAATCCTTACAATACATCATTAAGATCCCCAGCGAAGCTAAAACTTCAAACTATTAATCCCCAGTGGAGACCTTTTAGTTTCTCCAAATTCCCCAGCAAGTTATCTTGAAGCCTGAAAACCAACCAGACAACAACCTAGGATAACTCCCCAGTAGAGTGGCAGACGACCGAAACTCCTAAACTTTTTCTGAACAGGAATAAGCTTTTTCCCCACAGAGTTTTCTTTGTTCCCCGACAGAACAAGGATTCCATTTGTTTAATTCCCAGTAGAAGTCATCAGAGTTCTCTGGATTCCCTAACAGAATGGAGATTCTCTTTTTTAATTCCCCGGTAGAAGTCATCCAAATTCTCTGGATTTCCCAAGCAGATTACTCAAGCAGTATATGGCATTACTCTCACAACGGAATTTTTGTCAATACTTCAACTTCAAGACATGAAGAATCCAGATATCCCTAGTGAAGTCGCCAAGGATCTCTTATCCTCAGCAGTCAAGGATTTATTTTCCTCAGCAATACAGCAAATCAGCTTACATGCGCATACATTACATCCATATATCATAAACATTGATAAAACACATATATTGCATCATACATTTCATGCAACATAACTTTGTGTTTCAGCAAACATTTTACCCTTTTCAGGATAAGATTAACAGCTACCATTAACAGTGTTCAAAGAATTCAGATACAGTACAGATACGCTTCAAACAAGGATTTTTTCTGATACTCATTTAGATCTCCACTTCATATTCTAGTACGGATACACTCCAGACACGGCAGTCATTCTGTTACTCATTCGGACCTCAATTTCAAGATACGGTCCATATACGCTCCAGACAAGGATGCTATTCTGATACTCATTTAGATCTCAACTTCAGATACAGTACGGATACACTCCAGACACGGAAGTCATTCTGATACTTATTCAAATTACAAGTCAGATACAGTCTAGATACACTCCATACACGGAAGTCATTCTGTTACTTATTCAGACCTCAACTTCAAAGATACAGTACAGATACACTCCAGACATGAAAGTCATTCTATTACTCATTCAGATTCTAGTACAGACACAGCTCGGATACGCTCCGGACACGGACACTATTCCATTGCTCATACAAATTTAGTTCAAGATGCAGTTCAGATACGTTCCAGATATGGACACCATTCTGATACTCATTCTTCTGACTTACAACTTACAATTCAACAAGCATTCTTGGATGGCATCTACAAGCCCATCTCCAACAAGATTCTATCACCTCTCCAAATGGCATCTTTAAGCCCATTCCCTCAACTACACTTTGTCGAGTGCAAATTTATAGGCACTCTAGTGTCCAATCATCTTTTACCTTCGAGTCACGAACGACAAAACTCGCCAATCTAACTCTTCAGGTTCAAGAAGATTAAACAGGGGAAGCTGTTGTACCAGTATATTTTCCCTCTCATTTATCAAGATTTTTCTCACAAGACTTTTTGGACTCAAGATAAGATTAGGGTTTGGTCAGCTCAAGACATCTCATCTTGCACTGATAACCTAAAATTAGGGTTTGAGTTTGCACAAGGATTTTTAGACCACCAAAGGTTCATGTGAATTTCATACATCATCTTGGACCTCTAAGATTTCTCATGTTAAGTTTCAAGCCTTGAACCACATTTTTGGTCAGTCAATTGGACAGTTGACCCAAAAATCAGTTGTATTGGGGAAAAAGTCAACCATGGTCAATTTACACTCAAACTTCATACTTTTTGATCCATATCAACATTCTAGACTCATATGTACCATTTGATCAAGTTTGGATCACAACTCCTCAAGAAATTTGATCAAATCATCAAAAGGGCAAAATGGTCAAAATTAGGGTTTTGACTGAGAAAGGGCAATTTCTGATTTTTAACCTAGCCAATGACCAATAGAGTTCATAAATTGTTTCATGGGTTCAATGTCATCATCTTGACCTAATTACATGGTTCAAAAGATCTCAAGTTCATTGGATTGACAGATAAATTTTGCAGTCAACTGATCAAAAGTCAATTGTACACTGAAAAGTCAAACTTTGACTTTTGGTTCAAAATCAAGTGCCAAAGGTCATAATTCATCAAGATATGTCAAATTGTGATACTTGTTTACCAAGAAAACCAATTTTGAAAATTAGGGTTTTGAATTTGAAAATTTTCATAACTTAGAATTTTTCGAAGTATGGAAATTTTCTTATTTTTTCCCAACTTTCCACCACTTTTTCATCATGATGCAATTTGATTCAAAGAAAACTTCCAACATGAAAGTTGTATTCCTCCATGAAATCTACAACTTTTCTTCACAAGCTTTTCCCAAAAGATGCTTGGATCTCAAGTTATGAATTTGTGAACATAGGTCCATGAACTAAATAACTTAGTGATATTTTGCCCTAATTTAGGCTGGTTTTGGACCCAACTTCATGAACATTTTTCTCCTAGTTCCAAAAGGTATCTCAAATTTCATTTCAAATATGGATTAAAGAGCACATTTCAAGCTTTCCAAAATTTCCAAGAACTCTCCAAAATCATTTTTGGTTAGGGAGAATCGAAGAAGGGAAGTTGGCATTTTCTCACTTTTGTTCAAGCCATTTTTACAAAGCATCAAGTTGCAAATCCAATCCATGTTGTTTGTACCTTGATTTACAGGTCGTAAACTTACTTTACACTCCATAATTAAATGCAAACTCAGTTGACAAAGGCATTATCTTTGCTTTCGAAGCATTGTATAAGAGATAATTACATTTTAAGCATAAAGGTTACAATACCATTTTCATAAAGTGAGCTTTTGTAACTTTATCAATCTTGAGCCTTGGACCAGTCCCTTTTGTGCAAGCAACATCCACATGTCTTAAGCAATTTGTACAAGCCCTTTTCAGCCCTCAAACTAGCCAGTACAAGCATGTTAGCATTGGTCACCTCACTTTACTTAAAAAGCAAGAAAGTTGGTGAAAAGAAGAAAAGCTTGCACATCTGTTGAGAAGCTGACTTTGGATCCATTCTATACAAGTATACAAACTTGTCACAATAAAGAACACGATTGCTTGACAACTGAAACACTCTCAAACTCAAAAACTCCATTTTTCTGCAAAACACACAGTTGCTGCAGAATCATAGCCATTTCATTTTTGGCTCGTGCGTTTTTCATTTTAACATTTGAAATACTTCATACACATCATACCAAATCAGTCCAAGCATTCATCCTGCTTCTGTAACCCCTGTTTCAGCCATTTCCATTTTCAAACTTGGAGCTTGCAACTTGACTTGTGCAGAGAGTTCTGGCCATCCACAAAGCAAGCTAGGCATTGGAATAGCTTGAAGGAAGTTCAAGGAAGCTCACACGATCCTCAGGCCTCCATTAAAGTCCTTACATTGCTCTATCCAAATCCAACTGAAGGAGGTATTTTTCAAAACTCCATCTCTCTGAATAGGCATCTTCAAGCCACGATTTTTGAAGAAAAAATGTAGTCCATAACATGGTGAAGCTGTACATACGCATACTTTTCATTTATATTAACTATGTTGTGAGAATTTGAAGCTTGAAGTTCATGAAATTTTTAGGTCACGAATTAGGGCTGATAAAATTCTCTCTGATCTTTGAGAGTTAGGTTACAAATTTTATATTGTTGGAATCGTGAACTCAAATGCTACATAATTCATGTTATGAGATTTTATTTGTGTACAAGCATGTGAAAGTCACAGTTTGAAGGGAAAACGCGCGCAGAAGAGAGGGATGGAGGTAAGGGACGAAGCATCTGAGCTTTTTGGCGCTTGGGCCCTTTTTGTTTTTGCTTTTCACACCTCTTGATTCACTACTACACCCCCTGACTAATTTCTCATATTTTTGAATTTTTCTTTCATATTTTTATATTTATTACTTGCATTTATTTTTTCTAATGATAAAAATTACCGAAAAATAATTTATTTATTTTCACACTTTTATTTTATTTATTTATTTTCTCACATAAAAATAGTTTATTTTGAAAAATAGATTCTATTTTCTTAAATAACTTGTAAATATATTTAAAAATACTACATTTTTATTATATTATTTATACACAAAAAATATTTATTTTCATCTATATTTAATTTTTAATATTTACATATAATATTATTTATTGTTTTCTTGTACAAAAATGGACAAAATAATAATAGGAAACATTATTTTTCTTTTAATAAAAAAAATTAGGGTTTCATACCTTCAAAAAATAAATAATATTTTTTCTCTTTTTCTAGGGTTTAATTTAATTTATTTTCTCATACATTAAACAAATACCAAAACATATTTTTTACATAAATACATTGCATTTCATTTTAAATACTTGTTTATTTATTTAATGCGCACAATATTCAATTGGGGTGTAATAATATTTTTAGATTTATATTTGTGCAAAATCCCCATTCAAAACTTGTATCTCCTCTCCCATAATAATTGTTGTAATAGCTTAGTTTACTTTACGCAATTTATTTCTTTTATACCATGTTTAGTAAACTAGGGTTTGCATGACAAGACCAAAAAAAAAAACAAATAGAAAAGACCTAATACAAGACAAATAAAATGCATGAAAAATGACACACATTGCACACAAGCGCCCTTAGGGTTTCACCCACTTGGTTGCCTAAAATAAAATGGCCATGTTACACACGCGAAGTATCTTGGCAAAAAAAAACAAGTATAAGATCATAGTCCCTCGATGACGCTATACAAAGGTTGCCTAAAACAAAATGATCTTGGTCCCTCAAAATGCTAAGAGACTTGGCAACATTGCTATCATGGTCATAGAATGACCCACGCCCGTCCCGTTTAACATCCAAAGATAGGATTGTCTACCAAATCAATGGTAAGTCAACAATATCAAAGGAATAAAAATGCACAAGAAAGACATTTGAGTAGGTAGATAGCTTCTAAGTTACTTGCTCCATTTCAAAACAATCCTTGCTTTTTTCAAAAACAAACACACACACATTACAAAACATTTCCAAACATCTTTCAAAACATTGGAACATTTTTCAAAAGACAAACATCTTTGTATACATTCTTACGAACGAGAATCATTACAAAGATTGCCTAAACGATGGCCTCTTTTCAAAATACTTTCGAAACCACACCAAGCACCATTTTAAACAAAACAAAGCAAAGCAAGTGATCTAAGCAAGTAACTAAGAGCCCATGGAAAACCATGGATGAAAAGGGTGCTAGCACCTTCCCTTTTCATAATCTACCCCCCGAACTCAAGAAAACATCTCAAAGGTCTTTCCTGTGCTTTTTTACCTTTCCTTTTGGATAAAATAAAAGTCGGTGGCGACTCTTGCTAACCGCGACATTTGCGACGAAATGCAAAACCTCAAGTCAGTTCTCCCACTGTATCACAATCTTCCTCTAAAGTTTCTGATAAGCAAGACTAGAGAGTTGGAAAAAAAAAGATTGGGTCGCATTCAATGCATTATTGGCCACCATGATCTGTGGCATTATCATGTTGTCTAACATGGAGAATTTTATGGATTTAGCAGCAATATTTATTTTCATGAACGAAAACTTGGTGCCAACAATATTTGTCGATATTTATTATGTCATTCACTCTAGACATGGAAATTAAGGAAGTGCCATATGCTGAATTCTTCTATTATATAAATGGTTCATGTTGAACATGCCCATAAAGGGACTGTTTGTAGATGCCGAAGATTCACTCCTTTGGTCTCAAAGGATCATGGCTCTTACTTCTTATGATATCATTTGGCATAGGGTAAGGGGTGGAAAAGAAATTACTGTAAGTTGTGGAGAATTTCCCAATGTTTCTCTAATAGGGAAAAAAGGTTGTATCAATTATAACCCTATCATGGCATGGCGTCAGGTAGGATACGTTATGACCGATAAACCCACAGACCGAGAGGTCGAAGAAACTGTTTATTTCTCCAAAGGTGGGGATCCTGTCTTGCAAGAAAGGGTAAGAGTTTCCTGGGGACATATTCACAAGAAAAGAAAGACTTTCTTCAGTTAGAGAGGATGTTTGGATCTCAATCCTTATGTGAAGTGGGTCAAAAACCTAGCTAAAGTATTATTGCTTCCCTACAAAATGGAAGAGCCTTTGTATCCTCATACCATCTTTAATCCATTAGTGGATGGTCAGTTTTCACTAGATGATACTATCAATCAATCACTTCCCTATGAATCATGTCTTCAGCCGCCTATTTCTGATATGTTAAAGTTTGTGCCCATGTGTACTTTAAACAGATCAAAGTTGAGAGTCTCAAGCTGCAAACAGAAAAGGAAAAGAGAAGTATAGAGCTTTCCTTTCTTTGCAAGAGAGGAAGAAAATGATTTACGAAGCCAGGATGAAATAAAAAATGTTGGAAGAGAATGGTTTACTTGAAAAATTGAAGAAGCCAAGAGTTGAATGTTCCAACACTACTCAAGCAGAAGTTGTAGGAAAAGATCAGGAAGATCTTGTAAAGAGTCGGCAGCATATTGAAAGACTCCAGTTGTCTAAGGATAAGCTAAAGTGAGTCATAGATAAGAAGTTAAGGCTTTGAAGAAACATCTCTGAGAGGAGGAAGCCAAGACTAAGGAGATCTGTAGACAACGAGAGGTTTTTGAACTTCAAGTCCAAAGCCAACAGGTGAAAATAGATGAGTTGATTGGTAAAGTTGAAGAGCTCAAGATTCAACTCAAAGAGAAAGATGCTCAACAATTTGTAACAGAAGCCCAACTGAAGGGAAGAGGTGTCTAGTTGACTCAAGTTGTAGAATTGGCAAGGCTCAAAGTTTAACTTGGAGTTTGACAGCAGTTCTAAGTTTTGTTGATCTCTTTTTCTTTTGTTATGATCCCCGCCAAATTTGTTGGACAAGATCCCCATGATTTTATATGTATGAACTTGTTTCGGGAAACTCTGTTCTATGAATTTTTATTTTATGATATGAGCAGTCTCTTTCTTTAATGATAATTTGTTTATATGTTGTTGTCTTTTGTTCTTGATGAAAAATCTAGGATTTTCCTGGAAATGGTAAAACATTGCATGCATAATCATGCATTCATTCATATCATATCATAGCTGGTTGTTCCGGCAGGTCTTCTTACTTCTGATATGGTTATTTTTAGAAATTTTAACTTTAAACTCTTAGCGGTACAACACCAGGGAAATTCGAAGCGACAAATGGAATAGATACATGCTGACGTAGTTGATATGAGTGTCAAGATGGACACTCGTGTTGAACAATTTATGGATATTATTCAGGTTATGGTTCTAAAATAAGAAGTGATAAGGGCTCTAATTGTAAGATCTTCTACAACTACAGATAAATGGAATGGAACTCTGAATCATCCTCTAAGAGATGCTGGAAATCTTGTGGGGTTGCTGCTAATCACCTTGTTGGTAATCCGGGTGGTCAGAATCTGAATGGTAATGCTTGTGTTCATATTGGGAATGGTCTTATTATTAACCTTGGTGATCCTACTGTTAATAATCAAGGTATACATGTGATTCAAGTTGTGGGGAGTGTACCTCCACCCACTCCTCCTCATCATAATAATGAACAACCTTTTATTCAGCCACAAATCAGAAGATCTATTCCGATACCAATTCAGTAGCTTGAAGATGATAACTGGTTTTCTAATTATGAAGAACCCACTGAAGCTGATAAGAAGTTGCGTATGCTCGAGGAGAGTATGCATGCTTTTGAAAATCATGGAGTTATGGGTCTTGATATGTCTGATTTGGGATTAGTCCTCGGAGTGAAGATTCCTCAGAAATTCAAAGTGCCAGATTTTTTTAAGTAAAAAGGTGTTTCCTTTCCTAAGATGCATGTTAAGTATTACTATAGGAAAATGTCAGCATACTCTAGTGATGAGAAGCTGCTCATGCACTTTTTCCAAGACAACCTGACCGGTGGTCTGTTGGATTGGTATATGCAATTGGAAAGCTCCCGTATTCTCACTTGGAGAGAGTTGGCTGAAGCTTTTGTTCTATATTATCAATATAATAGTGACATTGCACCTACCGAGACTCAATTGTAGAATCTGTCACAGGGGAAGAAAGAGTCGTTTAAGGAGTATGTGCAAAGGTGGAGCGAGATGACAGCTCAGGTGCAACCTCCTATGATGGAAAGAGAAATGGTGGATATGTTTACCAACACACTGTAATAGAATTTTTATATGGCCGGTAGCACTCCTGGCTCTTTCGTTGAGATGTTAACTTATGGTGAAAGAATTGAATTCAGAATCAAGATAGGGAAGATTCAGGATGTTGTGTCTGGCAATAATACTGGTAATGCTAAGAAATATTTCAATGGCTATCAAAATAAAAAGGAAGGTGAAGCTAATGTGATGTATTCCGAGAAAGTAAAAGGCAAGGCTTATCAGGAGCCAGATTATCAGGTTGCCACTGTAACCATTCCAACTGCAGAACCTTAACGACAAACTTATGTACCTCGTTAAGGTAATCAACAACAAAAGTTGTGGTAACCTCCGAGAAAGTTTGATGCACTTCTTATGTCTTATGTTTAACTCTTACCTCAGTTGCTCCATTTGAAGTTGGTTTAATTGTGCACTTGGAATGTTAACCCTGAAAGATTGCCGCTGAACATTGATGCTAATTCCCGATGTGGGTTCCATTTTGGAGGACAGGGGCATAATTTTGAAAACTGCATTTCTTTTAAGCACAAGGTAAAAGATATACTTGATTCCCAATCTATCAACTTTGGGCCAGAGCTGACACCAAATATTCTCCAGCAATCTTTGCTGCCTCATGAAGGCACCATTGTTAGTGCCATTGTTGAAGAGGAAGGTTTGAATTTGGTGATGGATGTGAACCTGTTAACAAGTCCTTTATCTTTTATGAAGGAACAACTGTTGAAGAAATGTGTGTTTCTGGGTTGTGCTACCGATTATGAAGAATGTTTGACCCATCCAGAGGGCTGTGATTGCTTGAAAATTGAGATGTAGAGGTTTATTAATGAAGGACCCCTATAGTTTGATAAGTTGGTTATTGAAAATCGAGCCAAAGAAGATGAAGTTTATGTGATCACCATTCCATTTACACCCAAGAGGATTATTGCTCCTATAACAATTCTGATTCATGATAAGCAGTCTCCTTTGACGATTACTCTACCTGGTCCGATTCCGTATGCTAGTGATAGAGCGGTACTATGAAACTATGGTGGCAAGTTTTATTATCAGGGGAAAAAGCATGTCATCGAGACATCTAAATAAGATACATTTGAGGTTTATGACATTGTAGGAGAAAGCAAAATCATCAGAAGCAGTCAAATCTTTTCTCCTCATAATCCACCAGAAAGAAGTGTTGATGCCTCAGACAAGGTCAAAGGAAAACAAATTGTAGTAAATGGTGAAGAACCCATGCGGAATCCTCTTGTTATGACTTTGAATGCTGATATATCAAAATATGTAACAGAATTTGTGCGATACATCAAGAAGAGTGATTATAAGATCATCGATCAGTTGGGCCAAACACTGACCAAAATTTCCATTCTAACCTTGATTTAAGATTCAGAGTCTCACCGTAATGCACTCATGAAGTTTCTAGGTACCTCTTTTGTTCCGCAGGAAATTTCTGTGAAACAGTTTGAAGGAATTGTAGCCAATATTACTGCAAGCAATGGTTTGGGGTTTACTGATTTTGATTTTCCTCCTGAGGGGAGAAAGCATAACAAGGCTCTACACATATTCATAAAGATTGTAGGTATAACTTTGTCTCTTATGCTGGTAGACACGACATCGACGTTGAATGTTCTACCGAAGTTCGCCTTGTTGAAATTAGACTACAAAGAGGTTGTGTTAAGGCCTATTAATTTAGTTGTGAAAGCATTCGATGAATCGAAAAGATCAATATTTGGTGAAGTTGACCTACCAATGAAGATATGTTGTTAGACTTTAAATGCAACATTATTTATCATGGATATAAATCCCTAATATTATTGCTTGTTGGGAAAACACTAGATCCATGGGGCCAGTGCCGTGACATGTACGTTGCACCAAAATATGAAATTCTTGGTTAGAGATAAAGTTGTCATCGTTTGTGGTGAAGAAAAATGCGTGGTTATCCATTTGAGCACCTTTAGATATGTTTAAATCAAAGGAGAAGTGCATGAGACTTCGTTTCAGGCTTCAAAAATTGTACAAGTTGTCAAAACTCCCCATCAAGAGGTCAGAAAGCCAAAGGTCTCCATGACATCTTATAAGAAAGCTCAAGCAATTGTGGAATCATGACACCCCGAAAGTTGGGGGCAGAGTTTTGGATCTTCCTATGAAGAAAGATAAATGTGGTCTCAGTTTCGTGGTAGGACGAAGCGCCCTAGTTACCATTCCTCCCAAGTGTAATACCCCAAATTTGTCCTACCCTTTCACTTTTATCTTGCTTAGGCATTTTGCGCTTCTCATTCAATCTGCATACCCTTCGTTAGGTCATTTAACACATCATGCATCATTAACCAATAAATATAGCATGGGATCAAGGGTATTGAAGAGTTAGGGTTTCTCTGTACTTTTAAGCTTTCATCTTCATTCAGGAAGAATCAACTGGTTTCTTCAACAATTAATGGTTTGATGCTAGGGTTGTGTGTTCATGGTCATTACGGGCTTCTGTTTTCATCAAATATTCATCATGACAAAAGTGTATTAGGGTTTTCATTTGTGGTGCTTAATTCTTCATCAAGATTCCAATTAAGCCTCTTTCCTTTGACGTTTCTAAAGCTTAGTTTTCATCTGAAGGTTTCCCAGAGAAGTGAATCATGTTGAACCCTCTTATGGTTGATTAAGATTGATGTCAAGAGGCTTGCTATTAACTGGATATAATTCATTTATTCATCAAGCTAAGGTTTTTGGCATATTCTCTAATCAGTTGAGGCTAGAATTGTAAGGGATGGTGGCATCCCATTCTATGATTCTATCTCTTACTAATTTAATCCAGGATTTTTGGGTTAAAAGGCAAGAATTATGGTTTGTGCAAAGAGTGGATTCAATTGTCTATTGATACAATAAAGTCAAGGAGTTGTGTGTATAAAGTGCAAGACAACACGAACTTAAGAATTGAGTTAGGGATTACATTAAAAAGGGGATGTGTTGAAAGAGACTCTAAGAATTCACGTTGTTAAGAATGGATCAAAGTGGGAAGAATTTTTACATGGCTTTCATATAAGAGAAGGGATGGATTCATTTATGCATCACTTAATTAATTAATTTTTGTGTATGGTTCCAAGATATGTTTGACATGGAACAAAAAATTGAAACAGGAAATTCGCTGGTAAAAATAACCAAGTTATTCAGTTATTCATCGGTTGCGTTCATCAAAGTTCATCAAGATCCAAAAATTCTTGATCATTTTTTACAATATCTAAACATCAAGCAAGATTCATCAAAGTTTTACCCAACTTCAGATATTCATGTTTGTTCAAAGTCACAACCGTGCAAATTCACAAGCCATGTTAACGTTATGCATTACAAGAAAAATTACAAGAAGAATTACACAAGGTTTGTTCTATAGCCTAAGTGTATTTTCACCAAAGCTTGAGGAATTCACACCAAAAAGTCTCTACACCAAATCTACGACTTTGCTGAAACAGAACTCAAATCATACACAGGGTTTCTCGACCTTCATTTAAATCCCATAACCTCATATTGCCAAAGCCCTACGTACATCACAAAGCTGGTTTTGAAAGTGACCGCAAAATGGATTCCATATAACTAAATCAGGTAACATGCATGCACTGCAATACAAAATCCAGTTCAGAAAACTGCCCTGTTCAGAATAAAATCGGAAAATGGAAAGAACTGAATCAACCATTACCAAACAAAATCACAATAGTTAACAAACTATAACTAAAAAATTTAACCAACTTTTGCTATCAAGATTATTCTAACTGTTTCTAAACGGAACTAACAAACATATGTTTCACTAACCAATCTATAACTGATTTCATAACCAATTTCTAACAGAATTTCAACAATTCTCTAACCTGTAACTATTGTTTATAACAACCCTAACCAACTAATTCCTATAATTGGCTTCCCAACCTTCCAACAGAATAAACAAAAATCCAGCTCATCTATAATTGTTTCCAATCAGTCTAACATCCCCCTAACTGCTTCTAACCAATTCTGCAACCTTCAAATCTGCTAACAAAATTATATAACCCTGTAACAGAAAACCTCATAGCAGAATTAACAGAAAACCAATAACCCTTTAACTAACCTCCTAACTGTTTTATCAAAACCCTCAAGAATTTGTACAAGGGATAACAGAAAGAGATAAGAGAAAATAGAAAGAGGAAGTGGATACGATTCAGAAACTCACAAAAAGGAGAGGAAGCTCACCAGAAAAAAAAACAAAATTAAACTCTCTCTTCAATTATCTCTCCATAACCATTTCTAAACCTTCATCTTCATCCATAACCGCACATCACCCCTCTATAATCACCCTTCAATAATCAATCTTCATCTCTAAAACGCACACTGTTACCATCTTAATAATCACCTTACATAATCTTCATCAACCTGCAGCCCCAACAAATCACCTCTGTATCTTTAACGATCTACATCGTGTCATCATCAACAAGCAACAAATATGCTTCAACATAATCATGATTCATAAGTTTCATCACCGTCAGAACATCACAATTGCAACATAAACACAAGAACCACGAAGCGAAAGAGAAGAAATACTCACTTCCATCTTCCGCTTAATATCATCTTCAATCTTCGTCTCTCCGATTAAATCTAGTTTTCATCTTCCTCTACAACATCATTACTACGCTAAAATCCTCTATGTCTTCATCGTGTAACCAAAGCAATATCATTGACACCTCATCATCATCGCATCTTTGCAACAAATACTTAATCGTGTAAGCAGAAACAGAGGTTGAGTCGAAGCGAGAGATTGAAACCATGGTGTTGAATCACGGCACATAAAGAGGAAAAGGATGAGATGGATGGAGGCGCGAACAGACATCGCGATTGAGAATGGAGTGGAATCGAAACTGAGATGAATCGAAGACAAACCGTTGATGATTAGGTAAGCTGTAGATTGAGACAGAGGCTAATGGAAGAGGTAGGTGATGGAGCTCACTCGCTGCCACTGTTATGAAGGACGAAGAAGCTTAGCAGTCTCAATATGTCTAACCCTAAATCCATCTTTATTATCTTGTTTGATTTTCTTTAATTTATTTAATTTATTTTTTTATAATGAATAATCATAATAACAATAGTAATATGGAAAAAATCTGATGTGAATGTTGGTGGCAAGTTGTTGGGATGGAACTACTTGTATAGGCCCATGAACTTTTTAATATAATAGGATCTCATCACACAAAAAATCTCCTGGACTCATTCTGTATTGGGCTCAGCACCGACTTGCTTCAACACACCTGTATTCCAATTTCACCCCTGACTTATAATTTCCTTTTTTATTATTTTAGTTTTCTTATAGTTTAATCTTTTCTTTCAATTGATAATAAAAAGGTACAAAAATAGTAGAATTTTTTAGAATTTTTTAGGTTTTCTCTTTAGAATTTTATTAGAGTTTTCTATTATTATATATTTAATAATCATTTTCATTGTCATTTTTAGCTAAAATTTTGTGATAGAATGTTGATGTAACTTTCGAAATGGGGAATGCTTGGAGATTAATTTTTTTGATCACTTGCGTGAAACATCTTTGGTAGATTTTTCTTATTGCTTGAATGGTTTTGAAGAGGCAACGGACCTTCTCTGTTCGGTATCATCGTAACTTCATTTTATTCCTCATTTTCATGCTTTATCGTATTTCTTTATCGCTTTTCTAGATATCATGACAGGTAGAACTTTACGGCTTTCTGATGCCATGAGAAGTAGGAATAGAGATGTATGATAGGGGTCTCCATTGTTTATCATGTCAGGAAACCCTCTAGTTTATTTAAAGATCCATTTAGGGCAATTCTGTATTGTGTGCATTTTGTGTGCTACTTGTGTGTGGTTTGTTTAAAACCCTACCTTTGTGTAGGTAATTTGCAGGTATGTTTACATTTTGTGCCCATATTATTCCCCATCCTTTATTGAAGTCCTCAAAAGGAGGCAAGCAGGGAGGGTTAGCAATCAACCCCGCAATTTCTTCTGTGTCATCCTTAGCTCGTGACGCACCATGATGCTTCGAAGTTATGTTTGCTATTGTTATCGAGTCGTTAAGTGGGGAAGGGTTCCGCAATTGAACCCCCATACTTTGTCAGGAGTTCGCATTGGTCGATGCTGATACTCTGTGATTGTTCATATTTCCTTCTTTCATCTACCTCGATCTCCTATATCTTGGTTAGGTGTTCAGTCACTTTGGAAATCACATTTTTGTTTTTTCATCTCACTCCCGCTTGTTTGTCTCGGATGATACGCTTCCCTTGACTAAAGCATTTCATTTCTTTTCCTAACTCTTTTATGTGTGTGCTCTTTCGAGCTTACTTGTTTTATCCTTGTCTATACCATGTTCCCTTAGGATGTACTTGTTCCTTTCGGATGCAAGTTAGACCTTAGGTTGCAAACCATGCATGCTAACATTAGGTAGAGATTTCCCTTTCATCCTTAACATAGGACCACCATTGTATGATAACATTAGGTTAAAAATAGGCTAGTCTCCCTTAGACTCTTTTCTTCCCCTTTTGCATTTACATCTAAAACTAAAACCTTTTCCTTAGCAAACCATAAATCATGCTAATCGTACTTAAACCTTTTTTCGAGGTAATAAAACATAAATTAATCAAGTGTGGCATCTTGCCTCGAGGGCGTAACTTGAAACCATTTTCAGTAAGGACATGATTAATTTACTTTTGTGCCAACGCATGAGTCTCCAAAGGTCGAGTTCCGGCAGAAGGAGGAATTAACATTGTCCATAAAATAAAAAACAAACTAAAACATGTGAGCCAAACTACGACAGCTCTGATTCCTCAAAAAGGATACATAGACATTGGGGTAGGGCCCAAGCGAGTACAACTTTATTTTACCTACATTCTTTTCTCATTCTTTTTGCATGCATTCTTCTTTAGTAGTAAACAGTAAGCATAGTTTAAACACACCCTTAGATAGACAACAAGAATGGATACCATAGAGTACTACGGGCGTGTGGGGTTCTAATACCTTCCTCTCGCGTAACAGACTCCCTTACCCGATCTCTCGGTCGCAAGACCGTGACTTCTCCCTTCTTAGGTTTTCTCTATGTTTACCTTTCCCTTCATGTGGGATAGAAGACGTTCGATGACGACTTCATTGTTTGATAATTTTCAGCCAGTTGTTTCACCAAGGTTCAAGGTATTCCCGCTCCAATCAAGTTTATTGGCGGTGGCATCATTCATGAAAAAGCTCGTGTTGTGAATGATGAGGGAGATAATGATTGTGATATGGATATCTGGATCCATCCAACTATTCCTGGACAAGAGCCTTCCAATTAGTTTTCTGAGGATGTCGTCACAGTTACCCGTTATCAAGAATAATTTTCTTTTGTTTAAATCATTCAGTAATTTCGAAGTTCTTCCCGAGATGTTGTGAACATATTTGTAGGGCCACAATGTTTTTCTTTCCAAAACTTATCATCAATAAAGGACGATTTTTCATTCAAATATTTCACTCCATGTTTTTCCTCTTTTTATTTTTCAAAAAAAATTGGCAATGTGTTTTTATTTTTCTTTTTAAATCTCAAACTAAAAAAATAAAACCATCAATCAAGCAGATATAATCCCCCATTAATCTAAGATTTCATCAATAAAGATTATGCTATGGTTCACTATAACTTTGATAATCCAATCTATCAAGCCGATGAAGAGGCTGAGGAAGATTGTGAACTCTCCAAAGAGTTTAGTTGATTATTGAAGCAAGAGGAAAAGGCTATCCAGTTGTACCAAGAGACTTTAGAAGTGATCAACTTAGGTACTGAAGAGGTCAAGAAAGAAGTCAATATTGGGGTCGCTTTAGAAGAATGTGTCAAGCAGAGATTAATTGAAATGCTCCGAGATTATGTTCATATCTTTGTTTGGTCCTATGAAGACATGTCTGGGTTGGATACATATATTGTTGTGCACAAGCTGCCTCTCAAAGAATATTGTCCTACAGTCAAACAAAAGCTTTGAAGAACTCATCCCAAGATGTCTAAGAAGATTAAAAAGGAAGTCCACAAACAGTTTGATGTAGGTTTCTTGAAAGTTATCTCTTATCCACTGTGGGTTGCAAATAATGTGCCAGTGCCGAAGAAATATGGAAAAATCATAATGTGTGATGATTATAGGGACTTGAACAGAGAAATCCCTAAAGACGATTTCATGCTTCCTCGTATTAACATTCTGGTTGATAGTACTACTCAGTCAAAAGTGTTTTCCTTCATGGATGGTTTTTCTAGCTATAATCAGATCAAGATGGCACTAAAAGAAATGGAGAAGACAACTTTCATTTCACCTTGGGGAACCTTTTGTTACAAAGTTATTCCCTTTGGTTTGGAAAATGCATGGGCAACATACAAACGTGCTATGGTCACTCTATTTCATGACATGATCCATAATTAGATTGAAGTATATGTTGACAATATGATTGCTAAATCCCAGATGGAAGAGGAACATCTTATCCATCTGTTAAAGTTATTTGAAAGATTGAAGAAATTTTGTCTGAGGCTGAACCCTAACAAGTGTACCTTTGGGATGAGATCAGGGAAGTTATTGGGATTTGTTGTAAGCGGAATAGGAATTGAGGTTGATCCTGCTAAAATAAAAGAAATTCAAGAAATGCTTGAGCCAAGAACAGAAAAAGAGGTTTGTACTTTCCTAGGGAGGTTGAACTACATTGCTAGATTCATCTCTCACCTTACAGCCACGTGCAAAACAATATTCAAGCTATTTAAAAAAGATCAAGTGGTTAGGTGGAATGACAATCGCCAAGTGGCATTTGATAAAACAAAAGAGTATCTACAGGAACCTCCAATTCTTTTACCTCCTGTGGAAGTCAGGCCTTTGATAATGTATAATCGATCAACATGATGAGACAGGTAAGAAAGAACATGATATCTACTATCTGAGCAATAAATTCACTGATTACAAGTCGAGGTACTCATTGTTGGAAAGGACTTGTTGTGCACTCGCGTGGGAAGAAAAACGTCTCAGACAATATATGCTAACTCATACTACACTCTTGATATCCAATATGGATCCAATCAAGTACATCTTTGAAAAGAAAACTCTCATGGGAAGAGTAGCTCGTTGGCAAATGATTTTAACTGAATATGTTATTCAGTACACTAACCAGAAATCTATCAAAAGTGGTGTATTTCCGGATTATCTTGCTCACCATCCTATGGAAGATGACTATCAGCTAATGAAGTTTGAGTTTCCAAATGAAGATATTATGTACATATGGGATTGTAACATACCCGGCCTAGAGGAAGGACCCGACCCATGATCGTGATAGACGATGGTGTTTGATGGATCCTCGAATGCGTTAGGTAATAGTGTGGGTGTTGTTATTACCTCTCCTGAAGGTTTCCATACGCCTTTCACTGCCAGAATATGTTTTGATTGTACTTACAATACAATTGAGTATGGGCTTATATTTTTTGGATTAGAATTTGCTATTGATTTGTGTTAAGATCTTAGAAGTCTATGGGGACTCAGCTCTAGTAATCAGTCAGATCAACGGAGATTTGGAGACTCGTCACCCTAATTTGATTTCGTATCGAGAGCATGTTATGAAGTTAATCCCGTACTTCAATGAAATCACCTTCAAGCACATCCCAAGGGAGAAGAATAACTTGTCAGACATTTTTGCTACTTTGTCATCCATGTTTAAAGTTAGATGGTAAAATGAGGCCCCCTCTATCACTATCTTGAGGTTTGATGAGCCAATGTTTTGTTATGAGATAAAAGAAGAAGTTGATGAGAAAACTTGGTTTTATGATATCAAAAGGTATCTTGAGACGCAAGAATAACCAGAGGATACATCTATCACAGATAAGAAGACTTTGCGAAAGTACTCAACTAAGTTTTTCCTCAATGGTGGGGTTTAGTATAAAAGGAACTATGACTCTGTTTTGCTCAGATGCGTGAATAGACACGAAGCAAATGAGATCATAGAAGAAATACATGAAGGTTCCTTCGGGACACATTCTAGTGGGCACACAATGGCCAAGAAAATATTGAGAGCAGGTTATTATTGGTCTACCATGGAAAAAAATTGTTACAATCATTCCAGAATCTGTCACAAGTGTTAGGTTTATGCAGATAAAATGCATGTGTCGTATAATTTGCTGAATGTTTTGACTTCTCCTTGGCCTTTTTATAATGCGGGGCATTGATATGATTCGACAAATTGAACCAACTGCTTTCAATGGGCATTGCTTTATTTTGGTTGCCATTGATTATTTCACAAAATGGGTCAAAGCTGCATCGCATGCCAACGTCACCAAGCAACTGGTTGCTCGCTTTATCAAGAAGAATATTATTTGTCATTATAGGATTCCAGAGAAGATCATTACTGATAATGGATCGAATCTTAACAATAAGATGATGAAAGAGATGTGTGACAGTTTCAAGATAAAGCATCACAATTCTTCTCCATATCACCCAAAAATGAATGGTGTTGTTGAGGCAGCAAATAAGAACATTAAGAAGATTGTGAAGAAAATAGTTGTGACCTACAAAGATTGGCATGAGATGTTGTCTTTCAAATTAAATGGTTATCGTACTTCAGTGTGTACTTCGACTGGGGAAACCCTTCTCTCTGGTATACGGTATGGAAGCAGTCCTTCCCGTAGAAGTGGAGATTCCTTCTTTAAGGATAATGATAGATGTACAACTTGATGAAGCTGAGTGGGTTCAGAATGCACTTGATATGTTGAATCTTATTGATGAGAAGAGTTTGGTAGCTATTTTCCATGGGCATTTGTGCTAGAGGAGGATGAAGAAAGCTTTTGACAAGAAATTATGTCCTCGGAATTTCCAAGCTGGTGATCTGGTATTGAAGAAGATCTTACCTCCCAATAATACAGATGCTTAGGGCAAATGGGCTCTGAATTATGAAGGACCATATATTGTAAAGAAGGTCTTCTCAGGAGGATCCATGATGCTTATGACTATGGACGTAGAGGATTTCCCTTACCATGTCAATGCATACGTAGTTAAAAATACTTTGCATGAAAAGACTCGCTAAGTCGACGCGGCTTAGGAAAAAAATAGCGTCCCAACGATCCATAAAAAGAAACAGAATAAAAAAGGAATTGTGTTCACCCGCTAAGTTGAAAATCTGAAAAAGGAAACTTAGGAAAAATTGTGTATCCCAGTGGATTGAAAACACTAAAGGGCAATCCAGGTAAAATTTAGGAATTTAAAGTGAATTACTATGGTCTGTGTTGAATCTATAACACTATTCTCCATCACAGTTAGGTAACTTGTAATTTTAAGGAATCAGTCCAATCAGTTTTTTCAGAAAGCAAGATATTAGGGAGCTTTGAGGTTATAAGAGTCATAGAAGAGTCAGAACCCGATCGAAATTCGTCTTCACATTGCCATCTATGTATCTCCTTTTGATGTTTTGTATGCAATTACCTATTTTTAGGAAATTCTTCTTGATGTAAATGCCCATTTACATGCCAATCAATCAATCAATAAAATGGAAATCTAGAGAGAAGCCAAAGCTTTTCTCTCTACCTCCTTATAACGTTTGTGTATTTGGTTTCTAAAGAGAGAATGAAAAGAGGAAAAATGGGCCATGAGCTCAGGATTCTTCTTAAATAAGTACTCCCTCTTTACAGATGCGCGCCAGGAGTCTTCTTGAGAGCCCTTGGATAAGGTGACCATTGACCGATCATCCGCGCTCACGCGTACCACACACCCTGGTCAATAACCAATCATGACCTCTCGTTTGTCATACTTTTGACCGTCATTCCAGGATTAACTCCTTGTAACCATACGATCAGGATTAAACTCTTCTAATCTTGTTGTACACCACAACACCTTGCACCCTCTTACATTTTGTTTAACGCACTTAATCTTGTTTTGGGCCTAGCCCACTACTATTCCAACCCCCTTGGTTTTACTACTGAATATAAAATACACCCTCCCCAGTTTTGATTAAATATTTTATTTATTTAATTTACCTAATTTATTTATTTATTTATTTGTTTTATTTATAATAACTAATTTTCTTCTCATATCATTTTTAGCATATTGCATTAAAATTATATTTTTGCATTATTATCATATAAACCATCTTGATAAAAAAAAGTATTACATTATTATTAAAAATATTTAATATATTTTTAATAAAAAGAAAATATTTATTTATTAATTATTTTCCAAAAATACTCTTTTTTTAGATTCATCAAATATTTTTATCATTCGAATTCTATTTGCATCATATATTCTAAGGCAGCTAACCAATCAAATTTAACATTTTTTTCTACTAACATAATTCAAATGTCAACTTTATCTTCAAAAAAGGATTATGGAGATAGTTTATATTAACTGCGAATTGCATCTACGACTACGCTATTTTCAAACCCAGACAAGGTTCAAGGATAATTCCAAAAAATTTCACAATCCATAAAAAATAACCAAACACATACGAACTACGAATTTGGACTATGATTCTTCGCAAGGAGATATGTAGGCACACAGTTAAAACCAAGAAGAGTTCACAACTTAAAAAACTAAAGTTCTTTTTCTTAATATTTAGAAACGTTAACTACCAAATTTCCATCATACCCTTAAACCTAAAAGTAGAGCCCCTTGAGAACAAGGAAAATGAAGGGTGCTTAACACATTCCCTTTGTCTAATTGAATTACGAATTTAGACACTCTGCACGAATTAGGCTTATTCGTTATTTCCCCATCCTTAGGATAAAAATTAATGGTGGTGACTCTTTATATTTTTCCAGTTATGACAGCTGGCGACTATGCTGGGGACACAACCCTAGGGTTTGGAGTCTTTCCTATTTTTTAGGTCTAGGGTGTCTTGGGTTCTTTTTTTTTTCTTCCTATTTTTGGTATGTTTTATTTATATATATGTTTATTTATTTGTTTATTTAATTATTCGTATTATCATTATTATCATATTATTTTTCTATTGGTGGGATTTAAATTTGTATATTAAACCTTAGAAGAAGGATCGTCTATTTCCCGAGGGGGTTTAACATCCCTGTGAGTTTTTGTGACGATTTTTCCTAGAGTCGATTAAGTTCCAAGGAATATCTTTTAGAGGTCTATAATCTCTAGTAGGTAGGACTTCGGGATTTGGCCAATGAATCTTTGTATAACCCTAAAACAAAACCTCATGGCGACACCTTCAATGACCTAAGAGACAAAAGTCTCAATCTGCAAAGAGGCATTACTTAAGGCAGACCCTTGTGCCTTTCCCTCCAGTGTTATCCATGATACACTTAAGGAAGTAACCCTTATGGGGGGTAGAATATTCGTAGGACGAAACTAGGAACCTACCTACTAAGGATACCCTTTCAAAATCCCACTACCATGTTAGATCACCATGCATACATACATCATCACATTTCAAAATATTCATATTTTAATATTTGTCTTATCTTATTCACATGATTTCTAAGAAAAAATAATCAAAGGTTTTTTATGAGTATCTTAAAAATGAATACCAACAAGAAACAGATTGTCTGTGTTAGTGCTCTTGTGCCTGATATGAAGAAGATGAAGATAATCAGAGGAAACTGTCTGAAAGAACAATGAATTTGTTTGTTCAATGCTATGGAGATATCATTGAGCCCACAAAAGTGAACGTGTAAGTGGAAGTTGTTACTTCCCTGGCTCAGTTCTATGACCCTCTGTTCCAATGTTTCATTTTCCAGAATTTTCAGTTGGCACCTACTTTGGAGGAATTTGATAGAATTTTGGGATTCTCCGAAATTAAGATCCAGCTTACATAGGGATTGAAAATACTATTAAGGTCCGAGACTTGGCTAAGGAATTGGGGGTACCCTTCACTGATTTACTACTCAATTACAAAGAAAACGGTGAAGTTAAAGGTATTAAAAGATAATAATTGGAGTCCAAAGCTCTTTCTCTTGATGATAAGAAAGAATGAGAAGCTTGTGTGAATTTATTTGCATTGCTTATTTTTTGTTTGATTTTATTTCCAAATATTGTGGATTATATTGATGTTACGGCCATTAATGTATTTTGGGTCGTAAAAGTTTTAAACAAGAATCCTACTCCTACTTTACTGACTAATGTGTACTACTCCCTTCATACTCCCCGTTATGGAAAAGAGAGGGTGTCCTGAATTGTTGCATTCCTATTCTTTTTTCTTGGCTTATTACTCATCTTTACAAGGAGGACTACATGGTTAAAGATCTGTCTAGGAACCAATGGTCTTAAAAGTTAAGGGCTCTCAATGTTGATTCAGTTATGTGGTATACTAGGAAGTTGAACGTAAGAGAAATTGTATATAATTACGGTGAATTTCCAAATGTTCCCCTGATTGGAACAAGAGGATGTATCAACTATAACCCCACTTTGGCTTTATGTTAACTTGGGTACTATAATACGGTGGGAGAACTGACTTGGGTGTTTTGCGTTTTATCGCAATTTTTGCGGATAGCAAGAGTCACCACCGACTTTTCTTTTATCTAATAAACGAAATGGTGAAAAGAACAGGAAAGACCTTTTCAGAATTTTCTTGAGTTTGGGGGGTAGGTTATGAAAAGGGAAGGTATTAGCACCCTTTTCATCTGTAGTTATCTACGGGATCTTAGTTGCTTGATCACTTTGAAAATTATTTGTTTGAAATGCGTTTGTGATAGGTTTTGAAAGTATTTTTGAAAAGTTCCTCCGTTTAGGAAAACTTTGTAATGATTCTCGTCTCTATAAGAATACATACAAAGTGTTGACTTTTGAAAATATTTCATTTGAATGTGTTGGTGTGTTTTGAAAGATATTTTGAAGATGATCATGAGAAAGCAACTATGAACGTTCTACCTACTCAAAAAGTCTTTGTTTATTTCCTCCTCCTTTAGATGTTTCTATCTTACCATTGATTGGTAAGAATCCCTATAATTGGATGTGAAGGGGTGGGTGTGGGTCATCGTATAGTCATGGAAGGCAACATTGTAGGATATCTTAGTAATTTTTCGTAAGGGACTAAGATCGTTTACAAAGGCAACATCGAATGGTCACCGAGGGACTACATTCTTGTATTTAAGGGTCTTTGCTAAAGCATCCCATGTTCGAGGGACATGACTATTTTTATCCAAGGCAACAAGTGTGGGTTACCCTAGAGGTGAAAGTGTGCAAAGTGTTTATTTTTCATGCATTGTTGTTCTTGAATTAAGGTTGTCTAAGTATTGATTTTTTATATTTCGATACAAACCCTAATTACTATCATTTTATATAAAAGCGACAAATTATGGAAAATAAATGTCCTACGCTATTACATCATTTAGGGATGTGGTATACAGATTTACAAATGGGGGGTGGAAATCAATAAATGTCCTAATTATCTATTACAACCATATCGAATATTGAATGAAATATATAGAATATATAGAAACATTTTAAAAGAAAGGAAAAAAATATTTTTTATACATTATGTGTCGACACATGCATCTTTGCATCGACACATAACCTTTCTTGTTCATGTAAAACCAAAAACAGCTCAGTATGAGTCGATACATAAGGGTATGTGTCAACTCATTTCTTGTTTGTGTCGACACATTCATGTTTTGTATCGACTCATACACCTTTTTTCTTTCTATTTTTGGGTCTATGTAGAAGTATGTATCGATGCATAAGGCCTTGTGTCGACTCATACCGTGTTCTATCACTAAAATGAGTCGACACATGTGACTATGCATCGACTCATGCTGCAGGTTTTTTCCTTGATCATTGTTCTATTATGTGTATAGGTCAGTTCTAAACACAGTATTGACAAGAATGAAAAGAAAGGAAATGGTTAGCTTCAAAAGGAAATAGTTACTACATCTATCTTCAATAATGGATTACTAATGATGTTTGAAATAAAAAGTTCTAAGTCAAGAAAACTTACCTTGAAGCTGAAATTTGTGTTTTGAGTTTGAACTATTGTATTGGCTGTTTTTGAGCTTAGGAAATGGTAATAGTGATGTTATATAAGTTTTTCTTGTGTTTTAACAACTCCTATATGATGTATGTGGATTTTTTGGATGGTTGGTTTGGACATAACTTGCAAGGTGTGAGAGGTTCAAAGACTTGGACTTCAAAGCTCAAAAGTGGAGGTTTTGTGGATAGTTATGGCTTTTTGATAGTATGAGATTTTAAGGGATTGCCTACGCAACAAAAATTATACCCTTTTATCTTGCAAATGGCCTCTCTATTTATAGAGGAGGTTTGAGAGAATGAGAGAGTTTGTTTTACAAGCTATCTAAATTCTAGTTTAGTTGAGATGAAATAACCAAGTTATTATGAAAATTTGTGTTCCAATGCATGGTATAAAATTTCTAGGAGCTTCTAGGCATGTTGCTTCTTGCTTTGACATTGTGTGTGCATAAAAAACATTTGAGAGGCTCAAGGATAGCTGACTTTGTATAAAGCATGCTTTAAGTGAATGACAATGGTGCATTTACCATAAATGGAATGATGTAATGGACAATACTTGAATCACTTGGATAATGGTTCAATCAATTGCGTAAACATATGATTATGGATAGATTTTCAAGTCACAAGGCCTGCAAAGTAAGATTATGCATCACATCATGCATTTTGGATTATTTGTTCTTCAACAAAATGACTTGCAATTCAATAATAGATGCCCAACTGGAGGTCCTTGAATCTCCTAGCTTAAGTATGATAACTTCATGCTCTTGGATGTTTTGGAAAGCTTGAAACATCCTATACAACTTTCATGTTGGTCATTTTAACAAAATCATCTTGGAACTATTTGAAAAAATGCCAAGAAGTTAGGATAAAATCTTGACCACAATTAGTTGAAAATTTCTCTAAATGTTAAATGAAAATGTAATGATTTCAGGAATTTATAACTCAAAATACAATCACTTCTAGGACTTGATCAACAAAGAAAAGTTATAGATATCATCAAGATCTACAACTTTCATGTTGAAAGTTTTCTTTGAATCATCTTGCATCTTGGTGAAAGATTGACATGAATTTATGAAATTATCATGTATGAAAACACTTAGAAAAATTTCTAAGTCTTGAAAAGTTTGACTTTTTAAATTGACTTTTGACTTTCTTGATTTCTTGATGATTAAGCTTGATATTCTTGAATGTCTTGATGAATTTTGATCTTTTAAACTTAATGTTGACAAAAAAGACAAAGTTTGAGAAATGTTTTGAGCCATGAAATTAAGTCAAAATGATGTCCTTTAATCGTTGATATCATGTTTCAAATCAATAAGTCATGTATTAAGTCAAAAGTCAAGAATCCGTCATTCTCAGTTAAAACCCTAATTTGTGGTCTTAGTGTTATGGAGACGGCTGGACCTAGTCCACAATTGTACAATCTTGAGCTATTGAAGATCTTGTGAAAAATGTCTTGAGAAAAGAGAGGGAAAATTTTGGGGTACAACAACTGCCCCTGTTCAATCTTCTTAAACCTGAAGAGTTAGATTGGCGGGTCCTTCATTCGTGACTTGAAGGTGGAAGATGATTGAACACTAAATTGCCCAGAAATTTACACTTGATGATGTGTTAGGTGATTGTGTCGGGAATGATCTTAAAGATTCCATTTGGAGAAGTGATAAAGAATTTGTCGGAGATGGGCTTATAGATGCCTTCTAAAGTGAATGTTGATCGAGATTGGAAGAAGCATCAGAATAAATCTTTGGTCGATTTATACTGAAACAACAGGTGTCAGAGAAGTATCAGAATAAATCTTTGGTCGATTCAATCTGAATGATATGATGGAATGGACCCGTGTTAAGTCGTGTCCGGAAATGTATTAAAATAAACCCGTGATGAGCTCGTGTGAAGCTGCATTTGGAAATATATGAGAAGGAACCTGGGTAGGGCTGCTTCGAGATGAGTCCGTGTGAAACTGCATCTGGAAATATATGAGAAAGAGCTTGGGTAGGACTGCTTCAGGATGAGTCTGTGTGAAACTGCATCTGGAAATTTATGAAAAGGAGCCTGGGTAGGGCTGCTTCGGGATGAGTCCGTGTGAAACTGCATCTGGAAATATATGAGAAGGAGCCTGGGTAGGGCTGCTTCATGATGAGCCCGTGTGAAGCTGTATCTGGAAATTGGAAGGAACTTGTGTAAGATTGCTTCATGATGAGCCCGTGTGAAGTTGCATCTGGAAATTGGAAGGAACCCGTATAAGATTGCTTCAGTTGGTCATGTAGATAGTTGCTCTGTCTTGTTTCAGGAACTAATCTTGGACCTGTTGAAAATTGTTGATGATAATTATTTGTTGATTGATCTTTCCTCAAAAGGTAAAGAGTTAGCTGTATGAAATGCATTGCGTAATGATGTTCTCAAAATAAATGAGATTGTGCTATATATGTTTCGTATGCACATGCTATGATGTATGAACGTGAAATTTTATTGAAGTGCATCTTTGTCCGAGAAAATAAATCCTTGACAAATGCTGGGGATTTTTGGGAAGTTAAATCCAGGATCGCTGTTGAAGATGAAGAGTATGTGTATCTTCAAACCTTGTTTAGTATGCTTCAGCTGGGGACTCCTGTTTGCTTTTTGAGGAAACTCTGCGGGGAATGTTAATTTCTTCTTGGGGAATAGAGATCAGGAGTTTTAGTTGTCCATTAATCTACTGGGGATCTATATCTTGGTTGGAGAGGAAGAAATTTTAGTTGTTATCTGGTCGGATTATAGGCTTCATAACAACTTGTTGGGGGTAATAAAGTTGATTGTTATTTGGTCGGATTCCGAATTTGCAGCAACTCATCAGAGAAGATGAAATTAACTGTTATTTGGTCGGATTCCAGGTTTCGCAGAAAATTGAAGAAGTTAAACTGTTATCTGGTCGGGTTCCAGGTTTCGCAGATTAAACTTGAGGTTAACTATTATCTGGTCGGGTCCATTTTTCAGCAATTTGAACTTGAGGTAAACTGTCATCTGGTCGGGTCCAGGTTTCATCAACTTGAGCTGTTATTTGGTCGGGTCCAGGTTTCAACAAGTTGAACTTGAGGTTAACTGTTTATCTGGTCGGGTCCAAGTTTCAGCAACTCGAACTATTATCTGGTCGAGTCTAGGTTTCAACAATTGAAGAAGTTAAACTATTATCCAGTTGGGTCCAGGATTTAGTAACTTAAAATTAAGATTTACTGTTATCTGGTCCGGTCCAGGTTTCAGCAAGTCAAACTGTTTTATGGTCGGGTCCAGGCTTTGCAGTAACTGAAGAAGTTAAACTATTATCTGTTCGGGTCCAGGCTTTAGTAACTTAAAATTGAGATTTACTGTTATCTGGTCGAGTCCAGGTTTCAGTAACTCAAACCGTTTTCTGGTCGGGTCTAGGTTTGCAATTATTAAAGAAGTTAAACTATTATCTGGTCGGGTACAGGCTTTAGTAACTTAAAATTGAGATTTATTGTTGTTGTACCCCAAAATTTGCCCTCTCATTTCTCAAAGAATCATCCTGGACCCTCAGGTTTGCTTCCATCCAGTTCCAAGTCTTGAATTACAAATTTTTTCAAGAAAGTCATTTGCAAGGGAAAAATGGTCATTTGCATATGGAAAAGTCAAACTTTGACTTTTGGATGAAAATCAAGTTTCTAGAGTCATATTTCATCAAGACATGTTGAAATATGAAGTTTGTTTCATCAAGAAATTCAAAAAGTCAAAATTACTTTGGAAAAGTCAAAATTCTAAATACTTAGAATTTTTCTAAGTGTTTAAGAAATATGACGAGCTCAGAACTTCTAGCCAAATTATCACCATAATGCAAGCTGATTCTGGAATAACTTCTGACACAAGAGTTTTAGATGTCAATGAGACCCAAAACATCGCATAATAGAACTTCTTCTAGAAGTGCTGGGATTTCAAGTTATACATCCCCAAAGTCACGTCCCTG
The DNA here is from genome assembly GCA_948472305.1 of Vicia faba. NCBI lineage: Eukaryota > Viridiplantae > Streptophyta > Magnoliopsida > Fabales > Fabaceae > Vicia > Vicia faba. The sequence goes on from OX451741.1 coordinate 540,086,798, forward strand.
AAAATTAAAGACTTAGTAAGTTTTCAGCATTTTTTTAAGTCAGAAGTTGTCTACAACTTCTGCGCCAGTTTTCATGTAGATTCTGTTAGAAGTTGCAAGAGTAATTCAAAGAGGGCTTACAAAGCATGTCATAAGCTTTCTGGAAAGTCTGAAAACTCGCTCAGAACATGCTGGAGCGAAAAGATTAAAGGATCAAAAGTTGGATATTGGTTCTAAGTTGCGCTGATGCTGAACTTATGACCCAGATTTAAGCTATGATGCATAATCTAACATTGCAGGATTTATGGTTTGATAAATCTCATCATCATTTAATGCTCACAACCACTTTTGAGTTTTTATCCAAAGGATTTCCCCACGTGTGACATAGAAGTACATTGTTGTCCTTGAAAAAGCAAACTCTTGTACAAAAGTATGTTGGGCCCGTGCTTTACTTTTGCATTTGAGGGTACTTTTCTTTAATTCATGCTTACAAATCCAGCTTAGGCACGGCTAAAAGATGCTAACCACCATACTTTTTTATCTTGCTTCAAGAACAAGCCAGCGCGCTAGCATGATGTTGGTACTTTTGACTTCTCTAAGATACAAAGTTCTTGCCTATAAATTAAACTTCATTTGCAACTGTGAAGGGGGGGTCGAAAAACTGAAAGGAAAAAGCTTTGAAACCTTGCTAAAAATTCCAGGAATCTGAAACTGCAAACACAAATTCAAAACCTGCTAGTTTTTTATTCTTGCATTTAAATTCCAACTTCCTTCAAGTGGTTTATTGACCAAATCATCCATATAGTTTACGATATACACTTAGCAGTTGTCCTAACTTTTGTTTTCAGACTGTAACACATTCTCCATTAGTCACCACCTCAAAAAGTCAGAACTTTACTTCTTGGTTGTTCCAGAATTTTCCAGCCATTCATAACCCAAGTTAAAGGTTGTTCCCGTCTGGTGAGCACGTGAGGAAGTTGATCAGAACATTACAAGCAGTCAAAACCAGACTCCAGTTCACATGACCTTTTCCAGCTGCAAGGTAAGCTTCTGCTGACTCTCATCATATTTCTTAAGTATTGTTAGATTTGCATGTTCGAAATACAATGTAGATATTCTGGCTTTGATTCTGTACATATTCACAGATTGCATGTATTTTTACCTAAGTAGAGAGAATTTCAGTTCAGAACTTCTTGATGAAATTAGGATTCAGAATTAGGATTAGCAAAATTCATACTTGCTTCTGATGTACAGTTCTGATACCTTATAATTCTGAAACCATGATGAAACCTGCCATACCTGCTATGTGTGCATTTTCTTTTGTTGAGAAATGACTAATAAACAAATGCTCTGACTGGCATGGAGAAGGAAAGGAAATTTATCATCATAGTTTACTTTGTGATACATGTTTATGATTTTGTTTCTAATATCGGATGTACAACCACCCCAGTAGTAGAAAGCGTGCGCATAAGACATTAGTGTTACGGGTCCTGGGTTCTAGCCCTAGATGCATCTTTTTTAGGTTTATTTAGTGACATTTTCACCCATTTATCTGTCAAACAATATTCCTTAATCAGAACTTTTAAACAACCTTACTCAACAGCATTATCACCTTTCCCTCTCAAATAGCCAGAACTTCTGACTTTCCAGTGATATATGAACTTCTAGGTTCCCAGCTATACTATAGCTTCTGAACCACCTCAATAATCAGAACTTATAGGTTTTCCTTTTTTCCCGGAAACCTCAAAACTTAGTGTACCCAGGCCCAGTACTTCTGACCCTCTGTTTTCCTAGTAACATTTTCTCTCTTGCAGCGTATCAAGTCAGAACTTCTGATTCCTTCTCGTTTCAGCAATGTGCTGATTCTGACTCCTTTTTCTCTTATTCATCTTATTTAATTTTTTTTAAAATAACCAAAAACACCAATTTTTTTTTTATATTTACATACTTTATTTTATCTATTTTTAAACCAAAAGATCAAAAATATTTTCTTAAGCCAATTTATTTCTTTTCTTAACAAAAACAAAAAAAAGTCCATTTCAATTGTACATTATTTCAATATGGGTGTAATAGATAATTAGGACTTTAATTTCTTGCAATCCCCATTTGTAAATTTGCACAACCCATCCAATTAATGATGTAATAGTGTAGGACTTTACTTTTCTGCAGTTTTATTTGCTTTCATATATTGTTAGTAATTAGGGTGTGTATGGAAAGACATGAAAACAACAAATAGACAATCCTAATCAAAGACAAAATACATGAAATCAAACACACTATTCACACATGCACCCTTAGGGTAATCTCACTTGTTGCCTCGGAAAAATAGTCATGTCCCTCGAACATGGGCATTTTAGCAACGACCTTTGATAAAAGATCGTAGTCCCTCGATGACCCTCGATGTTGCCTTAGGTAAACGATCTAGTCCCTAAATGACATTGCTAAAACGTCCCATAGGTTGCCTTCTATGACTATACAAACGCTCGTCCCTTCACGTCCAATGATGTGGCTTCTTACCAAAACAATGGTGATATAGCATCATCTAAAGGAGGGGGAAAAGAACATTTAAGACTTTTTGAGTATGTAGATTTGCTCCTAGTTGCTCGTTTGCTCACAATAAAAACATTTTATACACCCACACTTTCATTTTGAAACATTTTCAAAAGACAAAACACTTTGTACGCGTTCTTATAGAAATGAGAGCCATTACAAAGAAGACACATTTTCAAAATATCTTTCAAAAAACACATTCCACAAACACCTCTTTGAACTATTCTCGAAACAACACTTTGTACGCGTTCTTATAAAAAATGAGAACCATTACAAGGACATTTTCAAAATACTTTCAAAACCCACACCACAAGCACACATTCAAACAAAAGCAAGTGATCTAGCAAGCCACTAAGAGCCCGTAGGTAACTACGGATGAAAAGGGTGCTAATACCTTCCCTTTTCATAATCTATCCCCCGAACTCAAGAAAACATCTAAAAGGTCTTTCCTATTCTTTTCAGCCTTTCCTTTTGGATAAAAGAAAAGTCGACGGCGACTCTTGCTAACCACAAAATTTGCGATCAAACGCAAAACAACCAAGTCAGTTCTCCCACCGTATCACAAAACCGGTGACTCTGCCGAGGATAAACTTAGAAGTGGGGTTACCTTAGGGCTAGATCACATTTACTTGCTTTCTTTGTTTGACTTGCATGCTTTACATTATGGTTCCTTGTTTGGGCTTGCTTTGATCTTCCACTCGGATCTGGGACACCTTGTTAGGTAAGTAGAAATAGATTGTGGAAACTGTATGGCATAGATATATATGGTTGAAACAATGGCTACGTTAGTGTGATGCATTTGTGGGTACCAATATCCCTTGTGTTTAATCGAGGAGAATACGGGGCCGCTGAGTGGAGTCATGAAGTACTAACTGACTTTAAAACCTTAATTGAACAAACTTGTTCAATTAGGACGTAGTGAGGTAACCGGTTTTAGTGGAAAGTTGAAAATTGGTTGATACTCGATACTACACTCATTAAGACTAGACTTTTGGGATATCCTAGCCGCAAGAAAAGATTGATTATGTTGGGACAATGCCTAAAAGAAAGGTCAGTGATATTGAGATCCCTTAGAACCCTGTTACTATTAACTAGGACAGGTTGAGTCAACTAAACTTCAAGAGGGTACTTACCTACAAACTTCATGCAATTCTAAACCTAAGGATTTGTCTGCTTTGTGTGTATATGCTTATTTGCATATAAACTTGCTTACTTTGCATAACTTGTACATAACATCATAACATCATATCATAACAATTTCAATAACCATTTCAATGATCTCGAGGGCTTTTGATGCAGAGTTACATTAAACCAGATGTCTATTAAGGGACAAGAGGATTTATTTTACTCTGACCAAACGCCGTCAAAGATCAAGTACAACAAACTTGAGTCAAGGACTACAACCCACTCGACATGGTGAGCTTAATTCTCGTGGAAGGACATCCACCGATACAAAGTTCTTCAATTAAAACTCTAAGTGACTACTCACCCCGCGAGATCCTTGAAAACATGCATCCACATATCATGCATCATATCATGATAGGTTTCTCCCATACAGGTCTCCTTATCTTCTTGTTGTTTATTTCAGTAAGATGGATATGGAATAAACGATGAAAGACATTCAAGCTCAAAACGCTCAACTTCAAGAGATGTTCTTGAACCTATCTAAGGGACAAGAAGAGGTTAAGGTGCTCCTCACCAGGGGCATGATCATGGGAAATCCAGAGGACAACAAGGATAACCAGCTGGAGCGGCTACAAACCGAGATAGCCATAATGAAGGTCCAAATGATGGGACAACTGGTGGGCCAGATGGCTTATATCCAAAATCTGAATCAAGGAAAAGAAGAGCTGAAAGTTCTTGTCAACCAACTTCGTCAAGACGGTTGCAACCGTATGGGGCAAACAGCCAGAATTGGAAATCAAGTCACTTCTCAGCCTCCCATGAGACAAGAAGCCGGGAGACCTTCCCAATTTTCTGCCACGTCATGAGCCCAACAACGACTTCGTCAACATCAACCGGAAAATCAGCAAAGGCAAAGCGAGCCCAAAAGACAGTTTACACACATCAACATACCACTGTCTCAAGCTTTACAACACATGCTGAGGATGAATCTGATTACACCAATAAGACCTCATCCAAATCCCAAAACTTTTTCTCCCAGCTACAATCCTGATGCCAGTTGTGCCTATCATTCCAATAGTCATGGGCATGATACAAACGATTGTTGGGCGCTGAAGTACAAGATTCAAAACCTGATCGTCGAAGGAATGTTGGAGTTCACACAAGATGGCCAGACTGAATTCTTCTGCCATCCCTCAAAGGCTCACCACCTAAAGTGACAAGTTCAGACTAAAAGGCTTCTGGTCCTTTGAATTTTCAGTTGTAATTCCTTTTGTTATTCAAAAAATTATCTATTAATGTCAAGCTTTGTTTCATTAATGCATTGCATATGTTTGTCTTAAATTCATCCATTCATTTTCACTATATTTAAACTATGCTTTCTACTTTCTTTATGACTTTAACTCTTGCTAAAACTAACAAGCCTTTAGAGGGAGGATGACGAAAACAATGCCATAATCTCATACAATATACTTTTGGACAGACCTTCCTGACAATGTACAGGCGTTCTTTCAAATCCTAAACACTGGAGTTATAAGGAAGATAATCCCTAGTCAACCCCTTCGAGACAAAGAAGTAGAAGTTTTCTTTTTTGCACAAATTGAAACCTTTTAATACAAACCTGGGGCATGGTAGTCTCTCAGTTAGTTCAAATGCGCGTTCAGTCGCAAACTTTCACTTTGTAATACAACGAATGACATCAAAAACATTCCCCTGGAATCAAAAGACAGTGATGGTTCCCTACCAAATAGGCAGTCATTATCTCTCAAGAGAAAATTCCACTAAGTCAAAACCTACAAAGGAGACTTAAGAAAACTGAGGAATCCCGCTGACCGTAATCTCAAAATAAGAATAGTCAGGCAAAAGTAAGGGATAACAAATCAAAAAGAGGTCACTACAAATCCTCAACAACATGAAAAATGTTGCAAAAAATGACTGCCTTCCGATGAACTAAACTTGTCTGATCCATCACCAAAACGTCATTCCAAACTCAATTGGAGTTCAAACGTACAATTAACTGAGTTTAGGACTGAAGAACATCATGAAGAACAGGTGGGTACAAATACACTTTGAGCCTTTATCCTTTGTTTCTTAAACCGTGAACCAAGCCACGTTACAACCCTTCAAAAGTCCTAATTGAAGCATGGGTTAGTTCGAAAGCATACTGTTACAAAAGGTATCCTGACTCCTGTAAGGCTTTACTCTAAATCCTGAGTTTTCTTACAAAATTTCTTTGTATGTTAAAAATGCATTTTCAAAATTTCAAGACAAGCATAAACTTTGCATTATTTGAATATCGTTGTTTGCATATGGCTATTTGTTTGCAAGAAGAGAAATTCACACAACGAATATCCGATGAACGAAAGCTCTCTTGGTGAATAAAATCACTTAAAATGGGATGAAACTTCCAATGAAAAATCTCCTATAAACAAGGGGGCATGACATATCACTATCCAACACACCTGGGGCAGTCAAGTCAAGATTCCCAGAAATATCTCAAGAAATGTAGAATAACCAGGGGTAGGTCACCATCTCCATCACTTGGGGCATTGAATGGGTTACGTATAGTCTAACATTTCCTAGAAGTGCCACAAACACTTGATGCCAGGGGAAGTGACAAATTTCCCCAGAATCCTTCTCATAGGGTGATTCCTCAACCAGATTTCCAATCTCTGAAAACCTCTCCCCACCTTAGTCGACTTCAAGAATCCTCGAGGATTTCTGTCAGTGAAGTCGCCGCCTCCCTAACAAGGGACATGGTTCCCCAGCTTGAGGTGGCCTCTCCGACTACTAAAAATCAAAGGACTACAACTCCTATTTCCCAGTAGACTACTCTACAATTCCCATCAAGTTACTGTGAAGCCTGGACCCGACCAGACATCAGTTCAACTTCGACTCCCCAGTAGAGCAAAAAACAACTAAAACTCCTGAACTCTTTTCCCCAAGCAGGAATCAACACTCTCTTCAGAGTTTTCTTCTCAAGCAAAATCAACATTCCTCAGCAGAGTTCTCCTCAAACAATAAAATATGACTCCCCGGTGGAAACATTCTAAGAAAAGTTTGAAGACACACCTACTCTTCAACAGTAATTCGGGATTTAATAACTCTCCAACAGTTGTCAAGGATTTATTTTCCAAGACAAAATTACATTTCAACAAAATTCATAGCACATGTACACAAAACACAAATCTCATTTATTTTGAGAACATCATTACGCAATGCATGCATCATGACATTGCATACAACTAACTCTTTACCTTTCAGGGAAAAGATCATATCAACAAGCTACGTCTAACAAAGGGCTATTCCGGGATTTTCCATAGAAAGATGTCCTCGCAAGATTTTCTCTGGATTAGCCATATCGACACTAAGATCTCTCCGATTACTATGCCAGTCAAAGTTAATTCGAGACCTTTCTCTGGTCCAATCAAATTAATACTAAGATTTCTATTCTAGTTAAGGAAGCTATGAAGCCCAGAAACTGGCCGAATAATAGTCAATCAAAAATTTAAGACATTGTGAAGCCTAGATTTCGACCAGATAACAGTATAAGGAGCTGCGAAGCCTGGAATTCGACCAAATAGTAGTTCACTTCTTCAAAGACACTAGGAAGCCTGAATTTAGACTAGATAACGGTATAAGGTGCTGCGAAGCCTAGAATCTGGCCAGATAGTAGTTCACTTGTTTAAAGACACTGTGAAGCCTGAAGTTCAACCAGATAACGGTATAAGGTGCTGCGAAGCCTGGAATCTGACCAGATAGTAGTTCACTTCTTCAAAGACACTGTGAAGCCTGGATTTCGACCAGATAACAGTATAAGGTGTTATGAAGCCTGGAATCCGACCAAATAGTAGTTCACTTCTTCAAAGACACTGTGAAAACCTGGATTTCGACCAGATAATAGTATAAGGTGTTGCGAAGCCTGGAATCCGACCAGATAGTAGTTCACTTCTTCAAAGACACTGAAGCCTAAATTTCGACTAGATAACGGTATAAGGTGTTGCGAAGCCTGTAATCCGACCAGATAACGGTATAAGGTGCTACGAAGCCTGTAATCCGACCAGATAGTAGTTCAATTCTTCAAAGGCATTGTGAAGCCTGGATTTCGACCAGATAACATTATAAGGTGATGCGAAGCTTGGAATCCGACCAGATAGTAGTTCACTTCTTCAAAGGCACTATGAAGCTTGGATTTCGACCAGATAACGGTATAAGGTGTTACGAAGCTTGGAATCTGACCAGGTAGTAGTTCACTTCCTCGAAGACACTGTGAAGCCTGGATTTCGACCAGATAATAATATAAAGCATTGCGAAGCCTGGAATCCGACCAAATAGCAGTTTACTATGTCAGTTACTATGAAGCCTGGGCTCGACCGGATAGTAGTATACCTCAGATTCAAGTTGAAGCCTTGACCCGACCAGATAACAACTTAATCACCAAAGCCCAGATACGATCCAGATACGGATGTCATTCTGACGCTCATTTAGTACATCTTTCAGATACGATTCAGATACAATTCATTTATGGATATTATTCTGATACTCATCCCAAGACCTCTACTAGTTCAGTTTAAATCTCAAAATGTTTATCCTGATTCTTTCTGGCAGACATTTCTTCTGGTTCAGATAAATCACTCCAAGATTTATTCTAATTCTTTTCCAGTTAAAGTCAAGTTTAGACTTAGTCTAATTTCCATCAACAATCACCTTCTGATGACATCTATAAGCTCATCTCCAACAGCTATCTATCATTTCTCCAAATGGAATCTTTTAAGCCCATTCCCTACATAGTCAACCATGACATCATCAAGTGAAAATTTCTGGGCACTCTAGTGTTCAATCATCTTCCACCTTCAAGTCACGAATGGCAGATTTGCCAATCTAACTCTTCAAGCGTAAGAAGATTGAACAGGGGCAGCTGTTGTACCCCAAATTTTTCCCTCTCATTTATCAAAGGATCATCTTGGACCCTCAGGTTTGCTTCAATCCAATTCCAAGTCTTGAATTACAAATGTTCCAAGAAAGTCATTTGCAAGGGAAAAATGGTCATTTGCATATTGAAAAGTCAAACTTTGACTTTTGGATCAAAATCAAGTTTCAAGAGTCATATTTCATCAAGAAATGCTGAAATATGAAGTTTGTTTAATTAAGAAATTCAAAAAGTCAAAATTACTTTGGAAAAGTCAAAATTCTAAATACTTAGAATTTTTCTAAGTGTTTAAGAAATATGATGAGCTCAGAACTTCTGGCCAGATTATCACCATAATGCAAGCTGATTCTGCAAGAACTTCTAACACAAGAGTTTTAGATCTCAATGAGACCAAAAACATTGCAGAACAAAACTTCTTCTAGAAGTGTTGGGATCTCAAGTTATACATCCCCAAAGTCAAGTCCCTGAAAATTAAAGACTTAGTAAATTCTGAGCATTTTTTTAAATCAGAAGTTATCTACAACTTCTGGGCCAGTTTTCATGTAGGTTCAGTCAGAAGTTGCAAGAGTAATTCAAAGAGGGATTACAAAGCATGTCATAAGCTTTCTGGAAAGTCTGAGAACTCGCTCAGAACATGCTGGAGCGAAAAAATGAAAGGATCAAAAGTTGGATATTGGTTCTAAGTTGCGCCGATGATGAACTTCTGACCCAAATTTAAGCTATGATGCATAATCTCACATTGCAGGATTTCTGTTTTAATAAATCTCATCATTATTTAATGCTCACAATCACTTTTGAGTTTTTATCCAAGGATTTCTCCACGTGTGACATAGAAGTACATTGATGTCCTTTAAAAAGCAAACTCTTGTACAAAAGTATGTTGGGCCCGTTCTTTGATTTTTCATTTGAGGGTACTTTTCCTTAATTCATGCTTATATATCCAGCTTAGGCACGGCCAAAAGCTTCTAACCACCATACTTTTTAATCTTGCTTCAAGAACAAGCCAGCGCGCTAGCATGATGTTGGTAGTTTTGACTTCTCCAAGCTACAAAGTTCTTGCTTATAAATTGGACTTCATTTGCAACTGTGAATGAGGGGCGGGGGGGGGGGGGGGGGGCGTTTGAAAAACTGAAAGGAAAAAGCTTTGAAACCTTGCTAAAAATTCCAGGAATCCGAAACTACAAACACAAATAAAAAACCTGCTAGTTTTTTTATTTTTGCATTCAAACTCCAACTTCCTTCAAGTGGTTTCTTGACCAAATCATCCATACAATTTTTGATATACACTTAGCAGTTGTCCTAACTTCTGTTTTCAGACTGTAACACATTCTCCATCAGTCACCACCTCAAAAAGTCAAAACTTTACTTCTTGGTTATTCTAGAATTTTCCAGCCATTCATAACCCGAGTTAAAGGTTATTCCCGTCTACTGAGCACGTGAGGAAGTTGATAAGAACATTACAAGCAGTCAAAACCAGGCTCCAGTTCACATGACCTTTTCCAGCTGCAAGGTAAGGTTCTGCTGACTCTCATCATATTTCTTAGGTATTGTTAGATTTGCATGTTCAAAATACAATGTAGACATCATGGCTTTGATTATGTACATATTCACAAATTGCATGTATTTTTACCTAAGTAGAGAGAATTTAAGTTCAGAACTTCTTGAGGAAATTAGGATTCAGAATTAGGATTAGAAAATTCATATTTGCTTCTGATGTACAGTTTTGATACTTTATATTTCTGAAACCATGATGAAACCTGCCATACCTGCTATGTGTGCATTTTCTATTTTGTTGAGAAACGACTAAGCAGCAGATGCTCTGACTGGCGTGGAGAAGGAGAGGAAATTTATCATTAGAGTTTACTTTGTGATACATGTTTATGCTTTTGCTTCTAATACCGGATGTACATCCACCCCAGTGGTAGAAAGCGTGCGCATAAGACATTAGTCCTAAGGGTCCTGGATTCTAGCCCCAGAAGCATATTTTTCAAGTTTATTTAGTGACATTTTCCCCCACTTATCTATCAAACAATATTCCTAAATCATAACTTCTAGGAAACCTTACTCAACAGCATTATCACCTCACCCTCTCAAATAGCCTGAACTTCTGACTTGCCAATGATATATGAATTTCTAGGTTCCCAGCTATACTAGAGCTTCTGAACCCCCTCAACAATCAGAACTTCTAGGTTTTCCTTTATTCCCGGCAACCTCAAAACTTGGTATACCCAGGCCCGAAACTTCTGACCCTCTGTTTTCCTAGTAACATTTTCTCTCTTGCAGTGTATCAAGTCAGAACTTCTGATTCCTTCTCGTTTCAGCAATGTGCTGATTCTGAATCCTTTTTCTCTTATTCATCTTATTTTGTTTTTTTTAAATAACCAAAAACACCAAAAAACATTTTTTATATTTACGTACTTTATTTTATTTCTTTTTAAACCAAAAGATCAAAAATATTTTCTTAAGCCAATTTATTTCTTTTCTTAACAAAAACAAAATAAGTCCATTTCAATTCTTGTACATTATTTCAATATGGTTGTAATAGATAATTAGGACTTTATTTTCTTGCAATCCCCATTTGTAAATTTGCATACCCCATCCCCTTAATGATGTAATAGTGTAGGACTTTACTTTTCCGCAATTTTATTTGCTTTCATATATTGTTAGTAATTAGGGTGTGCATGGCAAGACATGAAAACAACAAATAGATAACCCTAATCAAAGAGAAAATACATGCAATCAAACACACTATTCACACATGCACCCTTAGGGTAATCTCACTTATTGCCTCGGAAAAATAGTCATGTCCCTCGAACATGGGCATTTTAGCAAATACCTTTGATAAAAAACCATAGTCCCTCGATGACCTTCGATGTTGCCTTAGGTAAACGATCTAGTCCCTAAACGACATTGCTAAAACGTCCCATAGGTTGCCTTCTATGACTATACAAACGCCCGTCCCTTCACATCCAACGATGGGGCTTCTTACAAAAATAATGGTGAGATAGCATCATCTAAAGGAGGGGGAAAAGAACATTTAAGACTTTTTGAGTATGTAGATTCGCTCCTAGTTGCTTGTTTGCTCACAACAACAAAAATTTATACACCCACACTTTCCTTTTGACACATTTTCAAAAGACAAAACACTTCGTACGCGTTCTTATAGAAATGAGAGCCATTACAAAGAAGACACCTTTTCAAAATCTCTTTCAAACAACACATTCCACAAACACCTCTTCGAACTATTTTCGAAACAACACTTTGTATGTGTTCTTATAGAAACGAGAACCATTACAAAGACATTTTTAAAATACTTTCAAAACCCACACCACAAGCACACATTCAAACAAAAGCAAGTGATCTAGCAAGCAATTAAGATCCCGTAGATAACTACAGATGAAAAGGGTACTAATACCTTCCCTTTTCATAATCTACCCCTCGAACTCAATAAAACATCTCAAATGTCTTTCATGTTCTTTTCAGCCTTTCCTTTTGGATAAAAGAAAAGTTTGTGGCGACTCTAGCTAACTGCAAAATTTGTGATCAAACACAAAACAAACAAGTCAATTCTCCCACCGTATCACAATTGTTATCTTGTCAGGTCCAGGTTTCAGCAACTCAAACTATTTTCTGGTCGGGTCCCGACTTTCCTGTAATTGAAGAAGTTAAACTATTATCTGGTCGGGTCCAGGCTTTAGTAACTTAAATTTGAGATTTAATGTTATCTGGTCAGGTCCAGGCTTTACAGTAAATTGATTTAACTGTTATCTGGTCGGGTCCAGGTTTCACAATAATTTGTTTGGATGGGATGAAGTTGAACTAGTATCTGGTCGGGTCCAGGCTTCATAGTAACTTGCTTGAAAGGATGAAGTTGAACTATTATCTGGTCAGATTCCAAGCTTCGCAGTAACTTTCGGTGATAGTAACGACTCTGTTGAGGATTGTAATGACTTTGTCGGGGGTTAAGGGTTTTTGTCCATTGATTTGTAATAGTTTGAGAGGCAAACTCAACATGGAGCATTTGTAGTTTGTCGGGAAATAAACCCTGTTGAAGAGAATATTTTACAATCTGTAGGGCAGGTAAATTCTTTAGGAAGAAACTCCACAAGGTTTCTCGTTTTTAAGACCTAATCAGCTAGGAGAGGATTTTTTGGAGGTTGAAACTCTGGCTGATGGATTGCATGGATCCAACTCTGTGGGGATAATTTGATCGGCCTTGTGGGGATTTGTAGATAGTTTGAACTCTATCAGAGTGACAAATATTTTTACTGATAGATAAAATGATGAGATAATGGGACATAGTTGTACGCTTTAATCCATAACTTTTGCCTGGACCGTATTTTCAGATTTCCAGTCCAGCGGTATACACTTTTTTGCCCAAGTCGTCTTTTCAGGTTTTCGACTTGCCGGGTGTACAATCTTTTATATGTATCCCTAATTTTTTGCCCGAACCTTTTGGTTTTCCAGGATGCCCTTATTTTTTCCTAGGTATGTGAACCTAGCTGGACTTTTTTCATGCGTAGTATTTTCCGACTATGTCCGTGTTCAAAGGGTGTAGAGAATTTGTCATTGTTTATGGTAGTAACTATTGTAGAAATTCCAGAAATTATTTTCTCGATCGCGCATGACTTTTCATTTGTGGGAGCTTGTTTTACCCTAGGGTTAATCTGGTGCACTTCGATGTTTGAAGATTTGGTCATATTTCTGGTAGTCTTGAACTTCCTAGGTATCTTTTCTAAGAACTGTCATGGGAGAATCTGAAGACATGATACTGACACTATCTGATACTAGTGGCATAAGCAAGAAATTTGGTGGTACCCAAGATCTTTGGTCAAGTCTCAGAATTTTCTAAGAACTGTCATGGAAGGATCCGAAGACATGATACTGACACCATTTGATACTACTGGCACAGACAAGCAATTTGGTGGTATCAGAGTTCATTGGTCAAGTCTCAGAATTTTCTAAGAACTGTTATAGAATGATTAGAAGACATGATACTAACACCATCTGATACTACTGGCACTGACAAGCAATTTTGTGGTATTGAAGGTCTTTGGTCAAGTCTTATAATTTTCTAAGAATTGTCATGGAAGGATCCAAAGGCATGATACTGACACCATCTGATACTACTGGCCTAGACAAGCAATTTGGTGCTATCGGAGGTCTTTATAGTGGATTTTGTTCAAGCCCGTGATCAATGTAATATTACCCCCCAAGTGATTCAGATGGAGATCTTCCCCTGGTTATTCAGCACTTCTTGAGAGATTATTTGAATCTCGACTTAACTGCCCTATATAGTCATGTCATGCCCCTGAAGTATGAGAGATTTGTCATTGAAGGCGTCTTTCCCTTTGAAGTGACTCTATTTATTGAGAGAGTTTCCGTTCATTGGATATTTGTCGTGTGAATTTCTCTGTTGTTAAACAATTAGCCATATGTAGACAATGGTATTCAAACAATGCAAAGTTTATGTTTGTCTTGAGAAACAATTTCGAAAAATGCATTTTTAATAAGAATTGTTTTTTGTAAGAATATGAATTTAAATCATGATTTACAGTAAGCCTTACAGGAGTCAGGATACCTTTTGTAACAGCATGCTTTCGAACTAAACTATGCTTCAATTAGTACTTTTAAAGGGTTTTAACGTGGCCTGGTTCACAGTTTAAGAAATAAAGGATAAGGCTCAAAGTTTATTTGTCCCCAACCCACTCTCCATGATGTTCTCCAGTCCTAAACTCAGTTGATCATGCGTTTATCTCTTACTAGAATCTGGAATGATATCTTGATGATGGTTAAGTTTATTTGAAAAGGCAACCATTTTTTGTAACATTTTTCGTGTTGTCGAGGATTTGTAGAGACCTCCTTTTTTTTATTTACAATCCCTAATTTTTGCCTGATTGCTCTTGTTTTAAGATTACAGTCAGCGGGATGCCCCAGTTTTATTAAGCCTCATTTATAGGTTTTGACCTAATGGGATTTTTCTTTTTAAGATGCAAAGATTGCCTATTTCATGGGGAACCATCACCATTTTTGATTCAGAAGGATATTTTCTTTGTGAAGTGACAGCTCGCGACTGAATGTGCATTTGAATCAACTACGAAACTAACATGCCCCGGGTTATGATTAAGGTTTCAGTTTGTGTAAAAAAGAAAACTCCTACTTCTTTGGCTCAAACGGGTTGACTAGGGATTATCTTCCTTATAACTCCACTGTTTAGGTTTTTGAAACAACGCCTGTACATCGTCAGTAAAGTCTGTCCAAAAGCATATTGTATGAGATTATGGTATTGTTTTCATCATTCCCTCTAAAGGCTTACAGCTTGTAATCCAGAGTTGAATGTAAAAAAAAGAAGTAAAAGCATAGTTTCAGTATAGTGAAAATGAATGGATTAACTCAAGACAAACATATGCAATGCATTAATGAGAACAAACAAAGTCTGACATAAGGACAAATGTTAAAACAAACAAATTAATTAAAACTGGAAATTCGAATGTGTTGCACCCCAAAATTTGCCCTCCTAATTTCTTTTATTTTGGCTTAGACTTTTGCATTCATCTGCATCTATTTCATTAGGTCACTAACATGGCATACACTTCATTCAATATAGCTCTGAGGTTCAAAGTCCAGTGGTTATGTGATACTAGGGTTTCCCAGTGGTTAAGGCGCTTGTATCCAATAAGGGATGATTTCTTATTCGGGCAACAAGCTGTGGAATTAGGGTTTTGGTTCATTCTCACTTTTGGATTTCTTCTCCATCAAGCTACAAAGCTATTATCTTCTGCTGAATAATAGGTTGCAGGGTATTCCTGTCAATAACGTAAAGTTGTGATCTCGCGTACGTGATTCAAAACACTTCATTCTATCATTGTGCTTATCATTTGGTCAAGGTTTTGTCAATACTAGAGGTGTATTAAGATTTCTCTAAAGGATCAAGATCTGTTATCAATCCAGGATGCATATGATGCTTGCATTACATGTTGTTAACTATGTCATTGTTGCATTAAGTTCATCTATCCTTAAGTTAATCAATTAGAATTAGGTACGTCATGATTCAAGATATTTCGTATGGTAAATTTGGTTGCTTGACGGTCAAGGCATTACGAATAATTGGTACAAGCTATTGTTTGGATATTTGTGCAAGAACTTTGGTTTCAAACATGAATTAAGGTTCAACTTGATAAAAAAGGAAATAGCGTGCCCGAAGGTTTATTTCATAAATTCTCGCGGAGGAAGATGGCATATGAATATAAGTTGAGATTAAAGTACATGGTATCAAGTAAATCTCTTCATGATTCAAGTTGTTATTTTCAAGATTATCCCACATCATTGTTTGTCCCAAGGTAAAAGATAAAAAGATTCATTTAAATAACATTCGGGTGTTTATCATGTTTGTCTCAAGTTCATTCAAGTATCCATTCAAGCTCAAACTGAATGAGAGAAATGTTTTGAATAATTGGAAATTTGTCATGCAAGAAGGTATAAAGTTTTGTTCATTACAAATTCAAGTCATCACACCAATTTCCACATGGTTTAAGGGTTCTCATAGTGGATCGTGACACAATTACTCTAAATTCCATTATGGAGATGTGCATTCGATGCAATTATCTAGTTACAACATGCTGTAATGCATCTTTTGCATTGAACTTTTTGAAAAAAATAAAGAATCTTTATGACGTGATCCTAATTGAAGCTCAAATGCCTGACATGAATTCCTACCATTTTTTGCAACATGTTACACAACAAATCAAAATTCCAGTCATTATGATGTGTGTTGATCAATCAATAACGCCAAGTCTAATGATGAAGGCGATTGAAAAAGGCGCTTGTGGATATTGGATTAAGCCTTTGAGTGAAGGTCAAATCAATAACATATGGCAACATGTTAAAAGAAAAGTTTTGAAAGAAAACAATCAGCATGATCAAGTTCTTGAAATCTTGAATGTAAAAGATTTGAAAAAAGTGAAAAAGATGATTATGCACCTACTTCTTCTTGTGATGATAATATTAACTATCAGCCTTCAACAAAGAGGAGTCGTTTTTCATGGTCACAAAAATTGCATAAAAAAATTCTTATGCACTGTGAATCAACTTGTCATTCACGAAGCAAAGGCAAAAAAAAAAAGTTATGAAACTCATGAATGTCCCTGGTTTGACAATACAGCAAGTTGCTAGTCATCTACAAAAATTTAAACTTCGTTTGAAAAGAGCAACTGAAGAGAATAAAAAGCCTAAAGTAGGGAAGAAAAAAATCAAAATGGGATGGTGAATTTGAGTTTCAAGCTTTGACCGTTGATTCTGCTGTTCAAAATAATATTCATCATGAAGTTGTTAACTCAATGCCTAATTCATCTCTAGAGTGTGACAACATCTCCAGTGCACAACCTTTGGAAACGTGTTGATCCAGCAGAACAATGTTGTTGATCCTTCTCATATAAATGGATTATATGTAGCTTCAGGAAGCCAACCTGTTGAGAAAGGTAATCAAATCACACAAATGATACAAGGTTAAACTTCATATCCCGGATCTGGTTTAGATCCAAACCAACCACCCAAGCCCCCAGGTTCTGCTCATCCTTCTAATAATTGCCAATTGCAGCAGAAGGTACATTCTAGATCAACCAGCTCTTCATTGAAGCAACATAAGCCATTGGCATCTGCAGTACACAAGCTGCTGTAGGCAATACCTGCAAACATCAAATTTATTCATTAAATTTGGATTCCCAGTCCTGCATAAAAAGAAAAGCACAGAGTACAAAGGATGTTATACAACAAAGGGTGAAATCCATGAGCTCAAAGAAGAGCTTAATTCTCAATACAAGGATAAGAGAAAAGATGCAGTGAAAAAAAGTGATTGCTGCTATGACTATTGGAAAGGATGTTTCATCGTTGTTCACAGACGTGGTGAATTGTATGCAGACAGAAAATTTGGAGCTGAAAAAGTTAGTCTATTTATATTTGATAAATTATGCAAAGAGCTAGCCTGACCTTGCTATACTCGCAGTAAATACATTTGTGAAGGATTCTCAAGATCCAAATCCTTTAATTCGTGCCTTAGCTGTGCGGACAATGGGTTGCATTCGTGTGGATAAAATTACCGAGTATCTATGTGATCCCCTTCAAAGATGCCTAAAGGACAATGATCCATGTGTTCGCAAGACAGCAGCCATTTGTGTAGAAAAACTTTATGACATAAATGCAAAGTTAGTTGAGGACACGGGATTTTTGGAATTACTGAAGGATTTGATATCTGATAATAATCCAATGGTTGTAGCTAATGCTGTTGCGGCACTTGCTGAAATTCAGGACAATAGCAGTAGACCCATCATCATACTCACAACAACCAAACTCGCCATGTCAAAGAAAATCGTCTCGAACCTGCTTCAAAATCAGCCCTGCATAGAAATATGGAAAACAAAAAATCAATTAACAGCTCAACTACCAATTCACAACAAACAATGACTAAACTCGTTTCTAATTGATTCGACATAATAGAAAGGCCTAAAAGGCCAAGCTTAACCGACTAACTAATGAAATCCCAACTGTTTTAACATAATGGACAGCCTAACCGAATCCATATAACAGAATTTCCACCTAACTCTCGACCTGCAGCATCCCAACTTCAAAAATAGAATTTGCTAAATAGTTTATACTATTATTACCAAGCCAACTAATTGATAACCAACTTCTAACCATTCTAGTAATATGCTACTGTTTTTTAACAGATTTTTTTTCAATCCCTAATAACCTCTAAACAGCCCTCTAAACTCATAACTGTCATAACCAATTTCTAACAGAAAATCCATAACTTTAAACAAACTTTTCTAACTGCTTCCTAACAGACTTACTAACTTCCTAACCGCTTAACTAACTCTTAATCAACTCGCAGCAATCTATATAACAGAATTTCAGTTTTCAGATTAAGAGAGATTCATTTTCTTTCTCAAGTCTACAGAATAGATTAAAAAATATAAAAATTTACCAATTCATTTTGATTCTGCAATCCTGCAGAAGAGTCTCCATAAACCTCTTCCTTCTTCCCTTCATCCTCATCTTCATCTTTCAATTCACACACAGAATTCGGCTTGACTTTCTAAAAACTTCATCTTCATCATTCTTCATCACCAAGAAAATCCGCAGAGCTTTTTTCTCCCAATCCACCAGGGATATCTTTCGTTCTTCAACCTACTGCAACAATATCATCAATCTTCATCATCAACGCTGCGTCAACAACATCACTACGATTCAATCGTCAAATGTCATCACATCACACAGATTCCAGATTGCACAAAATGAAAAGCAAAATAAGAAGAGACGAAAAATGAAATCGAAGAGGCATGAGATCAAAGCGATACCTAGATTTAGCTTCAGAACTCCCTTTTTGCTCGACAGTGTGAATCAGGATCCAAACTTGCTCCGGTCGATTCAGAATAGAAGCGGAGACAAAAAAAATTGAATTCGAGAAGATTTTAGGGGAAGTTGAAGGTCGCATGGAGGCATTGAGATGGAGGCGGTCCACTGTAAGGTTGAATCGGAAGAAAAGAAGAGGATAACACCGTTAAAGTTTCGCAATAAAAAAAGGGAGGAGGTAAGTCGTTGAGCGGAGGAAATCGGTCGAAAGCGTACACAAATTAAGGTTGAGCGGCCAAAGAGAACTCATCGTTCTCGTGTGAAGCCCGATGATTCCAATCAGTGAACCCTAATCCTCTTTCTATCTTCGTTCTGCAATTTTTTTATTTTATTTTTATTTTTCTTTTGGTAAATTCATGGCTTATATATTGTTTGTAATAAAACAAAAAAAAACTGAATACAATAGAAAATCTGGTTTGGTGCTTGTTGGGTTGGACCCAATTGCATTGGGCCCACTTGGTTGTCTTGGACAAAAACAGTTTATTGGATTTAACTTGATGGGCCTAGTGTCCAGATTGTTTTCACACTCCCGGATTGCTGCAATGCACCATCTGATTCCTCACCTCTCTATTTTGTAACCGATTTTTTTAGATTTTGCTAATATTTTTTTTCTTTTCTTGAAATTTAGTTAACCAAAACGATGAAAACAATAAAATTTGTTAATTGCTTTTTTTTAGGGAATATATTAGTATTTTCCTAGGATTTATTTTTTAAATTTTGGTTAGAATTTTTTTATTATTATTTATGTTTAGTAATCATTTTATTACTCGAGATTTCTAATTCACCTTTGCTTGTTGAGATTCGAGTCTTATGCAGGATATACGGATACACTTGAGTTTTTGATTGCAACTTATTTTCGCACCAATGATGCTTCGACACTTATTTCGAGCGTTTGACTTCTGACTCTTTTTCTTGGATTGGTGAGGCTTTCGCGAAGGTCGTCGGGCTTCTTCATTCTGATACGCTTCGTTACAGATTGGTACCCATTCGGTATCGTCACAACTCTATTTTGTTCTTCATTGACGTATTTTACCGCAAGCTATGCATGCTAACATCAGGTAGAATTCCTTTGAAATTCTAACTTTAGGTCTAACAATGCATGATAAAATTAGGTTTAGAAATAGGCTAGTCTTCGTGTGACTTTCTTTTCCCCTTTTGCATATACATTTAAAACAAAAACTTCTTTTTCTCGCAAAACTCAAAAACACTAAAAAAAATTTACTTACAAGAATCATATCTTCGTTAAGTATGTGAGACGATAAGCGGGTTTCTTCTCGAACTTATTGTTCTCTTATTCTAAGCCTCGGCATGGTTCAAGTCTCAAAGAATCATTTCATGAATAAGTAGAGACATGGCTAAAATCTCTCTCTTGAGATTAACTAGCTATTATCCACAAGCAAAAATATCAACCAATACAAACTCTTTCTGCCTTCGGGCCTTTCTTTCAAAACTCTTTTTTCAGAAAGAACATGTTAATTCACTTCTGTGCTGACGCGTAAATCTCCAAAGGTCGAGTTGCGGAAGAAGGCGAAATTAATATCGTTCATTACAAACAAATAAGTTCAAACCCTTTTTGTGCGTCCAAGCACATTTCTTTCCAAACTTTTCAAGAGAGCATGTTAATTCACTTCTGTGCTGACGCGTAAGTCTCCAAAGGTCGAGTTGCGGCAGAAGGCGAAATCAATATTGTTCATTAAAAAAAAAATACAAACAAACAAAAACATATAAGCCGAACTACGGCTGCTCTGATTCCTTAAAAGGGATACGTAGGCATCGGGGTAGGGCCCGAACGAGCACAACTTTTAATTTTCCCTACACTCTTTTCCCTTTTCTTTTGCATGCATTTTCCCTCCAGTAGTATAATAAACGATAAGCATAGATTGAACACACCCATAAGATAGACAACAAGAGTGGATACCGTAGAGTACTACGGGCGTGTGGGGTTCTAATACCTTCCCCTCGCGTAACAGACTCCCTTACCCTTATCTCTTGGTCATTCGACCTTGATTTCATCCTTCTCGGGTTTTCTCGATGTTTACCTTTCCCTACCTTTGGGATAAAAGACGTTCGATGGCGACTTCATTGTTTGATGATTTTCAGGCGATTGTTTTAGAATGAACAAAATTTCTCCGCCTAAACTCTTTCACTTTAGATAGTGTGTCTTTGAGGGGTGACAAGAAAAACTCCAGTTGACCATCTTGTGTAAAATCCAACACTCCTTTGTCGATCAGGTCTTGAATCTTGTTCTTCAATGCCCAACAGTGATTAGTGTCATGCCACCTACTATTGGAGTGGTACACACATATTTCATTATGTTTGTAGTGCGGAGAAGAAATATTAGGTTTTTGAGGAGGCTCTCTTAATGCAATAAGCTTGGCTTCCAACACACGATGTAATTCTTTAGCCAAGGGTATGTTAATCTTGATAAATTGTATTTTGGGCGTATCTTGCTTACTCTGACCAAATTTTTGTGGTTGGCGAGGTTGTTGTTGGACTCTTGGTGTAGTATCCATTTTGAAGGGTGTTCTCTCGACCAAACCAACTTCTTGTCTTATCGGAGGCTGATTAATGACTCGATTCCCAATTTTAACTGTTTTATTTCATATGGTTGCACCAATCTTGATGAAGCTTGTTGACGAGAATTCTCAACTCTTCTTGTCCCCGAGCTATGTTTTGGATAACAGCCATCTGTCCCAACATCTGGATTCTCATTGTTGTTATCTCAGCTTGTAATTTCTTCAACTGGCCATCCTTGTCATTTTCAGGATTCTTCTCGGTCATGGTCTCAGTGAGGAATGCTTTTACTTCTTCTTTCCCTTTGGATAGATTCAGGAATAATTCTTGAAGCTGATCATTTTCGGTTTGAAGATCTTGGACAATCTGTTCAAGAGCCATTTTTACTGAAATAAACAGTAAGCGAATGACAAAACCTGTATGGGGAAAACCTGTCATGATATGATGCATGATACGTGGATGCAATGTTTTCAAGGATCTCGTAGGGTAAACACAAGAAAATGTCAGAAGTTGAACTTTGATTACAGTTTTAAAGAGCTTTGTTTCATTGAATGCTCTTCTACAATAATCAAGCTCACCATGTCAAGTGGATCATAGCCCTTGACTCAAGCTATTGTGCTTTGGTCTTTGAGAGCATTTGGTTAGAGGAAAATAAATCCTCTTACCCCTTGATAGACATCTGGTTCAATATATCCCTGCATCACAAACCCTTGAGACCCTTGAAATGGTTATTGAAAATGCTATGGCATGATATCATGATGTTATGTACAAATAAACATATACAAACAAAGCAAACAAGTCCTTAGGTTTAGGCTTGCATGAGGTTCATAGGTAAATACCCTCTTGAAGTTTAGTTGGTTCAAACTGTCCTACAAAGTAATCGGGTTCTAGGGAATCTCAATATCATTGATCTTTCTTCGGGCATTGTTTTAGCATAATCAATATTTTCTTGTGGCCAAAATATCCCAAAAGTACGATCTCAATGAGCGTAGTATCGAGTATCAACCAATCTTCAGCTTTGCACCAAAGTCGGCTATCTATCTACTTCCTAATGGCCAAGTTGTTCAATTAAAGGTTCTACAATCAGTTATTGATTCATGACACCGCTTAGCGGCCCCGTATTCTCCTCGATTCAACACAAGGGATACTGGTACCAACAAATGCGTCACACTAACGTAGCCATTGCTTCAACCATATCATTCTGCGCCGTACAATTTCAACAATCTATTGCAACTTACTAATGATGTTCCCAGATCTGGGTAGAGGATCAAAGGAAAACCAAACAAGGACCCATAAATGTAAAGAAAACAAGTCAAACAATGAAAGCATTTAAAATTGATCTAGTCTCTAAGGTAACCCCACTTATAAATATTTTCCCCAGCAGAGTCGCCAGTTCTGTAATACGGTGGGAGAACTGACTTGGGTGTTTTGTGTTTTATCGCAATTGTTGCGGATAACAAGAGTCTCCACCTACTTTTCATTTATCCAATAAAGGAAAGGGTGAAAAGAACATGAAATACCTTTTGAGAATTTTCTTGAGTTCGGGGGGTAGGTTATGAAATAGGAAGGTGTTAGCACCCTTTTCATCCGTAGTTATCTATGGGATCTTAATTGCTTGATCACTTTGAAAATGCTTTGTTTGAAATGCATTTGTGATAGGTTGTGAAAGTATTTTTAAAAAGTTCCTTCATTTAGGCGAACTTTGTAATGATTCTCATCTCTATAAGAATGCGTACAAAGTGTTGACTTTTGAAAATATTTCATTTGAAACTGTTGGTGTGTTTTGAAAGATGTTTTGAAGATGATTGTGAGCAAGCAACTATGAACGTTCTACCTACTCAAAAAGTCTTTGTTTATTTCCTCCTCCTTTAGATTTTGCTATCTTACCATTGATTGGTAAGAAGCCCTATCATTGTATGTGAAGGGACGGGCGTGGGTCATTGTATAGTCATAGAAGGCAACATTGTAGGATACCTTAGCAATTTTTCATAAGGGACTAAGATCATTTACAAAGGCAACATCGAAGGGTCATCGAGGGACTGTGATCTTGTATTTGAGGGTCTTTGCTAAAGCATCTCACGTTCGAGGGACATGACTATTTTTATCTGAGGCAACAAGTGTGGGTTACCCTAGAGGTGCACATGTGTAAAGTGTTTATTTTTCATGCATTGTTGTTCTTGAATTAGGGTTGTCTAAGTATTGATTTTTTATATTTCCATACAAACCCTAATTACTAGCATTTTATATAAAAGCGATACATTGCGGAAAATAAATGTCCTACGCTATTACATCATTTGGGGTGGGATATACAAATTTACAAATGGGGGGTGGGAATCAATAAAGGTCCTAATTATCTATTACAACCATATCGAATATTTAATGAAATATATAGAAAATATAGAAACAGTGTAAAAGAAAGGAATTTTTTTAACCATTATGTGTCGACACATGCATCTTTGCATCGACACATAACCTTTCTTGTTCCTGTAAAACCAAAATCAGCTCAGTATGAGTCGATACATAAGGGTATGTGTCGACCCATTTGTTGTTTGTGTCGACACATTTGTATTTTGGATCGACTCATACACCTTTTGTCTTTCTGTTTTTGGGTTTGGATAGCAGTATGTATCAATGAATAAGGCCTTGTGTTGACTCATACCCTGTTCTGCCACTAAAATGAGTCGACACATGTGAGTATGCATCGACTCATGCTGAAGTTTTTTGCCTTGAACACTGTTCTATTGTGTGTATAGGTCAGTTCTCAACACAATATTGACAAGAATGAAAAGCAAGGATATGGTTAGCTTCAAAAGGCAATAGTTATGACATCTATCTTCAACAATGGATTACTAATGATGTTTGAAATGAAAAGTTCAAAGACAAGAAAACTTCCCTTGAAGCTAAAATTTGTGTTTTGAGTATGAACTGGTGTATTGGCTATTTTTGAGCTTAGGAAATGGTGATAGTGATGTTACATACGTTTTTCTTGTGTTTAAATAACTCCTATATGATGTATGTGGAGTGTTTGGATGGTTTGTTTAGACAAAACTTGCACGGTGTGAGAGGTTCAAAGACTTTGACTTCAAAGGTCAAGCGTGGATGTTTTGTGGACAGTTATGGCTTTTTGAGAGTATGAGATTTTGAGGGCTTGTCTACACAACAAAACTTCTGCCCTTTTATCTTACAAATGGCCTCTCTATTTACAGAGGAGGTTTGAGAGAATGGGATAGTTTCTTTTACAAGTTGTGTAAATTCTGGTTTAATTGAGATGGAACAACCAAGTTATTATGAAAATTGGTGTTCCAATGCATGGTGCCAGCATGGTCTGAAGTTTCTAGGAGCTTCTAGGCATGTTGCTTCTTGCTTTGACATTGTCTGTGCATAAAAAACTGTTAAGAGGCTCAAGGAGAGCTGACTTTGTATAAAGCATGCTTTATGAGAATGGCAATGGTGCCTTTGTGCCATAAATGGAATGATGCAATGGAAAATACTTTAATTACTTGGATAATGGTTCAACCAATTGTGTAAACATCAGATTATGGATAAATTTGAAATTCACAAGGCCTCAAAGTAAGATTATGCAGCATATCATGCAAATTGGATTATTTATTCTTCAACAAAATGACTTGCAATTCAAGAATGGATTCCCAACTTCATGCCCTTGAATATCCTAGCTCAAGCATGATAACTTCATGCTCTTGGATGTTTTGGAAATATTGATACATTCTCTACAACTTTCATGTTGGCCATTTTGACAAAATCATCTTTGAACTATGTGAAAAAATGACAAGAAGTTGGGATAAAATCCTGACCACAATCTGTTGAAAATTTCTATAGGTGTTAGATGAAAATGTCATGACTTCAGGAATTTATAACTCAGAATCCAAGCACTTCTAAGACTTTATCAGCAAAGAAAAGTTATATATCTCATCAAGATCTACAACTTTCATGTTGAAATTTTTCTTTGAATCATCTTGCATCTTGGTGAAAGATTGGCATGAAGTTATGAAATTATCATGTATGAAAACATTTAGAAAATTTTCTAAGTCTTGAAAAGTTTGACTTTTCAAATTGATTTTTGACTTTCTTGATTTCTTGATGATCAAGCTTGATATTATTGAATGTCTTGATGAATTTTGATCTTTGAAACGTAATGTTGACCAAAAAGTCAAAGTTTGACTTTTGGTGTATCAGTTGACTTTTTCATCAGTTGACCAAATTTCATCTATCAATCCAATGATCTTGAGAAATGTTTTGAGCCATGAAATTAGGTCAAAATGATGTCCTTTAATCCTTGATATCATGTTTCAAACCAATAAGTCCTGTATTAAGTCAAAAGTCAAGAATCAGTCATTCTCAGTCAAAACCCTAATTTGTGGTCTCAGTGTTTCGGAGATGGCTAGACCTAGTCCACACTTGTACAAGCTTGAGCTATTGAAGATCTTGTGAAAAATGACTTGAGAAAATAGAGGGCAAATTTTGGGATACAACAATTTCCCCTGTTCAATCTTCTCCAAAACTTGTCTCAAAAGAAAGATGATTCCTTCAAAGAATATGCGCAATGATGAAGAGAAATGGAAGCACGTGTACAACCAACACTCTTGGAAAAATAATTGGTCGATATGTTCATGGGTACTCTACAAGGTTTATACTATGAGAAGATGGTAGGCAGCGTTTCCTCAGGGTTCTCAGATTTGGTGAAAATTGGTGAAAGAATCGAGACAGGTGTGAAGAGTAGAAAAATATAAGGGGAATCATCCAATGCTCCTTATAGTTCAAAGAAACATGTTCCCAACTTTTTGAAAAAGAAGGAAGGAGAAATGAATGATGTCGCATCACACCAGAAATCACAACAACCAATGGTAATCCCATGATAACAACAACAAAATAGGTTCAAAAGGCCTCCGAGTAGATTTGATCCTCTCCCAATGCCACATAGACAATTACTGCAACACCTACTCAAGGAATCCTTGGTAGAGCTGAAGCCACTAGCTCCTCTAATTGGGGCGCTCCCACCAAAATATGATGCAAATTCAAGGTGTGAGTATCATGAAAATTCTTCAGGGCATACTATAGATAAATGTTGGGCCTTCATACGTAAGGTTAAAGATTTATTGGACTCCCAAGATATCACTTTTGACAAACCAAATATCAAGACGAACCCCATGCCTCAACATGGTGGTCCCACTATGAACGCAATTGAGATAGTCACTAATCTTAAAGAGACCCGACGAGTAAAAGCTCTGATAGATATCCTGAAGGAACATCTATTTGAATATGGTTATCTATTGGAACATAATGACGCCTTTGAAAATACTTTCAAGAAGTAAATGGATCAGGGGATAGTCCAATTCGAGAAATACCCTGAAGAAGAATATGTAGTTGCAATTGATGGGAATACAAAAAGGTCATTGGTGATTCCTTTCAAAGGGTCGAGTTTTGTGAAGAAAACTCGTGTAATTCCTTATGGAGAACTAAGCACGAAAAAAATACTGATAACAATACCACGCCAAGGTCAAACTCTAAGGATACCAGTGCTTCCAAAGACTACGATGGTGATTAAGGGACCATTGCTGACTCCTTATGAAAGTGACAAAGTTTTACCGTGGAACTATGATACTATTGTTATGTCAATGGTTTAAAACAAGAATGTGAACCATCGACAAACTAAGGACTTACAATTACAAATATAGCAGGAATAGGGGGGCATGACTAGCAGCGGTCGAATATATGGCCCCGAGCAAAAAAAGAAAGATAATTTTATGGTTCAGGATAAATGAAAATTATGGTGGAAAAAATCAAGAGCAACAACCTCCGAGTAATAATTTTACCGATCAAGAGGTTGAAGAATTCTTGAAAGTAATCAAGAAAAGTGACTATAGGATGGTGGCCCAACTACACCAAACCCCGACCAAGATTTCAATACTTTCGTTGCCCATCAAATTAGAAGCGCACCGAGACTCTCTAATGAATATTCTGAGTTTTGCCCATGTTACAAAGGAGATTACTATAAATCAATTTGATGGAGTCGTAGCGAATCTAACATCAGGATCACGCTTAGGCTTCAATGACAATGAGTTTCCTCCACAAGGTATAAATTACAACACGGTGTTGCATATTTACATCCACACATTGACAACTAGCCTATCCAGGGTGCTCACCGATACCAGTTCCTCCCTCAATGTACTATCAAAAGCCAGTTTAATGATGTTAACAATAGACAACATTGTTATCAGGCCAAGTTCTACGACAGTTAAAGATTTTGATGGTTCTTAAAGAAAAATGTTTGGAGAAGTGGATCTTACTGTTAAGATCGGCCCACAAATGTCCTACATTACCTTTATGGTGATGGATATAGAACCATCATATGCGTGCCTGCTCGAGCGACCATGGATTCATGCACCGGGGGTATTCACCTCAACCCTGCATCAAAAATTGAAGTTCCTTGTTGAAGGAAAGTTTGTTGTGATTGATGGAGAAAAAGACATCTTTGTAATCCACTTAGATTCCTACAGATATATCAGTGTGGAAGAAGACTGTGTGGCAACACCGTTCCAAGTCCTAGAAGTCGCTTTAATGGTAACCCTACCGGTGGAGAAAATCAAGAAACCGAGAACTACTATGACTTCATGGAGTACAAACAACCATGGAGGATCGTACGTCAAAAGGTTGGGACAATCTTGTGCAGATACGTGAGAAGAAAGATCATTTTTGTTTAAGCTACAAACTGTCAAAGGTTATTCTGAAAGGCATATGGCAATTTCCTCCTATTCAGGAAACCTTCATCAGTAAAGGAGTAGAGCATGATGGACAATTAGAAATGATATCCAACAAGAGCAACACCAAAGGAGCATCTAATTTCATCTGTGAATGCACTCCAGGCGAAGAGCTCAAGAATTACACAGCTGTGGAGATTTCAGAGATATTTTTATTTCCAAAGTAATTTTCCTATTTTAAAAAGAACTTATGCCACGCCCGAGGCATCAGGGTAGCTTGTAAGGGCCCCCATTTTTTTAAAATAGTATTTTTAATTAATAAGAGTTATGTTTTGCATTCAATTAAGATCCTTGTCTTTATCTTGCATTTCTCTTTTATTTTTAAATGGCAATAATTTTTATTCATATACATCTTCTAATTAACATTCTAAAGAGCACCAAAACATTATAAAATGTGCAGATCCACATATAAACTCATCGGTAATGATAATGCTACTATCTAATATAATTTTGATGCATCAATCAACCAAGTTGAAGAGGAAGATGAGTAAGATCTTGAACTCTCCGAAGAAATTGCGAGGGTATTAGAGAAAAAAAGCAGATAATATACAACCATACCAAAAATCTATTGAGATCACCAACCTTGGCACAAAAAAAGATCCAAAAGAGATCAAGCTAGGTGTAACCATGGAGAAACGTCAAAGAAAGGTTGATCAAGTTGTTGCATAAGTACATGGATATATTCTCTCGGTATTACAAGGATATGCTGGGATTGGATACATATATTGTGGTGCATAGACTACCTCTCAAAGAAGGTTGTTCTCCGTTTAGACAAAAGCTCAGGAGAACTCGTTCGAACATGTTCGACAAGATTCGAGAAGAAGTTCTTAAAAAATTTTATGCAGGTGTTGTACCCCAAAATTTTCCCTCTCATACCTCAATGTTTTTCTACAAGATCTCTTTGACTCAAGACTGAATTAGGGTTTTATCAGCTCAAGACATCTCATCATGCACTGATAACCCAAAACTAGGGTTTGGGATTGCACAAGGATTTTTGGAATATCAATAATTCATATGACTTTCAAGTATCATCATAGACCCCCAAGATTATTCATGCCAAGTTTCAAGCTTTGAATCACATTTTTGATCAATCAATTGGACAGTTGACCTAAAAATCAACTGTATTGGGGAAAAAGTCAACCATAGCCAATTTACAGTAAAACTTTATAATTTTTGATCCACATCAACATCTTAGACTCATATGTATCATTTGATCAAGTTTGGACCATAATTCCTCAAGAAATTTGATCAAATCATCAAAAGGGCAAATTTGTCAAAATTAGTGTTTTGATTGAGAAAGGGGAATTTATGATTTTTGACCTAGAAAATGACCAATTGGTTTGAAGCATGATCTCAAGAGTTGAATTGCATCATATTTACCTAAAGACATGGTTCAAAACATTGCAATTCCATTGGATTGATAGATAAATTTTGAAGTCAACTGATCAAAAGTCAATTGTATATTGAAAAGTCAAACTTTGACTTTTTGATCAAAATCAAATTACAAGGATCAAAATTCATCAAAACATGTCAAAATGTGAAACTTTTTCATCAAGAAATCAAATATTGAATATTTTGTTTTGAAATTTGAAATTTTCCTAACTTAGAAATTTTTTTAAGTATAGAAAATTTCTTACTTTTTCTCAACTTTAAGCCAAATTCTCACCATGATACAAGATGATTCAAAGAAAGTTCCCAACATGAAAGTTGTAGATCTCCATGAAATCTACAACTTTTCTTCCCACAATTTCTCCTAAAGATTCTTGGATCTAAAGATATAATTTTGTGAATACATGCTCATGAACTAAAATAACTTAGTGAAATTTTGCCCTAATTTAGGCAAGTTTTTGACCTAACTTCATGGCAACTTTTCACCTAGTTCCAAGATGAATCTTGGAAAGCAATTCAAATATGAGTTATAGAGCATATTGTAAGCTTTCAAAAATATCCAAGAAATCATTGAGATCATTCATGAGTAGGGAGAATCGAAGAGATGAAGTTGGCAATTTCTCACTTTGATTTCAAGCCATTTCATGATGAACCAAAATTCAAATCCAAACCTAGGATGCATAATCTTTTCTTTTCAGGTCTCAAACTTGTTTCTCACTCCATAATTAAATGCTTACACAGTTGATAAAGCTTTAATCCAAGCATGAGAGCCTTTGTCCAAGCTTTAATTCCATAAATGGCACAAAGTTGCCATTTCCATTTTAGAAAAGCACAACTTTTGCATTTGTCAACTCCTTGAGCTTTGCACCTATTATTTTTGCACACACAAACCCTATAAACAAAAAGCAATGTGTCTAAGACTTGTAAAAACTCAGACCAGGCTTGTACAAGCATATAGAGAGTTGTCTCCTCAATTTTCTTAAAAAGCAAGCAATAGAGCAAAAAGTCTATAACTCAGAAATCAGGAGGAAGCTTGAGGGCTAACCTTTTCTATACTTATACACAAACATATTGTAGCCTAGAACACGATGGCTAAAGATCAGAAACTCTCCCAAACTCCCTATCACTAAAAACCTACCATAACTTGCAGTTTTGCATCTTGCATATCAATCTCAAAATCTACTCGTGTGTTTCAAGTTCTAATCACCTAAACACTTAACCTGCATCATATCTAAGTGTTCCAGACCATCATCCCTTCACTGTAACTCCTCCTTCTCCATCTGCCATTGTTTCATTTCAAGCTTGCAGGTTGACTTGGGTAGGGAGATTCAGGCACTTTCAAGGCAAGGTAAAGATTAGAACACACTTAGGGAGGTCCAGGCAAGCTAAAGGGATCCTTAGGACTTCTCAAAACTTGCTCAAACTCCATTCACGATCTCAACTGAAAGAGCTAAAAACTCTAACTTCTATGTCTTCATACAGGCATCATTTGGTCTCAATTTGTGAAAATAAAATATAGATATCCTTGTGCTAAAGCCAACCATGTTCATAGATTTCATTTAAATTCATTGTGTATAGAGAATTTTAGATTTCAAATTTCTGTAAAAATTAGGTTTGAAATTAGGGCCAGTGAATTTAGCTTTGATCTTTGACTATTATTTTACATGAGTTACATGATTGAAATCATGGGAAAGAGTACTATCAATTTCATGTTTGAAGTTTCCATTTTCATGGAGAAATGAGAGAGATACAGGGGGTCCGGCTGGCTAGAGGAAGAAGATGAAGTACAGGGCAAGGAAGCATTTTATGTTATGTATTTTTAGTTTCATTTGAACTAACGTGTGTACAGCCACCGTAGTGGCAAGGCAGCGCGCAGAAATTGCTAAGGTCATGGGTTCGAGCCTTAGCGCATGCCTTTTGCATTTTTTTCATATTTTTCCAGCTTTTTTTGTTTGTTTGGCAGCATGGGCTTCTGAGCTTATGGGCCTTGTTTTTTTTCTAACCACCTACCCCTGTTTGCTTGCAGCACCTCTAGCCCATACGTTTTATTATTTATTTTATTTTTATTTCCATTTTATTAAATATATTTTCCTTAACATAAAAAATCATAAAAAATATAAAATATGATAAATATTACATTTTGTTTATTTTTATTTTACTTTCTCATAAAAAATATTTTTATTAAATTATATTAACTATTTTTATTAAATAACCTTGTAATTAAAAATAGAATAAGTTTAAATATTTATTATTTTTCTCACACTTGTAAATATTTATTTTAACATATAAAAAGACCAAAATATTTCATAAATACTATTTATTATTTAAGACAAAAAATACAAAAAAAATAATACTTAAAGAACTTTATTTTCTTTTAACAAATTAGAATAAGGGTTAATCAATTTCTAAGAAAATAATTTCCTTTTCTTAAACTATTAGGTTTAGTTCAAAACTCTTTTTTTTACATACAAAACAAAACAAAATCTTTTTCTTGAATATACATATCTTTGCATATTTAATTTATATTATATATTCAAATATTTGTACAAATTCAATTTGGTTGTAATAGATTAATTAGGTTTATATTATTGCAAATCCCCATTCATTATTTGTATACCCCCTCCCATAAAATGTTGTAATAGCGTAGTAATATTTAAATTACGCAATTTATCGCTTTTACATAACATGTTAGTAATTAGGGTTTGTATGGCAAGATAAAACAATCAAATTGAAAACCCTAATCCAAGACAAAATCAAGCATGAAAATAACACACTTGCACACAAGCACCCTTAGGGTTACTCCACTTGGTTGCCTTACACAAAAATAGCCATATTACGCATGCGAAGTATCTTGGCAAAACAAAAAAATATAAGATCATAGTCCCTCGATGACGCTATCTAAAGTTACCTTACAAAGATGATATTAGTCCCTCAAAAATGCTAAAGATACTTTGCAACATTGCTAATCATGGTTATACGATGACCCACGTCCGTCCCGTTTACATCCAAAGATAGGGTTGCTTTCCAAATCAATGGTAAGACAACAATGTCAAAGGAAAAGAAAATGAACAAGAAAGACATTTTGAGTAGGTAGATTACTTCTAGTTACTTGCTCCAATTTCAAAATAACTTTCCTTGCTATTTTCAAAACAAACACACACATTTCCAAACATCTTACAAATATTGAAAACATTTTCAAAAAGACAAACATCTTTGTATATATTCTTACGAATAAGAATCATTACAAAGATTTCCTAAACAATGGCCTCTTTTACAAAATACTTTCAAAATCACACAAAGCACAATTTCAAAACAAAAGCAAGTGATCTAGCAAGTAACTAAGATCCCATGGAAAACCATGGATGAAAAGGGTGCTAATACCTTTCCATTTCATAATCTACCCCCCGAACTCAAGAAACAATCTCAAAGGTCTTTCCTGTGCTTTTTCACCTTTCCTTTTGGATAAAAGAAAAGTTGGTGGTGACTCTTGCTAACCGCAACATTTGCAATAAAATGCAAAAACCTCAAGTTAGTTCTCCCACCGTATCACAACAGGGTTCTTAGTCGTGGTAGATTATCCACCCTGGATAGCTAACATCATGTTAGTTCCCAAGAAGGACGATAAAGTACGCATGTGTGTATACTATAAGGATCTAAACAAATAAAGTCCTAAAGACGATTTCCAGTTACCTCACATAGATATTTGGTGGTCAATATAGCTCAAGCTTAAGTATTTTCTTTTATGGATGGTTTCTCAGGATATAATCAGATCAAGATGGAACCTAAGGATATGGAAAAGACTAATTTCATGACTCCTTGGGGCACCTTTTGTTACAAAGTAATGCCCTTTGGTCTAAAGAACGCAGGGGTAACTTATCAACGAGCAATGGTCATGTTATTTCATGGCATGATCCACAAAGAAGTCGAGGTATACATGGATGATATGATTTCTAAATCCCATATGAAGGAGGATCACATCATCCACTTGCAGAAATTATTCGAACGTCTACAGATATTATGACTGAGGTTGAATCCAAAAAAATGTACATTTGGTGTTAGGTCCGAAAAACTATTGGGTTTTATTGTAAGTCAGTAAGGTATTGAGGTGGATCCCGACAAGGTGAAAACCATACAAGAAATTCCATCTCTAAGAACAGAAAAAGAGGTTCGTGGTTTTTTAGGACGATTGAACTACATCTCAAGGTTCATATTGCACCTAACTGCTATGTGCGAGCCTATATTAAAACTACTTCGAAAAGATCAATCACTGGAGTGGAATGATGATTGTTAGACATCCTTTAAAATAATAAAGCAATATTTACAAGAGTCGCCAATCCTGATGCCACCAGTTTCTGGAAGACCACTTATCATGTAATTAACAGTGCTTGATGGATCTATGGGATGTGTATTGGGGCAACACGATGAAATAAGTAGAAAGGAGCATGCAATCTACTAACTAAGCAAGAAGTTTACTGACTGCAAAACTCGATACTCACTCCTTGAAAAGACTTATTTTTCTTTGGCTTGGGCTACTAAATGCCTGAGACAATATATGTTAACTCATTCCACATGGTTAATAGCAAGAGTGGATCGTTTGAAGTATGTGTTTGAAAAACTAGCTCTGACAGGAAGAATTGCTAGATGGCAGATGTTGTAATATGAGTACAACATATAATATGTTACTCAAAAGGCCATCAAAGGTAGTATACTAGATGATCACCTAGATCGCCAACCATTGCTAGAATATTAACCAATAAAGTTTGACTTTCCCGACGAAGACATTCTGGTTATAGGCGACTAAGAAATACCAATACCTGACGAAGGACCTGAATCAGGGGAACATTGGAAACTCACATTTGACGGTGCTTCCAATGCACTAGGACATGGTATTGGGGCAATGTTGACTTCTCCAAAGAATTTTCATAAACCTTATATTGCAAGGTTATGTTTTGATTGCACCAATAACATTTCCGAATACGAAGCTTATATCTTGGGTCTAGAAGCTGCTATAGATCTAAGGATTGAACACCTTGAAGTTTATGGAGACTCATTATTATTCATATACCAAGTTAACAGTGAATGGGACACTCGACATCCCAAATTAATTCCATATCGGGATTATGTTTTGAAGCTAGCTACAGAGTTCACTAAGGTTACTTTAACTCACATTCCACGAGAAGAAAATTAGATGGCAGATGCTTTGGTGACTTTGTCATCCATTTTTAAAGTAACTTGGTTGAATCATGAACCGTGCATCACAATCAGACATTTCAAAGAACCTGCACATTGTCTTGCCATTGAAGAAGGACTAGATAGCAAACCTTAGTTCTATGCTATCAAGAGGTATTTGGAAAAACAAGAATATCCAGAAAACACCTCGATAATTGACAAGCGAACTATATGAAAGCTAGCTGCAAAGTTCTTTTTAAATGGTGATGTATTGTACAAATGAAACTACGATATGGTGTTACTCAGGTGCGTGGAGAAACATGAAGCATATACACTTATGAGAGAGATCCATGAAGGAAACTTCGGACTCATACAAATGGACATGCCATGGCTAGAAAAATCTTAAGAGCAGGTTATTACTGGTTGACGATAGAAACTGATTGCTACCATTATATGAAGACGTGTCACCGGTGTCAAATCTATACTGACAAGGTGCACGTGCCACCAACTCCTCTGAATGTCCTAAGTTCACCTTGGCCATTCTCGATGTGCAGAATTGACATGATAAGAATGATCGAAAGGAAGGCTTCTAACAGACACCGATTCATACTAGTCGCCATTGATTATCTCACCAAGTGGGTAGAATTTGCGTCTTATGCAAATGTGACAAGACAATTGGTTACTCGATTTATCAAATAGAACATTATATGTAGATATGGGATTCCTGGAAGAATTATTATAGAAAGTGGGTCCAACTTGAATAACAAAATAATGTAGAAGATATGCGATGGTTTCAAGATTGAACATCATAACTCATCATATTATCGACCCAAGATGACCGGGTCTGTTGATTCTGCTAATAAAAATATCAAGAAAATCATTCAGAAATTGGTGAAGACATATAAAGATTGGCACGAAATGCTTCCCTTTTCTCTATGTGGCTATCGTACCTCAATGTGTACTTCGACAGGTGCAACTCCTTTCCCTCTTGTATATGGCATGGAGGTTGTACTCCAGGTCGAAGTAGAGATTCCATATATATGAGTCCTCATGGAAATTAACCTCGAAGAATCTGTATGGGTTCATACACAACTTGATCAGCCCAACCTTATTGAAGAGAAACGCTTAACATCTTTGTGCCATGATCACTTGTATCAAAAGAAGATGAAGAAAGCATTCGATAAGAAGGTCCGTCCTCAAGTGTTCAAAGAAGGATATTTGGTTCTTAAAAATATTCTGATACCATGTATAGATTCACGTGGTAAATGGACACCTAACTACGAAGTTCCATATATGGTTAAAACCGAATTCTCAGCCGGAGGTCTTATCCTCACAACAATGGATGGGGAAGAACTACCACATCTGACAAACTTCGACGCATTAAAAAAAAGGACCACTAAGTCGAAACTCTAAACGGGCGACTTAGGAAAAAAGGGGCATCCCAGTGGATTGAAAACCCTAAAGGGAGATCCAGGCAAAAAATTAGGGACATGTAAATAAAATCATCATACTGGTGGATTGAAACCCGAAAGAGCGGTCTAGGAAAAAGTTAGGGATTATATTCAAAAAATTAACAAATAGACTGCGATTCGAAAGTTCATTACCACGACCACGAAAGAGAATGATTAATCTAAATCATCCAACTCAGGGACAAAGAAGATTGGAGTTATCAAAAGAATGTTGGAGAATTAGAAGTATCAATTATCATTGCCATTTTCAAATTTTGTTAAACTTTATGTAATTACCTCTTTTAATGAATTACATCTTGTACTCATGCCTATTCAAAGGGACTTTCATTAATAAAAACAATTTTTTCTTTCAAATTCTACTTTTAATTGTGTTTTTCTTTTTTTCCGACTTGTTTGCAAAAGACTACGAATATTTCTTTTAAATACTACGCTGGAATTATTTTGGGGGTTTGACATCAAAAAGTATATTGGTTAGGAAAACATCAAAGGAAAATCCACGTCTACATCCACGCCTACGCATGCGCCTGCGATACGATAATCATTATCAAATTGACCCTGTTCACCTCTACATATGAAATTCAAATCAACTTGGAGATACCATAACAGAACAACAAACAACGTTGAAAGTTGATGACTTAGAAATCCCAATGTTTTAAAAGGATAAAATTATCAAAAATACTTACAAAACACTTGGTGCATGCACGTACGAGACACTTGGTGCATATACATATGGAACACTTGGGTATCATGTCAACAACATCATTGTTGGGTATCACATCAATTTAGGGCATTGTGCATATACATTGTGCATTGCATTTTCAATTTTTCTTAGGCCAAGGATACTGCGACATATCTTGGGGCCTATTACGAACTAAATTATATATGCAAATCAAAACCTTAGTATTATTCAATAAATACCTCAGTTGAGAACATACAAAACCGGTAGATCAAGACTTCACCATGTTACTCTCAAAGATTTATTAAGTTATCTGTTTTCAAAGCTCGTGTTATCTACCCCCTAGGTTGTGGTAGGTATATGTTTGCAGTATAATTCATTGTATCATTCTCCAAGCATTGATGAATTATCAAGTTTGTGGTATTTATCCTCTAGGTCATGATAAATACACAAGTCTGTGATATATCTTACTATGTTAGTCTCGAAGCGTTAGTAAGATATTTTTAAAACCGATATCATTTACTCTCTAGGTTATTGTAAATATACTGTGACATAACTCGTTACGTTAGTCTCAAAGAAGCAATAACTTGTCTATTTTTCTGCGATATAGTTCATTGTGTTAGTCTCCAAGCGATGACGAGTTATGAAACTTTGCGTTATTCATCCCCTAGGCTATGATGAATAGACAAAATCTGCATTGTAGCTTACTATGTTAGTATCGAAGTGTTAGTAAGTTAATTTTCAAACTGGTGTTATTTACCCTATAGGTTGTGGTAAATACGCAATAAATGCGATATAACTTGTTGCAACAATCTCAAAGCAGCAATAAAATATCTATTTTTCAAACTTTTATTGTTTACCTCCTAGGTTAGGGTAAATTCACAATCTGCAATTACATTTTCTAGGTATTGACGAGTTATCTGCGTCGTCATATATATGTCAACTATACTCTTTAATCGGGCATTGGTAAGTTAATTGTGTCACCATTGCCTATTGTCTTTTGATTTATCTTACAGTATCATTCTAAAATTTTTAGTCAAATTTTGGGGTCCTCCATTATTTAATAACCCTCTAATCTGATTATGCGAGAGCTTTGTATTCTCGCACCCTCGATCCAAGAGAAATTAAATAGGGGCAGCTGTCATACCCCAAATTTGTGCTACTATTGTTGTTGGTTGATTTATCTTATTTAACCATTTTTTAGCCTTGGTATTATTTTGTTTAAAATTAATAAAACCTATATTTTACATTAGTTTTTAATTCTAAATTTTTGTTAGGGAGGGGTGTATGTTTATAATTTTTATTAAAAGGGTGTGTGTTCAACAATTTAAATAAGGGCTCATTATTGCCCATTAGTTTTTGAAGAGACCATAATAAGATTTTATGATTGACTAAAGTCAACTTTGGATAAATTGATTTTTGTGTAAATATCATTATTTTGATATTCATTTAAATAAATATTGTCATATATTTTATTATTTATTCGTTATTAAGGGTTGTTGGTTTCTTTTTCTATTCTAGCTGATTTGGTCCTTGTACAAGAAAAAATTGTCTTACTAGCATATTATTTGAATCATTCTTATTTATTTTTATCAAATTTACATTTGTTGACTAAGAGTCAACTAGGGTTTTGAACTCTCTATGTCAAGCTGCGACCAAGACTCTTTTCGCCGTCCCTAAGAATATCAAAAGCCCAAGACCTTCATATTTTTTTAATCAAATCAACAATGAATTAGAAATTGAAAATCAAATATTTTATTGATTGAGTACAACGTATTTATATATATTACATTGCATATTCATTACAATAGCACAAACCCTATTCCTATTTTACAATAAAATCAAATCAAATAAAATCTAATGAAATCTCTAATTGATTCAATCAACTCTAACTTACAACCTGAAACTACAAATCATAACAAATATTTCCTAATCTATCTAATTTCTAACAGCTATAAATTAAACCCTAAAGCTATTGTTTAAAGGAGACATAAATCACTTGGAGAGTTCTTGAATATTTGATGTGCATCCCTCACCCTTCACTAGAGCTCTACATCAATGAAGACTTAGGTTTCACGACTGAAACCATAAGACCTTTAGAGCTTATTCCCAAGCCTTGGTACCTGCAAATATAGAAAAGAAAGAGGAGATTAGAAGAATGAGAGAAAAGAAGACGAAGAGGAATTAACAAATTACAACCAATTTTATGGCATGTGAGGTAATATGAAATAACACTTAGCTTCGGGTTATAATTGTTGAGTTTCTGAAGGATTGGTGTTTGTTTTGGTGATTCTTGGGTAATTTGGGGTTTATGGTTCATATTTAGGTTTAGGGCTATAACTTAGGGTTAGGGTTCCTAGATCCTAAGGTTAAGGTTCTTCATTACTGTGTTTTTGGGTTTGATTTAGGGTTAGGGTTCATGTGGAACCCTAAGGTTCTTAGGGTTTGGAAGAAGATTTCTTAGGGTTCATAAAGTTTTATGTGTTTTGGGTTTCATATGGATGAACACATGAACACAAACGGTGGTTTGTATGAATTTGGATAGTGGTGGTGTATGAAGCTGGTGGTGCCTAGGAGCAGCCTCCGACGGAAGCGATTTTCGTCTGTTGGCACCCAGGGCAGAGGCGATTTCCAGTGATTGAAGTCTAGAGAGAAGCCAAAGCTTCTCTCTACCTCCTTGCGACGTTTGTGTGTTTGGTTTCTAAGAGAGAGTGAAAAGAGAAAAAATGGGCCATGAGCTTAGGATTTTTCTTAAATAAGCACCCCCTCTTCATAGATGCATGCCAGGTGTCTCCTTGAGAGCCCTTGGATGAGGTGACCATTGACCGTTCATCTGCCCTCATGCGTACATAGCCTATCATTTGTCATACTTATGATCGTCATTCCAGGATTAACTCCTGGTAACCACACGACCAAGATCAAACGCTTCTAATATTGTTGTCCACCATAACACCGTGCACCCTTTCAAATTTTTTTAACAGACTCATTCTTGTTCTACGCCTAGCCCAATGCTATTTCAATCCCCCCTGGTTTTATTATTGAACATAAAATACACCCCCAAACTTGAACTAAACATTGACTCCAATGTTTCAGAACAAGCTCGAGGAAGGTGACTCACAGAGGGAAATGCAACGCATTGAAGCTACCGGCAGAAAACACAGAGCCACCACCGAACTTTATTTATCCCGAAGGAAGGGGAAATATCGATAAAACCACAAGGGAATGGACAAGATGGTCTTGCGACCAAGAGAAAGGGTAAGGGAGTCGGTTATGTGAGGGAAGGTATTAGCACCCCTCACATCCGTTATACTCAACGGGATTCATTTTGTTTGTTTGTCTTTAAGGGTGTGTTTATCTACAACTATACTTGCTTAAGGGGGAAGGAAGGGTTTTTTATTATTGTGTTCGTGAGGTTTTCACGGCCCTTTGCCTACGTATCCAATGAAGGAATCAGAAAACTATAGTTCTTCTATAAAATGGTTTGTTTGTTTGTGTTTTTTAGTGGGCGATGTTAACATACGCATTCTAGCAATAGGCACAGCCAGTATCGCGGTAGAACGGAGATAACATGCCCTTTGCGGGAAGTTTTAATTTGTTGAGTGTTTTGCGAGTTTTAAATGAATTCATATAATGATTAAAGGTGTTTTTGGATTTTTGATTTGTGAATGTTAAGTTTTAATTACAAAAGAAGAAGGTTTAAGGGGGAGACTAAAAACCTAATTGTTTTGTTATGTACAAGTGGTGAGTTAAAAGTCTACTCGACACAAAGCGGTCGAAACAGGATTTAATCGCCTTATGGAGCTACCTAAGGGAGTAGAGTATCAAGGTTTTAAGCGAACAAATAAAGAAACTGAAATTCTAAACGTTTTTATGGTTTTTATCATGTTAAATAAAAGAAAATAGTACTATAATATTTTATGGCTTTATTGAAAACCTAATTCTAAATCATTCTAATATTTGTGATTTTTTTATTAATTAAAGAAAATATTAAAAGCAAATAAAAAATTAATTCTAAATCTATATTTTTTTTATTATTATTCTATAATACCTAAAATCAATAAAACCAATTAAAACTAAAACAATAAAAAAAGAAGAGAAATATTAAAAGGTACGAGAAGATAGAGGGGGGCGAAGTTCTGAAGAGGGGTATGGCGAGAAAACTAACATAAAAGCCCAATAGTAAGGTCCAGTCGAAGTTTTCTTTGCAAGGTAATGGGCTAAAAAAGGTGCAGCTTGGGCTTAGCGGGGGGTATGACGAGTAAGCTCAAGGCCCACATAATTCACCTATTTTCCAGCATATGATTGTATAAAAATAATATATTTATTGAATAAAAAGAAAAGAATTAACTGTGAAAGAAACAAAGGGGGAATTAAGGTTAAAATTCTTGTGACTCTTCAGATTTTTCGTGAAACAACTCTTCTTATTTGTCATAGTTGCACCGCGAACAACATAAATTCTACCGTCATTAGCTTCAATCTGACACCGATCGCCGCTGTATGTGCCTCCATCTCCTTCTCTTCATTTCTCCCAGTCTTCCGTGCACCTCCGTCTCATCATCTCTATTTGTCTGCCTCAACTTTGTTCACAACCTTCTCTCTTCATTCCAACACCGAACCAACCTACAACAACTGCCTCTTCGTCATCGTTTTCCTCTCGGTTCACCATCATCTTCATCGATTTTATCGTTAAACTTTAACGCCTTGCACCATTAAGGATTCGACTCATCTCCCTCAGGATTCAACTTTCGAAACCGTCTCTACTCACCTCACAGATCTGCTTTATCATCAAGGTACGCAAATTCTTGTCTCAATCTTCTTCCACTTCATGCTTGGAGCTAGTCCAAGGATTATGATGCCAACGACAAAATAACAAAGAAAATCAGAGGTATGCTCCTAAGTTCCTTCCCATTTTACTAAAATTCTGATTTTGGCAATTTGGAGTATGACTGTTGTGCTTTTTCTATTGTAGGTTTGTTGATTACTTGCAAATTTATAGCGGAGTGTGTGTTGTTTCGGTTTATTGAAAGATGCGGTGGTATTAGTGGTAGATGGTTCTTGTTGGTGAGATCTGAAAAGGAGGGTGATAAAATTTTGTGTAGAGGTTTTGAAATGAGACTGAAGAGAGTTTTTTACAGGGGTTTTGAGTGTGAAATTGTCTTCTTTTTTTCTTTGGCTATGTGAAAAATCTCTCCTCTTTTCAGTTTGTAGGTTGTGTGTAAAAACAAATCCCCTCTTTTGTTGTGTTTAAGCCCTGTTATATAGGGATTTAAGAGTGGATTTTGGAGGGAAAAGGTTTGAGAATTTGAACGGATTAGGATGTTGTTTTGAATTCTTTTTGATGCAGTCTTCTTTTGCCTACTTTTGTGAAATTCTGATGTTATTTTAGGACTGTTTTGGACAGGGTTTGAAAGGGATAACCTTTGTCTGGTTTTGACTGTCCTGATAGCAGGTTTTTGGATTGTTTTGGTTAGGTTTTGTATGATGCATGTTTTTTATATTGGTGTGGACTGTTTGATGCAGGTGATATATTTTCCTCTTTTATCTTTCAATGATGTGAAGCACATCTGCTTTTTACTCAATAATTCCTGAAGGGTTTGTATATTTTAGGAAAATGATGATGCAGGGTTTTGTGACCTAGCTTGCTTGCATTGTTTTGAATTGCTATTATTCTATTTTACCAGCTTGCTGCTAAGCTTACAACTGCTCCTTGTTTTACTTGTTGTTGTTTTTGTGCTGCATTTTATTGGTTTGTGCTACTTGTATAGCAGCTTGTTGCTGCTGCCTGTTTTTTGGCTTGTACTGATTTGGTTGTTTTGTATGTTTGGCAATTGCCACTCGTTTATGTGCTGCAGTTTTCTGTTTTGCTGCTTGTTGGTTTTGTAGTTTGTTTTGTTGTATAACAGTTAAAAAAACATTTGCACATTTTCCCCTTTTGTGAACCAAAAACCCACACTTTTTGTGATTTGCAAAAGTAGGATGAGATAGCCCATGATTAAAAACAAACCCCTTTAGTTCTGATTCCAAATGTAAACCCTTATGATGAGCTTTCTTATTTCTTTTAAGAATTAATTATTGCTTGAATTTTTCACATGTTGATTATTTGCTATCTTTTTCTTTTTTCTTGTTCCATGACCACATGAGAATTGGACGGCCAATGCATGGTTGAAAGACGAAGAGAAGACCATGGCTAGCAAGGAGTGGAAGATTTTCTTGAAGATGAAGCAAAAGAAAATTGAAGAAGAAACATTTTCTTTATAAACAAAACATTTATAGCTTGTATTTCAACATTTGTAAAATGCTTTGTAAATGGACCACAAAATGTAATGAATGTTATTTCTTTGAATTTTATGAAGGATGACTTTGTACAAAAATTAGACAATTCTTGAATCTTGTTTGAACATGGAAATTCCCTACTTGAATTATTTGAATGATACATCTTTCCTTGTCTTCCAAAATCCTATCAAATTCTTGAACAAAATAAATGCTTAAGAATTCAATTCCACTTGGTTAACTCGAACCCAAAACAATGGTCATTTAAATGAAAACCTTAATCTTCATATCATGTACAAATCAAACTTGCACTCTCAATGAGAAACTTAACTCTGATATCCAAATCGCAAGTAATTTGTAACTGAAACAACAAAAACATGCCTTGATTATCCTGAAACTTCAACCTTATTCCTTGTGCCCGAATTCCATATTCGTCACTTTAAACTTCAAACCCTTGACTCGGTGATTTAGAGACCTTAAGAAGAAAACTTAAAATGCGAGGAGATGAAATCCTTGACCAAATGCACTAAACTTTGAGTTATCTTTGAGGCAAGTGAAAGAAGCATCTTCACAAAAACCAAGTATCCAAAACCCTAGCATCTTGACCAACAAATAGGGAAATAAACCCTAATCCAGGCTCTGATGAATTCGAGCGAAAAACAACCTTGTAACTTGATAAGAAAGAAATACATGATACTTAAAAATCCACTCCACGATCCACTAATCGAGAATCATATGAATTTCCCTTTTACCTGATAGGAGAGCTTCAAAACAAAATTATACATAAAGATGGGCACAACCCTAATACCTCAAACCAGGGCGCCTGATTCCATAAGATGTGGGACATGCAAATGACTTAGTGAAAATGGTGCAAATGGGATGCAAATTTCAAAGCCAGACAAAAGTAAAAAGAGGTAGGGAAAATATGGGGTATGACAGCTGTCCCTATTTAATCGTCTTAAACCTAAAGGTTTGATTGGCGTCAGCCTTTCGAAAGTTCAAGGTGGAAGATGATTAAATACCAGGACCCGAAATTTGTCCTGGAGAGATGGTGTGAGTGTTATTTATTGGTGTGAGTGTTTGTTGGGGGAAGAAAATTGGTCTCCTAGTGGACTGGTCATGATGGATAAACATGGTTGAATAATGGTAGCTTGTACTGGGGTAACGGTGCCAATACAAGTTTTTCCTGAAATTGGGTGGTAAAGTGATGACTGAAATTAGAATTACTGACAAAATGATAACTTAAAGGCGATGGGTAGAACTCGACGACGGCATAAAATCTGTAGTGTGGGATTCACGACCCAAAAAGAAAGGTAAAGACAATGGGTAAAGATCGGCGTATGATCTATGACCCAAGAAAGAAAATATGAGGGTAAGACATGCGATAGACCTACGACCCTAGAAAATATAATGCGAGGGTATGAACTACGAGTGACCTACAACCATAGAAAAGATAATGTGAGGGTGAGACGTACGAGCGACCTACGACCCTAGAAAGA
Organism: Vicia faba; assembly: GCA_948472305.1. Classification (NCBI taxonomy): domain Eukaryota; kingdom Viridiplantae; phylum Streptophyta; class Magnoliopsida; order Fabales; family Fabaceae; genus Vicia; species Vicia faba. The sequence goes on from OX451741.1 coordinate 540,131,548, forward strand.
GATAACATGAGGGTATGACCTATGAGCGACCTACGATCCTAAGATAAAGATAACACGAGGGTAAAGTCCATGGACGACCTACAACCCTAGGAGAGATGTCATGAGGAAAAAGTCTACAGATGACCTATGACCCTAAAATGATAATGTGAAGGTAAGATCTACGAGCGACCTAGGACCTTAAAAATAAAATGAGGAGAGGGTAAAGTCTACGGAAGACCTACGACCCTAAGAAAGATAAAGTGAAGGTAAGATCTAAGGACGACCTACGACCTTAACAATGATACCGTGAGGGTAAGATCTATGGACAATCTACGACCCTATAGGATAAAGCGAAGGTAATTTCTACGAACGATCTACAACCTTAGGAAAAGTAAAGTGAGGGTTGAGAGTTGGGGAGTACAACGTACTGGAACCATGGTTTATTTTAGGAGGTAGTGTAATAACAAATGTTAACTGGGAATTATGAGGATGATATTTTTTGTGGGGATGTTTTGTTGATTTGTGATTGATTTGGGATTGATTTGGGGCTTTCAGGCAAGGTACCAAATCTTGCTCATGCTTCATAGGCATTTGAAGTGTGGCATGATGATTCATGGATATGCTATGCGTTTGAGGATGCAATGCAATATGCGGTGATAATTATTGTATGCAAAGTGCCAAATGTTAGACTCATTGGGATCTGTTTCCATTTGTCTTGAGATACCAATATGGATTGGTGCTTGAAAATTGAGAGAATTGAGTTATAGCCTTGTTGAGTTCATTGGGGATTAAATCTTGCTGAGGAGAAATAGCTTGATCTGCCTTTCTTCATATGATGGAATTCTTGTGAATAACTGAACAGAGACATGGATCTGATCAAATGCCCCAAGTTTCTCAGTGTCGGAGAATCAGGTGATCGGTCGATTGTAAGGAGGCAACAAAGATGAAAGTTTGGTCAAAGTGACCATTATAACTTGCTACCTGCACAGAAAAACAAACACTTGAACGCCATGGCATTCCCTTGGGATGCCTTCATATTCATATAATTCATTGTTTCACATCTTAGCTTGTGATTATTATTGACTTATTGTTTTCAACGCAATGCTTAATAAAGAATTTAAATCACGATTCGCATACGAAAATAAAGTAAAAAAGACAAAAACATTTTGATGGAAGGGAAAAATTTTATTAATGAGTTTGGCCTGTGAATAGGCATTCGTACATGGAAACAACTCCTAAATGAGGAAGTTACGAAGAAAAAATACAAAATACAACGAGTAAAATGGCAATAAGAAAATCTCAAACTTCCGTTAAAACTGATATTGCTATAGTTCCCATATCCTGGGTCATCCTAGTGCCATGCTTCCAAAGGATAATAGCTGAATTGATCCATCCCGTATTAGGAGGGTGCCCGTGAAGAGTCTTCAGACTGCAGTCTCTCGCTTTTTGTCCCTAATTTTTGCCTGGATCGCCCTTTCGGGTTTTCAATCCACCAGGACACCCATTTTTGCCTAAGCCGCCCTTTCAGGTTTTCAACTTAGCGGGTTATTATTTTTTTCTTTTATTAGCCCTAACTTTTTCCTAAGCCGCCCTTTTAGGTTTTCGACTTAAAAAGTCCTTTTATGCGTAATATTTTTTGAATGAGTCTAAATTGACAGTAAGCGGAACGTCTTCCCCATCCATGTTTGTCAAGATTAGAGCACCTCTTGAGAAAGCTTTCTTCACGATGTACGGGCCCTCATAGTTGGGAGTCCACTTGCCTCTTGGATTAGTATGGATATGGAGAATCTTCCTTAAGACCAGGTCACCTGTGTGGAACTCTCGAGGCCGAATCTTCTTGTCAAATGCTCGCTTGAGACGTTGTTGATATAACTGACCGTGACAAATGGCTGCTAGGCGCTTTTCTTCGATGAGATTGTGTTGGTCGAGTCTCGTTTGAATCCATTCAGCTTCATCAAGTTTAGTATCCATCAGAACCCTCAAGGAAGGAATCTTTACTTTGATCGGGAGTACCGCATCCATACCATAGACTAGTGAAAACATAGTTTCCCCAGTAGAAGTACGCAGCGAAGTTCGATAGCCGTGCAGGGAGAAAGGAAACATCTCATGCCAATCTTTGTATGTTCTCACCATTTTCTAGAAAATATTATTTTTGTTCTTGTTAGCCGCTTTGACTGCCCCATTCATATTCGACCGATAAGGTGATGAATTATGGTGCTCGATCTTTAATTCTTCACACATTTACTTCATCATTTTGTTGTTGAGATTTGACCCATTATCAGTGATGATCTTGTTAGGAGTTCCATAACGATAAATGATTTCTTTCTTGGTGAAACGAGTGACAACTTTCTTGGTCACATTCTTGTACGAAGCCACTTCCACCCACTTGGTGAAGTAATCAATAGCAACAAGAATAAACCTATGTCCATTTGAAGTGCTTGGCTCAATTCGTCCAATCATATCAATGCCCCACATTGCAAAGGGCCATGGTGAAGTCATCACATTCAAAGGAGTGGGAGGAACATGTATCTTGTCCGTGTAAACCTGACATTTGTGGCACATCTTTACATATACACAACAGTCACTTTCCATTGTCATCCAGAAATAACCTGCTCGTAGGATTTTCTTGGCCATGGAATGTCCATTGGCATAAGTCCCAAAAGAGCCCTCGTGTATTTCTCGTATAATGGATTCTGCTTTGTGTCTATCCATGCATCTGAGCATAACCAAATCATAATTTCTCTTCTACAGAACGTCTCCTGGAAGTAAAAACTTAGATGCCAACCTTCTAAGAGTTCGCTTATCACAAATTGTAGCACCCTCGGGGTACTCTTGCTTCTCAAGATATTTTTTTGATGTCGAAGTACCACGGCTTTTCTCCCGATACATCCACAGTTGTGAGACAATGAGCAAGGAAAATGTGCATTGGCTCCTTGTAACGACATATCCTTATATTAGGCACATGATTCGGATAACTGACTTTGAACATTGCTGCTAAATTGGCCAGAGCATCTGCCAGTTGATTTGCTTCTCTAGGAATATGCTCAAAGGTGACCTTATCGAAAGCGGGCAACCACTCAAATATGTAATCCCGGTATAGGACTAAGTTAGGGTGTCGTGTATCCCAATCACCTCGAACTTGATGTATCACTAAGGCAGAGTCCCCAAAAACTTCAAGAATCTTGATCTTTAAATCAATGGATGCTCCAAGACCCATCACACAAGCTTCGTATTCGGCGACATTATTCGTACAATCAAAACATAATATGGCAGTGAAAGGTATGTGAGTGTTGCATGGAGAGGTCAGACCAGCCCCAATGTCGTGGCCCATAGCATTGGATGCTCCATCAAACGCGAGATCCCATCGCTCCCCTAGTTCGGGTCCTTCTTTATCATCAAGTTTCATAACGTCCTCATCTGGAAAATCGAACTTCATGGACTGATACACTTCCAATGGATGCTGAGCGAGATGATCAGCAAGAATGCTACCTTTGATAGCCTTTTATGTGACCTATTGGATGTCATACTCAGACAAAAGCATTTGCCACCGAACTAATCTGCCTGTAAGTGCTGGTTTCTCAAAGATGTACTTTATTGGATCCATCTTAGATATCAAAAGTGTAGAATGTGTCAACATATACTGCCTCAAACGTCGAGCTTCCCACATAAGAGCACAACAAGTCTTCTCAAGTAAGGAATACCTTGATTCACAATCAGTAAACTTCTTTCTTAGGTAATAAATGGCATGTTCTTTTTGTCCACTATCACCATGTTGTCCGAGCACACAACCCATAGATCCTTCAAGCACAGTCAAATACATAATGAGAGGTCTCCCTTGAACTGGTGGTATGAGTATTGGTGGTTCTTAAAGATACTGCTTAATCTTCTCGAAGGCTTCTTAATAACTTTCATCCCAACTGACATCTTGATTCTTGCGTAACAATTTAAAGATGGGTTCACAGGTAGCAGTAAGGTAAGAAATGAACCTGGCTATGTAATTCAACCTTCCAAGGAAACCTCGTACTTCCTTTTCATTTTTCGGTGCCGGCATATCCTATATTGCTCTCACTTTGTCTGGATCTATTTCAATTCCTCATTGACTCACGATAAAACCAAGTAACTTTCTCGATCGAACCCCAAAGGTGCACTTGTTGGGATTAAGCCTTAACCAGAACTTTCGTAAATGATCAAACAACTTTTACAAATGGACCAAATGTTCTTCCTCAGTTTATGATTTTGCAATCATGTCGTCCACATACACCTCGATCTCTTTATGAATCATGTAGTGAAAGAGAGTCACCATAGCTCGCTGATATGTCGCACCAGTATTTTTTAGACCAAAAGGCACGACTCTATAGCAAAAGGTACCCCAAGGAGTTGAGAAAGATGTTTTATCCATGTCTCCCAGAGCCATATTTATCTGATTGTAACCTGAGAACCCATCCATGAAGAAGAACACTGAAGAATAAGCAGTATTATCAACCAATACATCAATATAAGGCAAAGGGAAATCATCCTTCGGGCTTGCTCTATTAAAGTCTCGGTAGTCAACACACATGTGTACCTTACCATCCTTCTTAGGTATAGGCACAATGTTAGCAATCCAAGGCAGACAATTTATCACAGATAGGAAGCCTGCCTCAAGCTATTTATGAACTTCTTCTTTGATCTTCAAAGCCATGTCGGGTCTGGTCATTCTCGGCTTCTGCTTTCCAGGAGGACATTCTGGCTTGAGTGGAAATTTGTGCATCACTATATCAGTGTCTAAATCGGGCATGTCTTCATATGACCAGGAAAAGATGTCAACATACTCTCGAACCAATTTAATCAACCCCTTCTTTTCTTCACTTTGCAAGGCAACACCTATCTTGACTTCTTTATTTACCTCTTCAGTACCGAGATTGACGACTTCTGTTTCTTCCTGATATGGCTGGATGACCTTTTCTTCCTGTATCAAGAACCTGGCTAGTTCTTCAGGGACTTCACAATCTTCCTCACTATCTTCGTTAGCATGATCAACTGAATTCTCAAGGATATAAGGAACCATAGCACTATCATTTCCAATGGAGTTCGAGACGGATCTCCATGATTGATGATTTTATGTTTTATTTTTAGAAAGTGCAAGAAAATATTTAGAATATGAAAAGAAAAGTATTGCCATTTTATTTTGAAAAAGTAAAAGTAAAATAAAAGACAACGAACAAAATTGTATGCGAAAGTGCGATTTTTCATTCAATGATAAACGGAGATTGAAACATTAGGGGCCCCTTCTACAAGTTGTCACTATGCCTTGGGCAGGACATATGACTTAAATGGAAACAAAAAATTACACATCAAGGAAAACAACTTCAGGGATGTCCACGACAGTCCAATTGCTGAGCTCCTGGTTCGGCGCAACTAGATAAATAAATCTTGAAACATCTTCATCATCACCTTCATCATCTATGGAGAGCACTTGTCCTTCTTTTCTTACACCAGCACTAACGAACACTTCAGAAATTGGGGGAACCTGCTTTCCTTTGAGAGAAACCCAACCATCTTGCAAGAAGAACGATGGCTGATACCCAAGACCATCTCGATCTTTCTTTTCTGGAACTTCAATCAATTTCCCCCAACTGTCATGGGGAGGTCTAGCTTCTATGAGGGCTTTGGCAACCTTCAAAGAGGCCAGGGGTGCTTCAGACTTCTTACATTCCACGACGGGGAACTTGTCAACAGTAACAATCTCTAGAGCTTGAAAGGGCAACTCCTGCACCTCGCCTTCCACTTCCATATAGCGGTAGGTAGTCAGATTGTTAATCACTATATCTTCTTCTCCAAAAACAAAGACAACTTGGTCATTTACAATGAACTTCAGGCATTGATGAAGAGTAGATGTCACAACTCCTGCTATGTGGATCCATGGACGACCAAATAGGCAAGTATAGGATGGGTGGATGTCTATAACATAGAATGATAAATAGAAAGTGTGGGCACCAATCTTGACAGGAAAATCCACTTCTCCATCCACAGATCTTCTTGAACCATCAAACGCTCAAACATTCAGAGTGGAAGGCCTCATCATTACCCCATCCATATTCAACATAAACAGAGTAGCCTTAGGCATCACATTGAGTGAACAACCTGTATCTACCAGAACTCGAGATAAGACCGTGTCCAAACACTTCATAGAAACATGCAGAGCTTTGTTGTAGGCTCTACCTTCAACTGGGAGTTCATCATCACATAAACCCAAAAAATTTCCTACAGCAATATTGGTGATGATTCCTTTGGACTAGGCCACAGAGATGTCTTGGGTAACATGAGCGGAACACAAAATATTTAGTAGAGCATTATGGTGGGTCTCCGAACACAAAAGGAGAGACAAGATAGAAATCTTGGATGGCGTCTGGTTGAGTTGATCCACCACTTTGTAATCACTTCGCTTAAGAATCCTCAAAATTTGCTCCGCTTCTTGTCCTACAGAAGGTTCGGGCTGATTATCCATCACTTACTTGCACCTAGCCTTGGCTAGAGCATCACTGTTAGTTTCTTTGAGAGGCGGTGGTAGGGGAGAAAAGATTTGGCCACTACGAGTCGTGTTACTGGTTCCTGCAATATTGGTAATACCCTTGTCAACCACTGCAGGACACTCGTACTTCTTCCCGTGAATATAAACCACATTATGCTCCCATGGAACTGCCTTCAGGTTGTCACTCGTAGGAGGAGTAGGAGCTTGAATTGTTGCGGGGGTAGCAGGAGCTTGCATCATTACTGGGGTAGTAGGAACCTGAATTGTCAATTGAATACTTGGTGTTTTTGAAAAGCTTCTCGGATAATAGGGAATTTCCAAGACATCAATCTCTTCTTCTCGGGATATCTTCTCTATCTGTATGACACCTTCATCCATTAGTTATTGGATAGCCATCTTCAAACCAGTACACTCTTCAGGTTTAGAGGAACATGTTGAGCAGAAATCATGCATTTCTTGTAGAACCTCATGCTCTAACAAATGTTCTCTAACAGTTCTTAATGATATCTTGATCTCGTCGACCTTGGTTACCAGAATCTGTTCACTACCTTCTTCAATAGCATTGACCATTGCCCTGGGTGAGGAGGCATGGGATTATTCTAAATATTGGGAACAACAGGGTTGAAATTGATGGCCTTTTATCGAGGAGCTCTTGAACTTTACATTTGAATGCTCTACAATTCTTAATCGTATGGCCTCGTGCACCATAATGAAATTCACAATGAACATTAACGTCATACCCCCTAGGGAGAGGATTTGGTGGTGGACTAAGTTCACATAGTTGAACCAACTGATTAGCAAGTAACTGAGGGAGAAGCTGAGCATATGACATAGGAATGAGATCAAATATTATTTCAAGTGCTCTTTTTCTTTGAGGAGCTCTCGGACCTTGAGGTTGTTGATTTTGTTGTTGATAAGTTGGAGGAGGTGAAAATTATTGTTGTGGAAATATACTGTGGTTGTGGAGTGAAAGGCCGTTGTTGGGCCATCCAGGGTGCTGGAGTTATAGTAGCATACACTTGAGGAACAAAATGATTAGGAATAGCAGCAGGTGTTGGGAAGTAAGGAAATCGGACTTGAGGATATGCAGGAGCTTTTCCTTGGTTGATGGTGACAACACTAGTCTCACCCTCTTTCTTCTTGACGAAACCAGAAAACGACTTTCTACCAATTCCAGTATTATTATTGGTATTGTTAGGGACACCTTAGATCATTCCAGCCTTAATGCAAGTCTCAACATGTTCACCAATAATGACCATATCAGAGAAAGAAGTAGAGGTATTATTGAGCGTATGTTGGAGATAAGGGCTTCGTAGAGTACCCATAAACAGATCAATCAATTCACGATCCAAGAGAGGAGGTTGGACCCTTGCAACCAGTTCACGCCACCTCTGAGCATACTCTTTGAATGACTCTTCAGATTTCTGTATCATCCCTTGGAGCTGAGTATGGCTAGGAGCCATGGCAGTAATGTAATGGTAATGTTTCAAAAAGGCGTCAGAAAGTTCTCCCCAAGTATTTACATGAGATATTTCTAATTTCATATACCAATCCAATGGTGCCCCAGTCAAGCTATCTTGGAAGAAGTGCATAAGTAACAGTTCATTTTCAGCATAGTCAGCCATCTTGCGATAGTAGGAATGGAGATGAGTCTCTGGGCAATAAGTGCCTTTGTATTTGTCAAAATCAGGAACCTTGAACTTGGGAGGAATAACTACCCCAGGCACGAGACACATTGTAGTAGTATTGAATCTAGAAGCCTTGATACCCTCCATGGCTTTGAGATGCCTTTCGAGAGCATGGTACATTTTCGCAGTTTCGGCAACTCCAGAGGCAAGGTTAACTTGGGGTTCATTAAGATTAATAACATCGCTATGATCATAAATATCACTCCTAAGAGCTCCGATAGGGGTCTCAACATTTGCATTATCATTCCTCCCATTAGCAGAAGTGGAGGGAGCAACAATAGTAAGCTTGGAAACACTTTGATGTAACTCTTCTTGACCCTTGATCACAACATGAAGGGTTTCCATAAGCTGATCCATGCGAGTGCCCATGGTGTCTATATCTCGGAAGAGTGCATTTTGATTCTCTTCAAAAATATCCATAAGTCTTCTCTGGTTGCCTCTTGTACGATAAGGATGTGGAGAAGTCGTCTTCGCTGTTTAATTAAGTCTGTCAAAAAAGGTACCCCAATGAGTTTTTGTTGTGAAAAATGAATGCATGATAGTATGAATGAATGCTTTATCTTCATTTCTGAGGAAATCCAAAGACTCGTCTATCTTTGAAAATTTGTTTTCCTTTTTGAAAAGTTATACCAACGAGATTTGTCTTTGGACTTCGTTAGATATGATATATATATATATATATATATATATATATATATATATATATATATATATATATATATATATATATATATATATATATATATATATATACATGATGATATTATGTCATGGTATGTTATGGCATGAAGTCTTGGCACCACATATTCTGGATAACCACAGCGTAGTCCGTTGCACAGGCTGAAAGTAACATGATCAAAAGTCCGACGTCACAGGCATGGAGTCAAAGTAACAACCCATAAGGTATGTATTAAGGGTTTATCATCTGCCGAACAAGGTTCTAAGGAAATCTCAGAGTCTACGCTCTTCCTTTGGATATTACCAACGTCCCAATTACTTGGTAATCGTAAATATTCGCATGAGAAACTCGTTTGAGTGCAGCATCGCGTGACAACTACTTCCGGATTACTCTGTTATAGTCTCCGCACTGCACCTAAAAAATGCCAAGATGGATTAATGGTTCTACGACCCTCAGCTTCTCGAGTTCCCAGATTTAAAGCAATGATGTCTTCCTAATTACTCGGTAAACATCACTACTTTCAAGGGGACCTCCACTGAGTGGGGGGTTTTCATGCCTCCTTCTTCAGGATTACTCCCTCATAGTTAAGATGACTATACCGCCCGTCCTAATCCTAAGTGTAACCCAAGTCCGAGTATAGTACTTATCCAATGTAATCACCCAACCCAACATCACAGCGTATCCAGAATATATGAGTAGCAACAATATATGCAATATATACAAAAGTATACAATAAAGCAATAAAGAAATAAAACAATAAATCAAAATAAAGCAAATAAATAAACACCCAAAAAGGCGAATAAACAAAGTTAGGAGAGACTCGCTAAATCTCCCCAGCAGAGTCGCCAACTGAAGCTACCGGAAGAAAACAGAGCCGCCACTGAACTTTATTTATCCTGAAGGAATAGGAAATATTGATAAAACCACAAGGGAATGGACAAGATGGTCTTGCGACCAAGAGAAATGGTAAGGGATTCCGTTATGCGATGGGAAGGTATTAGCACCCCTCACATCCGTTGTACTCAACGGGATCCATTTTGTTTGTTTGTCTTTAAGGGTGTGTTTTTCTACAACTATACTTGCTTAAGGGGAAAGAAATGGTTTTTTATTATTGCGTTCGTGAGGGTTTCGTGACCATTTGCCTACGCATCCAATGAAGGAATTAGAACACCGTAGTTCTTCTAGAAAATGGTTTGTTTGTTTGTGTTTTTTAGTGGGTGATGTTAACGCACGCATTATAGCAATATGCACGACTGATATCATGGTGGAACAGAGATAACATGCCCTTTGGGGGAAGTTTTAATTTGTTGAGTGTTTTGTGAGTTTTAAATAAATTCATGTAATGATTAAAGGTGTTTTTAGATTTTTGATTTGTGAATGTTAAGTTTTAATTACAAAAGAAGAAGGGTTAAGGGGGAGACTAAAAACCTAATTGTTTTGTTATGTACAAGTGGTGAGTTAAAAGACTGCTCGACACAAAGCGATCGAAACGGGATTTAATCGCCTCATGGAGTTACCTAAGGGAGTATAGTATCAAGGTTTTGAGAGAACAAATAAAGAAACTGAAATTCTAAACATTTTTATGGTTTTTATCATGTTAAATAAAAGAAAATAGTACTATAATATTTTATGACTTTATTGAAAACCTAATTCTAAATCATTCTAATATTTGTGATTTTTTTATTAAGTAAAGAAAATATTAAAAGCAAATAAAAAATTAATTCTACATATATATTTTTTTATATTATTATTCTATAATACCTAAAATCAATTAAACCAATTAAAATTAAAACAATAAAAAAAGAAGAGAAATATTAAAAGGTACGAGAAGATAGAGGGGGGCGAAGTTATGAAGAGGGGTATGGCAAGAAAACTAACACAGAAGCCCAATAGTAAGGTCCAGCAGAAGTTTTGTTTGCAAAGTAATGGGCTAAAAAAAGGTGCAGCCTGGGCTTAGCGGGGGGTATGACGAGTAAGCTCAAGGCTCGCATCATTCACCTATTTTCCAGCATATGATTGTATTAAAATAATATATTTATTGAATTAAAAGAAAAGAATTAACAGTGAAAGAAACAAAAGGGGAATTAGGGTTAAAATTCTTGTGACTCTTCAGATTTTTCGTGAAACAACTCTTCTTATTTGTCATAGTTGCGCTGTGAACAAAATAAATTATACCGTTGTTGACTTCAATTCGATACTGATCACCGCCGTTTGTGCCTCAATCTAATTATCTTTGTTTCTCCCAGTCTGTCATGCACCTCCATCTCATCATCTCTATTCGGCTGCCTCAACTTTGTTCTCAACCTTTCTCTCTTCATTCCAACGCCAAACCAACCTACAACAACTGCCTCCTCGTCATCAATTTCCTCTCGATTTATCATCATCTTCATCGATTTCATTGTTATGCTTTGATGCCTTGCACCATTAAGGCTTTGACTCATCTCTCTCACTATTCAGCTTTCGAAACCGTCTCTTCTCGCCTCACAAATTCGTTATATCATCAAGGTACGTGAATTCTTGTCTCAATATTCTTTTACTTCATGCTTGGAGCTAGTCCAAGGATTCAGATGTCGACGATAAAATAATAAATAAAATCAGAGGTATACTCCTTAGTTCATTCCTATTTTACTAAAATTCTGATTTTGGCAATTTGGAGTATGATTGTTGTGCTTCTTCTGTTGCGAGTTTGTTGATTACTTGTAGATTTATAGCGGAGTGTGTGTTACTTCGGTTTGTGGAAAGATGCGGTGGTATTAGGGGTAGATGGTTCTTGTTGGTGAGATTTGAAATGGAGGGTGATATAATTTTTGTGTAGAGGTTTTGAAATGAGACTGAAGAGAGTTTTTTACTGGGGTTTTGAGTGTGAAATTGTCTTTTTTTCTTTGGTTGTGTGAGAAATCTCTCCTCTTTTCAGTTTGTAGGTTGTATGTAAAAACAAATCCACTCTTTTGCTATGTTTAAGCCCTGTTATATAGTGATTTAAGAGTGGGTTTTAGAGGGAAAAGGTTTGAGAAATTTGAACATATTTGGATGTTGTTTTGAATACTTTTTGATGTAGTCTACTTTTTCCCACTTTTGTGCAATTCTGATGTTATTTAGGGACTGTTTCGGACAAGTTTTGTAAGGGCCGACCTTTGTCTGGTTTTAACTGTCCTGATAGCAGGTTTCTGGACTATTTTGGTTAGGTTTTGTATGATGTAGGTTTTTTATACTGGTGTGGACTGTTTGATGCAGGTGATATCTTTTCCCCTTTTATTTTTCAATGATGTACAACACATCTTCTTTTTGCTCAATAATTTCCTGAAGGGTTTGCATATTTTAGGAAAATGATGATGCAGGGTTTTGTGAGCTAGCTAGCTTGCATTGTTTTGAATTGCTATTGTGCTATTTTAACAGCCTGCTGCTAAGCTTGCAGCTGCTCCTTGTTTTACTTGTTGCTATTTTTGTGCTGCATTTTATTGGTTTGTGCTGCTTGTATAGCAGCTTGTTGTTGCTGCCTATTTTTTTGGCTTGTACTGCTTTGGTTGTTTTGTATGTTTGGCAATTCTGACTCGTTTATGCGTTGTAGTTTTCTGTTTTGCTGCTTGTTGGTTTTGTAGTTTGTTTTGCTGTATAGTAGTTAAAAAAATATTTGCACATTTTTTTCCTTTTGTGAACCAAAAACCCACACTTTTTGAGATTTGCAAAAGTAGGAGGAGATAGCCCATGATTAAAAACAAACCATTTTAGTTCTGATTCCAAATGCAAACCCTTATGATGAACTTTCTTATTTCTTTTAACAATTAATTCTTGCTTGAATTTTTCACATGTTGATTATTTGGTATCTTTTTTTTTCTTATTCCATGACCACATGAGAATTGGACGGCCAATACATGGTTGAAATATGAAGAGAAGACCATGGCTAGCAAGGAGTGGACCAGTTTCTTGAAGATGAAGCAAAAGAAAATTGAAGAAGAAACATTTTCTTTGTAAGCAAAACATTTGTAGCTTGTATTTCAACATTTGTAACATGCTTTGTAAATGGCCCATAAAATGTAATGAATGATATTTCTTTGAATTTTATGAAGGATGAATTTGTACAGAAATTAGACAATTCTTGAATATTTTTTGAACATGGAAATTCCCTAATTGAATGATTTGAATGATACATCTTACCTTGTCTTCCAAACTCCAATCAAATTCTTGAACAAAATAAATGCTTAAGAATTTAATTCCACTTGGTTAACTCGAACCCAAAACAATGGTCATTTAAATGAAAACCTTAATCTTCATATCATGTACAAATCAAACTCGAACTCTCAATGAGAAACTTAACTCTGATATCCAAATCACAAGTAATTTGTAACTGAAACAACAAAAACATGCCTTGATTATCCTGAAACTCCAACCTTATTCCTTGTGCCCGGATTCCATATTCGTCACTTTAAACTTCAAACCCTTGACTCAGTGACTTAGAGACCTTAATAAGAAAATATGAAATGCGAGGAGATGAAATCTTTGACCAAATACACTGAACTTTGAGTTATCTTTAAGGCAGGCGAAAGAAGCATCTTCATGAACACCAAGTATCCAAAACCCTATCATCTTGACCAACAAATAGGTAAATAAACCCTAATCCAGGCTCTAATGAATTCGAGCGAGAAATAACCTTGTAACTTGATAAAAAAGAAATCCATGATACCTCAAAAATCCACTCCACGATCCACTAATCGAGTATCAGATGAATTTCCCTTTACGTGATAGGAGAGCTTCAAAACAAAATTTGGAATAAAGAGGGCACAGCCCTAATACCTCAAACTAAGGCGCCTAATTCCATGAGATGTGGGACATGAAAATGACTTAGTTAAAATGGTGCAAATGGGATGCAAAGTTCAAAGCCAGACCAAAGTAAAAAGAGGTAGGGAAAATTTGGGGTACGACACACATGTTGTTGCCTCCTAGCTTTCACCAGTAAGACTCCCTTTTTATTACCTGCAGACAAAATGAAACAAACACAAAAAGAAAAACTAAGTTATTAAAATCATGGATTTCCTTCCACGAAGCACTTCATTTATCGTCGCATGGATCGACGGTTCATCCCCTTATGGGGGGTATTTCCTCTTCCACACCTTATTACTTTCCCTTTCCGCAATCCAGAATTCATTTAGCTCATAAGTATGAACCATTCCTTGTCTCAGGTCGCTCCCATCTCCCATCTCCACTCCTTCTTGTTCCTTTTTCTTTTTCTTCTTGGATTTTTTAATGAACTTAGGAATTTTGACAGATGCTGGAGCTGATGCCACCTGAGAGCTTATGTTGGAGACTTTTTCTGGCGGTGGTTTCAATTTTCTGTTGTCTTCTGATAATTTGATCATACCAGCTAAAACTTGATACTTTTCACCTGCACCCTACTTTTTGATCTCCAACACCTTCAAAGTTATCTCCTCATCAAATGATTTCATTGTTAGTTTACCAGTCTCGATATCAAAATTCCATCGAATAGTTAGCATAAATGGTCGACCAAGAATGATCAGGAATCTCTTCATCTTCAATATATCCATTATGTGAAAATTAACTGGGAAAACAAAATCGTCAATTTACACCAACACATCTTCAGTTATCCCATATGACTACTTGATGGTGTGATCAACAAATTTTAATTTTGTCCCACTCCCACTTATCTTCTCAATACCGAGCTTCTTGAAAACCGATAATGGCATTAAACTCACACTAGAGCCAGAACCAACCATAATCCTCTTGAAGGTTCTGTATTTTATGGTGCATGGTATTGCAACTGACCCCGAATCCTTATGCTTGATAGGTATTTTCCTCTCGGGTGCAATTACACACTTTCTCATCACAGGGTACAGACCCCTCTCCTGTTGATCTCTTCTTTGATTATACCTCCTTCATGAATTTCTAAAACAAAGGAATTTTCCCGAGTGCTTCAAACAATGGTATATTGATCTTTAGCTTTTTGAACAACTAGACAAATTTATCAAACTCTTTCTCTTTTGTGTCCTTCTTTGACACTCGAGATGGATACGGTAACTTGATCATTGGTTTAGTCTTCTCTTCAACTGGCTTCATAGGTGATACCATTTCTTGCTGTTTTTTCCTGTTCTCTCTCACTTCCAACTCTACTTCTATGATACTATCATCAAATTTTACCTCATCTTTCTTCTCTTAAACAACTTTCTCATTCCATGTTGTAACAACATTAACATTCTCATGATTTTTCTGATTTCCTTGTACTTGCAACGCTACCTGTTGTGCAATTTGTCCCATTTGAACTTCCAAATTTTTTATTGTAACAATGGTATTTCTGTGATTTCTCCTTGTCTCTTCTTGAAATTGAGAAGTGTGGGCAGCCATCTTTTCAATAGCCACCTCCCACTATGCCTTCTGAGGAGCTTGTTGCTGTTGATCTTTCTAAGAGAAGATAGGATGATTCTTCCACCCAGAATTAAAGGTGTTAGAATATGGGTTATTTTGCCTCAAGAATTTTATCCCATCAATTTGTTGTGGAGTTGCAAGACATTGCACATTAAGGTGTGGTCCACTACAAATTTCACAATCAACCTTTTGTACCTGAGCTACTTGTTGAGTACCCATGTTCATTGGTTTCAGCTTTTTCTCTACTTCTGCAACAATTGGTTCTTCAATTTTCAGTTGCTTATTAATTTCTAACTTCACATCAACCACCCCCTCTGGTTTACTCACGACCCTGTCATATAGCTCAAGATGCTCATTTGCAGTAATGGCTTCAATAATCTTCTTCGCACCAGTGGTTGTTGTAAAGTTAGATGAGCCATCGGCTGCTGTATCAATAAGCTTTGTTGTCTATATTCGAAGGCCATTTACAAACATTTGCATTTTCTCCATTTGAGCCATATTGTCAGTGGGAAAAGCAACTAATAACCTCTTGAACCTCTTATAAGCATCACCTATAGACTCTCATTCCTTCTACTTTACATTCACAATATCATATCTTTTATGAATATAAACAGAAGTAGGAAAGTATTCATCAAGAAAAGTCTTCTCCATCTGTTCCCAAGTGGTGATACTTCCAGTAGGCAATGAGTAAAACCACTCTTCAGCATCTTCAGACAGCATGAACGGGAACATCCTTAATTTCTTGGATTCTTCAGAGTTCCCCTCAATCTTCAAAGTAGTACTCATGGTGAGGAATCTCTGCAAATGGTTATTGGCATCGTCATTGATCTTTCCGGTGAAGGATTTTTTCTCGAGTTGGAGGATGGTTGAAGGATGTAGTTGAAAATTTGAAACATTGACCGGTTGATTCATAATAGTTAACCGACATGCTGGAGCATTTACTCCTCCATAATCCCCAAGAAGTCTCTCAGGTGGTGGTGGGTCTTCAGCCATTGGTTTTTCCTTTTCAGGCTCTGAACCTGAATGATCTGATGCACCTTCTGATTCTTGTATAATTAACGGAGCTTGTTTGTGCCTTGCGTGAAAAGTTCTTTCGATTTATATGTCAAAAGGAAATTCAGTTGAGGGATTTCCTCGCATGCAAAGTTTAGGAAAAATCAGTAATAAAAAAATTCTAAAAATTACAGAAAAGTAATTTTAGTTGCATAGCAACAAAACTCTAATTGAACTCAAATAACACTCAATAACTTGGTAGTCCCTGGCAACAGCGCCAAAAACTTGATAGGAAAAATAGTAAGTGTACTATTTTTGCCCCTTGAAATAATAGGGAAATTCCCCGAATGTCGATCTCAAGGACTGCGTATCTGTATATAGTTTAATTTATGGTTCAATTAGACAAAACTTGAATTTGGGTTTTGGTTTAGGAATTGTTACTTAATAGAAATTAAAAATAAGCAGAATGTAAATTGTGTCTTTTCACATGTATGAGCAACATGCTAGGGTTTGGTGTAGAATTTGCCCTGTAACAACCTTGAATCCTGATTTCTTCAACGAGTTCATAAAACCAATTACCATCCCTTTAGGTTATTTTCCCCTAAGTCCTTAGTGAGAAAACCTTTGAACATTCATCCTACATCCTAAGTCCTTAGAGATATTTGATGGATTCAAGCCTTTGTTTTATAAAGAGTTTCTGGTAACTTATAGGGTATCCCTAGTCCTAGGTGATATCTACTATAGTCTAATCGTACAAAAACCTTAACAACCATGGTCCAACAGGTTGTTAACCATAGATCAATCATAATTGGTCCGATCAGGAAAGCATAAAAATGTTGCATGATTAAATTGAATATTAAAAACCATGGAATTAATAAAATCTGAAATTCAAAGTCATTATAGATTCAACTAAGGGACAACCCCCTAGCATTGGGGTGTTTAGCTACTCATATTGTTCAAAATAATTTCAATAATATAAATATTAAACATTACAAATAAATGATGAACTTTGATCTTCAATCGTTGCGGCTCAAGAAAAATCTCCGCCCTCCAAGAATCTCATATGTTGCTCTCTTTAATCCTCAGTTCTTCGTGTGACAAAAAGTCCTCTAATTCCTCTTTCAAATTTAGCTAAATAGTGAACAATCCATTTGTCTAGGTCGGAAATGCCCAAAACGCTCCTTTGGGTCCCAAATAGTGAAAAATCACAAAAATACTTAGAATCAGTGTCACTGGACGACACGGCCACCCGTGTTGGTCATCAGGAATTTTTCTGCTCCAAGCATGCTGACACGACCCGTGTCAAGCGACACGGTCGCCCGTGTCAACCCCTATTTTCCATGTTTTCCATGTCTTCCCCCTGACACGGCCTGTGTCAGGCGGCACGGCCAACCGTGTCAAGGGTCGTGTAGCATTTCCTCCGAAACTTTGAATTATGCACTTTTTCTGCCCCGATTTATCCTGTTTTATTCTTTTGAACCTGAAAACACTAAAACACAAAACCAAAGTATAATATGCGATAAACCAAAATAAAACCTTGATAAGTAAAAGAAACGATAACTGAAATAACTTCTAAATACATGTGTAAAACCACTGATCAGTGGTACACAAGAAAAGTATAGAAATCAACCACACCAAAACCAAGGCGATTTTGAATACAAACGCATCAACAACGAAGAAATAACTCCAACCTTTGTTGGGAAAGATAAATTTCTTGAGATAATTCGTGTCAAACATGAATGAAAAAACTCTGGCGTTTTCTCCTTTGTTAAAACTGGAGAAAAAAAGTCCGAGTTTAAGTGGGAAAAAGACCACCAAATAGGAATTTGATCGTTTGAAGGACTACTTGGTGAAGCCTCAAACGTTAGAACCGCTAAACAGAAAAAAAGGCATGAAACTTTACATTACAGCGTCAAAGTTGACATTGGGAAGTGTGGTAGCCCAGAAAGATGAGAATGGGGTCAAAAGAGCCATTTATTACCTCAGTCGAGTTCTAAATGACGTCGAGACTAGATATAATGCAATTGAAAAATTATTTTTATGTATATATTTTTCATGTACTAAACTTAAGCATTATATAAAACAAATTGAAGTTGAAGTTTATTCTCATTTTGACGTTATTAAGCATATGTTATCTAAACCTATTCTTCACTATCGAATTGGTAAATGGGCACTAACATTAACTAAATACTCCTTAATATATGTTGCTTTAAAAGCAGTCAAAGGGAAAATTATTGGAGACTTTATAGTTGACCATTCAGTGGTTAACATCCATGAATCCTATGTGGGTACTAAGTCTTGGCAATGCTATTTTGATGGTCCTAAACATAAACAAGGAACCATGGTAGGTATCTTTATCTTATCATTGGATGGAGTTCCAACTAGATTTTGTTATAAGATTAAGGGTGAATGCTCTAATAATGAGGCTGAATATGAAGCCTTAATAATTGGACTTCAAATTATGTTAGACGTGGGAATAAAAGACGTTGACATCAAAGGAGTTTCAGAGTTAGTGGTGAAACAATTAACTAAAGAGTACAAATGCATTAAAGATCATTTAATAATGTATGTTGCCAAAGCATTGTCGGTACATCAGAAATTTGATAACGTGTCAATTAGTCATGTGAAGCGTATTGACAATCCCGAGGAAAATGACATGACCCAATTAACGTCTAGATATAAGATACCTAAATAAATAATAGATGAATTCATTGAGGTAAATTATAAAATGGTGCTTGATACTACACAAATGACAAAAACTTCGGGGGCAGAGCCTGAAATGATCCCCGATCTCCTGAATTATGAGTATATTGGCAAATTTTGAAGTTATAGAAGAATTTTTTGCCATTGATGCATTAGTTGAGAACGACTGGAGTAAACCTATAGTCGAATACTTAAAAAATCCAGTTGGGTCGACAGAGCGTAATATTAAGTATAGGGCGTTAAGTTACATAATAATGGGAAGCGAATTGTTCAGAGAAACGCTTGAAGGGGTGTTGTTAAGATGCTTAGGGGAAAACGAAGCATATGTGGCAACATCTGAAGTACATAGTGGAGCTTGTGGTACACATTAAGCAGGACAAAAAATGAAATGGTTGTCGTGTCAAATAGGAGTATATTGGCCAACCATGTTAAAAAAATTGCATTGAGTTCGCCAAAAGTTGCCAAGAATGCCAAAAACATTCTAGAATTTAACATGTTCCAGCTAGGGAATTACATTATGTCATCAAACCTTTTCCTTTTAGGGGATGGGCTTTGGATATTATAGTAGAAATTAAACATGCCTCATCGAAAGGGCATAGATACATCTTGGTGGGTATTGATTATTTTTCAAAATGGATAGAGGCGATCGCTTTGGTTTAAGTAGATCAAGGGGAAGTAATTTCTTTTATTCAAAATCAAATAATACATAAGTTTGGAATACCAGAAACTATAACAATCGACTAAGGAACGGTGTTCATGGGGTGCAAAGCAACTGAGTTCGCTGCAGAAATGGGGTTCAAACTGTAAACATCAACACCTTATTACGCCTAGGAAAATGGGCAAGTCGAAGATGAGAATAAGGTTATTATAAGTTTGATCAAGAAAAATGTTGGCCAGAAACCTAGAAGCTGACATACAAATTTTTGTCAAGCATTGTGGGCATGTTGATACTCACCAAAGGAGTCGACTAACACAACACCCTTAAATTTAGTTTATGGACACGAAGTAGTGTTGCCTTTGGAGATTCATCTACAATCAGTAAGAGTCCAAAGGCAATCAGATATTCCCACTGAGTATTATTGGGGAAAGATGTAGCTACACGACTGGAACGTGTCAGGAAGGTGGCGATTGATTGAATAAGTTGTTGAGTTAGGGGCCACGTTTATTCTAGGAAGTTGAAGCTAAGAAGTACGGTAGTGGTAGTTTGTTTGCAGAAGTGACGTTTGCGAGGAAATTCATGATTATGATGACGTCAGTAACGAAGACTAAAATGTCAATTTCTACCTTTTTTCAGTCGAAAAGGACATTTGGGGGAAATTTGTTCGCTGGAATTTTCGACAAGGACCAAAATCCAACCAAAAGAAAATGATCAAAAAGGTTCTTTAGAAAAAAAAGAAGATTTATATGATTCGACTATTGATGTGGTCAACCTAGGACCTAGGGAGAATGTGGATTCGATAGTACGAATGAAGAACATGGGATCATGGAGAGAAGTTACAAGATACACATGGTGTGCAAAGAGGCGAAGGCCGGTAGAAAGTAGTTATTTTTGTGTATTATAAATAAAGCACTTAGTGCATAGTGTTAGAGGTTCAAACTTTCACATTCCTATACGCTAGTCACTCAGTACCCAAATGAACGAGCGAAATGAGTCAAGCTAGGGAAATGTATATTTGAATCAACTTATTTTAGCTATTTTAAAATTATTTCATTTATGTTTATAGTTTAAAACCTTTTCCTTTTTATTTTACGAGTCTTACTTTATTGCTTATCAACTCGTTTGGCACCAATCGAACGAATCTTTTTTTAACACACTTTGTGAAAACACTCGAAAACTGAAGCATTATACTGAGATTCCCTAGTCTATCTCGCCAGTAAACTTTTGTTAAGAGACCAGCGTGTAGCGGTAGAAATGTTGAGACTAAGCCATTAGATTGACTTGACTCACACATATCAAAATAAAAATCGCCACTGTGCTTTATTGTTTCCAAATGAATGGGAAAAGAGTGAATAACCCAAAAGAGGGGGAGAGAATCTTAGTTCGGGGGTTGGTTAGGCAAAAGGAAGATATTAGCACCCTAAACATCTATGGTACTCTGTAGGAACCTCTTTGAAAATCTGTGTATTTTGGCTATAAATGTTGTATACTAAAAATAGACGGTGGGGATAAGAAGAGAAGTATTTTTTATGATTTTTGCACCCGCCGTGATTGCAAACCTTTAGTTCCTATGTACCACCTTTCGTGCAATAGGGGATCAGGGTACTCGTAGTTCACCTTTAAAAATTTTAAAATGAGAAATGTGTTGGTTAATTTTAAGAGACGAGACATCATCGTCTTATTCGAGTGGAAAAACATACTTACTACCCACGATTATGAGTAAGGAGAATTTGCATCATTTCAAAGTGGAGGATATGACTTGGATTTTAAAATCAACAAAGCCTCGTTCAACACCCAAGTGAAAAATATCTCACTTTACTACATATTGTAGAAGTATAGTAGCTCGCATCACTACAAGGATTGACAAGAGTCTAATCTTTTGAGAAAAGTTTTAAAATAAAAAATGGCCAAAGTGGAAAAATGGTTTGAATGAGATTGATTGACTTTGAGTCTTCTCACAAAAATGTCAATGTATTATTAAGTTGATTAAACTTTAATTAAGAAAATATTTTGAAAATGAATGGACCTAAGTCCAAGTTTATTATGAAAGTACTTCAAGTTTAGAAACAAGAAGAGTTTTCAAAAGTTGGGAGAAGATTTTTGAAATTAAAGAAGATGGAGGGAGATGAAGGGACTATCCTAAAGCATAAGGTAAAATCTAGAGAAAATAACCATCTAACCAACATAAAGCCAACACTTGACACAATGAGCCAATGTATAATTCCCATCCTTTGGATTGAAACCAAACAAACAAAAGTAATAAACCTCTTAAGAAAACCAAGCTTCGTTTGGATTAAGTCTTCACAAAAATTGGGCAGAGTAACAGATGTATACAGATGAATTCTAGATCACAGACAAAGCATGTAATCACAATAACCTGCACATAAAATAAACAAATAAACCAATGTCTTGGGGAAAACCCCAAGAATTCAAGACAAAAATAACAGTTGAGGTCACAAGGTATCAAAGATAGGTCAAGGTTTCTAATCCTAAGTCCAAGAAGTCTACAATCTCCATAAATGCCAAGGATAGTAAACAAGTAGTCTAAGTAACATTAAAGTTTTTTATGGTTTAAGTTGATTATTAAGTATCTTCAAAAAAGAAGTGAAAAGCTCAAGTGAGCAAAATGAAAATTGCATAAAAGTAAATGCTCAAATGGGCAAAGATGAAAGTAACATGAAATGTAAAATGGTAAAGTAAATTGTTCATAAAGTAAAAGCATGAAGTAAAGGCAAAAAATAAAGTTAATTCTTAGAAATTTGAGGTTAGTTGAATGACCATCTTGAAACTAGTATTTGAAACCCATTAGAGGATTGACAAAACCAAAACCTCTCAATAACAAGTTTCATTTTCTTTTTGTCAAGTATATCATCCATTTAAAATTATCAAGGCAACATTAAATGATCAATGATGTTTAAGTGATTCATTTTGACCAAAGTTTATGAAGATTCATTACAGGATTGATAAGACCAAAGCCTCCTAACAACAAATTTCAAAGTTATTTGATCAAAGGATTCAAATTAACATACTCGGGCTTACAAACATGGGTTTGGGCCACGAATTATCATTTCTCGAATCGGGACAAAATTTAGCATTATGTTAAGTAATCGTAAGTGTACTTATATAGAAGTCACACCTATTTTGAGGTCGGTCAATAGCATTCTATGTACCATATGTTTTGAGAAATGATATGTAAATTATTCTCCAATAATATTTAGTACAATAAAGAAGGGGATATAATGAAGAGGCACGAGGTAAGAATTAAACCACATTTGAACCAAAAATTTAATCAAACTATTATTAAAATCATTCATCCATTTTTTGTGGAGTAAACTCAACACCATGGATCCAATGATGTTAATAAAGCTCATGATCAAAATTTCATAGTCCAAGATCAGTCAGAATATATGCACTATAAAATTGAATTTAATAATAAAGAAAAAAATATTTTTAAAATGGTTTTAAAATAAAAATAAAAGGAGAAAATAGAAACCATATTCAAAACATATAATAAAAATCAAATAAGACCATAAAAAAATCAGAAATGAGTTCACATATTCATATAAAATTTTTGGTGATTTTTTAAAGTCATAAATTATTTTAAAACTAATTAAAATTGCTCAAATAAAATTCTAAAAAACTTTCAGAAGCTCAGAAATAATGGAAAACATGTTGATGGATTTTTTTCATAATTTAAAAATGCTCAAAAGTGTTTTTTAAATAATTAAAAACAAACCAAACAAAGAAAAATTATAAAAAATACCAAGTCTAAAAATAAATTATGAAAAAATAAAATTCTGAAAGAGAATATTTGAAAATATTTTTGTGAATTTTTTCATAAGTTTTGAATCAGAAATGAATTTTCTATGAATTTTGGAAGTCTAAAACAATTAAAATATAAAAATAAGAAATAAAAAATAAAGTCAAAAAATGTGGACCAATGGATGAGAGTCAAAATGCGTTAGTAAGCTAATCTAATAGATCAGACGTGTTGTGCATATCATGGTCTTTAGTGAATAAAGCATGAAATCCTTAATTAAATCAGATTTTGAAGGGAAAAAACGTGGCATGCTTTCATTGGTTGATAGATGAAACCTTGGTCATGTTCAACCTCCAGCCACGAGATTTGCAGTTCCATGAAACTATAAAATTAGAACATGAGACTGATACCATTCGCTTCGTCTCTTCAAGACGATTCCCATGGTACCCTCGCGAAAAATTTATATTAGTTGTAATTCAGTCGTTTTGGAAGAGAAGTTTTGAAAAGGGATTTGAAATTTCATGGCCAAAACATACTTCCAGTTAAAACAAGTGTTACGACTAGAATCAGGATGATGAGAGCTTCATAACAGTATCAAAGTTTGAGAGAATTGGTGAAGAAATCTACCTATTGAAGTTAAGTTGGAGAGCTCTGAAACTTGACTTGGCTTGCACGATTTAGGGAGGCTTAGAGTTTAATTCTTCTTCTGTTAGCTTCAGTGAGGTTCAAAGAATGTGAATTGACAAAGAAAATGGATTGAGAAAGTCTGTAAGAGAGAATTCAAAATTGTAGAATATTGAGTTCAAGAGGGAGTTTGGCAGGATAATTTTGGCTCTCTAAGATTGAGAAAATGAATGATGTAAGGTCCTCTATTTATAGGGAAGCTGATTGAATGCTCAAGCGTGTGGAATGATGGGATTTGGAGGGAAATCGTGTGAAGTTGCAAACAAGAAACGTGTGACTTCTATTTTGATCAAAACTCATCCAAACCTTGCGTTTCAATGTGCTAATCACTTCTGGAAGTTCATTTAACATTATTAAAGGAAAAAGCACGCAGAAGACTTGTGTTTAGAAGCCAAATCAAGGATTTTAAATTCTGACTTGAGTTAAAACATCAGTTTCAAGGTACCACTTTTGAACCAATGGCATTCTCAGCTCAAGGAGTCTTAAGACATCATTCTTGAAGCTTTAGAAAGATGATATCACAAGCTTTATAATGTGAAAATAATGGAATCAAATGGATGCATGAGCTTAAAGTTTCAATGAGTCAAAGTTTATAAAAAGAGGTTGACTTTCTATACTTAGAAAATTTATAGGTTTTTCTTCAAACATGACCTATAATGTCTTGCATCCAAACATGGTCTTCCATTTGAAATTTTCTATTGACCAAAAAAGATGGCATGATGTAAATATCTTGAATGGAATTTTGAAACTTGAACCATTCAAAATATCCAAAAATTGAAAAAGTTATGACTTGTTGAAGTTGGCAAAAATTCATAAGATGACCTATAATCTTTTGCATCCTTAGGGCATCTTCTATCCATTTTCACACTTTGCACTTAAAAGAATGGATGAAGTTCACATTCTTAAAATCAATGTGGAAAAATAATAGGCTCAAGGAGATAAAAATTGACCAAGTTATGGTCCTTTGAAGTCACATATGGGAAATTGATGGTTCATTTAGAGGACTTGAAATCTTTCTTCATCATCAAGTACCTTTCACACAAAGTTTCCTTAAAACTTTTGAAATGATTTGTTGATAACCCTTTAAAGAGAAGAATGTCTTTGGAATCACTCAAAAATAACAAAAGATTAGCAAGATATACTCCTTTGAAGTTCAAAACCCTAGCTCCTAGAGGAATAAAATGCCTTGAGAACCCTTTTCAATTTTGACCAACCTTCTTGCACAAATATTTTTGTCATATAAATATAAGTTATTGAGGATGATAATGAGGAACCATAGAAACCATAACCACTTCCGAATATTGGGAATTGAGAAAAATATGTACTTGTGATCAAGAAATCAAGAGTTTATCCAACTAGGTCAAACTTCTTCAATCAAACCTTGTATCTTTTGACTATATTTGACAACATGAGGCATGATGACTCATAACAGACTTTGTCATGATACTACTTCAAAACATCTTCAATGATGAGGCTTGAATCTCAATGAAGCTTTTGTTGAAGAAGGCATGGAAATAGACCCATGAACCTGTAGATCAACTTGTTGGAAAGTGTTGTGCTCTCGCCTATAACATCATCAATTATGGAAAACATTCATTATATTTATTAGCTAGAAGTTAATCAAAACCAAACATAGATGATCACAAAAATACAAGTCAAGGTGCTTGGTGATTCCCCATAAGCAAAGCCAAATATAAGGAGAGGAACCAACCCCTAGTGTGTGATCTTGTTTCATTGTGATGGTATGAAATAATAGAGGAATCTTATGGGGGAATTGGGGTACAACAGTTGCTCTTCTTTAAGTGTATTCTATATGGAGATGCAAAGGTTAAAATATTCGTGTCGACGCGATTGAAGATACTTAAATATAAAACAAGCCCTATTTTTGGCCCTAAGATGCCATGTAATTCTTATGATTATTAGTGCAAATGAACAAATCTAAGAAGGAAGCAAGACATCACTGGGGATGTAGGAAATAAGAACAAAGATCAAAAGAAAAACCCGAACAGGAAAATAAATCACTGGCAAACAAAAGACCTGACTCTATTGGGGTAAAGCCCAAAGAGTAGATAAGGCATCATCAACTCAAAGATTGAGGAGAGAAGGTAGAGGATAAAAGTGATCGACAAATGACTGCAAACTATCCACTCATTGAGGAGATAGAAGAAACATATTGTCGACCCACCGTGGAAAGAAGTGGTAAGATAATACCGGTAAATACCAATATTAGGGTAAGCAGCCAGTACTCACGATCAAAAACAAATGAACTTCTTCAGAGCAATAGAATCCAAACGACGAACTACCTTCCATAATGACAAGTCTACCATTCATCGAAAAAATATCTCAACAACGAACTACCTCCCATAATGACAAGGCTACCATTCATTGGAGTAACAAAAACTCAACAGCTAACTACCTTCCATAATGATAAGGCTACCATTAATTGGAGTAACAAATCTAAAAAACAAAGTACCTTCCATAATGACAAAGCTACCATTCATCAGAAAATGATCTCAACAACGAACTACCTTCCATAATAACAAGGCTGCCAATCATTGGAGTAACAAATCTCAACAATGAACTACCTTCCATAATGACAAGGATACCATTCATTGGAGTAACAAAATGTCAACAACGAACTACCTTCCATAATGACAAGGCTACCATTCATTGGAGTAACAAATCTCAATAACGAACTACCTTCAATAATGGCAAGGCTACCATTTATTGGAGTAACAAATCTGAACCTTCTCTGGAAACTATCATACTTATTGGGGAAGTAAGGGTTTCTTAAATAAAGAGACCTGCCATTTACTGTTACGAGAAAGAATTGCAACAATGATTTCCTGGGGAAAGTAACAGGACTTCCTAGGGAAATGCCGATATGTTCATGTTGAGGAGATAAAATCTTCACGTGCAAAATAAATGCACCTACTCAGACTAGGTCTTAAAGCTTACAGAAATCAAAATAATAGTACTGTTGGGGACCACTTATTCATACCAGAAATAAACTGGAATGAAACAGTCAAACAAATAACATCTCATGAGAAATAAACTCAAGAGGGAACGATATTCTATCCAGACAATGAGTTGAACAGGAAGGCTAAAACAAAATTCCTCCACAAAGGGTAACTCAGTGGGGAAATTGAAAGAATATACACTTTCTGCTTAAGGTCGACACTCTATTGGAGAGAGGATAACACAACTCTGCAAAACAAGGTAATATATTAACAAAAATATACAAATGGGCAATGATTTACTAAATTCAGCCAATGCATGATATGTGTATGAATGTATGAATGTAAGAATATTATCGTGTATATGCTGACAAAACAGATATATAACATTGAGGATAACCAGACAAAACTAACTTGGGTATAATAAATACTCGGCCAAATCACATCCGAGATGAAAACATAATAAGAAAGTAAGCACAACCCGAGGAAACAAATTCCTACTTCATGGCTTAATTCCACTGGGAAGGAACATAATCTGAAAGTAATCGAATCATAAGGATAAATCAGTACAGATACAGGGATATAACATCCTCCTCCAGGCTTCACCGAGGAATAGCACATTGACTTCAATGGGGAAAACAAATGTTTCAAGGTCTGTACTTCTACTGGGAATTGCAATGCTGATTTCACTGGGGAAAACAATACCATATTGTCAAGACATCAGATGGGGATCTCGCATTGGCTTCATTGAGGAGGGAAACACTACATCATCAAGGGGAAACCCAAAATACATTCTTCAATACTCAGAGTGAGGATTACACAACTTCTCTAGGGAGAGATTATGAAACTTTACGGGGATAATAATTTCCAGCTAGAAACAAAATCTCAGCTTCACTTAGGGATTTATTACAATAAGAAATCAAACTTATGGGGATTTTAAATCAAACCCAACACTTGGCGGGAGAAAACCTAAAAAGTTGACAACTGTTACAACACTTCTTAGAAAAGATATTGCCCTTGCCTGGTTGCCTGGGAAGCAAACAACAACAAAAATGCTAGAACTACAAAGGGCGATATTTTATAAATGATTCCATCTCACCATACCAAGAGGGAGAAGATTTTTGTTATGTGAGCGAAAACCTCACTGGGGAATCTGAGACAGAGACTTCATACTATGAGAACCCGTAGTTCAAAATGAACTGAGACCTGATTGGGGAAGATGGAATCATAAACCCAACACCACACCATACATCCACTGGCATCATCTTCAAACTATCTAAGAAGCACAACAAGACCATACTCATTCCAACAAAAGTGACCTGGGAGAGCCTTCATGGGGAACATGTCCTTCCATAAATTTCAGAGTTCATCCATCCTTGGAATCACTATTTTTGTTCTCCTTGAGTCACAAAATCTAAAGCAAGAAGTAATTTATAAATTCTTTTCAAAATTTTTTTTGTTATTTAATCTGTTTGCTTTGAAAATTGCTATCAATAATAAATGAAGTCTTTGTAAGCTGAATAAAATAAGAATTTCAAAGAATTGGATAAAATCTTCAAACTTTATTAATAGGATGGTAATCTACAAATTGTGAGACTCCATAGATGATTACAAAGTTTGGAAAATGGTAATATACATTGGAAAATTACATTGAGATATAATGACCGATATTCTCCCTAACAACTGTGAATTCCTGAGCAATGACTTTAGTTGAAGAGTAGTGAGGATCCAAGAAGATTGTTGCTTTAATGATCAAGTCTTGTCTGATGCAATTACTTACCATAAAATCCCTACCTTTTTCCTAGATTACCCTTGCGGGTTTTCAGCCTACCAGGAAATTTTTTTTTGTTTATGTCTCTAATTTTTGCCTAGACCGCCCTTTCGGGTTTTCGACCTACCGATATGCTCCTTTTTTTCCTAAGCTGCCATTTCGGTTTTCGTCTTAGAGAGTTGTTCTTTTATCTATCTAGGTAAAGTATTTCTTGACTGCATCAGTTTTCAAAGGATGTGGGAACTCCTCGCTATCCATTGTCTCAAGAATCAATGCACCATAAAAGAAGGCTTTCTTGACAACATATGGGCCTTTAAAATTGAGAGTCCACTTTCCCTTAGAATCAGCATTGAAAGACATGATCTTCCTGAGTACAAGGTCACCTTCTCTGAATTCGCAAGGCTTGACCTTCTTATCAAAAAATTTCTTCATTCTCTTATGATATAACTGACCATGACACAAAGACGTTATTCTTTTCTCTTCAATCAAATTCAACTGGTCAAACTTGTTCTGGACCCATTTAGCCTCTGACAACTTGGTTTCCATTATCATACGTAAAGAGATAATCTCAACCTCAATGGGGAGCACTGCTTTCGTGACATATACAAGAGAGAACAGGGTTTCCCTGTTGAAGTGAGGACATATGTTTGATACCCATGCAAAGAAAAAGGTAGCATATCATGCCAATATTTATAAGTGACAACCATTTTCTGGATGATCTTCTTGATGTTCTTATTAGCAGCTTCGACAACCCCATTCATCTTTGGCCTGTAAGGAGAAGAATTGTGGTGGACAATTTTGAATTCTTCACAAAGTTTTATCATCTTATTATTCATATTTGAGCCGTTGTTAGTGATAATTCTGCTTGGCACACCATACCGACATATGAGATTGTTCTTAATAAAGCGCACTACCACTTGTTTAGTGACATTAGCATATGAAGTTGCCTCCACCCATTTGATGAATTAGTTAATTTCCACTAAGATGAAACGATGTTCATTTGATGCTTTGGGTTCAATCATTCCAATCATGACAATACCCCACATAGAGAAAGGCCATGGGGAAGAAATAACATTGAGAAGCATTGGAGGCACAAGAATCTTGTCAGCACAAATCTGGCATTTATGGCACTTCTTTTCAAATTTATAACAATCATATTCCATTGTCAGCCAATAGTATCATGCCCTAAGCATCTTCTTTGCCATCGAATGTCCATTGGCGTGGGTACCAAAGGAACCTTCATGGACTTCATGCATCAAAATTTATGCCTCGTGTCTATCCACGCATCTGAGCAAGACCATGTCATAATTTATTTTATACAGCACACCTTCATTGAGGAAAAAGCTGCCTGCCAACCTTCTCAATGTTTTTCTATCTTTATTTGACACCCCAACCGGGTATTCCTGAGTCCGGAGAAAATTCTTGATATCATAATACCAAGGTTTTTCATCTACTACTCCCTCTATTGTAAACACATGAGCTGGTTTACCCAAACGTCACACTGTGATACGAGGCACATCATTCCAAGTATTCACTTGATACATAGAAGCCAGAGTTGCCAAAGCATCTGCCATCTGATTTTCATCTTTGGGAATATGATGAAATTCAACTTTGTTAAAGAAGGGTAGTAATCTTCTTGCATAATCTTTGTAACGGATCTAGCCAGGGTGACGTATATCTCATTCTCCTGTAATTTGGTTTACCATTAAAGCTTAATCACCATATACATCCAGAACTTTGATTATGAGATCAATGGCCTCCTCGAGACCCATGATACAAGCCTCATACTTTTCCATATTATTATTATAATCAAATGCCAGCCTTACAGTAAAAAGAATGTGTGATCCATGAGGAGTGGTGATCACAAAACTGATTCCTTTCCCATAAGCATTCATAACTCTATCAAATACCATACCCCATCGGGATTCAGGATTAGGACCTTCCCTAGGCAAAAGTTCATCACAATCGTTTGCTTTTAATTAACAACATAACATCTTCATAAGAGAAATCACACTTGACAGATTGATAATCATCAACCGGTTGGTGAGCAAGATAATCCGCCAGCACACTGCTTTTTATAGCCTTCTGAGTGCGGTATTCAATATAATATTCAGACAATAACATCTGCCAACGGGAAATTCTCCAAGAAAGAGAAGGCTTCTCAAAAATATACTTGATTGGATCCATTTTGGAAGTCAACCAAGTAGTATGATTCAACATATATTGCCACAACCGCTTTGCGGCCTAGGCCAGAGCACAACATGTCTTTTCAAGCATAGAATACCGTGACGCACTGTGAATGAACTTCTTGTTGAGGTAATAGTTGGCATATTCCTTCTTTCATATTTCATCTTCCTGTCCTAAAATGCAACCTATAAAATTATCGAACACTGTCAGATGCATGATCAATGGTCTTCCTTCAATGGGAGGGAGCAAGATAGGAGGTTCAAGAATATATTCTTTAATACTTTCGAATTCCCTTTGGCAATCATGTGTCCACACACATCCCTGATCTTTCTTTAACAACTTAAAGATCGGTTCACATGTTGCAGTCATATGGGAAATGAATATGGAAATTTAATTCAACCTCCAAAGGAAGCCTCTAACTTGATTTTTCAGTCCTTTACGCAAACATTTCTTGAATTGCTTTGACTTTATCAAGGTCAACTTCATTTCCTTTTTGGCTGACAATGAAACCTAGCAATTTCCCTGATCAGACACTGAAGGTGCATTTGTTTGGATTCAAGCAGAGACGATACTTCCTCAAACGCTGAAACAATTTCAACAAATCTTTTACATGCCCTTCTTCGGTCTGTGATTTGGAAATCATTTCATCAACATATACCTCAATTTCTTTGTGCATCAGATCATGGAATATGGTTGTCATAGCCCTCTGGTACGTTGCACCAGCGTTCTTCAACCTGAAGGACATCACACTGTAACAGAATGTTCCCCAAGGTGTGATAAACGTTGTTTTTTCCATCTCCTCGGGAGCCATTTTAATTTGATTATATCTGGAAAATCCGTCCATGAACGAGAATAATTTGAATTTTGTTGTACTATCAACCAACATATAAATATGTGGCAATGGAAAATCATCTTTTGGACTAGCTTTATTTAGATCTCTGTAATTTATGCACATGCAAACTTTTCTGTCTTTCTTTGGTACAGGGACAATATTGGCAATCCACTGAGGATATACTTAGGTCATAAGTTACCTGGAATTAATCTGCTTTAACACTTCTTCTTTGATTTCTACTACCATATTAGGGTGCGTTCTTTGCAATTTCTGCTTAACTGGCAGGCACTCTGGCTTCAGCGGCAAATGATGCTCCACAATATCAGTATTCAGACCAGGAATGTCTTGGTATGACCAAGCAAAGATGTCCACATACTCTTTCAACAATTCAGTTAACCTGCTCTTCACGTTGGGATGCATCAATTCTCTAATCTTGACTTCCTTCGGATCTTCCTGTGAACCCAAATTGATTGTTTCCAACGACTCTTTATACGGCTGAATGGCACTTTCCTCGCGTTCGAGCAACCGTGAAACCTCTAATGGAATCTCATCATATTCTTCTTCCTCGGCCACATACACAGGATATTCAAAGTTAGGAGAGGGTACAAGATCATTGTATTTAACATGTTTTTTAATTAATCTACACATGTGATTTATGATTGCTTTTAGGAACTGACCCATATATCAAGTGATCATTCAGATTTATTTACAATTATTATTTATTCCGAAAGGGTTTTTTCTGATTACCGTTTTTCCAAGAAAAAGCAGAAAAATAAAATAACAATTTTGAGAATCAAATACAACTTTTATTTATGATTTTAATGGTCAAAGCAAACAGATAAGCCCATACAATATTAACTTTCACTTTGGGCAGGGTGAAACCTTTTTGCAAATATTAACAAAAACAAATTACTTTAAGACATTGATGCAAGAGAGAACATCAATAGTGACCCAGTTCTGGACTCTAACTTCAGGCGTCACATAATTCGGAATCTCCTATTCTTCTTCATCCCCCACAATAGCATTGATCCCAGAAACAATTGGGTAGAGGTAACCTCCGATGTGGAAAATATTTTGATAGCTGCTCAAAGTAGTCTTCGGCTTCATGCTTTCACCTTTACCATTCTTTGCAGAAAATCCAAAACCATCCCTGTTCTTGTTCACCGGAGGGTCAACAACCTACCCCCATAATTTACTTGGGCCATTACGCACAACCTATTGAGCATCTTTGAATGAAGCCATAAAATTCTCATTCTATATTACGTTATCAATTGATAAAGCTTGGAAATGTATTCCAACAACAGCTTCATCTGCTTCTACAACACTGAAAGAATATAAATGAGAGATTAACAATACTTTCTCTCAATTTATAATAACCACATTTCCTTCATGCATGAACTTTAGCTTTTGGTGTAGAATTGAAGTGACAGACCCTGGCTCATGTATCCATAACCGTCCTAGTAAGCAGCTATATGCAGGCACAATTTCCATGACTTGGAAAGTAATTTGAAAAAGGTGCGGGCCTATGTGAATAGGAAGATCCACTTCCCTAATAACAAACATCCTTGATCCATCTAAATCTTTTACAATAATGCCACTTGGGCGCATGGGAGCTCCTTGATACTTCAGCTTCATCACCGTGTTCCTCGGGTTGACATTTAGGGTGGACCCATTATCAATAAGCATATTTGACAATGAATCGTTCTTACAGTTCATAGATATGTGGAGAGCTAGATTGTGATTCGTCCCTTCGTCAGGCAATTCATCGTCGCAAAAGCTTAGGTTATTACAGGACTTAATATTACCTATCACACTGCTGAATTGATCTAATGACATATCACTCTCTACGAAGGCTTGATCCAACACTTTTATCAAATATTCTCTATGAGCAGATGAGTTCATCAACAAAGCCATAATAGATATTTTTGAAGCAGTCTGCAATAACCGATCTACAATCTGAAAACGCTTTCAACAACCTTCTTACCAGCACTATCATTTCTCCAAACAACCAGTGCAAAAACACGACCACTGTGGGTCACTCTATTGGTATCAATGATATTAGACAAAGGCTGGATGGTAACCTCCACACCATCCTCTAAGATTGTAGCATTGTACTTGTACGGTACAACTTTGTCTGATTTGTAAGGAACAAAACCCGATAAGAAAATCACTAATGGGGAAACAATCGGCTTGCTATAGTATTCAATCTCAACAGGGGTAGAACCATTGAAACAAGGCACAATTATGTTCACCCCCCTTAGGACCAATGGATGAGAGTCGAAATGTGTTAGTAAGCTAATCCAATGGATCAGATGTGTTGTGTATATCATGGTCATTAGTGAATAACACACATGATCATTAATTAAATTAGATATTCAAAAATTCCAAATGGCTTTATTTCATTGGTTGAAGGATGACACGTTGGTCATCTTCAACCTCTAGCCATTCTCAAATTGAGCTTGCTCAAACTGTTAAATTAGAGCACGAGACTGGTACCATTCACTTCGTCTCATCAAGACGAAGACAACCACACCTTCGCAAAAAATTTATGTAGATTATAGCTCAAGCAATTTGGAAGGAAAGTTTTGAAAAGGAATTTTAAAATTCATGGCTACAACGTGTTTCCAGTTAAAAGAAAGTGTTGCGACTAGAACTAGGAAAATGAGATCTTCACAATAATATCAAAGTTTGGAAGAATTGATGGAGAAATCTACCTATTGAAGTTCAGTTGCAGAACTCTGTAAATAGACTTGGTCAGATCAATTCAGAAGGTTTTAAGGCTCAATTCTTCTTCTGTTAGCTTCAGGGAAGATCAAGTAAAGTGAATTGATAGAAAAAATGGATTGAAAAAGGCTTGAACAATGATTTCGAAGTTGCAGAAAAGTGAGTTATGGAGCGAGTTTGGCAGGGTGATTTTGGTTGTTCAAGCTTGAGAAAACGAATAGGATAGCTCATGTATTTATAGGAGAAGCAAATGGGATCAAAAGGAAGGGTGAATGATGCAATTTGGAGGGAATTCGTGTGGGTCTGCATCATGAAGAAAGTGTGACTTCTCTTTTGTCAAAACTCATCCAAAATGTGTGTTTTAATGTACTAATCCACTTGTGAAAGTTGGCTAATCATGTTTAGACCCAAAATGCTTGCTAATTTGAGGGTTAGAAGTTATGACATGAAATTCAAATTCTGACTTGCGATGAAATTTCAATTCCAAGTTACCACTTTTGAAACAATGGCATTCTCAGCTCAAGGGGTCTTAAGGTATGGTTCTTGATGCTTTAGAAAGATGAGATTACAAGCTTTGCAATGGTAAAATAATGGAATCAAATGGATGTTTGAGCTGAAAGTTGCAATGAGTCAAAGTTGGGAAAAAGAGGTTTACTTTCCATACTTAGAAATATTTCAAGTTTTTCTTCAAAAGTGACCTATAATGTTTTGCATCCAAACATGGCCTTCCTCATTTTCTCTTGAACAAAAAAGATGGCATGAAATAGACCTGTTGAATGACATTTTGAAACTTGAACCATTCAAAATCTCCAAAAATTCAGAGAGTTATGAATTGTTGAAGTTGGAAAAAAATCATGAAATGACCTATAATCTTTTGTATCCTTTAGGCATCCTAAATCCATTTTCTCACTTTTCACATAAAAGAATGAATATATTCCACATCCTCAAGATCATTGTGGAAAAAGAGTGGGCTGAAGGTGATAAAAATTGACCAAGTTATAATCATTTGAAGTCACACATGGGAAGTTATGGGTTCATCTGGAGGACTTGTAATCTTTCTTCATCATCAAGCTTCTTCCACATGAAAACTCCTTGAAACTTTTGAAGTGATTTGTTAATAACCCTTTTAAGAGAAGTATGTTTTTAGAATCACTCAAAAATACCAAAAGATGAACAAGATATACTTCTTTTAAGTTCAAAACCCTAGCTCCTAGATCAAGAAAATGCTTTGAGAAACTTTGACAATTTTAAACAACCTTATTGTACCAACACTTTTGCTTTTTAGGTAGAAGTTGTTGAGGATGATAATGAGAACTCATAGCAACCAAAACCACTTCCATATCTTGAGAAGATAAATATGCACTTGTGACCAATGGGAACAAGGCCTTGCCCAACCATGACAACTTCTTCAATCAACCCCTTGTACTTTTGAATCAATCTTGATAACTTTTAAATGTGGTGAGCCAAAATAAACCTTGCCATGTCATTTCTTCCAAAACAACTTCAATGGTAAGGTTTGAATTTCTCATGTTTTATTCACTAGGCATGGAAATAAACTCATGAACCCATGGATCAACTTGCTAAGCCACATTTCCTTTACCTACATTATTAACAAGTAAGACAAACCAACATTGTATTTTATTAATTAAAAGGAAAGTCAAAACAAAACATGCATGATCACAAAAGAAAAACAAGTCAAGGTGCTTGGTGATTCCTCAAAGAGAAAAGCTAAAGATAGGGAGGAGAACCAAAAGCCCTAATGTGATCTTGTTGTAATTGAATCAATATGGTATGATGAAGGGATCTTAGGGGCCAAATTTTGGGTACAACAGGAGGTCCAGGCAAAAGTTAAGGATTAAAAGCGTACAACTATATCTCGTTGGATCACCCCACAGACAAACTTCGGTAACAAGTGTCAAGTTCAAATGGTACTGATCAATCCAGTCAGCTTCAGTCAAGCAGCAAAGTGATTAGACGCTCAAAGATATAAAGGCAATAGCAGAATGGGAACCCAATGGGATCATTTCACATAGTTGTTTTTCTTTGTATACTACTTTGTACAGTTTTCATTCTTACGATGATATTCTCTTACTAGGATGTTTGTCTCTTTGTATAAAGATGCCTGTTATAGGCAAACTTCTTCAGATCAATACAAAAATATCCCTTTTTGAAGTTCAAAACTATGTGTTTTTATTTTTTCTGTTTTTATTTTTTTGCAAAAATGTCCAATGATTATTATTGAACATATGAATTTGAATATGATCACCATTTACAAATACTCGCATAAAAAATAGAAAGAAGGTTACTAATGGCTTTAAGAAACGGGACAATGTCTAAAAATCCAACTGCAAGTCCCCGCATATACTTTCTCCAGCAGGTACAAAGACATAGACATCTTACTATGAAGTCACTACCATATCCTCAGCATACAGTCTAATAATGTCAGAGGTTCTAATATACCCTGTAGAGAAAGAGTCTCCAATCATCTTCCCAGCATCTTGAAGAATTCCTCAGCATGGTTTATAAATTTCTTGGGTTCCCCAACAGGGCTTCATAAAAATCCCCAAGCAGTTTACGGACTTTTCTTCCCCCGGTAGAGTTTATTTCCTTAGCCACATAAATCTATCTCCCGGCAATTCAACTTCAAAAAATAATGAAGAATCACATTCTTCATCCCCAGCAACAGTTAGGCATTTATTTTCCCCCAACTCAATGACGCTACAAAGAAAAACTGATACATTCACACATTACATTCATACATCATTCCATAATAGCGTAGGCATACAAAATACATATAGCACAATCTCATTTATTTTGAGAACATCATTACACAATGTGTGCATGCATCATGACATTGCATACAGCTAATTCTTTATCCTTTTCAGGAAATATCAACAAACAAATATCACCATTGATTTTCAGCAAGTTCCAGATTAATTCTTGAAACAAGACAGGGTAACTATCTGAAGTAACAACTCATCAATCACTATGAAGCATGGAATACGACCAGATAGCAGTTTGTAATTATTGCGAAACCTGGAGTCCAACCAGATAGCAATTAAATTTCTCCAATTACTATAAAGCCTGGAATCCGATTAGATAGTAGTTTACAACACTATGAAGCCTGCAATCCAACCAGATAGCAGTTTACAACACTGTGAAGCCTGGACCCGAACAGATAGCAGCCAACATCATTGCTGAAACCTGGAATCCGACCGGATAACAGTCAATCTACAATTCAAGACACTGTGAAGCCTGTGGCTCAAACAGATAACAGTATAAGTTGTTGTGAAGCCTGGAATCTTAACAAATAGCAGTTTACTCCGTCAAATTACTAGGAAGCTTGGAATCCGACCAAATAGCAGTTTGTTCTGTCAATTATTATGAAGCCTGGACCCGACCAGACGACAGAATAATATACAACATTGTGAATCCGGGATTCGACCAGATAACAATATACCTCAAATTCAAGTTGAAGCATGGATTCGACCAGATAACAGCTTCATTTCTTCAAATCACTAAAGCCTGGACTCGACTAGATAACAATTCAAATCACTGAAGCCTGGAAACAACAAGATAACAGTTCAAGAAATTGAAGTTTGGACACGACCAGATAACAGTTCAATTTCATTTTACAGCGAAGCCTGTAAATCAACCAGATAACAACTAATTCCATATGCCCCAGTAAGTCGATGCGAAGCCTGGAATACGACCAGATAGCCATCAACTTTATTACCCTTAGCAAGTTACTGTAAAACCTGGATTTCAACTAGATAACAGCTAAGCCTGGTCCAAAAAATTCCCTACAAGATTGTCCATGCCAAGTTTCATGCCTTGCCCTACAAGTTTGCCCAGTCAATTGCTCAAATGTTTGAAAGTCAACTGTACTAGGTCAAAAGTCAATTGGGCCAATATATAGTCAAACTTCAAGATTGGTCAACATCAAAATTTTGGAGTGATATCCATCATTTTATCAAGGGTTGATCATGATTCCTCAAAGAATGCTCTTAATTTATCAAAAGTCAAGAATTGATAAATTAGGGTTTCTATAGGAGAAGTCAACTGAACTTTGACTAGGCATAAGTTTCACATACATCATCCATTTTTCCCAAACAAAAGCTCATTTTGAAGAGAATCCAATTCCCTACAACTTCTCGTCTATCCTCGATTTCAAGAAATGCACCATTTGAAAGATACAAACTCATACATTGCAGGTCATTTTCAGAAAGTCAACAAAGGACACTTTTTTCCAATACCTTTTACATCAAGGTAGTGTCTCCAAATGCAAAAATGGTCCACATAGAGTTTGTAGAGTACATCTTGGGCTTTCCAAAAATTCAAAGATCATATTCAAGAGATAAAAATTAAGCAAGTTATGGATTTCCCAAGTTGGGAAAATTTGAGAAAATTCAGAGATTGTGCATTGGGCAAATTTGAACTTTTAGGCCAATGGCCTAACTTTTTGAGGTTCAAACACTCTCATGTCCTTATGAAGGACCTCTAAATCCATTTTTGCATGCCTTTGATTTTATTTGCATTTATTTTGATTTGTTTAATTTAAAATAATTAAATACAAAATAAATGCATAAAATAATAGGTTAATGTTTTGGACATGTGGGCTAGTGTGTTGGGTCAGCCTTGAGGCCCATATTTCGTGCAAAGACATGTCCAGGTTCACTCAAGTCTGAACATAGCATGAAATCTCATTTTTGGTAATTTTTCAAAATGAGAACTATGGCTTTATCATGGCCTTTATGCTACAGATTATTTCCATGTTTCCTCCTTCACTCCATCTCCTCTATATGTATATCACTCCTGCAAGAATTTCACACACAAAATTTCCTCAAAGAACCACACGAAAATTGCAAAAATACATCAAAGTTGTGAAATCCAAAAGCATACATCCAGCCTCCCTCAGTGTGTCCCAGGCACTCCATCATCATCCTGAGAATCCCAAGAGTCTGTCCCTATCACCCTTGAAGCCCGCAGCATCCCAAATCATAGTACTCAAGCATCTCCAGTTAAGCAAGGTTTGATAGATTTGAAATTTAAATTTATGCATTGTTGATACGTTTAATGAATTGGTTTGTGTTCAGGACATCCTTTAGGACCTATTGAATGTTTCGCATGGGAGATTTGCATCCTAAATCATAGGATGCCATTGTCAAGGCATCTCAAACAGAAATTCTCGATCCTCATGATATAGGGACTTTTAGATCAAATAAATGCCGCCATTGGATTCATGGGGAAGTTTTAAGGGGGTAGGATGCTTTAGGTGCTTTGATATTGCGTATTTTGCAGGTTTTGATTTTTAACCTCGCCGGAGAAGATGACCGTGACCACCACAGTCGGTGGTTTGATTGGTCGCAGGTGGTGATCCAAGCTGTCGTGGCTTTATTCTTTCATCCCATTGGCTGGATCCATATAGTGGATCTCTCTCTCAACTCTTGATTGGCATATTCAAATACAGGGGTCCCACTATAGGGCGCGCATGTGACAAATCAGCAATTTGACTCGTTTTGTATTATATACATTTCTTTGTGCTTATATTAACGGATGTAAAGGTGTCCCAACGGTTGGGTGTGTGAGTGTTAAGGAGTTGCGTGTGTGAGAGGTCAGGGGTTCGACCTCTGCCTCTTGTATTTTTATTTTTTCCTAACTTTGCTTGCTGATCCAGTGTTCATAGGCCAAACACGCTCACCATGTACCATCAGGTCATCACCATATGATCCAGATCCAAGTGCTTCAACATGCAGCCTATTGTACCCCAATTTTTTCCCCTAAGATCCCTTCATCATACCATATTGATTCAATCACAACAAGATCATATTAGGGTTTTTGGTTCTCCTCCCTATCTTTAGCTTTTCTCTTTGAGGAATCACCAAGCACCTTGACTTGTTTTTCTTTTGTGACCATGCATGTTTTGTTTTGACTTTACTTTTAATTAATAAAATGCAATGTTGGTTTGTCTTACTTGTTAGTAATGTAGGTAAAGGAAATGTGGCTTAGCAAGTTGATCCATGGGTTCATGAGTTTATTTCCATGCCCTAGTCAATAAAGCTTGAGAAATTCAAACCTCACCATTGAAGTTGTTTTGTAAGAAAGGGCATGGCAAGGTTTATTTTGGGTTCACCACATTTCAAAGTTATCAAGATTGATTCAAAAGTACAAGGGGTTGATTGAAGAAGTTGTCTTGGTTGGACAAGGCCTTGTTCCCATTGGTCAGAAGTGCATATTTCTCTCAATTCTCAAGATATGGAAGTGGTTTTGGTTGCTATAAGTTCTCATTATCATCCTCAACAACTTATATCTACAAATCAAGAGTGTTGGTACAAGAAGGTTGTTTAAAGTTGTCAAAGTTCCTCAAACCATTTTCTTGATCTAGGAGCTAGGGTTTTGAACTTCAAAGAAGTATATCTTGCCCATCTTTTGGTATTTTTTAGTGATTCCAAAAACATCCTTCTCTTTAAAGGGTTATTAACAAATCACTTCAAAAGTTTCAAGGAGTTTTTGTTAGAACATAGTTTGATTCTACAACCCTTGGTTAGAGTTTTGATGATAACAAATACAAAGAATAAATAAATACAAAGAATATATACAAAGAACAGATATGCACCTTAAAAATATGTTCTATGTATGCAAAAGTTCTGACCAAAATCAGCATCAGAAGATCAGCAATAAGTGCTACACAGTGAATCAATCAGAACATACGCTGAAGCAATCAGATTGTATGCTAAAGATTGATGACCAGAATCTGTGCTTAATCAAGTAAACTCTGACTCTGAACAAGAACATATCAAACCAAGTCATCAACATTCTGAAGTGTCATCAGCAGTTAAGGAAAGAAGACTCTGAAGTGTTACTAAATATTCAAGACAGAGTTAATGCCAACGACTTTCTTCAGACAAGATCTTCTCTAAAAGGAAAATGTGTTATTAACATTAAACTTGCTTTATGGACAACGTCTTTTCCTTGCATATATAAACAAGTCTGCTTGCAAAAAGAAGCATGTACGTACGCACACAACAATTTGCTAAGAACTCCAAACCACGCATATTCAAGCTCAAGCAAATTCAATCCTTAGTCTAAGCTTAATCTGTGTAATTTATCACAGTTGTGATAAACTATTTTGTTAGAAAACAACAAAACATTTTGTTCAATTATATTGTAAAAGAAGTTCCTTGAGGTTAACGGGATTGTGGTTGTACTCAAGAAGACTTTAACAGTTATTAAAGTAGCTATTGTAATCTTTTGAGATTAGTGGATTAAGACCTCATTGGAGAGAGGCGAAATCACCTTGATGGGTGGACTGGAGTAGTTTGAGATCAAACGAACCAGGATAAAAATATTGTGTCATTAAGCTATTTTTAGATCCAAGTTTTTTTTTTCAATTCAACCCCCCCTTCTTTTGTTTTTCACATCTTCAATTGGCATCAGAGCGCCTGGTTCTGAGCTTAAACACTTAACCGTGTCAGTACAAGCTCCAGCGTTAGAAAAACACTATGGCGGGACCAAGCCAGAACATCAGCAATGACAACAATGAAGACATGGACAGATTCAGTGGCAAACCTCCGGTCTTTGATGGAGAGAACTTTGACTACTGGAAAGACAGAATTGAGAGTTTCTTTCTGGCTCATGATGCTGATCTGTGGGACATGGTGACTGATGGATACACGTATCCAGTGGATGGACGTGGTCAGAAGATAGACAGGAAAATGATGTCTGATCAGCAAAAGCGTGAATTCAGAAACCACCACAAGGCCAGAACAATTCTCCTCAGCGCCATCTCATATTCAGAAAATGAGAAAATATCAAATAGAGAAACTGCCAAGAACATGTTTGATTCTCTGAGAATAACGCATGAAGGCAACATTCAAGTCAAAGAAACCAAAGCCCTTGCGCCCATTCAGAAGTATGAGGCATTCAAGATGGAAGATAGTGAATCAATAGAAACTATGTTTTCAAGATTTCAAATTCTTGTTGCTTGTATGAAAGTTCTTGACAAAGGGTATTCCACTACTGATCACGTTTAGAAGATCATCAGAAGCTTTCAAAAACAATGGAGGCCAATGGTCACAGCTCTTAAGCTAGCCAAATATCTCAACAAAATCTCTCTGGAGGAACTTTCCAGCTCCCTCAGAAGGTACGAGATAGAGCTAGAAGAAGACGAACCTCAAAAGCAAGGTAAGCCATTAGCTTTAAAATTTAACAGAAAATCTGACTCCAAAGTTTTGCAAGTTGTAGAAGAAACCTC
The DNA here is from genome assembly GCA_948472305.1 of Vicia faba. Taxonomy (NCBI): domain Eukaryota; kingdom Viridiplantae; phylum Streptophyta; class Magnoliopsida; order Fabales; family Fabaceae; genus Vicia; species Vicia faba. The sequence continues at coordinate 540,174,303 of OX451741.1, forward strand.
TGATGGATCCTCATCAGAAGAAGATGAACTGTCTCTCCTCTCCAGAAGGGTGAACCAACTGTGGAAGCAGAGGCAAAGAAAGTTCAGGAATCCCAGAAGATCAGAAAATCAGAATGAACCCTCATCCAGATATAGAAGGTCAGAATCCTCCTCTGGACACAAAAGATCTGAACGCTCTTCGGGATACAGAAAGCCAAACAACAAATACATCATCTGCTATGAATGTAACGAGCAAGGGCACTACAAAAGTGACTGCCCAAAGCTTCAGAAGGAGAATCCCAAAAAGAAATCTATCAAGGAAAAGAAGAAAAGCCTCATGGCTACATGGGATGATTCTGACACATCTGAAGCTGACTCAGAATCAGATGGTGAAAGAGCAAACATAGCTATCATGGAAAACGTATCAGAAGACAGGGAATCTTCTGGTTCAGACTCAGAATCAGACACTGAAGATATATCTTTAGCAGCAAAGAAAATACACCAATCATGGTACCTAGACTCTGGCTACTCACGACACATGACGAGAAGAAGGCATATGTTCCAAAGCCTGGAACTTAAGCATGGTGGACACATGGGCTTTGGAGGCAATCAGAGAGGAAAGATCATTGGCTATGGAACAGTAGGATACTCTGAATGCTCAAGAGGGTACAGAGTATACAATACAGAAACACAGATTGTTGAAGAGTCAATCAGTGTTAGGTTTGATGATAAGCTTGACTCTCAAAAGTCAAAGCAGAATGAATTCCTTGCAGGTATGGAAGTTGAACTCACATGTACTGAAGACAACTCACTAGAGGCTCTCAATAGAGATACTCCCTCAACATCAGAAAGAGTCACTACAAGTAATCCAGCACCTTCTGTTGATAAAATCCAGAAAAGACCATCCAGAAGCAGCATGATCACCCAGAAGATAAAATTTTGGGAAGGAAGGAAGATCCAATCAGAACAAGATCTACTTTCAGAAACTCTGAAGAATCCTTCATGGGACTGGTTTCTCTGATTTAACCAATAACAATTGATGAAGCACTTCTGGACAATGACTGGATTCTGGAAATGCAAGAGGAGTTAAATCAATTCACCAGAAATGACGTATGGGATCTGGTTCCCAAACCAAAAGGATTCAACGTCATTGGTACAAAATGGGTGTTCAGAAACAAACTGAACGAGCAAGGTGAAGTCATCAGAAACAAAGCAAGACTGGTAGCACAAGGTTATAGTCAGTAGGAGGGGATAGACTATACATAAAAATTTGCTCCAGTCGCTAGGTTAGAATCTATCAGACTTTTAATATCATTTGTTGTTAATAAAGGCATCACTCTGTATCAGATGGATGTCAAAAGTGCATTCTTAAATGGCTATATATAAGAAGAGGTATATGTGCAACAACCCCTAGTTTTGAAAGTTCCAAAAATCTAGAATATGTTTTCAAACTAAAGAAGTCACTCTATGGTCTGAAACAAGCTCCCAGAGCTTGGTATGAAAGACTAAGTAACTTCCTGTTAGAAAAGGAATTCACCATAGGGAAAGTGGACACAACCTTGTTCTGTAAGACAGTTAAGAATTACATTTTAGTATGTTAGATTTATGTTGATGACATCATATTTGGATCCACTAAACCCTCTCTGGGAAGAGAGTTTGCTAAATGTATGCAGGCAGAGTTTGAGATGAGCCTAATGGGGGAACTAAAATTCTTTCTGGGCATTCAAATAAATCAAAATCCAGAGGGAACTTACATTCATCAAAGCAAATATGTCAGAGAACTTATGAAGAAATTTGATCTCTCTGAATGTAAGCCCTCAAGGATTCTAATGCATCCCACGTGCATTCTGAAAAAGAAGAGGTAAGTAAAAAGGTAGAATAGAAGGTCTACAGAGGTATGATTGGTTCTCTTCTCTATCTGACGGCTTCAAGGCCTGACATTTTATTCAGTGTTTGCATTTGTGCTAGATTCCAATCAGATCCTAGAGAATCTCACTTAACAGCAGTTAAGAAAATTTTCAAGTATCTGAAAGGTACTGCTAATCTGGGTTTGTTTTTATAGAAAATCAAGTGATTACAGCTTAGTAGGATACTGTGATGCTGACTTTGCTGGAGACAGAGTAGAACGTAAAAGCACTTCTGGAAGCTGCCAGTTTCTGGGAGAAAATACGATCTCATGGTCCAGCAAAAGACAATCCACAATAGCTCTATCAACAGCAGAAGCTGAATACATAGCAGCAGCTGGATGTAGTACGCAAATGCTCTGGATGAAAAGTCAACTTGAGGACTTCAATATATTTGAGAGTAACATCCTTATCCTCTGTGACAATACTTCTACTATTTGTCTCAGTAAAAATCCTATTTTGCATTATAGGGCTAAGCATATAGAAATAAAACATCATTTTATTAGAGACTATATTCAGAAAGGGATTCTTAATTTAAAATTCATTGACACAGACCATCAATGGGCTGATGTCTTTACAAAACCTCTTTTTGAAGATAGGTTTAACTTCATTTTGAATCATCTCAGCATGAAGCTTTGCCCAGAATAAACTTTTTTATTTACATATCTTAACCTTCAAAATTTTGGTTATTTTCTGTGAACTGCTGATCAACCTGCCTTCAGAATTTTAGAAGTACAGATTGTATCAGAATCTATCCATGAAGATCTGAGCATTTCATTTCAAGGATAGAAGTGTGTTGCTCACATAAGCAAACAGTTGTCATCCATTCATCAGCTACCTTCTGAGGCTGAACACGCGTTCACTTTTCTGAAAGGTCAAAAGCGCTGATTGGGTGCATTAAGACACATGTCATGGGTAACCGTTCCAATATCTTTCTGAATCCCCTAAAATCAGCTGTCATTAATGCTTATAATCATTACTAATTATTTCTCTCTCTTGCGGTTTATGTTTTCAAAAATCTACTTAAACAAAAGTTTCACTCTTTACACTCTTTCACTTTTACCCTCTCAATACACTCTAATTGTTTTCTATTAGTACTTTCAAAACCCTTTCATTTTCTTCTCAAATTTCTTGTATGAACATGGCTTCCTCAAGCGTCCCAAATTCCAGTACTCAGAGAACATAATCTATGGAACAATATGAAGAACCATTCAGAACTCTTCTCACGCCCATTGACAACCTGGAAGTTCTTTCAGAACTGATTGTGGATTTTGAAAGTCTTCAAGAAAATAGTTTCAATCTTTCTGAAGAGGTCAATGCTCAAGGATGGAACAGGTATTTTTACCGTCTTCTAGGTCCAACGTTTCCAATTCTTGTGAAAGAATTCTGGATTCATGCTTCATCCTCAAACCATCAAGTCACTTCGTATGTCATGGGGAAGAAGATAGTCATTAATGAAGACCTAATTGCAAAACTGATAGGCTACAATGGTGGAGGTGTAAGGTGTATAAACATGGCTGAAAGATGTGCTGATGTTGCTTCAATTGCAAGAGAAATTTTCACTCTGGGTCTTCCCTCCAGCAAGATAAGGGATCTGAAGGATCATCATAGAATCTGGGCTAAGATAATTCTGGGATGCATCAACCACAGGAAGCCAACCAGCTCTCCTGATTACATAAACATTGATCAACAGTTTTTGATCTACTTTATCTCCAAGAAGACTAAGGTAAATCTTGCTCACTTGCTATTTAATCATCTAAGGACCAGTGTTAAGGAGACTAGAGAAGATGAGCGTAGCAAAAGGGACTGGATACCCCTTGGAAGACTCATATCAGATATTCTGACAGAGAATAGGCTGATAGAGTATCTAACAGAAGCACATGAAATCAACTCTCTAGAGGCAACTACTGGGAAGCCACTGAATGCAAAGAATCTGAAAAAGATGAAAATTATTGAGAACATCAAGAAGGAACCCAACGTTACATCTTTTGCAACCATTACTTCCAGAAGAATTCCTCTGGATGATTTTCCTATGTTCTCTGAGATTGACTTCAAGCCTAAGATAATCGTCAGATATTTGGATGCGTGCAAGGCAGATGGCACTGCACCAGGGTTGAATATCCAGGACTTGCAACAGGCGGCTCCAGAAGTTGTGTTGAAAAATAACAAGAAAAGGAAGGCAGCAGCAGAAGGATCATCCCAGCAGACTCCAAAAGCTGATAAAAAGAAAGGTAATCCTTCTTCTGTTAATGTTTTAGAATCAATATCTATATCAACATCTGAACTCTTACCTACCCAATCAGAAATTCCAACCCCACAAACTTTTGATGATTTTGACATAGGGTTTGACCCCTCAGAAACTCTAAGTATTAGAGAAAGTCACTCCCTTCCTATCAATCCAAATACTAAATTAACTCAACCAGAACTTGCAAAAGTTCTATCAGATATTGAATCTTTTGACCAAAATATTTCTGCTCCCACACTGGAAAATCCAAATCCTCTAATCCCTGATAATACAATTTTGGAAACCACAACAGAAGCTACACAACCATAAATTCCACTACCTCTCTCTCCTCAACCAAATATTCCTCATCCACCATCTCCAAAACCTGAACAATCACAACCAGAAGTTCAAACTTCTAAGATTCAACCTTCTGGGACCTATGAACCAGAACCTCACAATGTTCAATCCAACCAATCTGAAGAACCTACTTCATATTCAGATACAATCCCTATTCCAGGAATCACTGAACCTCTGGCCATCCGTATGCCCCTCACCATCCTGGACATTCCTCAAATTCCCTCTTCTCTAGAATCAACACCACAAAATTCCCCAACTAGTCCAATAATTATACCAGACTCTCCCACTCCCTCACCAAAGAGAAATCCAGATGACAACGTTAAACTTGTCATTGATCTAACTGTTTTTGAACGTCTAGCTGTTATAACTCACAAAACTGCCATTCCAAAACCAAAACCATTCGAACCCACACCAGATGTTGGTACTAGTTTGTTGATGTTTGAAACAGAAATGCATACATGGATAACCTCCTTGAAGAAAGCTAGTCTTGATATGACTTTCAGAAAATGGATAAGTTCTGAAACACATAAGATTCAAGAACAACGCTATGGACAAGTTCAACAGAATTTCAGTAATCTGCGAAAGGTTTTTGAAGATCAAGTTCTGAGTCAACTGCTCAAGGAAGAAATTCTCCCTCTGGATAATGCTCCCTGGTCAGAACATCGTCCATCAGACAAAGTTCAACCAGATTCAGAAGGTCTCACTTTGACTGCTGCTCCAGATAAGATGAAATCAGCAGAAGAATTGGTTCAAAATGATCAACTTGCAGAATGCTCTGAGAAGCATCTAGTTACTGAAGATTCTCCAGCTCCCTCCTATGAAAGGCAAACTCTGGAAGAACTTAAGAGAGAAAACATTATTATTCAGGAAAGGTTGGATAAACAGGATGATACAAACAAGGAAATTAAGAGCATTTTGAGCAAACAAGAGGAAACCAACACCCAGATCAAGGGCTTGCTGGAAGCTCTGTTCACACGCCTTCCTCCTCCCTCTTAGATTCTCTTTTGATTTTAAAATCTGTTTATCTGTAACATTTTGTTTTTACATTGCTTCAGTTATGAACTTCTTATCATTGCTTCTTATTTTAATATAAATCACCTTTTTTAGCTCTGATTATATAGTCTTTTTGATAATTGACAAAAAGGGGGAGAAAGAATAAGATATTTTCAATAATGGATTACTGAGACAGAAGTCTCAAACATCCTGAACTACTTAACTTCTTTCTTCTGAAAAGCTTGAACAGGTACAAAACTCTGATGAAAGACGCAATTAAATTCTGATGCTCAAAGACTCAAAGAATTTAAGGGAAGTAATCAACTCAGGGGGAGTTTTTCTTCTTAATTCTATACTTTTTATTCTTTACTTTTAATTGAAAAATCTGGTTTTTGTCATCAACAAAAAGGGGGAGATTGTTAGAACATAGTTTGATTCTACAACCCTTGGTTAGAGTTTTGATGATAACAAATACAAAGAATAAATAAATACAAAGAATATATACAAAGAACAAATATGCACCTTAAAAATATGTTCTATGTATGCAGAAGTTCTGACCAAAATCAGCATCAGAAGATCAGCAATAAGTGCTACACGCTGAAGCAATCAGAATATACGCTGAAGCAATCAGATTGTACGCTAAAGATTGATGACCAGAATTTGCGCTTAATCAAGTAAACTCTGACTCTGAACAAGAACATATCAAACCAAGTCGTCAACATTATGAAGCATCATCAGCAGTTAAGGAAAGAAGACTCTGAAGCGTTACTGAATATTCAAGACAGAATTAATGCCAATGGCTTTCTTCAGACAAGATCTTCTCCAAAAGGAAAGTGTGTTATTAACATTAAACTTGCTTTATGAACAACGTCTTTGCCTTGCCTATATAAACAAGTCTACTTGCAAAAAGAAGCACGTACGTACGCACACAACAATTTGCTAAGAATTCCAAACCACGCATATTCAAGCTCAAGCAAATTCAATCCTTAGTCTAAGCTTAATCTGTGTAATTTATCACAGTTGTGATAAATTGTTTTGTTAGAAAACAACAACACATTTTGTTCAATTATATTGTAAAAGAAGTTCCTTGAGATTTACCGGATTGTGGTTGTACTCAAGAAGACTTTAACAGTTGTTAAAGTAGTTGTTGTAATCTTTCGAGGTTAGTTGATTAAGAACTCGTTAGAGAGAGGCGAAATCACTTTGACGGGTGGACTGGAGTAGTTTGAGATCAAACGAACCAGGATAAAAATACTGTGTCATTAAGCTGTTTTTAGATCCAAGTTTTTTTTTTTAATTCAACCCCCCCTTATTGTGTTTTTCACATCTTCAGTTTTCACGTGGAAGAAACTTGATGATGAAGAAAGATTAAAAGTCCTGTAGATGAACCCCTAACTTCCCATGTGTGACTTAAAATAATCATAAATTGGTCAATTTTTATCACCTTGAGCCCACTCTTTTTCCATAATGACCTTGAGGATTTGAACTTTATTCCTTCTTTCATGTGCAAAGTGAGAAAATGGATGGAAGATTCCTTAAGGATACAAAAGATTATAGGTCATTTCATGATTTTTTTGCCAACTTCAATAATTCATAACTCTCTCAATTTTTGGAGATTTTGAATGGTTCAAGTTTCAAAATGTCATTCAGGAGGCCTATTTCATGCCATCCTTTTTGGTTAAGAGCAAATTCCAAGAGGAAGGTCATGTTTGGATGAAAAACATTATAGGTCACTTTTGAAGAAAAACTTGAAATATTTCTAAGTATGGAAAGTCAACCTCTTTTTCCCAACTTTAACTCATTGCAACTTTCAGCTCAAACATCCATTTGATTCCATTCTTTTCCCATTGCAAAGCTTGTAATCTCATCTTTCTAAAGCTTCAAAAATCATGTCCTAAGACCCCTTGAGCTGAAAATGTCATTGTTTTGAAATTGGTAACTTGAAACTGAAGTTTCATCACAAGTCAGATTTTGAAATCTTTGTTTTGGCTTATAATCATAAGTTTTCCACGCGTTTTTTCTTCTAATCATGTTTAGCAACTTTCTAAAGGCGTTTAGCATCATGAAACGCGCGATTTGGCTGAGCTTTGATGCTAAACAAGTCACACTTTTTCATGCTACAGACCCATGCGATATCCCCCCAAACTTCTTTGTTTTCTCCAATTTTCATTGCCATTCGTTTTTCCATAAATAGAGGACCTTATTATGTTCATTTTCTCGAGATTGAACAGCCAAAATCATCCTGCCAAACTTGCTCCATAACTCACTTTTCTGCAACTTCGAAATCATTGTTCAAGCCTTTTTCAATCCCTTTTTTTTTATCAATTCACCTTCCTTGATCTTACCTGAAGCTAACCATATAATTACCTTCAAGAATCGTGACCTATATTGATCCATAGAAGTCCAATTTCCGAGCTCTGCAACTTAACTTCAATAGGTAGATTCCTTCACCAATTCTCTCAAACTTTGATATCATTGTGAAGCTCTCATTGCCCTGGTTCTAGTCGCAACATTTGTTTTTAACTGGAAACACGTTTTGGCCATGAATTTTTAAATTCCTTTTCAAAACTTCCCTTCCAAATTGCTTGAGCTACAGTTTATATAAATTTTTCGCGAAGGTGTGGTTGTCTTCGTCTTGATGAGATGAAGCGAATGGCATAGGTCTGAGCTTCTGATTTTATAGTTTGAGAGACCTGCATTTCACGTTGGCTGGAGGTTGAAGATGACTAACGAACGTGTCATCTTCCAACCAATGATGGCGTGCCATTTGTATTTTTTCAAAATCTGATTTATATTTAATTCAGTGTTTTATTCAGTAATGACCATGATATGCACAGCGCACCAGATCCCTTGGATTTGATTACTAACGTGTTTTAACTCTCATCCATTGGTCCACAACTTTTTGGTTTTTATTTTATTTTTTGATTTTTATATTTAATTGTTTTAAACTTCAAAAAATTATAGAAAATTCATTTAAAGTCCAAAAAATATGAAAAAAATTACGAAAAATGTTTTTGATTTTTCTCTTTCTGATTTTCATTTTTTTTACAATTTTATTTTGTATTTTTTTATTTTTTTATAAATTTTCCCTTTATTTGAATTATTTTAAATGTTTAAAAATACTTTTATTCATTTTTAAATTCTAAAAAAATATGGAATGATCAAATGATATTGTGACAAATATTGGTGACCTCATTTATTTTTTATTTCTGAATTTGTTATTTTTTATCAATTTTAGTTTATTTTACTCATTTCTTTTAATTTTAAAAATAGTTTCTGACTTTAAAAAATTACAAAAAAATTTATAAAAATATTTGAGTTCATATTTGATTTTTCTATGGTCTTACTTAATATTTCTTGATTAATTTGAACATAGTTGATATTTTTCTCTCTTATTTCTATTTTAAAACATTTTAAAGACCCTTTTTAATATATATATATTAAATATAATATTATTTTGTGATTATTTTCTGGTTGATCTTGGGTTGAATTTTTTATCATGAACTTTATTAACATCATTGGATCCATGGTGTTGAGTCTAACTCCATAAAAATGGATGAATGATTTTAATAATAGTTTGATTAAATTTTAATTCAAATGTGGTTTGTATATATTCTTTTCCACCCTTCTTCATCTCATCCTTTTCTTATTGCACTAAGTGTTATTGGAGCATGATCTCTATATCATGTCTCAAAACAGATGGTGCATAGATTTCTATTGACCGGCCTCAAAATAGGTGCAATTTCTATATAAGTCCACTTACGATTGGTTAACATAGCGCTAAATGTTGTCCCGATTCGAATAAATGATCATTCGTGGCCCAAACATATGTTTACAAGCCCAAGTATGTTAATTTGATCTCTTTGATCCAATAACCTTGAGATTCATTGTGTGAAGGCTTTGGTTTTACCAATCCTCTAATGGATCTACATCACTTTTGGTGAACGCGGATCACTTAAACACCGTTGATCATTAAATGGTACTTTTGAAGTTTCCAAAATGGATGATATACTTGACAAAAAGCAAATGCAACTTGTTGTATGGAGACTTTGGTTTTACCAATCCTCTAATAAGTTCCAAATATAAGTTTCAAGATTGTCATCCAACTAACCACTAATTACTAATAATTGACTTTATTTTGTGTTTTTATTTTATGCTCTTTTATTTTATGCACCATTTACTTTAGCATTTACATTTCATGCTATTTTTTTTTCATCTTTGCTCATTTGAGCATTTACTTTCTTGTCTTTTTTATTTTGCTCACTTGAGCTTTTCTTTTCTTTTTCAAGATACTTATTAATCAACATGAACCATAAAAATCTTTAATGATACTTAGACTATTTGGTTACTATCCTTGGCAATATGGAGTATTGGACTTCTTGGACTTAGGATTAGAAACCTTGGCCTATTTTAGAGACCTTGTGACCTTAATTGATATTTTGTTTGGAGTTCTTGAGGTTTACCTCAAGACATTGGTTTTTTTGTTTGTTTTGTGTGCAGGTTATTGTGATTACATACTTTGTTTGTAATCTGGAATTCACTCGTATACAGTCGTTACTCTGCCTAATTTTTGTGAAGACTTAATACACTTGAAGTTTAGTTATCTCAAGAGGTCTAGTATATTTGCTTGCTTGGTTTCAATTCAAATAATAGGAATTCTATCTTGACTCATAATGTCAAGTATTAGCTTCTTGTTGGTTAGATGGTTCTTATCCCTATCTTTTACCTTATGCTTTAGGATAGTCTCTTCTTCTCCTCCCATCTTCTTCAATTTCAAAAATGTTCTTCCTCCTTTTGAAAACCCTTCTTGTTCTTAAACTTGAACTACTTTCATAATAAACTTGGACTTATGTCCATGCATTTTCAAAACCTTTTCATAAATAAACTTCAATCAACTTAATAATACCTTGACATTTTTTTTGTGAGAAGACTAAAAGTCAATCTATCTCATTTCAAACAATTTTGCCACTTTGGCTTTTTATTTCAAAACCTTTCTTAAAAGATTAGACTTTTGTCAATCCTTGTAGTGATGCAAACAACTATACTTATACAATATGTAGTGAAGAGAGATATTTTCCACTTGGGTGTTGAGTGAGGCATTGTTGATTTTAAAATCCAAGTCATATCCTCCACTTTAAGATGATGCAAATTCTCCTTTCTCATGATTGGGGGTAGTAAGTATGTTTTCCACACGGACAATGACGATGATGTCTTATCTCATAAAATTAACCAACACACTTGTGTTTTAAAATTTTTAAAGGTGAACTACGTGGACCCTGATCCCCTATTGCACGAAAGGTGGTACATAGGCACTAAAGGTTCGCAACCGCAGTGGGTGAAAAAATCATAAAAAATATATTTCTTTTCTCACCTCCACCATCTATTTCTTATACAACATTTTATAGCCAAAATATACAGATTTTTCAAAGATATTCCTGCGGAGTACCGTAGATGTTTAGGGTGCTAAGACCTTCCCTTTGCATAACCAACCCCTTTACCTAGAATCTTTCCCTCTCTTTTTGGGTTACTCGCTCTTTTCCCATTCCTTTGGAAACAATAAAGCACGGTGGCGATTTTTTTATTTTGATCTGTGTAAGTCTAGTCAATTCAATGGCTTAGTCTTAAACATTTCTACCGCTACACAGCCCATGGTGCACCTCTTGAAGGCCAGCAACATTGAATCCAACGCCAGTCTGGGTTTCTCCCTAGTTGGGCTTTGCAAATTTATGGACCACACCCTTCATATTTCTACTGACATCCAGGCCCATTTCATTTTTTGTTTTCTTTTTAGCTTATTTTTTTTATTTCCTCTATATTTTTTTTTAAAACCCTTTTTTATTAACCATAAAAACTCACAAAAAATATTAGGTTAGTATTTTTAATTAATTAAACTAACTTTGTAAATAAATTAATTAATTACTTTAACATTTTATTTGATTTAAAATTAAGTAGACTTAGATTCATTCATTTTCTTTTCATAATTAAAAACACAGAGAACTTAGAATTAGTTTCTTTTTAATTAAATTTCAATTTTCTTAAATAATCTATTTTTCTCTTTAAATCTAGATTTAGGATATTTAATCAATCATTTTATTAATTTAATCATTTTCTTAAATCAAACAAAAACAAATAAAAAGATTTCTTTATTCACCTAGAATTACCTTAGGATTTTTAGACGTCTTTTCCATTTTGCACACGTTATTTACTTTCGCATTTTTTTCATACTAATGTATTTGCTTATGGGATGTAATATACTATAATTAGGATTTTTTACTTTACTTCTTTCTTTATTTTCCCACAAGTTTTGGACTTGTAATAATCCCCCTACCTGAAGCCTTGTAATAGCTAGGATTTACAATTCCCGCACTTTTAATTTCTACAAATTATTAACTGTTTAGATACATGCTAACTAGGATTATATGGAAAGAATATAACAAACTTCTAGCAAACCTAACATAAGATAAAAATAACTAAGTACAACACACTCTCACATATACACCTCTAGGGTATCCCACTTTGGTTTCCTTCGGAAAAACAATTACATCTCTCAAAACGTGACAAATTTTAGTGGCTACCCTCCGGTTTAAAGATCATAAGTCCCTTGATGACCCTCTCGATGTTTCCTCTATATGATCTTAAAAACCCTAGGGTAGTTACTAAAGTTACTTTCCCAATTGCCTTTGTGACTGTATAAACGTCCCTTCGAATGTCCCTCAAACATCCAACGACTAGGGCTACCTACTCACTAATAGTAGGATAGAATTGTCTAAAGGAAAAGGGGAAGAGAACAACCTTTCAAGTAAAGTAGATAGTTGTTAGATGCTTGCTTAAAACAAACTGTACACTTACACAAAAATTCTTTCAAAAACATTTTTCAAACACTTTGTATATGTTCTATACCATTCCGAGAAACATTACAAAGTTTGTCGCACTAAAGCACTTTCAAAATAATTTTCAAAAACACACAAAGCACAAGGTATTTCAAAATGAGTTAAGCATCTAAGAGCCCGTAGATAACTACGGATTGAAAGGGTGCTAACACCTTCCCTTTCCATAATCTACCCCCTTACTCAGAAATAATCTCGAAAGGTCATTTTCTGTTCTTTTCACCCTTTCCATTATTGGATAAAAGAAAAGTCAGTGGCGACTCTTTCTTACTGCAACATTTGCAAATACAAACGCAAAACCAGTACAACAGTCGGTTCTGCCACCGTATTACATTGAGAATTTGCAAAAGGTGTTTCAAGTGTTAAAGGAAAATAAATTATATGCCAAGTTGTCAAAGTGTGAGTTTTGGTTGAAAGATGTTAGTTTTCTTGGTCATGTTATTTCTAGTGGTGGGATTATTGTGGATCCTTCTAAAGTTGATGTTGTATTGCAATGGGAGATTCTGAAGTCTGCAACCGAGAATCAAAGTTTTCTTGGTTTGGAAAGTTATTATCGAAGGTTAATTGAAGGATTTTCTAAGTTGGCTTTGTTGTTGACTAATTTGACTCTAAAGGGTCAAGCTTATATGTGGGGTGTTGCGTGCGAATAAAGCTTTGTAGAATTAAAGAAGAGGTTGGCGAATGCTCTGGTATTAATTTTGCCTAATCCGAGTGAGTCTTTTGTAGTGTATTGTGATACGTCTAAGATGGGTCTTGGTGGTGTACTAATGCAAAATTGGAAAGTTGTTTCTTATGCCTCTAGGTAACTCAAATTTCATGAAAGGAATTATCCTACGCATGGCATAAAGTTAGTAGATGTAGTGTTTGTATTGAAGATTTAGAGACATTACCTTTTTGGCTCTGAATTTGAAGTTTTTAGTGATCATAAAAGTTTGAAGTACTTGTTTGATCAAAAATAATCGAATATGAGATAGAGAAGGTGGCTTTAATTGTTAAAAGATTATAATTTCGATTTGAGTTACCATCCTGGTAAAGAAATTATGGTTGCTGACGCATTGAGTAGAAAGTCATTACATATGTTAATGCGTATGGTTCGAGAGTTAGAAATGATTGAATAGTTCAGAGATATGAGCTTGGTGTGTGAAGGGACTCCTAATAGTATAAAGTTAGGAATGTTGAAACTGACTAGTAGCATAATAGAAGAGATTTGTAAAGTTCAAAAGTTTGATTTGAGGTTAGTCGATCAATTGACTTTGATTAACCAAGGTAAATTAGATAAGATCATAATTGATGAGAATATTGTAACGAGGTTTGGCGATAGAGTGTGTGTTCCATATGTTCCAAAGCTTAAGAAGAGTATTATTGAGGAAGGACATAGAAGTGGGTTAAGTATTCATCCCGGTGCTACAAAGATGTCTCAGGACTTGAAGTAATTATTTTGGTGGCCTGGTATGAAAAAGGAAGTTTCCAAATTTATTTATGCTTGCTTGACTTGTCAGAAGTTGAGTATTGAGCATCAGAAGCCAATGGGTCTTATGCAACCGTTGAGTATTCTAGAATAGAAATGGGACAGTGTTTCCGTGGATTTTGTGTTAGGTTTGGCAGAGACTTCTAAAGCCAATTATTCGATTTGGGTGATTGTGGGTAGGTTGACTAAGTCGGCTCATTTCTTACCGATGAAGATCAATCATTCGACAGAGAAGCTAGCTGAGATGTCTATTAGTGAGATTGTGAAATTTAATGGGATACCTTTGAGTATTGTGTCGGATAGAGATTCTAGGTTTACGTCAAAATTTTGGACAGGTTTGCAGAATGCTTTTGGTACTAAGTTTAGGTTGAGTTCTACATATCATCCTCAGACGGATGGTCAGACAGAAAGAACTATTCAGTCTTTGGAAGATTTTTGGGGGGCTTGTGTTCTAGAACAAGGAGGAGCTTGGGATAGTCACTTGCAATTGGTCGAGTTTACTTATAATAACAGTTTCCATTCTAGTATTGGGATGGCACTGTATAAAGCATTATACGATATGAGGTGTAGAACTTCATTATGTTGGTATGAGTCGGGCGAGAGTGTTGTACTCAGACCTAAGGTTGTACAAGAGACAACTGAAAAGATAAATATGATCCAAGAGAAGATGAAAGCTTCTTAGAGTCATCAGAAGAGTTATCATGATAAGAGGAGAAAGGATCTCGAGTTTCAAAAAGATGATCGTGTGTTTTTGAGAGTTACTCTGGTAACCGATGTTGGTAGAGCTTTGAAGTAGAGAAAACTTGTGTCGTATTTTGTTGGTCATATAAGATTTAAGAGAAGATAGGTGAGGTGGCCTATCAGATTACTTTACCAATGTCGCTTGAGAATCTGCATGACATGTTTCATATGTCTCAGTTGAGGAAGTTCATTCTGGATCCTTCGTATGTGATTCAAATGGATGGTGTACAAGTGAGAGATAACCTAACTATTGAGGCATTACCATTGAAAATATAAGGTCGAAAAGTTAAGAAATTATGAGGCAAGGACATTACCTTAGTGAAGGGATTATGGGGTGGACCAGCTGGTGAAAGTTGGACTTGGGAACGCGAGGATCAGATGAGAGAGTCTTATCCAAACTTGTTTTCGCCAGGTAATTTTCGAGGGAAAAAATTATTTAAAGTGAGAGTTGTGATACCTTTAATTATAAATTAATTATTATTCAATTAATTTAGCGTGAATATATGAGTCATTGTGAAGTATTTGATATATATGATGTTTTGGTGTTTTATATGAGTCCTCGTGATGATTTAATGTTTCGATGAATATGAGGTATACTATGATGTCGAAAAGAATATGATGTTTAAAATGATGATTTGTATGGTGTAGGATGGATAATAATAGATGTTTAGAAATTAAATAATTAGTTGGAATTATTTATATTTAGTAGTGATTATTTAGAATTTTTTGGATTAAATAAATAAGATAGTGGTGTAGAGAAAATAAGGGAAAGATGGTCATTTAGGAATATTAATTAAGGACAACAGTGGAAGACCATATTAGGGGTCCAAGAGGGTAAGTTTGGTATAAGGAAAGTTTGGGAGTTGGAAAGATCATTTTGTGCGATCGTAAGAATTGGAAGAATGATGTGGAGAAAGAAAGTCAGGGCATATAGAGGCAAAGAGGAATTGTAGAATGCAAAGAGGAATCGGAAGCTACCTATAATCTTAAGGTAAGGGGAGTTTTATCTTTATTATTATAATTTATTTAAGGTTTATATAATTGTATGTATGTATTAGGTTTTGGTGTTGATGAATATGTGATGATTTGATGAAATAAATGGTGTTTTGTAGCCTTGGATTGTAAACAATTTGCACCCATAATATTGAATACATTGGATTATTGATGCTTGATGAAAACATGTGATTAGATTATGTTTTAGGACCTATATTATGCGGAAATCTCAAGAATATGGACTCGTTTATGTAGGAAATCACAACAGGAAAATCATGTTCGCACAAGATCATTGGGTGATGGGGTATCATTGTCGGGCGATGGTGACACGCTTGGCCGTTGTTGGGAGAGACAAGGGGTGATGAAGGGAAGAAAGGAAGGATGTTACTGGAGTGTGTCGCTCCAAGTGTTGCCGGGTGATACAAGACGCAAAAGGTTTGTCGACAGACGATGGAAATGGTGTCGTCGAGAGATGGTGCCTAGAATTGAATAGCTTAGTTGGATTTTCTTAAAAGAGTCGTAACTTGAGTTTTAGAACTCGGTTTAAGACACCCTTCGAAGAGTTGGATAGCTATTGTGATGAACTTTAGTTAGATGGAATAATATGAGAAATAAGAATTATTTTCCAAATACCTAAGCTATGATGAAGTTAGGCTTCCGTGTTGGATTAGAATGATGCTTTGTTTATCATGTTGATATGTTGATGTTATGATGATGATTTGTTTATTATGATGATATGATGATGTTGTGGTGATGCTTGGAATAATGAGAAGTATGTGATGAATCCTTGAATGATGATTCATTTTGACTAGTCATGGTCATATTTGTTATGTTGTTGCACATCTCGCATTCATGATATAGTTTAGGACTTTGGTCTAGTTATATTGTTAGGACTTCGGTCCAGTGAAGATGATAGGACAATAGTCCAGTGAAGGCATCAATCTAATAGTGTGGGTTGAGTGAAAATCTGTGAAGTTCTCTGGTTCCAAGTGGGAATCGATCTTATTGGTAGGATCTTTGGAGATAACAATGACTGAGTCATCAGTGAAGTTTTGGGACCACATGCATGATTCTATGATGTTGAATTTCATTATAAGTGACATTGCATAATGACGTGATTAAGTTATGCTTGTTGATAAATGGTGTTTTGATGATACGTTGTTATGTATTGATGATGTTGTGAAGGTGTGAGTATAACATAAGGTTCTGAAGATGTGTGATGTCTTTCCTAAGTGCATGTATACTATATTTATTTCTTATGTATTTTATAATAATAATAATGATTTACTCACTCTTTTTTCTTGGAAATGTTGCCTCTATCCGTGGGTAACTTGCAGATGATTGGGATTAGTGAAGGAAAGCTTAAAGGATAGCTTCAGAGTGTATTTAGTTGCTTTTTGTTGAATAAAGGGAGTTTTTCTCTGATATGTAACATCAGGGTTGGGATCGATTGGTTGTGAACCATGCACTATTTTGTTATCTTGATATTTTGTATTACTGCCATGATGTTTGCCATGTTTTAGATTATGATGTTATAAACATGAAGTATGATGATTTTATTAACATTTAAACTACCTTTCGTGGTATTGAGATTATTTTATGAAGGAGTTTAAGACTCATTAATTATGATGGAATGTTCGAAATGAATTAGTTGTGATACTAAAGATTTTATTTAGGTGTTCTCTTTGCAAACCGTGTTACGGAGCATGATTGTTTGTAAAGTGATGCTTATATGAAGATGTGACATCCTTGTTGTTGTTTTATGTTTATTTATTTATTAAAAATATTCGTGAAAATCGTGGGGTCCTAGAAGGGTGTTACAGATATCACTGAGGTGATTTAGGAAGTTAGATGTCGATTTCTCATATCTAGGAGGTGCCTAGGTAGAAGTAGCATTGGGTAGGGATTAGGAGAGAAGTTGTAAACGGTGTAGTTTAGCTTTGAACTGATACTGCTGATAGTGAATTTCCTTCATGGCTTGGTAGCCCTCAGATGTATGTGAGTTTGCACTGAAATGAGTTAACAACTCTGTGTTATTTATCATTTTGCAGATAATGTTTCAGTATTTTATGATAACTTGATGAATCTGTTCAGGATGTCAAACTAGATGTTGTAACATTTGTCTTGACATTGTTCTGATGTTTAAAAATCAATATTACTATATGTTGCATGTACAAGAGAAATTTCAATTTCCATTCTACCACATCGAAGGTTGTGTTTAATGCTAGAGTGTGAACATTAACATTGTCCACTAAAAACACCAACAAACCAACATTTTTTAGAAGAACTACGGAGTTCTGATTCCTCTTGGGATACGTAGGCATAAGGTTGCAAGACCCTCACGAACTCAATAATAAAAATTCCTTTTTTTCTTTTACTCATTCATGCATTTCCCTTAGCAAGTATAGTTTTAGATAGACACACCCTTAGAAACAAACAATTGAAGTGGATCTCGTTCAGTACAATAGATGTGAGGGGTGTTAATACCTTCCCATTTCATAATATATTTTTGTACCCTTTCTATTGGTTGTAAGACCATCTTATCTTTCCTTTTGGGGTTTTTTCTCGATATTTTCCCTTCCTTCGGGATAAATAAAGTTTGGTGGCGACTCTGTGTTTTTTCTGGTTGCGATACCACCCCTTCAACCGTCGTACTAACCCCTGCTTCATCATGAAGTACTTTCACCAGGTGTTGCAACCTAGACCTACACTGCATCTAGCATGCCTGTAAATGGGGCCTAATGAGGCTTGATTATTAAGGGTTTTACTTTTTCCTGTTTTCTTTGTGTTGATTTGTGGTTTTCCAATTCTTTTCACCTATTTTTGATAAATGCATCCAAGAAAATTCCAAACATGTGTTTCTTTACTTTTCATAGATAAATCATGGTTTTTATGACTATTTGTAGAATAAGAAAATAAGTGTTGACGTATTTAACGTAAATTTGGCACTTATCAATTGTAGCTTACGATGTGCTATATTTCACTTAAGTACATGGTACCTTACAATATTTTGTATTCCACTTAAGTACGTCGTACCTTATAATGTTCTATAATTCACTTAAGTGAATTGTATCATATGGTGTTATGTATTCCACTTAAGTGAATTTTACCTTATGGTGTTCTATTTTTCACTTATTCATTATACATCTCATCAATTTGTCTTATGTGTGTGACCTTGTCGGTGTGGATCTATGTGCTTGCATGTATGGAGCTAATTCTCCTGATGTTGGCTACCTTCTCGGTGCTTTGATGATGAAAATGTTGATGCTTGTTGGATTCAGTCATGATATCTTTCCAACTCTTTGATGATGGTGATTAACTTGATGATATCACAAGCCTCATCAAGTAGAAAATTAAAGGTTCCAATGAAGTAATTATATGATCTGTGTATCTAGAAAAGGAACTTGAAAGCTTCAGAGTTGTAAAAGAGAGGAAGTGTGAAAGTTCGCCTAGTCGTGTCTGTCTGAGTAACTAGATTCTTGTGAAATTATGAGAGTAACTCCTAAGATACTAGGGACACACACACACACACCTAAAATATTTAAGGCCTCTCTTAATTTGATAAAATCACCTAAAAATGTTTTTAGGGCCTAGCCAATTGATTAGGGAACTGTATGATTGATTGGAAGACTTATACCAACTAAATGATTGATTATACCTAATCTATTATTTTGGATAAGTTAATTCCAAAATTGATGGGGCAGTCTCTTAATGATTGGTAACGAAAAAATATCAAAATATTTCATTTTTGGCTTGGACAATCGATTATTGAACTTCAATAATTGATTAGCTTAACTGATTATGGAATTGACTCTGCCCATGATTGTTTACTTTTTGAGCCTCATCTTCTTCTATATCAAGGAGGTTTATATTCATTCTAAGTCACACAAGAATTCCGAGTTTTCCTATTTCTCAACATTTGATAACTCTCTTCCTCTCACCTTAAATATTTTATTCACCAAAGTTTCCTTAGTGCCTTGTGAGTGAAAACAACTTGTGAGTAAACTATCATACTAGTTTCTTGACATTGTTTCAAGAGTGTGATACTCTTGAAGGTTCAACTTTGGTTCTGGATATTAACTATTGAAAAATATCAATTTGGTTAAAGATATTAGCTAGTAAAATCTCTAATTAGTTCTGAAGTTCATCCTGTGGAAAATATCTATTTTGGTTGGGGGGATAAGCTAGTGTAAAATTTGTCGATTCGCTTGTACAAAATATGCATGGGCATAACCTATAAAAGCTCAAGTTTTTTTGAATTCTTAAGAAGATATCTTGGAGATATGTTTAAGCCAACTTTATAATGAACCTGTATAAATATCATTGTCATCTCTCTAACAATATATCTTTAAATTCTATCATTTAATGGTTTTCTTTATTTCTTTAAGCTACCTTTCTATCTGATTTTTTCAACACTAACACAAAAATTTTAAGTAAGAAAACATTGAAATAAATCACGAATTTTAAATACCATAGTTCACCCCCTACTATTATGGCTGGAGTCACTTGTTCAAAGGGTGGAATCAAAGCCTAACTCAAGTTAAAGACTAATCATCCCAATAGGAAATGACTTCAAGGTATTCAATAAAAAAACCAATCCTTTAATGGAGAAGGGTACAACTTGTGGAAAGAGAATATGAAGTTCTTCATCAAAGTGATGGAGCATGGTATTTAGAAAGCTATGAAGGAAGGCCCATTTGTTCATACACATGAAGTTGATGATGTTGTAGTAAATAAACCTAAAATGGATTGGACCAAGTCGGATAAAGAAAATATGTAGCACATTTTGAAGGCGAAAACTACCGTCATTAATGCAAACATGATTTACCCATATTGTGAGTTGTGTGACAACTCTACAAAAAACATTTTTAAATGAGGATTTTTTTGTGAAAATTCTTAGATGCCTAAAATGTAGTTGGAAACCTAAGGTCACTATGATTTGTGAATCTAGGGATTTAGTAACCATGGACACACACTCTTTTTGGTAAATGAAAAGAACATTATATAAAGCTAAAAAGACTTTCCATTAATGAGGAAGGAGAGAAGAAAGAAAAAATCTAGCTCTTAAAACCAAAGATTCTGATTTCGATTAAGTCATGTCACTCATGGAGCGAGACTTCAAAAAATTCTTAAAGAATGATAAAAAACAAAAATAAGATCAATAAAAGAGTGAAGAAAAGACTTCATACATTCATATACGCTATCAATTTGGAACTAAAGGGCATATCAGACCAAACTATTCTCTAGGGGAAAGGTAAATCAAAATCAGGAGAAATCTAAGAAACCTCTAAAAAAGGGAAAGAAGGCTTACATCACATGGGGGGATAATGACATGGAATCCTTAGATGATAAGAACCCAACATATGTCTATTGGAAAATCCTCTAGATGAAGAGGTAACCTCTTACTTTTCTTATCATGATATTTTCCGGCTTTTTAAGAAGCTAACAAAAGGAATAAGTAAACTATAAAAAATTATCTCTACCTCCAATGATATTATTTCTTCCCTTGAATCTATAGATAAAAACATTTTAAAATAAGTAGACAATATTAGGGAGATAAAATGATATTTTCTAAAACTCTTCCCCTTCTAACGAAAAAGTAGATGAACTTGTCAAGTGGGAAAGATGTGATACTTTCAAAAATGGAATTTAATATCTCCAAAAAACATTTGGCAAGATCACTAAAGGAAGATAAAACTTGAATCTTTTGTTGGTGAACCATAGAGCTTCCTACAATAAAGCAGGTTGTTTACGAACACAACAACAATAGTAAGAACTTTAGTAAAATTTGTAATGATGAATTTACATCTTATTTTTAAACCTTAAAATATAACTATTGTAATAATATGATCATATTTGTGATCGGTGGAAATAGAACTGACTGTTTTGAAATGCTGGTTCGTGAAATATCGCGGTAAGCAAGAGTCGCCACCGTCTTTTATTTCCTCCAACAAGGAAAGGACAAAAGCACAGCAAAATTCCTTTTCGAGATGTTTCTCGATTCGGGAGGTAGATTATAGAAAGGGAAGGTGTTAGCACCCTTTCTATCCGTGGTTATCCATGGCCTCTTAGGTACTTGCTCACTATGTTTTCAAAAATGTTTGCTTTTCTTGTGTTTGTGGGTTTTGAAAAAGTTTGTTTTGAAAACTTTTAGGTAACTCTTGTATCAGTCCTCAAGAGTGTATGAAGTGTTTGTTTGAAAACTTTTTGAAAGTGTAGGTGCGAAAAGTTGTTTTTGTTTTTTTTGAAAGAGCAAGTACCCAGGAGAAATCTAACTACTCTAAGGAATTAGGCTGTGTAAGAGTCCTTTAGACAGTACTATCCCACTATTGAGAAATAGGTAGCACCGTCGTTGGAGTTTGTCAGGTCAATTCGATTATAGGGACATGTGTGGTCACCAAAGCAATAGTAGGACGCCTTAGTGGTAACCCTAATGTCCTAGATCCTTTTTTATCTGAGGCAACCGTTTCGAGGCAACTGGATCTTTAGACAGGAGGGCGACCTCTAAAACACCCTATACTCAATGACCACGTCGAGGCAACCAAGTGAGGTGTACCCTAGGAGTGGCATGTGCGAGTGTGTCAAGTTTCATGTTAAGTTATCTTTGTACATGCATCATTGTGAGCTACGGGTTGATTTTATTTTTCATACAAGTCTTGTCATGCATTATTAACAGTTAATAATTGTGCGGAAAATAAATTGCAAAAAGTAAATCTACGCTATTACAAGGCGTCGGGTATTTACATCGCCAAAAACATAACCCTTGAAAATAAATGCGAGAAAATAAATAAAGCGATAAAAATCCTAATTATCTATTACATTCTCGGAGCAGATACATAAATATGATCAAAATAATGAATCAACAATGAATATGCGCGAAAGAAATTGAATCGGGACGTCCTTAGGGTTTTGACCCTTTTTGAGAAAAGAATGGAATTTTGGTCCTTTTTTGCAATTAATTATTATTAAACCTAATTTACTAATTAATTAAATAATTAAAAGAAAAAAAGTATTTTTTTTAGTTTTTTTTTAATGTCTTAATGAAAATAAAAATAAAAAAGTCACAAGTTAGTAAAAACCCTAATTTCTAGGTTAATTTTATTTATTATGAAAAAGATTAAAGTTAACCTAATTTAAAACAACTAAATTAATTAATTACATTTATTTACAAAATAATAATTAATAGTGAAAATAATAAATAATAAAATAAATAATATTTACATTTTTAATTGTCTGAATTTATTATGAAAATAAAAGTTTGTTAATTAAATACTAATAATAATAATAATTAAAAGAATTAAAGATAAAATATAAAAGAGGAAAATAAGAAAACAAAACCCAGGGGGTGTTGGGCCCATATGGAGGTGAAGAAGCAATTCTGGCCCATCAAGTTGCAAGCCACGTTTGACTTTCTGGAAATTGTCTACGCATGCTTTGACTGGGAAACATGGTGTTCATCATCTTTTGGCCTTTGGATCTGCCTTGCCAGCCACCTGGCGCTTGGATGAGTGGGGCATATGGTGGACAACACTCAGCAGCCTGCATGTGAATACATTGGAAAAAATAGAAACAAGGGATTTGGGGGACCTGAGAATCGAACCCAGGTCCCAATGATACACAGCCAACGCATCTACCACTGAACCACTTGCCTGCATTTGATATTATAGTGACAATTGAAAATAATATATAAAAATAAACCCATATGCTATACAAACAAAACAAGTGTGTGTTTTATTTGAACGCTCCAATGGCATGCTTACACGTCTTCATCTCATTCACTGAAGCCTGTAAATAACAAACAGATAGCGGGGGTTTTTAACCCCCACAATCTAACATGAGGAATAATAGTGAATAGGTCTGTGTTCAATATAAATATGGCGTGATGGTCTCAGTGTGTTCGTCTCATTCCAGCGGTCTCAACCATATGCATTAGGGATTCCAATTTTCCCTGTATAGTAAAGCCCTAATTCAAGAACTCAAGAACCCTAAAATTCATTAATGGCAATTCACGATTATGTGCATTATAATCCAATTAATTAATACCATTAGCTTTCTATGGATGCAAGCAATACAAAACAAACCATAAATCACATCAAATGCTTATGAATCATGAGTTTCGTTTATGGACAAAGTATGCAAATCGTGTGACTATGTAGATTGATTTCTTGAGCTTTGGCGTATGGTTTTGATTGCAATGTGTCCCTGAGACTTCCAGCAATGTGTTAGAAACAACCAAAGTCTTTGAATTGGCCTGGAAGATTGAAAACAGTTTTCACTTTTTTCTTGGATTTTTTGAATGTGATTATGGCTTTCTTGCAGAGTTTTCACGTATGCATGAATAGGGTTCACTTGTGTATTTATAGAGGAAGAGAATTAGGTCAAAATCATGCAAAGAAATCCATGGAATGATGGTTTGAATATTTGATTGAAAATCAAATATTTTTGAATCTTTTTGATTGGAAAAACTTGCTAAATTTGGAGATTCTTGTCCCTTTGATTTGCACACGAAATTTCCAGCATATCTTGACCATGTTTGCTTCACAAAAGATTGAAAAATCAAATCTTTGTATTTTCCTACAATTTAAATTAATTAAATGAATTAAAATTGATTAAAAATCCAATTAATTAATAAAAATAAGAAAATAAATTTAATTAAGCTTGATGGGTCGTGCATAGGCCATGGATAAAGTTTCAAGAAGAAATTTGAGGTCCATTAGCAAAAACAAGGTGTTTTGAGCAAAGTTGACTTTTGCAAATTCACAAAAATTTCCCAACTTCTCCAATGCATATCTTGCTCAATTTTGATCATATGAACATGTTCTTAGACATTTTGGAAAGGTCTTGAAGTCCTCTAACCAATGCCTTTAGTCCCATGACATTTGGATTTACCAATCTCAAGTTATGGTCTTTGACTTAAAATGCCTTTTTGTTGACTTTTGAAATTGACCTATAATGTAGAAATTGATAACTTTTTGTGAGAGCATTACTTGGACTTGGAATCTGAAGATGAGTTGTAGGAAATTTCATCCCCTTCAAAATGAGAATTGGATGGGATTTTTCTGATGAACCATGAAAAAGTTATGTCTTGGTCAAGATACAGTTGACTTTTCTACTATCCAAAAATAGTAACTTTTGCATCTTTGATGATTTTTGAGCCATACTTGAGGAATCATGATCAAGACTTAATCAAATGATGATTGTGAGCTCAAAATAAGATGTTAACCAAAAATTCTGACTTTTGACTGTAAAATGACCATTTTGCCCCTGTAGTTGACTGTAGAGCAAATAGGGCTTTTGACTGTGCAATTTGGCATTGTGAGTCTTGAGACTTGACATGTAGATGCTTGAGAATATGTATAGGCCTATGAGACTTGATTAAGCCATTTAAAACCTCAAATTCCTTGAAATAACCAAAACCCTAATTTTGACAGGCTTAAGAGGCATTTGGACTGTGCAACCCTTGAGAAATCTTGAGCCACTTGGAGATGATTCTTGATAAATATTGGAGAATATAGGAGGGCAAATTTTGGGGTACAACAGCTGCCCCTGTTCAATCTTCTTAAACCTGAGGATGTAGATTGGCTTGCGTGCCTTTCGTGCTCCGAAGGTGGAAGAGGATTGAACACTAAAGTGCCCAGAAATTTGCACTCGCATAATAGAATATCAGCAATGTGATGTCGGGAATGGGCGTACAGATGCCATTTGGAGATATGATGGATAGGAGGATGGGCTTAGAGATGCCATCTGGAGGTGTGACAGAATCTTGTCGGGAATGGGCTTATAGATGCCATTTGGAGATGTAACGGATAATTGTGGAGAGGGGCTTAAAGATGCCATCCAGGGGTGTCGATCACGTAAGAGATTCCTTAGCGAGAACTTGCGTACCTGAGAAACAAAGATAATTTCCTGGCCTGTTACAGGGGTTGATCTTCAAACTCTTCATGCAGATATGCCCTGGCTAGATACAGGTATCGAATCTACAATCAGTCGCTCATAGATATGCCCTGGCTAGATACAGGTATCGAATCTGGAACTTCAAAAGGTTGATCGAGATAGCTTTCCTGGCTGGATACAGGCGTAGACCTCTAATCAGTCGCTCACAAATATGCCCTGGCTAGATACATGTATCGAATCTGGAACTTCAAAAGGTTGATGTGTTGTCTCTACTGACATGTTATCTCAGAAAAATCTTTTAGGAATTGATTTAACTGAACCAGGGGAGGTTTTGTCTTCTTTGACGAGTTGTCTCTTTTAACGAGTTGTCTTCATGGACAGGTTATCTTTATCGACGTGTTGTCTTTATTGACGGGTTGTCTTTAACGACGGGTTGTCTTCAATGACGGGTAGTCTTCAACGACGGGTTGTCTTCAATGACGGGTTGTCTTCAATGACGGGTTGTCTTTAATGACGGGTTGTCTTCAATGACGGGTTGTATTCAATGGCGGGTTGTCTTCAATGACAGGTTGTCTTCAATAAAGGGTTGTCTTCAACGACGGGTTGTCTTCAACGACGGGTTGTCTTCAATGACAGGTTGTCTTCAACGACGGGTTGTCTTCAATGACGGGTTGTCTTCAATGACAGGTTGTCTTCAATGACAGGTTGTCTTTATTGACGGGTTTGCATCAGAAAAATCTTTAGAAATCGATTTAACTGGATTTGTCTTCTTTGACTGGATTTGAGAATTAACTGCATCTTTCCTGAAAGGTAAAGGTCAGTTATATGCAATGCATGATATAGATCAAGCAATGATATTCTCAACATAACATAAGATTGTATGATATGATGCGTATATGCATGTATCATGATGTATGACAATGTGATGTTTATGAATGTATCTCCGTCTAGGAAAATAAGTCCTTGACGAATGCCGGGAAGTTCGTTGAATCCTGGGCTGATGTTAAAGAGTAGAGTTCTTCGTTTCCGCTGGGGATGATGATTGCAAGATTAAACCGGTAGGAGAAGATGACTCCGTTGGGGAATAAACCTGGCAAAGATTACTCTACGGGGAATTACTCTGTGGGAAGAGATACTTCGATGAGGATTTAAGGATAACTCCGCTGGGGATACCGTTGATAAGCTTTGTTGGAGATTTTGATGAACTCCGCTGGGGATAGGAAGAACTTCGCCGAGGACGATCCTTCCATTGTAATTTGTTGAGGATAACCCAGTTAGACTCTGGTGGGGAACAAACTTTGAGTCTGGCTGGGGAGATGCATTTGTACTCTGCAGGGGACAAGCTTCCAGAATCTACTGGGGAGATGATTCAACTTTCCTTGGGAAACTTTTTGGACTGTATTGGGGAAATGGCTCCACTGGGGTGTCTGTATTCCGCCGGGGAACAATCTTATATTTCCGTCGAGGAATATTAAGACTGCCGAGGATGCTTGCTAGGGAACATCTGTATACTCCGCTGGGGAATGTTGAGATCTTCTGGGGATACCCAACTTCCTTAGGGCTGACAGTAGCCTAACTCTGCTCGGGGAGAGTGTTGCTGACTTGCTAGGGATATTGTGCCTTTTCGGGGCTGATGGGAGACCAACTCTGCTTGGGGAGAGTATTGTTGATTTGTCTTACTCCCGGGGAGTGAAGGTATCTTGGTCGTATTCTTCAGCTGAACCTACCTTGGTACCTGGTGGACAGAGCGATTGTACAGTTCGGACAATTCTTATTGCCCCAGTTTCTGTAGGAGAAGAAGGTGCCTGTGTGGAGGCCTTGATAACTGCCGATTTGACAAATCTTCTTCTAGTAGGCAAGTGACGAGATGCCGGGACATAGTCGTACGCTGTGATCCCTAACCTTTTCCTGGACCGCCCTTTCGGGTTTTCAGTCCATCGGGATACCCCTTTCTGCCCAAGCCGCCTTTTCAGGTTTTCAACTTGCCGGGTGTACAGATTTTTTATTTTCATCCCTCATTTTTGCCCGAACACTTTTGGTTCGCCGGGGAGCCCTTGTTTTTGCCTAGGCCAGTCAACCTAGCGGGTCTTTGATTATGCGTAGTATTTATTTCGACTATGTATGTGCTCTCGGGATGTAGGGAGTTGTCACTGTCAGTAGTGTGATGTCTCCATACTATCAGAAGATGTTTGATCGTACCAGATTTGTCGCTGGAATTCATGCCCAATGCCCCAAGTGACTAAGGCGGAGATTTTCCCCTGGCTATTTGGCCTTTTGAGAGATTCCTTGAATCTTGACTGGACTGCCCTAGATTATGGACAATGATCATGTCATGCCCCTTGGCTGGAGGTGTTTCTTCCACTTGAGATGACCCTTGAGAAGGTTTTTGTTCACTAGATATTCGTCGTGCGAATTTCTCTGCTGTCGAACAAATATTCATATGCAAACAATATTATTTTAAGAATGCAAAGCTTATGTCTGTCTTGAAGTTTTTGAAAATGCAGTTTTCAATAAAACAAGCAAATTTTGTAAAATGTGATGTCAACTCAGGATTTATTAGCGAGCCCTACAGGAGTCAGGATACCTTTGTAACAGTATGCTTTCGAACTAACCCATGCTTCAGCTAGGACTTTTAAGGGTTATAATGTGGCCTGGTTCACGGTTTAAGAAACAAAGGATAAAGACTTAAAGTATATTTGTTCCCACCCGCTCTTCGTGATGTTCTTCAATCCTAAACTCAGCTAACTGTGCATTAGATCTTGTTTGAATCCTTGCTCTGATATTCCGGTGATGGTTCGGATACTGACAATTTATTTTGAATAGGCAGTCATTTCTTGTTGAGGGTTTGTAGGACCTCTTTCTTTTCGATTTTGTTATCCCTGTTTTTTTTTTTGCCTGAACTGTTTCTTTTGTGATTACAGTCAGCGGGATGCCCCAGTTTTGCAAGTCTCCTTCATAGGTTTTGACTTTAATGGGCTTTTATTTTGAGAGATAATGACTGCCTGTCTTTTAAGATTATTTGGAACCATCACTGCCTTTTTCTTTGGAAAGACTTCTTTGATGCCATTCATTGTGCACCTGGATCAACTGAGAAGACTACCCTGCCCCAGGTTATAATTAAGGGTTTTAATTTTTGCGAAAAGAAAAGCTCCAACTTCTTTGGCTCGAAGGGGTTGATGAGGGATTATCTTCCTTATAACTCCACTGTTTAGGATTTGAAACAATGCTTGTACTTCATCAGCGGGGTCTGTTCAAAAGCATACTGTAAAGATCGTGGTATCATTTTCGTCATCCTCCCTCAAAAAGGCTTAGAATTTTTTCGAGAGTTGAACATCACAAAAGATGAAAGCAATTTGAATATAGTGAACACAATTACTTCAAAACAGACACGTGTAATGCATTAATGAAATAAGAGAGTTTGACATGATAATTGTTTGAAATAGCAAAGAAAAATACAATTTCAGAATTTAAATGAACAAAAGTCTCTCAATCCTAGCCATGTTTTGGCAAGGGAGCAGTGATCACATTGGGAGTCTCGGGTGCTTCGAACTCGACCTCCTTTGCATCGATTAGGTCTTGAACCTTGTTCCTCAAAGTCCAACAATCATCTATAGCATGCCCCGGGCTGTCAGAATGATAAGCGCAGCGGGCGTTGGGGTTATACCTTGAAGGTGTCTTGTTGGGATTCTTAGGAGGGTCCCTTAGAGTTACCAAATTGGTATTCAGCAACTATGGAAATATCTGGGACAAGGTCATGCTGAGGGGAGTGAATTGCCTTCTAGGTCTCTCTTCCCTTTTTTGGTTGCAATGTTGAGGATCACTGGCCGATTTTGAAATTACTACCGCGTTGACATCTTGGCGGTGTTCGGACCTATTCTGTCTTCTTGAACCATAAACAGTACTGGATTCTTTCTTGAATGGTTTTTTCTCAGTGCTCGAGGAGTCACCCTTTTGTATCTTCCCAGACTTGATACCAGCTTCAATTCTCTCACCAGTCAGGATAAGGTCTGTAAACCCAGCGGAAGAATTCCCAATCAGATGGTTGAAGAACGGACCAGACAGAGTCCCCAAGAACATATCAACGAGCTCACGGTCAGTCAAAGGTGGTTGCACCCTTCCAGCCAGGTCTCTCCACTTTTGCGCATACTCCTTAAATCCTTCACCCATCCCTAGTGACATACCCTGGAGTTGGGTACGCGTAGGAGCGAGGTCGGAATTATACGGATACTGCTTATAGAACGCAGTAGCCAAATCCTCCCAGCTACGGATATTGGCTCCATCCAACTGATAGAACCATTCGAGTTGAGTCCCTGAAAGACTATCCTAGAAGAAATGGATCCACAAATTCTTGTCAGCGGTGTAAGGTTGGATCTTCCTTACATATGATCTGAGATGCAGCTTAGGACAGGAAGCCCCGTCGTACTTTGCAAAAGCAGGTGCCTTGAACTTGTGGGGAATCACCACCCCAGAGGATAAGCCTAGGTCTCCAAAGTCCAACCCAGGCACATGTTGGATCTCCATGGCACTTAAACGGTCCTCTAGCTGTTTGTACATGTCTTCAGCAGGAGGGTACTGCTCATCATTATAATTTGTCTCGTTGTCGGAGACCACGGGACTAGGAACCCTTATTTCTTGGGGACTGTCTTTCCCTACAGAGGAAGTAGCCAGATCAGCCTCATTCTGTAGTCCATTCCCAAACCTTCTTCCAGTGTTGAACAACACAATCCTCTTCTTCTTCTTCTTCAGACTCAGAGTCTTCAACTCCTGTTGACCCTGGGCTAAGCTCATGACCAACTCTTGAAACTGGGCATTCTGGGCCTGGAGGGCCTTGATA
This sequence comes from Vicia faba, assembly GCA_948472305.1. Taxonomy (NCBI): domain Eukaryota; kingdom Viridiplantae; phylum Streptophyta; class Magnoliopsida; order Fabales; family Fabaceae; genus Vicia; species Vicia faba. The sequence continues at coordinate 540,204,577 of OX451741.1, forward strand.
GCTTGTTCAGTAGTAGGTTCAGAAGACATGATAATTGTTGAAATAAATAGCGAAGAAGATAAGTGACCTGTAAAAAGGGTACCTGTAATGCAATGATATGTATGTATGCAATGTTTTCAAGGATCTCGCGGGGTAAACAAGAAAATTGTTAGAATTTGAATTCGGTAGCTTGATTGAAGGAACTTCATGTTGCTGAGAATCCTTCTTCAAGAGTCAAAGCTCACCATATCGAGTGGGTCATAGCCCCTGACTCAAGTTATCGTGTTTTGATCTCCAAACAACCTTGGCTAGAGGAAAATAAATCCCCTTTTCCCCTTGCTAGACATTTTGGTTCATCATGACCTGCATCACAAACCCTTGAGATCCTTGAAATGTGTTGGGATGTATGCAATTGTATGTTGTTATGCTATGCGTGGAGTGATGTAAGTAAACCCTGTTATAAGCCCAGATTAAGGACTGTAAACAAAACCTGCAAGGAACTCATGTTGTCAGATAACAAGAATGTGCAAGTAGTTCAAGTTTGAAGGCACACAAGTCACATAAAAGAGCCCTAAGATTTCAGGCCCGTATGAAGTTTAGGTACTACCCTCTTGAAGTTAGTTGGCTCAAGACCTGTCCTATGAATAGTAACCAGGTTCTAAGGAGCTCAATATCATTAGGTTGTTTTCTATGTTCATTGTTTTGATTTAGCCACTTAACTGGCGACCAAAATATTCCAATAAAACAACCCTCAATGAGTGTAGTATCGAGTATCTACCAACTTCGGACTGCACCAAAGTCGGTCATCTCACTACCCCTAAAGAGGCCAGGATGGTCAAATAAGGTTCCTAAGGTCAGTTGATGCTTCACGACACCACGCGGCGGCCCCGTACTCTCCTTGACTTGACTCAAGGGTTACCGGTACTCACCAAAGTGCCACATCAACGTAGCAACTGCTTCAACCGTGTCGGTATACCCCGCACAGTTCCCTCACAGTTTGTTGCTACTTCTAAAGGGTATCCCCCATATCAGGGTTAGGATCTATAAAACTTCGATGCAAGCCCACAATATTAAAGCAAACAAGGCATACAATTGAAAACATAGAATGATCTAATCCTAAGGTACACCTCACTTTTATAAAGGTCCCCAGCAGAGTCGCCATTTCTGTGATCGGTGGAAATAGAACTGACTGTGTTGAAATGCTGGTTCGCGAAATGTCGCGGTAAGCAAGAGTCTCCACCGTCTTTTATTTCCTCCAACAAGGAAAGGACAAAAGCACAGCAAAATTCCTTTTCGAGATGTTTCTCAGTTCGGGAGGTAGATTATAGAAAGGGAAGGTGTTAGCACCCTTTCTATCCATGGTTATCCACGGGCTCTTAGGTACTTGCTCACTATGTTTTCAAAAATATTTGCTTTTCTTGTGTTTGTGGGTTTTGAAAAAGTTTGTTTTGAAAACTTCTAGGTAACTCTTGTATCAGTCCTCAAGAGTGTATGAAGTGTTTGTTTGAAAACTTTTTGAAAGTGTAGGTGCGAAAAGTTGTTTTTGTTTTTTTTGAAAGAGCAAGTACCCAGGAGAAATCTACCTACTCTAAGGAATTAGGCTGTGTAAGAGTCCTTTAGACAGTACTATCCCACTATTGAGAAATAGGTAGCACCGTCATTGGAGTTTGTCGGGTCAATTCGATTATAGGGACATGTGTGGTCACCAAAGCAATAGTAGGACGCCTTAGTGGTAACCCTAATGTCCTAGATCCTTTTTTATCTGAGGCAACCGTTTCGAGGCAACTGGATCTTTAGACAGGAGGGCGACCTCTAAAACACCCTATACTCAATGACCACGTCGAGGCAACCAAGTGAGGCGTACCCTAGGAGTGGCATGTGCGAGTGTGTCAAGTTTCATGTTAAGTTATCTTTGTACATGCATCATTGTGAGCTACGGGTTGATTTTATTTTTCATACAAGTCTTGTCATGCATAATTAACAGTTAATAATTATGCAGAAAATAAATTGCGGAAAGTAAATCTACGCTATTATAAGGCGTCGGGTATTTACATCGCCAAAAACATAACCCTTGAAAATAAATGCGAGAAAATAAATAAAGCGATAAAAATCCTAATTATCTATTACATTCTCGGAGCAGATACATAAATATGATCAAAATAATGAATCAACAATGAATATGCGCGCGAAAGAAATTGAATCGGGACGTCCTTAGGGTTTTGACCCTTTTTGAGAAAAGAATGGAATTTTGGTCCTTTTTTGCAATTAATTAATATTAAACCTAATTTACTAATTAATTAAATAATTAAAAGAAAAAAAGTTTTTTTTTAGTTTTTTTTTTAATGTCTTAATGAAAATAAAAATAAAAAAGTCACAAGTTAGTAAAAACCCTAATTTCTAGGTTAATTTTATTTATTATGAAAAAGATTAAAGTTAACCTAATTTAAAACAACTAAATTAATTAATTACATTTATTTACAAAATAATAATTAATAGTGAAAATAATAAATAATAAAATAAATAATATTTACATTTTTAATTGTCTGAATTTATTATGAAAATAAAAGTTTGTTAATTAAATACTAGTAATAATAATAATTAAAAGAATTAAAGATAAAATATAAAAGAGGAAAATAAGAAAACAAAACCCAGGGGGTGTTGGGCCCAGATGGAGGTGAAGAAGCAATTCTGGCCCATCAAGTTGCAAGCCACGTTTGACTTTCTGGAAATTGTCTACGCATGCTTTGACTGGGAAACATGGTGTTCATCATCTTTTGGCCTTTGGATCTGCCTTGCCAGCCACCTGGCGCTTGGATGAGTGGGGCATATGGTGGACAACACTCAGCAGCCTGCATGTGAATACATTGGAAAAAATAGAAACAAGGGATTTGGGGGACCTGGGAATCGAACCCAGGTGCCAATGATACACAACCAACGCATCTACCACTGAACCACTTGCCTGCATTTGATATTATAGTGACAATTGAAAATAATATATAAAAACAAACCCATATGCTATACAAACAAAACAAGTGTGCGTTTTATTTGAACGCTCCAATGGCATGCTTACACGTCTTCATCTCTTTCACTGAAGCCTGTAAATAACAAACAGATAGCGGGGGTTTTTAACCCCCATAATCTAACATGAGGAATAATAGCGAATAGGTCTGTGTTTAATATAAATATGGCGCGATGGTCTCAGTGTGTTCGTCTTATTCCAGCAGTCTCAACCATATGCATTAGGGATTCCAATTTTCCCTGTATAGCAAAGCCCTAATTCAAGAACTCAAGAACCCTAAAATTCGTTAATGGCAATTCACGATTCTGTGCATTATAATCCAATTAATTAATACCATTAGCTTTCTATGGATGCAATCAATACAAAACAAACCATAAATCACATCAAATGCTTATGAATCATGAGTTTCGTTTATGGACAAAGTATGCAAACCGTGTGACTGTGTAGATTGATTTCTTGAGCTTTGGCGTATGGTTTTGATTGCAATGTGTCCCTGAGACTTCCAGCAATGTGTTAGAAACAACCAAAGTCTTTGAATTGGCCTGGAAGATTGAAAACAGTTTTCACTTTTTTCTTGGATTTTTTGAATGTGATTATGGCTTTCTTGCAGAGTTTTCACGTATGCATGAATAGGGTTCACTTGTGTATTTATAGAGGAAGAGAATTAGGTAAAAATCTTGCAAAGAAATCCATGGAATGATGGTTTGAATATTTGATTGAAAATCAAATATTTTTGAATCTTTTTGATTGGAAAAACTTGCTAAATTTGGAGATTCTTGTCCCTTTGATTTGCACACGAAATTGCCAGCATATCTTGACCATGTTTGCTTCACAAAAGATTGAAAAATCAAATCTTTGTATTTTCCTACAATTTAAATTAATTAAATGAATTAAAATTGATTAAAAATCCAATTAATTAATAAAAATAAGAAAATAAATTTAATTAAGCTTTATGTGTCGTGCATAGGCCATGGATAAAGTTTCAAGAAGAAATTTGAGGTCCATTAGCAAAAACAAGGTGTTTTGAGCAAAGTTGACTTTTGCAAATTCACAAAAATTTCCCAACTTCTCCAATGCATATCTTGCTCAATTTTGATCATATGAACATGTTCTTGGACATTTTGGAAAGATCTTGAAGTCCTCTAACCAATGCCTTTGTTCCCATGACATTTGGATTTACCAATCTCAAGTTATGGTCTTTGACTTAAAATGCCTTTTTGTTGACTTTTGAAATTGACCTATAATGTAGAAATTGACAACTTTTTGTGAGAGCATTTATTGGACTTGGAATGTGAAGATGAGTTGTAGGAAATGTCATCCCCTTAAAAATGAGCATTGGATGTGATTTTTCTGATGAACCATGAAAAAGTTATGCCTTGGTCAAGATACAGTTGACTTTTCTGCTGTCCAAAAATAGTAAATTTTGCATCTTTGATGATTTTTGAGCCATACTTGAGGAATCATGATCAAGACTTGATCAAATGATGATTGTGAGCTCAAAATAAGATGTTGACCAAAAATTCTGACTTTTGACTGTAAAATGACCATTTTGCCCCTGCAGTTGACTGTAGAGCAAATAGGGCTTTTGACTGTGCAATTTGGCATTGTGAGTCTTGAGACTTGACATGTAGATGCTTGAGAATATGTATAGGCCTATTAGACTTGATTGAGCCATTGAAAACCTCAAATGCCTTGAAAGAACCAAAACCCTAATTTTGACTGGCTTAGGAGGCATTTGGACTGTGCAACCCTTGAGAAATCTTGAGCCACTTGGAGATGATTCTTGATAAATCTTGGAGAATATGGGAGGGAAAATTTTGGGGTACAACAATATTACTATGTTATGTTTGATTAAAAAGAGTCTTGAGATCAAACAAGGACATCCTCCTTCATACTTGTGAAAATGATGCCTTGAAAATAAAGTATAAATTGTTTCTTTATGATCAAGAAACACACAAGGGTAGAAAGGATGGAAAAACATGAAGAACAACAAGGATTGGTTATTAACTGTTATTCTTTACTTTCTCTTAGAACAAGATTACAAGTACACATGAATAAAAAATAACCATCTCAACCTAATTTAGTATTTGCATTATGCAATGATGAGAGACTAGTACGCTATTTATAATAAACCTAACATACTAAACTAATGGGATTTTCACAAATACTTATTACAAGCTAACTTAAACAATTGGACATAACAAACAGGTCCAGTTCAAAATACTAACAACCTTAGCATTTCGACACCCATATACAAGAACACACTTCGACTATAGTATGTAGCTCTTCGACACCAGCATGTGAACATACTTCGACGACATGGATAAATCTTGTTGAACCAGAAGCTACTCTTCGACCCAATAGAGTTTGATTTAATATATCACAAATCTCCACCTTTTAACAAATTATAAAATCAAAAAATAAACTATCTTTCATCATGCAGCTTTATCAACTGCATACAGTGGAAAAACTTGTGTAGTTCTTTTTGTGAACGAGGAGTCACTCAGTCTTGCTTCCCGAGTGAGATTAGGACATAGTTATTTTTGTTTCTTTGTTGATTGCTTGTGCTCACATGTACCCTTAGAAGTTTGATTCCATATTGTTCAAGGTGTAAATTAAGTACACTTTAGGTTCTAAACCAATCATGATAACATTAGGTAGAAGTTCCCTCAATCCTTTCTCTTATGTACGTGATGCATGATAAATCTTTGGTAGTTTTACCTTTGATGTCCTAACTCTAGGACCATATTGCATGACAACATTAGTATTTGAGTTTCCCTTTAGACTTTATTTCCATTTTGCTTTGCATCTTTAAGACTAAAACTTATTTTTCTTATCAAATCTCAAAAATACATAACAAATAAAAAGGGAAACCATATGCCATGATCCTTAAGTAGTGGAAGAAGGATGAGGCAGTACATTCCTAACTTTATTCTTCCTCTCATTCATAGTCTTTAATATGGTTCATATTCTTTAATGGCAGTTCATATTCTTCCTCTCAAGGTAACGAAAAGACTCAACCAATTCAAACTCTTTTTTCTTCGGGCTTTTCTTTTGAAAATATTTTCATAAAAAGGATATGTTATTTCCATTACGCGCAATACGATGTGTGAGTCTCCAAAGGTCGAGCGGCATATGCCAACTTCTAGAACGTGAATGTAACATTGTCCATTAAAAAGCACAAAATATAGCAATTCTTTTTCAGAAGAACTACGGTGCTCTGATTCCTTATTGCACAACGCAGATACATAGGCACGAGGTTTCAAAACCGAGGCGAGCGTAATGTGCTTTAAGTTTATTAACCATTGTATACAAATTATTTGTAGATGCACAAACAACCAAACATATATTCATATGGATATTATGTTATGAAATATATATTGGATATTGTCTTTGGAGATATTAGAGATTCATGGGGTATAATAATCACTTATCCATATGCATTTAATTTCCTTATGTTAGTTAAGTTATTGTTATTATTGTTATCTAGTAAAATGTTTATGTTGTTGTTGTGGAGAATAAAAGTTAAATGTTGTTGTTGTTGCGTTAACCTAATTTAAATTTTGTCCAAATTAAAAGTGTTTAACGATGTAATTCCATTCACACAAGAAAATTTAGATGACATTCGTTCTTGTTGGACCGATTGCTTCCTATATTCTAATGATTTAAACTAATTTATCTTTGGTTGTTTCTTAGTAAACTAGATTAATATGATGGAAATGTATGTGTTCCATTTTGGGTTAATTGTAAACAATGTGTTTTTGTATAAATAAAATGTCCCTGGTTTGTTGCCTTGTTGAAAATATGTGTGTGTGTATATATATATATATATATATATATATATATATATATATATATATATATATATATATATATATATATATAGAGAGAGAGAGAGAGAGAGAGAGAGATATGTAATTCGGGCACGCACACAATATCAGAAGTTAAGACTGATGTCTTAACAACACACAATGTCACAATAGATATTATAACATATGCTGACAGAATATCAAACAAAATAACAACACATCAGAATTATAACTTGCAGAAAAAGAAAGAACACACTGGAATTGTTAACCCAGTTCGGTGCAAATTCACCTATTTTGGAGGCTATCAAGCCAAGAAGGAAATCCACTATCAATAGTATTAATTTGAAGCTAAACTCCCTAGTTTACAACTTCTCTCTTAATCCATACCAAGTGCAACTTCTACCTAGGCACCTCCTAGATATGGAAAATCATTATCCCACTTCCAATCACCGCAGTGATAAAAACTCCCGATCACAAGGAAAAACAATTCCAATACCAAGAATTGTTAGGAAGTACGCACTACCCAATTAAACTCACTTAGTTTTCTTAAAATCTTCACTGAGAACAATACTCAACTCGTGCACACGGGCTTTGAATGAGAATAATAACTTGATAAATTATCAAGTACAATCAATCAACTCAAATGTATTAGAGATACATGTGAACGTACAATAAACAACAAATGGAGAACCTAAGGACTATCAAACCCTAAACCCTTATTTTTATAAGGTTTTATAATAAAAACTATGCTTAAAAATTAGGTCTTGGAAGACTCTTTAAACAGACTTTTACAGTGGGCTTGGACTCTTCAATCAAATCTAATTAGCAGCTCCCAAAACCTGCATAAACTTCTCCATGAAAATAGAAATAATATTCATAAAGTTTCCTAAAATGTCTCAATTGATCCTTTTTAGTAAACAATCAAATTTTCACTTGTTTATAATAAAATCCTTGATTGGCCTGTGCCTATAATGAGTACAAAATATTCTAGATACTCATTGTGATACGGTGGGAGAACTGACTTGGGTTTTGCGTTTGTTTTTGCAAATGTTTCGGTTGAGCAAGAGTCGCCACCGAATTTTTATTTTATCCTAAGGAAAGGTTAAAAAGCACAGCAAAAACCTTTGAGATGTTTTCTTGGGTTCGGGGAGTAGATTATAGAAAGGGAAGGTATTAGCACCCTTTCTATCCATGGTTTTCCATGGGCTCTTAGTTACTTGCTTAGATCACTTGCCTTGCATTTCAATTGTTTGAAATGGTGCTTTGTGTGTGGGTTTGAAAATGTTTTGAAAAGAGGCCATTTGTTGTGGCAACCTTTGTAATGATCCATGTTTGAATGTATACAAAGGTGTACTTATCTTTTGAAAAGTTTTCAATGTTTTTGAAAGTTGTTTTGAAAGTGTGTTGTGATGTGTGTTTTGAAAAATGGCAAGGATTGTTTTGCAAGATTTGGTCAAGTAACCAAGAGCTATCTACCCTAAATTTCTCAAAGATCTTTCCTATGTTTTAACCCTTTTAACAGTATTGTTCCACCATTGTATTTGGTTGACAATCTTGTGTTAGGATGTTAACGGGACGGGCGCGGGTCATCGTTTAGACCATGAATGCAATAGTGCCAAGTGTCTTTGGCAATTTTTCCTTTAAGGGACTTGATCATTTTTAGGCAACTTTCGAAAGCGTCATCGAGGGACTATGATCATTTGATATTGTTTTGTTTTGCCAAAAACACTCAACATGCAACATGACCCATTTATTGAAGGCAACAAGTGGAGTAACCCTAGGGGTGCAAGTGTGATTGGTGTTGTCTATTTTCATGCTTTTTTGTCTTTGAATTAGGTCAAGCTATTTGTTATTTGATTTTTGCATACAAACCCTAAGTCTATCATGGCATATTTAGAAAGCTTTAAAGTGCGGAATTTAAAGTCCTAAACTATTACAACATAATTATGGGATGGGGGGTACAAATGTTCAAATGGGGATATTTAGCAAGAAATTTAAATCTAAACTATTACAATCCAAATTGGATATACAAGTTATTTAATTGTACAATAATTAAATAAAATACAATAAATATGCAAGATGCAAAAAATGATTTTTATATATATGTAAAAGTATTTTTCATGTGACAAATAAACAAAAATAAAAAAGGTTAATCTTGGATATTTTCCATGGTTTAGGGTAAAACCCTAATTTGCTAAATAAAAAGTATTTATTATTTATTATATGCAATATTTATTAATTATATACAAAAATAAATAAAAGAGAAGTATATTATGAAAAAGTAATTTTTGAGGTCAAATATTAATAAAAATAAAAATGTATTATTCTTGTATTTTTATCCTAAATATTCTAAATATATAAATATTTATATTATGTATTAAATATATTAAATATATACAAAAAATAAAAATATTTATTATTTACAAAAAAAGTATATTTTTTAGAAAATGTTTTCAAAAGATAAAATAAAATAAAATCAGAAAATAAAATGTATTTGTATTATTTTTAGTATTTTAAATAAAAGTATATATATATTTATTTACATACACATATCAAATAAAACAAATAAATGCCTAATAAATACAAAAAAAGGTGAAAAATATTTTTAATGTTTTTTTATATTTTAACAAAAAATAACAAGTCAGAATCAAAAAGAAAAAGTCAAAAATGATTAAAAAATCACACAATGGGCCAAGGGGGTGTAAGTGAAAAAAAGTGGTGTAAACAGAAAAACAAAACTCAGGCCCAGCCCAAGTCTATCTTCTTCAACCTCCAGCCAGTTTGTTTGAAATTCGCGCGCCTTCTTGCTTCAACAGCAAACTCCTGATTCTTTGATTTTCAGCCAAAACTCATAACATAAACTATGTAGAGCATTAAATCACGAATTCATACATATAAAAAAGTTGTTCTAACTCTCATAAATGAGAGAGAATTTCTTCTCCCCCAATTTTTAACCTGAGTTTTTTTCAATATTCATGTTTTAAATTCTCTCAGCACACACAATATAAATGAAAAGTGAGGATATGGGTAGCTTCAGGGCCATGAATAGAACATACTTTCTTCACAAACCTAAGCCTAGATATGCTTGGATAGAGAGATAGAAGTTCAAACTTTTACCTGTTCAGCTTGAATCGTGTGCAACAATGGAGGCACTTTCAATGCAGTGTGAGGACTTGTACAGCTTGCTTGAGGTCCAAGGATGCTCTTCCAACTTCTAGCTTGCTTTGAAACTAACTGAATCGAGCTATAGAAGTCAACCTGCAAAACAGAAAAGTGAAAATGGCAAACTTGGTTAGGGGTGTTACAGTCTGTATCTAAGGCTTGGGATAGCTTCAATGGATGGTAGGGAGTGTGTTTGAACAAGCTTTGGCCAAAACGCAAGAGCAAACTGAGTTGTGCAACTCAATCTGTAGGGATGCCCTGTTTTGTGCCGCAAAATGGTGTTTTGATGAATGATGAGGTTTGGTATATGGTAGGCTCGTGTTTTAGGTCTGTTAGGGAGTATGAAGTGTGTTCACAAAGTTGGTTTTAGTTGGTTCTTGCAGGAATGTAAGTTGTGGTTTAATATGCAAGTTTTCTTCTTAGATAAGCAAAGATAGTCAAGTTGAGTTATAGGCCAAGGCAGGTCCCTCAAGCATGCTGCATTTCTCTTCTTGATCAGTGGGATTTGTCCACAAACTTGTGCCTCAAAGATCTGCTTGTACTTCCAAGATATGGACTTTGACATAAAGCATTGCTTTTTCAAAATGGCAAACTTGTTTTTTCCATTTAAAGGTTAATTCTTTGTGTAATGACTATATGAACAAAACAATGCTAGAACACAATGGATTGGCATTTAATTATTGAGTGTGAATGGGATTAGAGGCCTGTAATCTAGCTTGAACCATGATGAGTTTGAAAATGCAAAGTGTATGAACATGCCTTGGTCAAGAACAAAAGTGGATTTTGCCCAACTTTGCAAATTCGATTCTCCCTAACCACAAGGGTGTTTGAGAAGTTCTTAGACAATTTGGAAAGCTTGGAATGTGTACTACAATCCATCTTTGTAATTCAAGTTGAAATTCCAAGTGGAAGAATGTGAAAAATGGCCATGAAGTTGGGCAAAAATCCTGCCTAGAATAGGTCAAAAATTTTCTAAGTTAAGAATGTTTTGCACCCTTGTTCCAAAAATCATAACTTGAGTTACAAGCTTCTTTTGAGTAAACTTTGTGAATCAAAGTTGTAGATTTTGCAATGGACTATAACTTTCATGTTTTGAGTTTTGTTTGAATCCAAATGTATCTTGATGAAAAAATGGGACAAAGTTAGGAAAAAAATAAGGAAGTTTCATAACTTAGAAAAATTCTAATGAAATTTTCTCATTCTAAACCCTAATTTGCAAATTTGGGTTTCTTGATGAACAAGTTTCATAATTTTACATGTTTTGATGAAAAATGAATCTTGACACTTGATTTTGACCAAAAAGTCAAAGTTTGACTTTTCAGTATACAATCAAATTTGATCAGTTGATTGGAAAATTCATCTGTCAATCTTGTGCATTTGGGATCTTTTGAACTTGTTGAATGTGTCAAGACCATGCCATTGAGTCCTTGAGTAAATATGTGAGCTTGGTTTTCCAATGTCTAGGTCAAACAGTCAAAAATTGCCTTTGTGTAGTCAAAACCCTAAAAATGACCATTTTGCCCTTTTGGTGATCTGATCAAATTTCTTGTGGAATTGTGATCCAAACTTGATCAAATGGTCCATATGAGTTCATAATGTTGATGTGGGTCAAAAATCATGAGGTTTGACTGTCAATTGACCATAGTTGACTTTTTCCCCAATACAATTGATTTCTAGGTCAACTGTCCAATTGATTGGGCAAAGATTGGAATCAAGGCTTGAAACTTGGTATGGATAAACTTGTGAGTCCAACATGAAGCATGAAAGTCATTTTGGGAATTTCAGGTCAAAACATCTTTGTGCAAACTCAAACCCTAATTTGGGTCAACAGTGCAAGAAGAAGTCCTGAGCAGAGCAAACCCTAACTGGATCTTGAGCTCCAAGGGTCTTGTGGTGAGAAAATATTGATGAAATGGGAGGGCAAATTTTGGGGTACAACAGTTGCCCCTGTTCAATATTCTTAGACCTGAGGATGTAGATTGGCTTGCGCGCCTTTCGTGATCCGAAGGTGGAAGATGATTGAACACTAGAGTGCCCTGAAATTTGCACTCGCATACTGGAGTCTCAGCAATGTGATGTCGGGAATGGGCTTATAGATTCCATTTGGAAGTGTGATGGATAGTTGTGGAGATGGGCTTATAGATGCCATCTGAAGGTGTTGATCGCGTAAGAGATTCCTTAGCGAGAACTTGCGTACTTTGAGAAAGGAAGATGGTTTCCTGGCCTGTTACAGGTGTTGATCTTCAAACTCTTCATGCAGATATGCCCTGGCTAGGTACAGGTATCGAATCTACAATTAGTTGCTCACAGACGTGCCCTGGCTAGATACAGGAATCGAATTCGGAACTTCAAAAGGTTGCTTACAGACGTGCCCTGGCCGGATACAGGTATCGAATCTACAATCAATCGCTCACAGATATGCCCTGGCTAGATACAAGAATCGAATCTGGAATTAATCGTCTACAGATATGCCCTGGCTGGATACAGGTATCGAATCTGGAATTAGTCGTCTACAGATATGCCCTGGCTGGATACAGGTGTCGAATTTGGAATTGGTCGTCTACAGATATGCCCTGGCTGGATACAGGTGTCGAATCTGAAATTAGTCGTCTATAGATATGCCCTGGCTGGATACAGGTGTCGAATCTGGAATTCTTCATGCAGACATGCCCTGGCTGGATACAGGTATCGAATCTACAATCAATCACTCACAGATATGCCCTGGCTAGATACAGGTATCGAATCTGGAATTGCGATAGTTGATAGTAATCATCTTTGGATTGACCTTTTCCTGAAAAGGCAAAACATTAGTTGTATGCAATGTCATGATGTATGAAATGCATGATGTCATGATGTTTTTTCAAGAATAAATGAGATTGTGTGATATGATGCGTATATGCATGCGTCATGGTGTATGATAATGTGATTAATGTATTTTTGTCTAGGAAAATAAATCCTTGACGACTGCCGGGAGTTTGTGGAATCCTGGGCTGATGTTGAAGAGTGGAGTTTTTCGTTTCTGCTGGGGATGATGGTTGCAAGAATAAATCGGTAGGAGAAAATGACTCTGTTGGGGAATAAACTTGTTGGAGAGATTATTCTGTGGGGAATTACTCTGTGGGAAGAGATACTTCGATGAGGTTTTGATGAGAGCTCCGCTGGGGATTCCACTGATAAGTTATGTTGGGGAATTTGATGAACTCCGCTGGGGAATAGGAAGAACTTCGTCGAGGACGATCTTTCCGTGGTAATTAGCTGAGGATAACCCAGTTATATCCTGGTGGGGAAATAACCTTTGAATAAAGTCGGGGAGAGACGTATGTACTCTGCAGGTGATAAGCTTCCAGAATCTACTGGGGATAAGCTTCCAGAATCTACTGGGGATATGGATTCCATTTTCCTGGGGAAACTTTGGATTGTATTGGGGAATGGTTCCACTGGGGTGTCTGTATTCCGCCGGGGAACAAATCTTATATTAAGACTGCCGGGGATGCTTGCTGAGGAATGTCTATACTCCGCTGGGGAATGTTGAGATCTTCTGGGGATACCCAACTTCCTTAAGGCTGACAGTAGACTAACTCGGCTTGGGGAGAGTATCGCTGACTTGTTGGAGATAATGTGCCTTTTTAGGGCTGATGGGAGACCAACTCTGCCTGGGGAGAGTATTGCTGAATCTCGTCTTACTCAACAGGGAGTGAAGGTATCTTGGTTACGTTCTTCAACCGAACCTACTTTGGTACCTTGGTGGACAGAGCAACTAGATCGCTTAGACAATTCTTTATTGCCCCTGATTCTGATGTCATATGTAATTAGTCCTTTGTTTCGCACGCAAATATTCAAGATTAGCAATTAATGTCAAATGCATATATCAAAAATGAACATTGGACGTTCTTTGCAAAACAAAACAAAAAAAGGAAAAAATGATGGGTAATTTTGTCTGAAAAATTGAACTTGTATTGATTTTGAAATTTGCTTGTAAATAGGCGTTTTGTGTACAGGAGGCTGACGTCCTAGTAAGAGAACGCCACTGAGCAAAATAGAGTTTATACAATTTTGTGAAAAGGAAACAAAACAGCTATGTGAAAAATAATCCCACTGGGTTCCAACTCTGTTATCGCCTTTATGTCTTCAAGCGTCTCATCACTCTGTTGCTTAGTTGAAGATGAAGCTGATTGATTGGAGTCATCTGAGCCCGATAGTTGATGCCGAATTCTGGATGCAAGGTGATCCAATAAGACATAGTATTACGCTTTATCCCTAACTTTTTCCTGGACCGCCCTTTCGGGTTTTCAGTCCACCGGGATACCCATTTTTTCCCAAGCCGCCTTTTCAGGTTTTCCACTTGTCGGGTGTACAGATTTTTTTCATTTCGTCCCTTATTTTTGCCCGAACCCTTTTGGTTCGCCGGGAAGCCCTTATTTTCGCCTAGGTGTGTCAACCTAGAGGGTCTTTAATTCATGCGTAGTATCTTTTTACTATGTCTGCATTGGCGGGGTGAGGAAGGTCGTCACCATCCATGGTGGTTAGAATCATAGCTCCTCTTGAGAAGATATGTTTAACCACAAATGGACCTTCGTACGTAGGGGTCCATTTGCCCCTGGGATCACTTTGAGGAAGAATGATGCGCTTGATTACCAGATCTCCGACTTGACACTCTTGTCGTCTGACCTTCTTGTTAAATGCCCTGATCATCCGTTTTTGGTACGTCTGACCATGACAAATAGCAGTGAGTCTCTTTTCATCAATTAGGTTTAATTGATCAAGCCGAGTCTGGATCCAGTCATCTTCGCTCAAACCAGCATCCTTCATTATCCGGAGAGAGGGTATCTGGACTTCAGTAGGCCAGATTGCCTCCATGCCATAGACCAAGGAAAAGGGAGTTGCTCCTGTTGACGCCCGTGCTGAGGTACGGTACCCATGAAGAGAAAACGGAAACATTTTGTGCCAATCTTTGTAGGTCATTGTCATCTTCTGCACAATCTTCTTGATGTTCTTATTCGCTGCTTCTACAGCCCCATTCATCTTCGGTCGG